>CM057792.1:10567778-11175042 GCA_030145905.1 Populus davidiana | reverse complement strand
TCGGAATGCCGGGAAACTCACCGAGTCAAAGCGTTTCGCCGTTTGAGGAAGAAGTATGATGTGGACCAAGTAGCAGAAGCATACATGCTCAAGAGGGATCGCCCGAAATTCAAAGGCAACTGAATTTCGGCAACGGGGGCATTGATGTCGGAATGCAGCGAAACTCTTCGACGCAAAGCATTTCGCCGTTTGCGGAAGAAGTCTGATGTAGAACAAGTAGCAGAAGCATACATTCTCAAGAGGGATCACCCGAAATTCAAAGGCAACTAAATTTCGGAAAACGGGGCATCGAAGTCCGAATGCCGCGAAACTCACCAAGTCAAAGCGTTTCGCCGTTTGCGGAAGAGAGTCTGATGTAGAACAAGTCGCAGAAGCATACATGCTCAAGAGGGATAACCCGAAATTCACAGGCAACTAAATTTCGGCAAACGGGGCATCGAAGTCCGAATGCCGCGAAACTCACCAAGTCAAAGCGTTTCGCCGTTTGCGGAAGAGAGTCTGATGTAGAACAAGTCGCAGAAGCATACATGCTCAAGAGGGATCACCCGAAATTCAAAGGCAACTGAATTTCGGCAACCGGGGCATCGATGTCGGAATGCCGGGAAACTCACCGAGTCAAATTGTTTCGCCGTTTGAGGAAGAAGTCTGATGTGGACCAAGTAGCAGAAGCATACATGCTCAAGAGGGATCGCCTGAAATTCAAAGGCAACTGAATTTCGGCAACCGGGGCATTGATGTCGGAATGCAGCGAAACTCTTCGACGCAAAGCGTTTCGCCGTTTGCGGAAGAAGTCTGATGTAGAACAAGTAGCAGAAGCATACATTCTCAAGAGGGATCACCCGAAATTCAAAGGCAACTAAATTTCGGAAAACGGTGCATCGAAGTCCGAATGCCGCGAAACTCACCAAGTCAAAGCGTTTCGCCGTTTGCGGAAGAGAGTCTGATGTAGAACAAGTAGCAGAAGCATACATGCTCAAGAGGGATCGCCCAAAATTCAAAGGCAACTGAATTACGGCAACCGGGACATCAAAGTCGAAATGCCGCGAAACTCACCGAGTCAAAGCGTTTCGCCTTTTGCGGAAGAACTATGATGTAGAACACGTAGCAGAAGCATACATGCTCAAGAGGGATCCCCCGAAATTCAAAGGCAACTGAATTTCAACAACCGGGGCATCGAAGTCGGAATGCCGCGAAACTCACCAAGTCAAAGCGTTTCGCCGTTTGCGGAAGAGAGTCTGATGTAGAACAAGTAGCAGAAGCATACATGCTCAAGAGGGATCGCCCAAAATTCAAAGGCAACTGAATTACGGCAACCGGGACATCAAAGTCGAAATGCCGCGAAACTCACCGAGTCAAAGCGTTTCGCCTTTTGCGGAAGAACTATGATGTAGAACACGTAGCAGAAGCATACATGCTCAAGAGGGATCCCCCGAAATTCAAAGGCAACTGAATTTCAACAACCGGGGCATCGAAGTCGGAATGCCGCGAAACTCACCGAGTCAAAGCGTTTCGCCATTTGCGGATGAAGTCTGATGTAGAACAAGTAGCAGAAGCATACATGCTCAAGAGGGATCACCCGAAATTCAAAGGCAACTAAATTTCGGAAAACGGGGCATCGAAGTCCGAATGCCGCGAAACTCACCAAGTCAAAGCGTTTCGCCGTTTGCGGAAGAGAGTCTGATGTAGAACAAGTCGCAGAAGCATACATGCTCAAGAGGGATAACCCGAAATTCACAGGCAACTAAATTTCGGCAAACGGGGCATCGAAGTCCGAATGCCGCGAAACTCACCAAGTCAAAGCGTTTCGCCGTTTGCGGAAGAGAGTCTGATGTAGAACAAGTCGCAGAAGCATACATGCTCAAGAGGGATCCCCCGAAATTCAAAGGCAACTGAATTTCGACAACCGGGGCATCGAAGTTGGAATGCCGCGAAACTCACCGAGTCAAAGCGTTTCGTCGTTTGCGGAAGAAGTCTGATGTAGAACAAGTAGCAGAAGCATACATGCTCAAGAGGGATCACACGAAAATCATAGGAAACTAAATTTCGGCAACCGGGCCATCGAAGTCGGAATGCCGCGAAACTCATCGAGTCAAAGCGTTTCGCCGTTTGCGGAAGAAGTCTGATGTGGAACAAGTAGCAGAAGCATACATGGTCAAGAGGGATAACCCGAAATTCAAAGGCAACTAAATTTCGGCAAACGGGGCATCGAAGTCCGAATGCCGCGAAACTCACCATGTCAAAGCGTTTCGCCGTTTGCGGAAGAGAGTCTGATGTAGAACAAGTCGCAGAAGCATACATGCTCAAGAGGGATCACCCGAAATTCAAAGGCAACTGAATTTCGGCAACCGGGGCATCGATGTCAGAATGCCGGGAAACTCACCGAGTCAAAGCGTTTCGCCGTTTGAGGAAGAAGTATGATGTGGACCAAGTAGCAGAAGCATACATGCTCAACAGGGATCGCCCGAAATTCAAAGGCAACTGAATTTCGGCAACGGGGGCATTGATGTCGGAATGCAGCGAAACTCTTCGACGCAAAGCATTTCGCCGTTTGCGGAAGAAGTCTGATGTAGAACAAGTAGCAGAAGCATACATTCTCAAGAGGGATCACCCGAAATTCAAAGGCAACTAAATTTCGGAAAACGGGGCATCGAAGTCCGAATGCCGCGAAACTCACCAAGTCAAAGCGTTTCGCCGTTTGCGGAAGAGAGTCTGATGTAGAACAAGTCGCAGAAGCATACATGCTCAAGAGGGATAACCCGAAATTCACAGGCAACTAAATTTCGGCAAACGGGGCATCGAAGTCCGAATGCCGCGAAACTCACCAAGTCAAAGCGTTTCGCCGTTTGCGGAAGAGAGTCTGATGTAGAACAAGTAGCAGAAGCATACATGCTCAAGAGGGATCACCCGAAATTCAAAGGCAACTAAATTTCGGAAAACGGGGCATCGATGTCGGAATGCCGGGAAACTCACCAAGTCAAAGCGTTTCGCCGTTTGCGGAAGAGAGTCTGATGTAGAACAAGTCGCAGAAGCATACATGCTCAAGAGGGATAACCCGAAATTCACAGGCAACTAAATTTCGGCAAACGGGGCATCGAAGTCCGAATGCCGCGAAACTCACCAAGTCAAAGCGTTTCGCCGTTTGCGGAAGAGAGTCTGATGTAGAACAAGTCGCAGAAGCATACATGCTCAAGAGGGATCCCCCGAAATTCAAAGGCAACTGAATTTCGACAACCGGGGCATCGAAGTTGGAATGCCGCGAAACTCACCGAGTCAAAGCGTTTCGTCGTTTGCGGAAGAAGTCTGATGTAGAACAAGTAGCAGAAGCATACATGCTCAAGAGGGATCACACGAAAATCATAGGAAACTAAATTTCGGCAACCGGGCCATCGAAGTCGGAATGCCGCGAAACTCATCGAGTCAAAGCGTTTCGCCGTTTGCGGAAGAAGTCTGATGTGGAACAAGTAGCAGAAGCATACATGGTCAAGAGGGATAACCCGAAATTCAAAGGCAACTAAATTTCGGCAAACGGGGCATCGAAGTCCGAATGCCGCGAAACTCACCATGTCAAAGCGTTTCGCCGTTTGCGGAAGAGAGTCTGATGTAGAACAAGTCGCAGAAGCATACATGCTCAAGAGGGATCGCTTGAAATTCAAAGGCAACTGAATTTCGGCAACCGGGGCATCGATGTCGGAATGCAGCGAAACTCTTCGACGCAAAGCGTTTCGCCGTTTGCGGAAGAAGTCTGATGTAGAACAAGTAGCAGAAGCATACATTCTCAAGAGGGATCACCCGAAATTCAAAGGCAACTAAATTTCGGAAAACGGTGCATCGAAGTCCGAATGCCGCGAAACTCACCAAGTCAAAGCGTTTCGCCGTTTGCGGAAGAGAGTCTGATGTAGAACAAGTAGCAGAAGCATACATGCTCAAGAGGGATCGCCCAAAATTCAAAGGCAACTGAATTACGGCAACCGGGACATCAAAGTCGAAATGCCGCGAAACTCACCGAGTCAAAGCGTTTCGCCTTTTGCGGAAGAACTATGATGTAGAACACGTAGCAGAAGCATACATGCTCAAGAGGGATCCCCCGAAATTCAAAGGCAACTGAATTTCAACAACCGGGGCATCGAAGTCGGAATGCCGCGAAACTCACCGAGTCAAAGCGTTTCGCCATTTGCGGATGAAGTCTGATGTAGAACAAGTAGCAGAAGCATACATGCTCAAGAGGGATCACCCGAAATTCAAAGGCAACTAAATTTCGGAAAACGGGGCATCGAAGTCCGAATGCCGCGAAACTCACCAAGTCAAAGCGTTTCGCCGTTTGCGGAAGAGAGTCTGATGTAGAACAAGTCGCAGAAGCATACATGCTCAAGAGGGATAACCCGAAATTCACAGGCAACTAAATTTCGGCAAACGGGGCATCGAAGTCCGAATGCCGCGAAACTCACCAAGTCAAAGCGTTTCGCCGTTTGCGGAAGAGAGTCTGATGTAGAACAAGTCGCAGAAGCATACATGCTCAAGAGGGATCCCCCGAAATTCAAAGGCAACTGAATTTCGACAACCGGGGCATCGAAGTTGGAATGCCGCGAAACTCACCGAGTCAAAGCGTTTCGTCGTTTGCGGAAGAAGTCTGATGTAGAACAAGTAGCAGAAGCATACATGCTCAAGAGGGATCACACGAAAATCATAGGAAACTAAATTTCGGCAACCGGGCCATCGAAGTCGGAATGCCGCGAAACTCATCGAGTCAAAGCGTTTCGCCGTTTGCGGAAGAAGTCTGATGTGGAACAAGTAGCAGAAGCTTACATGGTCAAGAGGGATAACCCGAAATTCAAAGGCAACTAAATTTCGGCAAACGGGGCATCGAAGTCCGAATGCCGCGAAACTCACCATGTCAAAGCGTTTCGCCGTTTGCGGAAGAGAGTCTGATGTAGAACAAGTCGCAGAAGCATACATGCTCAAGAGGGATCACCCGAAATTCAAAGGCAACTGAATTTCGGCAACCGGGGCATCGATGTCGGAATGCCGGGAAACTCACCGAGTCAAAGCGTTTCGCCGTTTGAGGAAGAAGTCTGATGTGGACCAAGTAGCAGAAGCATACATGCTCAAGAGGGATAGCCCGAAATTCAAAGGCAACTGAATTTCGGCAACGGGGGCATTGATGTCGGAATGCAGCGAAACTCTTCGACGCAAAGCGTTTCGCCGTTTGCGGAAGAAGTCTGATGTAGAACAAGTAGCAGAAGCATACATTCTCAAGAGGGATCACCCGAAATTCAAAGGCAACTAAATTTCGGAAAACGGGGCATCGAAGTCCGAATGCCGCGAAACTCACCAAGTCAAAGCGTTTCGCCGTTTGCGGAAGAGAGTCTGATGTAGAACAAGTAGCAGAAGCATACATGCTCAAGAGGGATCGCCCAAAATTCACAGGCAACTGAATTTCGGAAAACGGGGCATCGAAGTCCGAATGCCGCGAAACTCACCAAGTCAAAGCGTTTCGCCGTTTGCGGAAGAAGTCTGATGTGGAACAAGTAGCAGAAGCATACATGGTCAAGAGGGATAACCCGAAATTCAAAGGCAACTAAATTTCGGCAAACGGGGCATCGAAGTCCGAATGCCGCGAAACTCACCAAGTCAAAGCGTTTCGCCGTTTGCGGAAGAGAGTCTGATGTAGAACAAGTCGCAGAAGCATACATGCTCAAGAGGGATCCCCCGAAATTCAAAGGCAACTGAATTTCGGCAACCGGGGCATCAAAATCGAAATGCCACGAAACTCACCGAGTCAAAGCGTTTCGCCTTTTGCGGAAGAACTATGATGTAGAACACGTAGCAGAAGCATACATGCTCAAGAGGGATCACCTGAATTTCAAAGGCAACTGAATTTTGGCAACCGGGGCATCGAAGTCGGAATGGCGCGAAACTCACGGAGTCAAAGCGTTTCGCCGTTTGCGGAAGAAAGTCTGATGTAGAAGAAGTAGCAGAAGCATACATGCTCAAGAGGGATCCCCCGAAATTCAAAGGCAACTGAATTTCGACAACCGGGGCATCGAAGTCGGAATGCCGCGTAACTCACCGAGTCAAAGCGTTTTGCCGTTTGCGGAAGAAGTCTGATGTAGAACAAGTAGCGGAAGCATACATGCTGAAGAGGGATCACCCGAAATTCAAAGGCAACTGAATTTCGGCAACCGGGGCATCGATGTCGGAATGCCGCGAAACTCTTCGACGCAAAGCGTTTCGCCGTTTGCGGAAGAACTCTGATGTAGAACAAGTAGCAGAAGCATACATTGTCAAGAGGGATGCCCCGAAATTCAAAGGCAGTTGAATTTCGGCAAATGGGGCATCGAAGTCCGAATGCCGCGAAACTCACCAAGTCAAAGCGTTTCGCCGTTTGCGGAAGGGAGTCTGATGTAGAACAAGTAGCAGAAGCATACATGCTCAAGAGGGAACGCCCAAAATTCAAAGCCAACTAAATTACGACAACCGGGGCATCGAAGTCCAAATGCCGCGAAACTCACCGAGTCAAAGCGTTTCGCCTTTTGCGGAAGAACTCTGATGTAGAACACGTAGCAGAAGCATGCATGCTCAAGTGGGATCACCTGAATTTCAAAGGCAACTGAATTTCGGCAACCGGGGCATTGAAGTCGGAATACCGCGAAACTCACCGAGTCAAAGCCTTTCGCCGTTTGAGGAGAAGTCTAATGTAGAACAAGTAGCAGAAGCATACATGCTCAAGAGGGATGACCCGAAATTCAAAGGCAACTGAATTTCGACAACCGGGGCATCGAAGTCGGAATGCCGCGAAACTCACCGAGTCAAAGCGTTTCGCCCGTTCCGGATGAAGTCTGATGTAGAACAAGTAGCATAAGCATACATGCTCAAGAGGGATCACACGAAATTCATAGGTAACTAAATTACAGCAACAGGGGCATCAAAGCCGAATGCCGCGAAAGTCACCGAGTCAAAGCGTTTCGCATTTTGCGGAAGAACTCTGATGTAGAACACGTAGCAGAAGCATGCATGCTCAAGTGGGATCACCTGAATTTCAAAGGCAACTGAATTTCGGCAACTGGGGCATCGAAGTCGGAATGCCGCGAAATTCACGGAGTCAAAGCGTTTCACCGTTTGCGGAAGAAGACTGATGTAGAACAAGTAGCATAAGCATAAATGCTCAAGAGGGATCTCCCGAAATTCAAAGGCAACTGAATTTCGACAACCGGGGCATCGAAGTCGGAATGCTGCGAAACTCACCGAGGCAAAGCGTTTCGCCGTTTGCGGAAGAAGTATGATGTAGAACAAGTAGCAGAAGCATACATGCTGAAGAGGGATGACCCCAAATTTATAGGCAACTGAATTTCAGTAACCGGGGCATCGAAGTCGGAATGCCGCGAAACTCACCGAGTCAAAGCGTGTTGCCGTTTGCGGAAGAACTCTGATGTAGAACAAGTAGCAGAAGCATACATGCTGAAGAGGGATCACCCGAAATTCAAAGGCAACTGAATTTCGACAACCGGGGCATCGAAGTCGAAATGCCGCGAAACTCACCGAGTCAAAGCGTTTCGCCCTTTCCGGATGAAGTCTGATGTAGAACAAGTAGCATAAGCATACATGCTCTAGAGGGATCACCCGAAATTCAATGGCAACTGAATTTCGACAACCGGGGCATCGAAGTCGGAATGCTGCGAAACTCACCGAGGCAAAGCGTTTCGCCGTTTGCGGAAGAAGTATGATGTAGAACAAGTAGCGGAAGCATACATGCTCAAGAGGGATCACCCGAAATTCAAAGGCAACTGAATTTCGGCAACTGGGGCATCGAAGTCGGAATGCCGCGAAACTCACGGAGTCAAAGCGTTTCACCGTTTGCGGAAGAAAGTCTGATGTGGAATAAGTAGCAGAAGCATACATGCTGAAGAGGGATGACCCCAAATTTATAGGCAACTGAATTTCGGTAACCGGGGCATCGAAGTCGGAATGCCGCGAAACTCACCGAGTCAAAGCGTTTTGCCGTTTGCGGAAGAACTCTGATGTAGAACAAGTAGCAGAAGCATACATGCTGAAGAGGGATCACCCGAAATTCAAAGGCAACTAAATTTCGGCAACCGGGCCATCGAAGTCGGAATGCCGCGAAACTCACTGAGTCAAAGCGTTTCGCCTTTTGCGGAAGAAGTCTGATGTAGAACAAGTAGCATAAGCATACATGCTCAAGAGGGATCACCTGAAATTCAAAGGCAACTGAATTTCGACAACCGGGGCATCGAAGTCGGAATGCCGCGAAACTCACCGAGTCAAAGCGTTTCGCCCTTTCCGGATTAAGTCTGATGTAGAACAAGTAGCATAAGCATACATGCTCAAGAGGGATCACCCGAAATTCAATGGCAACTGAATTTCGACAACCGGGGCATCGAAGTCGGAATGCTGCGAAACTCACCGAGGCAAAGCGTTTCGCCGTTTGCGGAAGAAGTATGATGTAGAACAAGTAGCGGAAGCATACATGCTCAAGAGGGATCACCCGAAATTCAAAGGCAACTGAATTTCGGCAACTGGGCATCGAAGTCGGAATGCCGCGAAACTCACGGAGTCAAAGCGTTTCACCGTTTGCGGAAGAAGACTGATGTAGAACAAGTAGCATAAGCATACATGCTCAAGAGGGATCTCCCGAAATTCAAAGGCAACTGAATTTCGACAACCGGGGCATCGAAGTCGAAATGCCGCGAAACTCACCGAGTCAAAGCGTTTCGCCCTTTCCGGATGAAGTCTGATGTAGAACAAGTAGCATAAGCATACATGCTCAAGAGGGATCACCCGAAATTCAATGGCAACTGAATTTCGACAACCGGGGCATCGAAGTCGGAATGCTGCGAAACTCACCGAGGCAAAGCGTTTCGCCGTTTGCGGAAGAAGTATGATGTAGAAAAAGTAGCGGAAGCATACATGCTCAAGAGGGATCACCCGAAATTCAAAGGCAACTGAATTTCGACAACCGGGGCATCGAAGTCGAAATGCCGCGAAACTCACCGAGTCAAAGCGTTTCGCCCTTTCCGGATGAAGTCTGATGTAGAACAAGTAGCATAAGCATACATGCTCTAGAGGGATCACCCGAAATTCAATGGCAACTGAATTTCGACAACCGGGGCATCGAAGTCGGAATGCTGCGAAACTCACCGAGGCAAAGCGTTTCGCCGTTTGCGGAAGAAGTATGATGTAGAACAAGTAGCGGAAGCATACATGCTCAAGAGGGATCACCCGAAATTCAAAGGCAACTGAATTTCGGCAACTGGGGCATCGAAGTCGAAATGCCGCGAAACTCACGGAGTCAAAGCGTTTCACCGTTTGCGGAAGAAAGTCTGATGTGGAACAAGTAGCAGAAGCATACATGCTGAAGAGGGATGACCCCAAATTTATAGGTAACTGAATTTCGGTAACCGGGGCATCGAAGTCGGAATGCCGCGAAACTCACCGAGTCAAAGCGTTTTGCCGTTTGTGGAAGAACTCTGATGTAGAACAAGTAGCAGAAGCATACATGCTGAAGAGGGATCACCCGAAATTCAAAGGCAACTAAATTTCGGCAACCGGGCCATCGAAGTCGTAATGCCGCGAAACTCACTGAGTCAAAGCGTTTCGCCTTTTGCAGAAGAAGTCTGATGTAGAACAAGTAGCAGAAGCATACATGCTCAAGAGGGATCACCTGAAATTCAAAGGCAACTGAATTTCGGCAACGGGGGAATCGAAGTCGGAATGCCGCGAAACTCACCGAGTCAAAGCGTGTTGCCGTTTGCGGAAGAACTCTGATGTAGAACAAGTAGCAGAAGCATACATGCTGAAGAGGGATCACCCGAAATTCAAAGGCAACTGAATTTCGACAACCGGGGCATCGAAGTCGAAATGCCGCGAAACTCACCGAGTCAAAGCGTTTCGCCCTTTCCGGATGAAGTCTGATGTAGAACAAGTAGCATAAGCATACATGCTCTAGAGGGATCACCCGAAATTCAATGGCAACTGAATTTCGACAACCGGGGCATCGAAGTCGGAATGCTGCGAAACTCACCGAGGCAAAGCGTTTCGCCGTTTGCGGAAGAAGTATGATGTAGAACAAGTAGCGGAAGCATACATGCTCAAGAGGGATCACCCGAAATTCAAAGGCAACTGAATTTCGGCAACTGGGGCATCGAAGTCGGAATGCCGCGAAACTCACGGAGTCAAAGCGTTTCACCGTTTGCGGAAGAAAGTCTGATGTGGAATAAGTAGCAGAAGCATACATGCTGAAGAGGGATGACCCCAAATTTATAGGCAACTGAATTTCGGTAACCGGGGCATCGAAGTCGGAATGCCGCGAAACTCACCGAGTCAAAGCGTTTTGCCGTTTGCGGAAGAACTCTGATGTAGAACAAGTAGCAGAAGCATACATGCTGAAGAGGGATCACCCGAAATTCAAAGGCAACTAAATTTCGGCAACCGGGCCATCGAAGTCGGAATGCCGCGAAACTCACTGAGTCAAAGCGTTTCGCCTTTTGCGGAAGAAGTCTGATGTAGAACAAGTAGCATAAGCATACATGCTCAAGAGGGATCACCTGAAATTCAAAGGCAACTGAATTTCGACAACCGGGGCATCGAAGTCGGAATGCCGCGAAACTCACCGAGTCAAAGCGTTTCGCCCTTTCCGGATGAAGTCTGATGTAGAACAAGTAGCATAAGCATACATGCTCAAGAGGGATCACCCGAAATTCAATGGCAACTGAATTTCGACAACCGGGGCATCGAAGTCGGAATGCTGCGAAACTCACCGAGGCAAAGCGTTTCGCCGTTTGCGGAAGAAGTATGATGTAGAACAAGTAGCGGAAGCATACATGCTCAAGAGGGATCACCCGAAATTCAAAGGCAACTGAATTTCGGCAACTGGGCATCGAAGTCGGAATGCCGCGAAACTCACGGAGTCAAAGCGTTTCACCGTTTGCGGAAGAAGACTGATGTAGAACAAGTAGCATAAGCATACATGCTCAAGAGGGATCTCCCGAAATTCAAAGGCAACTGAATTTCGACAACCGGGGCATCGAAGTCGAAATGCCGCGAAACTCACCGAGTCAAAGCGTTTCGCCCTTTCCGGATGAAGTCTGATGTAGAACAAGTAGCATAAGCATACATGCTCAAGAGGGATCACCCGAAATTCAATGGCAACTGAATTTCGACAACCGGGGCATCGAAGTCGGAATGCTGCGAAACTCACCGAGGCAAAGCGTTTCGCCGTTTGCGGAAGAAGTATGATGTAGAAAAAGTAGCGGAAGCATACATGCTCAAGAGGGATCACCCGAAATTCAAAGGCAACTGAATTTCGACAACCGGGGCATCGAAGTCGAAATGCCGCGAAACTCACCGAGTCAAAGCGTTTCGCCCTTTCCGGATGAAGTCTGATGTAGAACAAGTAGCATAAGCATACATGCTCTAGAGGGATCACCCGAAATTCAATGGCAACTGAATTTCGACAACCGGGGCATCGAAGTCGGAATGCTGCGAAACTCACCGAGGCAAAGCGTTTCGCCGTTTGCGGAAGAAGTATGATGTAGAACAAGTAGCGGAAGCATACATGCTCAAGAGGGATCACCCGAAATTCAAAGGCAACTGAATTTCGGCAACTGGGGCATCGAAGTCGAAATGCCGCGAAACTCACGGAGTCAAAGCGTTTCACCGTTTGCGGAAGAAAGTCTGATGTGGAACAAGTAGCAGAAGCATACATGCTGAAGAGGGATGACCCCAAATTTATAGGTAACTGAATTTCGGTAACCGGGGCATCGAAGTCGGAATGCCGCGAAACTCACCGAGTCAAAGCGTTTTGCCGTTTGTGGAAGAACTCTGATGTAGAACAAGTAGCAGAAGCATACATGCTGAAGAGGGATCACCCGAAATTCAAAGGCAACTAAATTTCGGCAACCGGGCCATCGAAGTCGTAATGCCGCGAAACTCACTGAGTCAAAGCGTTTCGCCTTTTGCAGAAGAAGTCTGATATAGAACAAGTAGCAGAAGCATACATGCTCAAGAGGGATCACCTGAAATTCAAAGGCAACTGAATTTCGGCAACGGGGGAATCGAAGTCGGAATGCCGCGAAACTCACCGAGTCAAAGCGATTCGCCGTTTGTGGAAGAAAGTCATCTGTAGAACAAGTAGCAGAAGCATACATGCTCAAGAGGGATAACCCGAAATTCAAAGGCAACTAAATTTCGGCAACCGGGGCATAGAAGTCGGAATGCCGCGAAACTCATCGAGTCAAAGCGTTTCGCCGTTTGCGGAAGAAGTCTGATGTAGAACAAGTAGCGGAAGCATACATGCTCAAGAGGGATCACCCGAAATTCAAAAGCAACTGAATTTCGACAACCGGGGCATCGAAGTTGGAATGCCGCGAAACTCACCGAGTCAAATCGTTTCGCCGTTTGCGGATGAAGTCTGATGTAGAACAAGTAGCAGAAGCATACATGCTCAAGAGGGATCACACGAAATTCATAGGCAACTAAATTTCGGCAACCGGGGCATCAAAGTCGGAATGCCGCGAAACTCACCGAGTCAAAGCGTCTCGCCGTTTGCGGAAGAAGTCTGATGTAGAACAAGTAGCATAAGCATACATGCTCAAGAGGGATCACCTGAAATTCAAAGGCAACTGAATTTTGACAACCGGGGCATCGAAGTCGGAATGCCGCGAAACACACCGAGTCAAGGCGTTTCGCCGTTTGCGGAAGAAGTCTGATGTAGAAACAGTAGCAGAAGCATACGTGCTCAAGAGGGATCACACGAAATTCATAGGCAACCGGGGCATCGAAGTCGGAATGCCGCGAAACTCATAGAGTCAAAGCGTTTGGCCGTTTGCGGAAGAAGTCTGATGTAGAACAAGTAGCATAAGCATACATGCTCAAGAGGGATCACCCGAAATTCAAAGGCAACTGAATTTCGACAACCGGGGCATCGAAGTCGGAATGCCGCGAAACTCACCGAGGCAAAGCGTTTCGCCGTTTGCGGAAGAAGTCTGATGTAGAACAAGTAGCGGAACCATACATGATCAAGAGGGATTACCCGAAATTCAAAGGCAACTGAATTTCGGCAACCGGGGCATCGAAGTCGGAATGCCGCGAAACACAACGAGTCAAAGCGTTTCGCCGTTTGCGAAAGAAGTCTGATGTAGAACAAGTAGCGGAAGCATACATGCTCAAGAGGGATCACCCGAAATTCAAAGGCAACTGAATTTCGGCAACTGGGGCATCGAAGTCGAAATGCCGCGAAACTCACGGAGTCAAAGCGTTTCACCGTTTGCGGAAGAAGACTGATGTAGAACAAGTAGCATAAGCATACATGCTCAAGAGGGATCTCCCGAAATTCAAAGGCAACTGAATTTCGACAACCGGGGCATCGAATTCGAAATGCCGCGAAACTCACCGAGTCAAAGCGTTTCGCCCTTTCCGGATGAAGTCTGATGTAGAACAAGTAGCATAAGCATACATGCTCAAGAGGGATCACCCGAAATTCAATGGCAACTGAATTTCGAAAACCGGGGCATCGAAGTTGGAATGCTGCGAAACTCACCGAGGCAAAGCGTTTCGCCGTTTGCGGAAGAAGTATGATGTAGAAAAAGTAGCGGAAGCATACATGCTCAAGAGGGATCACCCGAAATTCATAGGCAACTAAATTACAGCAACAGGGGCATCAAAGCCGAAATGCCGCGAAACTCACCGAGTCAAAGCGTTTCGCATTTTGCGGAAGAAGTCTGATGTAGAACACGTAGCAGAAGAATACATGCTCAAGAGGGATCACCCGAAATTCAAAGGCAACTGAATTTCGGCAACCGGAGCATCGAAGTCGGAATGCCGCGAAACTCACCGAGGCAAAGCGTTTCGCCGTTTGCGGAAGAAGTCTGATGTAGAACAAGTAGCGGAACCATACATGATCAAGAGGGATTACCCGAAATTCAAAGGCAACTGAATTTCGGCAACCGGGGCATCGAAGTCGGAATGCCGCGAAACACAACGAGTCAAAGCGTTTCGCCGTTTGCGAAAGAAGTCTGATGTAGAACAAGTAGCCGAAGCATACATGCTCAAGAGGGATCACCCGAAATTCAAAGGCAACTGAATTTCGGCAACCGGGGCATCGAAGTAGGAATGTCGTGAAACACACCGAGTCAAGGCGTTTCGCCGTTTGCGGAAGAAGTCTGATGTAGAAGAAGTACCAGAAGCATACATGCTCAAGAGGGATCACACGAAATTCATAGGCAACTAAATTACAGCAACAGGGGCATCAAAGCCGAAATGCCGCGAAACTCACCGAGTCAAAGCGTTTCGCATTTTGCGGAAGAAGTCTGATGTAGAACACGTAGCA
Source organism: Populus davidiana (assembly GCA_030145905.1). Taxonomy (NCBI): domain Eukaryota; kingdom Viridiplantae; phylum Streptophyta; class Magnoliopsida; order Malpighiales; family Salicaceae; genus Populus; species Populus davidiana. The sequence goes on along the minus strand of CM057792.1, from coordinate 11,160,701 downwards.
GAAGAATACATGCTCAAGAGGGATCACCCGAAATTCAAAGGCAACTGAATTTCGACAACCGGGGCATCGAAGTCGGAATGCCGCGAAACACACCGAGTCAAGGCGTTTCGCCGTTTGCGGAAGAAGTCTAATGTAGAACAAGTAGCATAAGCATACATGCTCAAGAGGGATCACCCGAAATTCAAAGGCAACTGAATTTCGGCATCCGGGGCATCGAAGTCGGAATGCCGTGAAAGTCACCAAGTCAAAGTGTTTCGCCGTTTGTGGAAGAAAGTCTGATGTAGAACAAGTAGCAGAAGCATACATGCTCAAGAGGGATCACACGAAATTCAAAGGCAACTGAATTTCGGCAACCGGGGCATCGAAGTAGGAATGTCGTGAAACTCACCGAGTCAAAGCGTTTCGCCGTTTGTGGAAGAAGTCTGATGTAGAACAAGTAGCAAAAGCATACATGCTTAAGAGGGATCACCCGAAATTCAAAGGCAACTAAATTTCGGCAACTTGGCCATCGAAGTCGGAATGCCGCGAAAGTCACCGAGTCAAAGTGTTTCGCCGTTTGTGGATGAAGTCTAATGTAGAACAAGTAGCAGAAGCATACATGCTCAAGAGGGATCACACGAAATTCATAGGCAACTAAATTTCGGCAACCGGGGCATCGAAGTCGGAATGCCGCGAAACTCACCGAGTCAAAGCGTTTCGCCGTTTGCGGAAGAAGTCTGATGTAGAACAAGTAGCGGAAGCATACATGCTCAAGAGGGATCACCCGAAATTCAAAGCCAACTGAATTTCGACAACCGGGGCATCGAAGTTGGAATGCCGCGAAACTCACCGAGTCAAAGCGTTTCGCCGTTTGCGGAAGAAGTCGGATGTAGAACAAGTAGCAGAAGCATACATGCTCAAGAGGGATCACCCGAAATTCAAAGGCAACTGAATTTCGAGAACCGGGGCATCGAATTTGGAATGCCGTGAAACTCAGGGAGTCAAAGCGTTTCGCCGTTTGTGGATGAAGTCTGATGTAGAACAAGTAGCAGAAGCATACATGCTCAAGAGGCATCACCCGAAACTCATAGGGAACTGAATTTCGGCAACCGGGGCATCGAAGTCGGAATGCCGCGAAACTCATCGAGTCAAAACGTTTGGCCGTTTGCCGAAGAAGTCTAATGTAGAACAAGTAGCAGAAGCATACATGCTCAAGAGGGATCACCCGAAATTCAAAGGCAACTAAATTTCAGCAACCGGGCCATCGAAGTCGGAATGCCGCGAAACTCACCGAGTCAAAGCGTTTCGCCGTTTGTGGATGAAGTCTGATGTAGAACAAGTAGCAGAAGCATACATGCTCAAGAGGGATCATCCGAAATTCAAAGGCAACTCAATTTCAGCAACCGGGGCATCGAAGTCGGAATGCCGCGAAACTCACCGAGTCAAAGCGTTTCGCCGTTTGTGGATGAAGTCTGATGTAGAACAAGTAGCAGAAGCATACATGCTCAAGAGGGATCACCCGAAATTCAAAGGCAACTGAATTTTGACAACCGGGGCAACGAAGTCGGAATGCCACGAAACACACCGAGTCAAGGCGTTTCGCCGTTTGCGGAAGAAGTCTGATGTAGAAGAAGTACCAGAAGCATACATGCTCAAGAGGGATCACACGAAATTCATAGGCAACTAAATTACAGCAACAGGGGCATCAAAGCCGAAATGCCGCGAAACTCACCGAGTCAAAGCGTTTCGCATTTTGCGGAAGAAGTCTGATGTAGAACACGTAGCAGAAGAATACATGCTCAAGAGGGATCACCCGAAATTCAAAGGCAACTGAATTTCGACAACCGGGGCATCGAAGTCGGAATGCCGCGAAACACACCGAGTCAAGGCGTTTCGCCGTTTGCGGAAGAAGTCTAATGTAGAACAAGTAGCATAAGCATACATGCTCAAGAGGGATCACCCGAAATTCAAAGGCAACTGAATTTCGGCATCCGGGGCATCGAAGTCGGAATGCCGTGAAAGTCACCAAGTCAAAGTGTTTCGCCGTTTGTGGAAGAAAGTCTGATGTAGAACAAGTAGCAGAAGCATACATGCTCAAGAGGGATCACACGAAAGTCATAGGCAACTAAATTTCGACAACCGGGGCATCGAAGTCGGAATGCCGTAAAACTCACCGAGTCAATGCGTTTCGCCGTTTGCGGAAGAAAGTCTGATGTAGAACAAGTAGCAGAAGCATACATGCTCAAGAGGCATCACCCGAAACTCATAGGCAACTGAATTTCGGCAACCGGGGCATCGAAGTCGGAATGCCGTAAAACTCACCGAGTCAATGCGTTTCGCCGTTTGCGGATGAAGTCTGATGTAGAACAAGTAGCAGAAGCATACATGCTCAAGAGGGATCACACGAAATTCATAGGCAACTAAATTTCGACAACCGGGGCATCGAAGTCCGAATGCCGCGAAACTCACCGAGTCAAAGCGTTTCGCCGTTTGCGAAAGAAAGTCTGATGTAGAACAAGTAGCAGAAGCATACATGCTCAAGAGGCATCACCCGAAACTCATAGGCAACTGAATTTCGGCAACCGGGGCATCGAAGTCGGAATGCCGCGAAACTCATCGAGTCAAAACGTTTGGCCGTTTGCCGAAGAAGTCTAATGTAGAACAAGTAGCAGAAGCATACATGCTCAAGAGGGATCACCCGAAATTCAAAGGCAACTAAATTTCGGCAACCGGGGCATCGAAGTCGGAATGCCGCGAAACTCACCGAGTCAAAGCGTTTCGCCGTTTGTGGATGAAGTCTGATGTAGAACAAGTAGCAGAAGCATACATGCTCAAGAGGGATCACCCGAAATTCAAAGGCAACTGAATTTTGACAACCGGGGCAACGAAGTCGGAATGCCACGAAACACACCGAGTCAAAGCGTTTCGCCGTTTGCGGAAGAAGTCTGATGTAGAACAAGTACCAGAAGCATACATGCTCAAGAGGGATCACACGAAATTCATAGGCAACTAAATTACAGCAACAGGGGCATCAAAGCCGAAATGCCGCGAAACTCACCGAGTCAAAGCGTTTCGCATTTTGCTGAAGAAGTCTGATGTAGAACATGTAGCAGAAGAATACATACTCAAGAGGGATCACCCGAAATTCAAAGGTAACTGAATTTCGGCAACCGGGGCATCGAAGTCGGAATGCCGCGAAACACACCGAGTCAAGGCGTTTCGCCGTTTGCGAAAGAAGTCTGATGTAGAACAAGTAGCAGAAGCATACATGCTCAAGAGGGATCACACGAAATTCATAGGCAACCGGGGCATCGAAGTCGGAATGCCGCGAAACTCATCGAGTCAAAACGTTTGGCCGTTTGCCGAAGAAGTCTAATGTAGAACAAGTAGCAGAAGCATACATGCTCAAGAGGGATCACCCGAAATTCAAAGGCAACTAAATTTCGGCAACCGGGCCATCGAAGTCGGAATGCCGCGAAACTCACCGAGTCAAAGCGTTTCGCCGTTTGTGGATGAAGTCTGATGTAGAACAAGTAGCAGAAGCATACATGCTCAAGAGGGATCATCCGAAATTCAAAGGCAACTCAATTTCAGTAACCGGGGCATCGAAGTCGGAATGCCGCGAAACTCATCGAGTCAAAACGTTTGGCCGTTTGCCGAAGAAGTCTAATGTAGAACAAGTAGCAGAAGCATACATGCTCAAGAGGGATCACCCGAAATTCAAAGGCAACTAAATTTCGGCAACCGGGCCATCGAAGTCGGAATGCCGCGAAACTCACCGAGTCAAAGCGTTTCGCCGTTTGTGGATGAAGTCTGATGTAGAACAAGTAGCAGAAGCATACATGCTCAAGAGGGATCATCCGAAATTCAAAGGCAACTCAATTTCAGTAACCGGGGCATCGAAGTCGGAATGCCGCGAAACTCACCGAGTCAAAGCGTTTCGCCGTTTGGGGATGAAGTCTGATGTAGAACAAGTAGCAGAAGCATACATGCTCAAGAGGGATCACCCGAAATTCAAAGGCAACTGAATTTTGACAACCGGGGCAACGAAGTCGGAATGCCACGAAACACACCGAGTCAAGGCGTTTCGCCGTTTGCGGAAGAAGTCTGATGTAGAACAAGTACCAGAAGCATACATGCTCAAGAGGGATCACACGAAATTCATAGGCAACTAAATTACAGCAACAGGGGCATCAAAGCCGAAATGCCGCGAAACTCACCGAGTCAAAGCGTTTCGCATTTTGCGGAAGAAGTCTGATGTAGAACACGTAGCAGAAGAATACATGCTCAAGAGGGATCACCCGAAATTCAAAGGCAACTGAATTTCGGCAACCGGGGCATCGAAGTCGGAATGCCGCGAAACACACCGAGTCAAGGCGTTTCGCCGTTTGTGGAAGAAGTCTGATGTAGAACAAGTAGCAGAAGCATACATGCTCAAGAGGGATCACACGAAATTCATAGGCAACTAAATTTCGGCAACCGTGGCATCGAAGTCGGAATGTCGCGAAACTCACCGAGTCAAAGCGTTTTGCAGTTTGCGAAAGAAAGTCTGATGTAGAACAAGTAGCAGAAGCATACATGCTCAAGAGGGATCACCTGAAATTCAAAGGCAACTGAATTTTGGACAACCGGGGCATCGAAGTCGGAATGCCGCGAAACTCACCGAGTCAAAGCGTTTCGCCATTTGCGGATGAAGTCTGATGTAGAACAAGTAGCAGAAGCATACATGCTCAAGAGGGATCACACGAAATTCATAGGCAACTAAATTACGGAACAGGGGCAACAAAGCCGAAATGCCGCGAAACGCACCGAGTCAAAGCGTTTCTCCTTTTGCGGAAGAAGTCTAATGTAGAACACGTAGCAGAAGAATACATGCTCAAGAGGGATCACCCGAAATTCAAAGGCAACTGAATTTCGGCAACCGGGGCATCGAAGTAGGAATGCCGCGAAACTCACCGAGTCAAAGCGTTTCGCCGTTTGCGGAAGAAAGTCTGATATAGAACAAGTAGCAGAAGCATACATGCTCAAGAGGCATCACTCGAAATTCAAAGGCATCTAAATTACGGCAACAGGGGCATCAAAGCCGAAATGCCGCGAAACTCACCGAGTCAAAGCGTTTCGCCTTTTGCGGAAGAAGTCTGATGTAGAACACGTAGCAGAAGAATACATGCTCAAGAGGGATCACCCGAAATTCAAAGGCAACTGAATTTCGGCAACCGGGGCATCGAAGTAGGAATGCCGTGAAAGTCACCGAGTCAAAGCGTTTCGCCGTTTGCAGAAGAAATTCTGATGTAGAACAAGTAGCAGAAGCATACATGCTACAGAGGCATCACTCGAAATTCATAGGCAACTGAATTTCAGCAACCGGGGCATCGAAGTCGGAATGGCGCGAAACTCACCGAGTCAAAGCGTTTTGCCGTTTGCGAAAGAACTCTGATGTAGAACAAGTAGCAGAAGCATACATGCTCAAGAGGGATCACACGAAATTCATAGGCAACTAAATTTCGACAACCGGGGCATCGAAGTCGGAATGCCGCGAAACTCACCGAGTCAAAACGTTTTGCAGTTTGCGAAAGAAGTCTGATGTAGAACAAGTAGCAGAAGAATACATGCGCAAGAGGGATCACCCGAAATTCAAAGGCAACTGAATTTCGGCAACCGGGGCATCGAAGTAGGAATGCCGTGAAAGTCACCGAGTCAAAGCGTTTCGCCGTTTGCAGAAGAAATTCTGATGTAGAACAAGTAGCAGAAGCATACATGCTACAGAGGCATCACTCGAAATTCATAGGCAACTGAATTTCAGCAACCGGGGCATCGAAGTCGGAATGGCGCGAAACTCACCGAGTCAAAGCGTTTTGCCGTTTGCGAAAGAACTCTGATGTAGAACAAGTAGCAGAAGCATACATGCTCAAGAGGGATCACACGAAATTCATAGGCATCTAAATTACGGCAACAGGGGCATCAAAGCCGAAATGCCGCGAAACTCACCGAGTCAAAGCGTTTCGCCTTTTGCGGAAGAAGTCTGATGTAGAACACGTAGCAGAAGAATACATGCTCAAGAGGGATCACCCGAAATTCAAAGGCAACTGAATTTCGGCAACCGGGGCATCGAAGTAGGAATGCCGCGAAACTCACCGAGTCAAAGCGTTTCGCCGTTTGCGGAAGAAGTTTGATGTAGAACAAGTAGCAGAAGCATACATGCTCAAGAGGGATCACTCGAAATTCATAGGCAACTAAATTTCGGCAACCGGGGCATCGAAGTAGGAATGCCGTGAAACTCACCGAGTCAAAGCGTTTGGCCGTTTGCGGAAGAAGTCTGATGTAGAACAAGTAGCAGAAGTATACATGCTCAAGAGGGATCACACGAAATTCATAGGCAACAAAATTTCGGCAACCGGGGCATCGAAGTAGGAATGCCGTGAAACTCACCGAGTCAAAGCGTTTTGCCGTTTGCGAAAGAAGTCTGATGTAGAACAAGTAGCAGAAGCATACATGCTCAAGAGGGATCACCTGAAATTCAAAGGCAACTAAATTTTGGACAACCGGGGCATCGAAGTCGGAATGCCGCGAAACTCACCGAGTCAAAGCGTTTCGCCATTTGCGGATGAAGTCTGATGTAGAACAAGTAGCAGAAGCATACATGCTCAAGAGGGATCACACGAAATTCATAGGCAACTAAATTACGGCAACAGGGGCAACAAAGCCGAAATGCCGCGAAACTCACCGAGTCAAAGCGTTTCTCCTTTTGCGGAAGAAGTGTGATGTAGAACAAGTAGCAGAAGCATACATGCTCAAGAGGGATCACACGAAATTCATAGGCAACTAAATTTCGGCAACCGGGGCATCGAAGTAGGAATGCCGTGAAACTCACCGAGTCAAAGCATTTTGCCGCTTGCGGAAGAACTCTGATGTAGAACACGTAGCAGAAGCATACATGCTAAAGAGGGATCACCCGAAATTCAAAGGCAACTGACTTTGCACAACTGGGGCATCGAATTCGGAATGCCGCGAAACTCACCGAGTCAAAGCGTTTCGCCGTTTGCGGATGAAGTCTGATGTAGAACAAGTAGCTGAAGCATACATGCTCAAGAGGGATCACCCGAAATTCATAGGCAACTGAATTTCGACAACCGGGGCATCGAAGTCGGAATGCCGCGAAACTCACCGAGTCAAAGCGTTTCGCCGTTTGCGGAAGAAGTCTGATGTAGAACAAGTAGCAGAAGCATACATGCTCAAGAGGGATCACACGAAATTCATAGGCAACTAAATTTCGACAACCGGGGCATCGAAGTCCGAATGCCGCGAAACTCACCGAGTCAATGCGTTTCGCCGTTTGTGGAAGAAGTCTGATGTAGAACAAGTAGCAGAAGCATACATGCTCAAGAGGGATCACATGAAATTCATAGGCAACTAAATTTCGACAACCGGGGCATCGAAGTCCGAATGCCGCGAAACTCACCGAGTCAAAGCGTTTCGCCGTTTGCGGAAGAAGTCTGATGTAGAACAAGTAGCAGAAGCATACATGCTCAAGAGGGATCACCCGAAATTCAAAGGCAACTGAATTTCGACAACCGGGGCATCGAAGTCGGAATGCCGCGAAACACACCGAGTCAAAGAGTTTCGCCGTTTGCGGAAGAAGTCTGATGTAGAACAAGTAGAAGAAGCATACATGCTCAAGAGGGATCACCCGAAGTTCATAGGCAACTGAATTTCGGAAACCGGGGCATCGAAGTAGGAATGCCGCGAAACGCACCGAGTCAAAGCGTTTCGCCGTTTGCGGAAGAAAGTCTGATGTAGAACAAGTAGCAGAAGCATACATGCTCAAGAGGCATCACCCGAAATTCATAGGCAACTGAATTTCAGCAACCGGGGCATCGAAGTCGGAATGCCGCGAAACTCACCGAGTCAAAGCATTTTGCCGTTTGCGGAAGAACTCTAATGTAGAACAAGTAGCAGAAGCATACATGCTCAAGAGGGATCACCCGAAATTCATAGGCAACTAAATTACGGCAACAGGGGCAACAAAGCCGAAATGCCGCGAAACTCACCGAGTCAAAGCGTTTCTCCTTTTGCGGAAGAAGTGTGATGTAGAACAAGTAGCAGAAGCATACATGCTCAAGAGGGATCACACGAAATTCATAGGCAACTAAATTTCGGCAACCGGGGCATCGAAGTAGGAATGCCGTGAAACTCACCGAGTCAAAGCATTTTGCCGCTTGCGGAAGAACTCTGATGTAGAACACGTAGCAGAAGCATACATGCTAAAGAGGGATCACCCGAAATTCAAAGGCAACTGACTTTGGACAACTGGGGCATCGAATTCGGAATGCCGCGAAACTCACCGAGTCAAAGCGTTTCGCCGTTTGCGGATGAAGTCTGATGTAGAACAAGTAGCTGAAGCATACATGCTCAAGAGGGATCACCCGAAATTCATAGGCAACTGAATTTCGACAACCGGGGCATCGAAGTCGGAATGCCGCGAAACTCACCGAGTCAAAGCGTTTCGCCGTTTGCGGAAGAAGTCTGATGTAGAACAAGTAGCAGAAGCATACATGCTCAAGAGGGATCACACGAAATTCATAGGCAACTAAATTTTGACAACTGGGGCATCGAAGTCCGAATGCCGCGAAACTCACCGAGTCAATGCGTTTCGCCGTTTGCGGAAGAAGTCTGATGTAGAACAAGTAGCAGAAGCATACATGCTCAAGAGGGATCACATGAAATTCATAGGCAACTAAATTTCGACAACCGGGGCATCGAAGTCCGAATGCCGCGAAACTCACCGAGTCAAAGCGTTTCGCCGTTTGCGGAAGAAGTCTGATGTAGAACAAGTAGCAGAAGCATACATGCTCAAGAGGGATCACCCGAAATTCAAAGGCAACTGAATTTCGACAACCGGGGCATCGAAGTCGGAATGCCGCGAAACACACCGAGTCAAAGAGTTTCGCCGTTTGCGGAAGAAGTCTGATGTAGAACAAGTAGAAGAAGCATACATGCTCAAGAGGGATCACCCGAAGTTCATAGGCAACTGAATTTCGGAAACCGGGGCATCGAAGTAGGAATGCCGCGAAACGCACCGAGTCAAAGCGTTTCGCCGTTTGCGGAAGAAAGTCTGATGTAGAACAAGTAGCAGAAGCATACATGCTCAAGAGGCATCACCCGAAATTCATAGGCAACTGAATTTCAGCAACCGGGGCATCGAAGTCGGAATGCCGCGAAACTCACCGAGTCAAAGCATTTTGCCGTTTGCGGAAGAACTCTAATGTAGAACAAGTAGCAGAAGCATACATGCTCAAGAGGGATCACCCGAAATTCAAAGGGAACTAAATTTCAGCAACCGGGCCATCGAAGTTGGAATGCCGTGAAACTCACCGAGTCAAAGCGTTTTGCCTTTTGCGAAAGAAGTCTGATGTAGAACAAGCAACAGAAGCATACATGCTCAAGAGGGATCACACGAAATTCATAGGCAACTAAATTTCGGCAATCGGGGCATCGAAGTCGGAATGCCGCGAAACTCACCGAGTCAAAGCCTTTCGCCGTTTGCGGAAGAAGTCTGATGTAGAACAAGTAGCAGAAGCATACATGCTCAAGAGGGATCACCCGAAATTCAAAGGCAACTGAATTTCGACAACCGGGGCATCGAATTCGGAATGCCGCGAAACTCACCGAGTCAAAGCGTTTCGCCGTTTGCGGCAGAAGTCTGATGTAGAACAAGTAGCAGAAGCATACATGCTCAAGAGGGATCACACGAAATTCATAGGCAACTAAATTTCGACAACCGGGGCATCGAATTCGGAATGCCGCGAAACTCACCGAGTCAAAGCGTTTCGCCGTTTGCGGAAGAAGTCTGATGTAGAACAAGTAGCAGAAGCATACATGCTACAGAGGCATCACTCGAAATTCATAGGCAACTGAATTTCAGCAACCGGGGCATCGAAGTCGGAATGGCGCGAAACTCACCGAGTCAAAGCGTTTTGCCGTTTGCGAAAGAACTCTGATGTAGAACAAGTCGCAGAAGCATACATGCTCAAGAGGGATCACACGAAATTCATAGGCAACTAAATTTCGAAAACCGGGGCATCGAAGTCGGAATGCCGCGAAACTCACCGAGTCAAAACGTTTCGCCGTTTGCGGAAGAAGTCTGATGTAGAACAAGTAGAAGAAGCATACATGCTCAAGAGGGATCACCCGAAGTTCATAGGCAACTGAATTTCGGAAACCGGGGCATCGAAGTAGGAATGCCGCGAAACGCACCGAGTCAAAGCGTTTCGCCGTTTGCGGAAGAAAGTCTGATGTAGAACAAGTAGCAGAAGCATACATGCTCAAGAGGCATCACCCGAAATTCATAGGCAACTGAATTTCAGCAACCGGGGCATCGAAGTCGGAATGCCGCGAAACTCACCGAGTCAAAGCATTTTGCCGTTTGCGGAAGAACTCTGATGTAGAACAAGTAGCAGAAGCATACATGCTCAAGAGGGATCACCCGAAATTCATAGGCAACTGAATTTCGACAACCGGGGCATCGAAGTCGGAATGCCGCGAAACTCACCGAGTCAAAGCGTTTCGCCGTTTGCGGAAGAAGTCTGATGTAGAACAAGTAGCAGAAGCATACATGCTCAAGAGGGATCACACGAAATTCATAGGCAACTAAATTTCGACAACCGGGGCATCGAAGTCCGAATGCCGCGAAACTCACTGAGTCAATGCGTTTCGCCGTTTGCGGAAGAAGTCTGATGTAGAACAAGTAGCAGAAGCATACATGCTCAAGAGGGATCACATGAAATTCATAGGCAACTAAATTTCGACAACCGGGGCATCGAAGTCCGAATGCCGCGAAACTCACCGAGTCAAAGCGTTTCGCCGTTTGCGGAAGAAGTCTGATGTAGAACAAGTAGAAGAAGCATACATGCTCAAGAGGGATCACCCGAAGTTCATAGGCAACTGAATTTCGGAAACCGGGGCATCGAAGTAGGAATGCCGCGAAACGCACCGAGTCAAAGCGTTTCGCCGTTTGCGGAAGAAAGTCTGATGTAGAACAAGTAGCAGAAGCATACATGCTCAAGAGGGATCACCCGAAATTCAAAGGCAACTGAATTTCGACAACCGGGGCATCGAATTCGGAATGCCGCGAAACTCACCGAGTCAAAGCGTTTCGCCGTTTGCGGAAGAAGTCTGATGTAGAACAAGTAGCAGAAGCATACATGCTCAAGAGGGATCACATGAAATTCATAGGCAACTAAATTTCGACAACCGGGGCATCGAAGTCCGAATGCCGCGAAACTCACCGAGTCAAAGCGTTTTGCCGTTTGCGAAAGAACTCTGATGTAGAACAAGTCGCAGAAGCATACATGCTCAAGAGGGATCACCCGAAATTCAAAGGCAACTGACTTTGGACAACTGGGGCATCGAATTCGGAATGCCGCGAAACTCACCGAGTCAAAGCGTTTCGCCGTTTGCGGATGAAGTCTGATGTAGAACAAGTAGCTGAAGCATACATGCTCAAGAGGGATCACCCGAAATTCATAGGCAACTGAATTTCGACAACCGGGGCATCGAAGTCGGAATGCCGCGAAACTCACCGAGTCAAAGCGTTTCGCCGTTTGCGGAAGAAGTCTGATGTAGAACAAGTAGCAGAAGCATACATGCTCAAGAGGGATCACACGAAATTCATAGGCAACTAAATTTCGACAACTGGGGCATCGAAGTCCGAATGCCGCGAAACTCACCGAGTCAATGCGTTTCGCCGTTTGCGGAAGAAGTCTGATGTAGAACAAGTAGCAGAAGCATACATGCTCAAGAGGGATCACATGAAATTCATAGGCAACTAAATTTCGACAACCGGGGCATCGAAGTCCGAATGCCGCGAAACTCACCGAGTCAAAGCGTTTCGCCGTTTGCGGAAGAAGTCTGATGTAGAACAAGTAGCAGAAGCATACATGCTCAAGAGGGATCACCCGAAATTCAAAGGCAACTGAATTTCGACAACCGGGGCATCGAAGTCGGAATGCCGCGAAACACACCGAGTCAAAGAGTTTCGCCGTTTGCGGAAGAAGTCTGATGTAGAACAAGTAGAAGAAGCATACATGCTCAAGAGGGATCACCCGAAGTTCATAGGCAACTGAATTTCGGAAACCGGGGCATCGAAGTAGGAATGCCGCGAAACGCACCGAGTCAAAGCGTTTCGCCGTTTGCGGAAGAAAGTCTGATGTAGAACAAGTAGCAGAAGCATACATGCTCAAGAGGCATCACCCGAAATTCATAGGCAACTGAATTTCAGCAACCGGGGCATCGAAGTCGGAATGCCGCGAAACTCACCGAGTCAAAGCATTTTGCCGTTTGCGGAAGAACTCTAATGTAGAACAAGTAGCAGAAGCATACATGCTCAAGAGGGATCACCCGAAATTCAAAGGGAACTAAATTTCAGCAACCGGGCCATCGAAGTTGGAATGCCGTGAAACTCACCGAGTCAAAGCGTTTTGCCTTTTGCGAAAGAAGTCTGATGTAGAACAAGCAACAGAAGCATACATGCTCAAGAGGGATCACACGAAATTCATAGGCAACTAAATTTCGGCAATCGGGGCATCGAAGTCGGAATGCCGCGAAACTCACCGAGTCAAAGCCTTTCGCCGTTTGCGGAAGAAGTCTGATGTAGAACAAGTAGCAGAAGCATACATGCTCAAGAGGGATCACCCGAAATTCAAAGGCAACTGAATTTCGACAACCGGGGCATCGAATTCGGAATGCCGCGAAACTCACCGAGTCAAAGCGTTTCGCCGTTTGCGGAAGAAGTCTGATGTAGAACAAGTAGCAGAAGCATACATGCTCAAGAGGGATCACACGAAATTCATAGGCAACTAAATTTCGACAACCGGGGCATCGAATTCGGAATGCCGCGAAACTCACCGAGTCAAAGCGTTTCGCCGTTTGCGGAAGAAGTCTGATGTAGAACAAGTAGCAGAAGCATACATGCTACAGAGGCATCACTCGAAATTCATAGGCAACTGAATTTCAGCAATCGGGGCATCGAAGTCGGAATGGCGCGAAACTCACCGAGTCAAAGCGTTTTGCCGTTTGCGAAAGAACTCTGATGTAGAACAAGTCGCAGAAGCATACATGCTCAAGAGGGATCACACGAAATTCATAGGCAACTAAATTTCGAAAACCGGGGCATCGAAGTCGGAATGCCGCGAAACTCACCAAGTCAAAACGTTTCGCCGTTTGCGGAAGAAGTCTGATGTAGAACAAGTAGAAGAAGCATACATGCTCAAGAGGGATCACCCGAAGTTCATAGGCAACTGAATTTCGGAAACCGGGGCATCGAAGTAGGAATGCCGCGAAACGCACCGAGTCAAAGCGTTTCGCCGTTTGCGGAAGAAAGTCTGATGTAGAACAAGTAGCAGAAGCATACATGCTCAAGAGGCATCACCCGAAATTCATAGGCAACTGAATTTCAGCAACCGGGGCATCGAAGTCGGAATGCCGCGAAACTCACCGAGTCAAAGCATTTTGCCGTTTGCGGAAGAACTCTAATGTAGAACAAGTAGCAGAAGCATACATGCTCAAGAGGGATCACCCGAAATTCATAGGCAACTGAATTTCGACAACCGGGGCATCGAAGTCGGAATGCCGCGAAACTCACCGAGTCAAAGCATTTTGCCGTTTGCGGAAGAAGTCTGATGTAGAACAAGTAGCAGAAGCATACATGCTCAAGAGGGATCACCCGAAATTCATAGGCAACTGAATTTCGACAACCGGGGCATCGAAGTCGGAATGCCGCGAAACTCACCGAGTCAAAGCGTTTCGCCGTTTGCGGAAGAAGTCTGATGTAGAACAAGTAGCAGAAGCATACATGCTCAAGACGGATCACACGAAATTCATAGGCAACTAAATTTCGACAACCGGGGCATCGAAGTCCGAATGCCGCGAAACTCACCGAGTCAATGCGTTTCGCCGTTTGCGGAAGAAGTCTGATGTAGAACAAGTAGCAGAAGCATACATGCTCAAGAGGGATCACATGAAATTCATAGGCAACTAAATTTCGACAACCGGGGCATCGAAGTCCGAATGCCGCGAAACTCACCGAGTCAAAGAGTTTCGTCGTTTGCGGAAGAAGTCTGATGTAGAACAAGTAGAAGAAGCATACATGCTCAAGAGGGATCACCCGAAGTTCATAGGCAACTGAATTTCGGAAACCGGGGCATCGAAGTAGGAATGCCGCGAAACGCACCGAGTCAAAGCGTTTCGCCGTTTGCGGAAGAAAGTCTGATGTAGAACAAGTAGCAGAAGCATACATGCTCAAGAGGCATCACCCGAAATTCATAGGCAACTGAATTTCAGCAACCGGGGCATCGAAGTCGGAATGCCGCGAAACTCACCGAGTCAAAGCATTTTGCCGTTTGCGGAAGAACTCTAATGTAGAACAAGTAGCAGAAGCATACATGCTCAAGAGGGATCACCCGAAATTCAAAGGGAACTAAATTTCAGCAACCGGGCCATCGAAGTTGGAATGCCGTGAAACTCACCGAGTCAAAGCGTTTTGCCTTTTGCGAAAGAAGTCTGATGTAGAACAAGCAACAGAAGCATACATGCTCAAGAGGGATCACACGAAATTCATAGGCAACTAAATTTCGGCAATCGGGGCATCGAAGTCGGAATGCCGCGAAACTCACCGAGTCAAAGCCTTTCGCCGTTTGCGGAAGAAGTCTGATGTAGAACAAGTAGCAGAAGCATACATGCTCAAGAGGGATCACCCGAAATTCAAAGGCAACTGAATTTCGACAACCGGGGCATCGAATTCGGAATGCCGCGAAACTCACCGAGTCAAAGCGTTTCGCCGTTTGCGGAAGAAGTCTGATGTAGAACAAGTAGCAGAAGCATACATGCTCAAGAGGGATCACACGAAATTCATAGGCAACTAAATTTCGACAACCGGGGCATCGAATTCGGAATGCCGCGAAACTCACCGAGTCAAAGCGTTTCGCCGTTTGCGGAAGAAGTCTGATGTAGAACAAGTAGCAGAAGCATACATGCTACAGAGGCATCACTCGAAATTCATAGGCAACTGAATTTCAGCAATCGGGGCATCGAAGTCGGAATGGCGCGAAACTCACCGAGTCAAAGCGTTTTGCCGTTTGCGAAAGAACTCTGATGTAGAACAAGTCGCAGAAGCATACATGCTCAAGAGGGATCACACGAAATTCATAGGCAACTAAATTTCGAAAACCGGGGCATCGAAGTCGGAATGCCGCGAAACTCACCGAGTCAAAACGTTTCGCCGTTTGCGGAAGAAGTCTGATGTAGAACAAGTAGAAGAAGCATACATGCTCAAGAGGGATCACCCGAAGTTCATAGGCAACTGAATTTCGGAAACCGGGGCATCGAAGTAGGAATGCCGCGAAACGCACCGAGTCAAAGCGTTTCGCCGTTTGCGGAAGAAAGTCTGATGTAGAACAAGTAGCAGAAGCATACATGCTCAAGAGGCATCACCCGAAATTCATAGGCAACTGAATTTCAGCAACCGGGGCATCGAAGTCGGAATGCCGCGAAACTCACCGAGTCAAAGCATTTTGCCGTTTGCGGAAGAACTCTGATGTAGAACAAGTAGCAGAAGCATACATGCTCAAGAGGGATCACCCGAAATTCATAGGCAACTGAATTTCGACAACCGGGGCATCGAAGTCGGAATGCCGCGAAACTCACCGAGTCAAAGCGTTTCGCCGTTTGTGGAAGAAGTCTGATGTAGAACAAGTAGCAGAAGCATACATGCTCAAGAGGGATCACCCGAAATTCATAGGCAACTGAATTTCGACAACCGGGGCATCGAAGTCGGAATGCCGCGAAACTCACCGAGTCAAAGCGTTTCGCCGTTTGCGGAAGAAGTCTGATGTAGAACAAGTAGCAGAAGCATACATGCTCAAGACGGATCACACGAAATTCATAGGCAACTAAATTTCGACAACCGGGGCATCGAAGTCCGAATGCCGCGAAACTCACCGAGTCAATGCGTTTCGCCGTTTGCGGAAGAAGTCTGATGTAGAACAAGTAGCAGAAGCATACATGCTCAAGAGGGATCACATGAAATTCATAGGCAACTAAATTTCGACAACCGGGGCATCGAAGTCCGAATGCCGCGAAACTCACCGAGTCAAAGAGTTTCGTCGTTTGCGGAAGAAGTCTGATGTAGAACAAGTAGAAGAAGCATACATGCTCAAGAGGGATCACCCGAAGTTCATAGGCAACTGAATTTCGGAAACCGGGGCATCGAAGTAGGAATGCCGCGAAACGCACCGAGTCAAAGCGTTTCGCCGTTTGCGGAAGAAAGTCTGATGTAGAACAAGTAGCAGAAGCATACATGCTCAAGAGGCATCACCCGAAATTCATAGGCAACTGAATTTCAGCAACCGGGGCATCGAAGTCGGAATGCCGCGAAACTCACCGAGTCAAAGCATTTTGCCGTTTGCGGAAGAACTCTAATGTAGAACAAGTAGCAGAAGCATACATGCTCAAGAGGGATCACCCGAAATTCAAAGGGAACTAAATTTCAGCAACCGGGCCATCGAAGTTGGAATGCCGTGAAACTCACCGAGTCAAAGCGTTTTGCCTTTTGCGAAAGAAGTCTGATGTAGAACAAGCAACAGAAGCATACATGCTCAAGAGGGATCACACGAAATTCATAGGCAACTAAATTTCGGCAATCGGGGCATCGAAGTCGGAATGCCGCGAAACTCACCGAGTCAAAGCCTTTCGCCGTTTGCGGAAGAAGTCTGATGTAGAACAAGTAGCAGAAGCATACATGCTCAAGAGGGATCACCCGAAATTCAAAGGCAACTGAATTTCGACAACCGGGGCATCGAATTCGGAATGCCGCGAAACTCACCGAGTCAAAGCGTTTCGCCGTTTGCGGAAGAAGTCTGATGTAGAACAAGTAGCAGAAGCATACATGCTCAAGAGGGATCACACGAAATTCATAGGCAACTAAATTTCGACAACCGGGGCATCGAATTCGGAATGCCGCGAAACTCACCGAGTCAAAGCGTTTCGCCGTTTGCGGAAGAAGTCTGATGTAGAACAAGTAGCAGAAGCATACATGCTACAGAGGCATCACTCGAAATTCATAGGCAACTGAATTTCAGCAATCGGGGCATCGAAGTCGGAATGGCGCGAAACTCACCGAGTCAAAGCGTTTTGCCGTTTGCGAAAGAACTCTGATGTAGAACAAGTCGCAGAAGCATACATGCTCAAGAGGGATCACACGAAATTCATAGGCAACTAAATTTCGAAAACCGGGGCATCGAAGTCGGAATGCCGCGAAACTCACCGAGTCAAAACGTTTCGCCGTTTGCGGAAGAAGTCTGATGTAGAACAAGTAGAAGAAGCATACATGCTCAAGAGGGATCACCCGAAGTTCATAGGCAACTGAATTTCGGAAACCGGGGCATCGAAGTAGGAATGCCGCGAAACGCACCGAGTCAAAGCGTTTCGCCGTTTGCGGAAGAAAGTCTGATGTAGAACAAGTAGCAGAAGCATACATGCTCAAGAGGCATCACCCGAAATTCATAGGCAACTGAATTTCAGCAACCGGGGCATCGAAGTCGGAATGCCGCGAAACTCACCGAGTCAAAGCATTTTGCCGTTTGCGGAAGAACTCTGATGTAGAACAAGTAGCAGAAGCATACATGCTCAAGAGGGATCACCCGAAATTCATAGGCAACTGAATTTCGACAACCGGGGCATCGAAGTCGGAATGCCGCGAAACTCACCGAGTCAAAGCGTTTCGCCGTTTGTGGAAGAAGTCTGATGTAGAACAAGTAGCAGAAGCATACATGCTCAAGAGGGATCACACGAAATTCATAGGCAACTAAATTTCGACAACCGGGGCATCGAACTCCGAATGCCGCGAAACTCACCGAGTCAATGCGTTTCGCCGTTTGCGGAAGAAGTCTGATGTAGAACAAGTAGCAGAAGCATACATGCTCAAGAGGGATCACATGAAATTCATAGGCAACTAAAGTTCGACAACCGGGGCATCGAAGTCCGAATGCCGCGAAACTCACCGAGTCAAAGCGTTTCGCCGTTTGCGGAAGAAGTCTGATGTAGAACAAGTAGAAGAAGCATACATGCTCAAGAGGGATCACCCGAAGTTGATAGGCAACTGAATTTCGGAAACCGGGGCATCGAAGTAGGAATGCCGCGAAACGCACCGAGTCAAAGCGTTTCGCCGTTTGCGGAAGAAAGTCTGATGTAGAACAAGTAGCAGAAGCATACATGCTCAAGAGGGATCACCCGAAATTCAAAGGCAACTGAATTTCGACAACCGGGGCATCGAATTCGGAATGCCGCGAAACTCACCGAGTCAAAGCGTTTCGCCGTTTGCGGAAGAAGTCTGATGTAGAACAAGTAGCAGAAGCATACATGCTCAAGAGGGATCACACGAAATTCATAGGCAACTAAATTTCGACAACCGGGGCATCGAATTCGGAATGCCGCGAAACTCACCGAGTCAAAGCGTTTCGCCGTTTGCGGATGAAGTCTGATGTAGAACAAGTAGCAGAAGCATACATGCTACAGAGGCATCACTCGAAATTCATAGGCAACTGAATTTCAGCAACCGGGGCATCGAAGTCGGAATGGCGCGAAACTCACCGAGTCAAAGCGTTTTGCCGTTTGCGAAAGAACTCTGATGTAGAACAAGTCGCAGAAGCATACATGCTCAAGAGGGATCACCCGAAATTCATAGGCAACTGAATTTCGACAACCGGGGCATCGAAGTCGGAATGCCGCGAAACTCACCGAGTCAAAGCATTTTGCCGTTTGCGGAAGAAGTCTGATGTAGAACAAGTAGCAGAAGCATACATGCTCAAGACGGATCACACGAAATTCATAGGCAACTAAATTTCGACAACCGGGGCATCGAAGTCCGAATGCCGCGAAACTCACCGAGTCAATGCGTTTCGCCGTTTGCGGAAGAAGTCTGATGTAGAACAAGTAGCAGAAGCATACATGCTCAAGAGGGATCACATGAAATTCATAGGCAACTAAATTTCGACAACCGGGGCATCGAAGTCCGAATGCCGCGAAACTCACCGAGTCAAAGAGTTTCGCCGTTTGCGGAAGAAGTCTGATGTAGAACAAGTAGAAGAAGCATACATGCTCAAGAGGGATCACCCGAAGTTCATAGGCAACTGAATTTCGGAAACCGGGGCATCGAAGTCGGAATGCCGCGAAACGCACCGAGTCAAAGCGTTTTGCCGTTTGCGGAAGAAAGTCTGATGTAGAACAAGCAGAAGAAGCATACATGCTCAAGAGGGATCACTCGAAATTCATAGGCAACTAAATTTCGGCAACCGGGCCATCGAAGTCGGAATGCCGCGAAACTCACCGAGTCAAAGCGTTTCGCCTTTTGCGGATGAAGTCTGATGTAGAACAAGTAGCAGAAGCATACATGCTCAAGAGGGATCACACGAAATTCATAGGCAACTAAATTTCGGCAAACGAGGCATCGAAGTCGGAATGCCGCGGAACTCACCGGGTCAAAGCGTTTCGCCATTTGCGGAAGAAGTCTGATGTAGAACAAGTAGCAGAAGCATACATGCTCAAGAGGGATCACCCGAAATTCAAAGGCAACTGAATTTCGACAACCGGGGCATCGAAGTCGGAATGCCGCGAAACTCATCGAGTCAAAGCGTTTCGCCGTTTGCGGATGAAGTCTGATATAGAACAAGTAGCAGAAGCATACATGCTCAAGAGGGATCACACGAAATTCATAGGCAACTAAATTTCGACAACCGGGGCATCGAAGTCGGAATGCCACGAAACTCACCGAGTCAAAGCGTTTCGCCGTTTGCAAATGAAGTCTGATGTAGAACAAGTAGCAGAAGCATACATGCTCAAGAGGGATCACACGAAATTCATAGGCAACTGAATTTCGACAACCGGGGCATCGAAGTCGGAATGCCGCGAAACTCACCGAGTCAAAGCGTTTCGCCGTTTGCGGAAGAAGTCTGATGTAGAACAAGTAGAAGAAGCATACATGCTCAAGAGGGATCACACGAAATTCATAGGCAACTAAATTTCGACAACCAAGGCATCGAAGTCCGAATGCCGCGAAACTCACCGAGTCAAAGCGTTTCGCCGTTTGCGGAAGAAGTCTGATGTAGAACAAGTAGCAGAAGCATACATGCTCAAGAGGGATCACCCGGAATTCAAAGGCAACTGAATTTCGGCAACCGGGGCATCGAAGTCGTAATGCCGCGAAACTCACCGAGTCAAAGCGTTTCGCCGTTTGCGGAAGAAGTCTGATGTAGAACAAGTAGCAGAAGCATACATGCTCAAGAGGGATCACACGAAATTCATAGGCAACTAAATTTCGACAACCGGGGCATCGAAGTCCGAATGCCGCGAAACTCACCGAGTCAATGCGTTTCGCCGTTTGCGGAAGAAGTCTGATGTAGAACAAGTAGCAGAAGCATACATGCTCAAGAGGGATCACATGAAATTCATAGGCAACTAAATTTCGACAACCGGGGCATCGAAGTCCGAATGCCGCGAAATTCACCGAGTCAAAGCGTTTCGCCGTTTGCGGAAGAAGTCTGATGTAGAACAAGTAGCAGAAGCATACATGCTCAAGAGGGATCACCCGAAATTCAAAGGCAACTGAATTTCGACAACCGGGGCATCGAAGTCGGAATGCCGCGAAACACACCGAGTCAAAGAGTTTCGCCGTTTGCGGAAGAAGTCTGATGTAGAACAAGTAGAAGAAGCATACATGCTCAAGAGGGATCACCCGAAGTTCATAGGCAACTGAATTTCGGAAACCGGGGCATCGAAGTCGGAATGCCGCGAAACGCACCGAGTCAAAGCGTTTCGCCGTTTGCGGAAGAAAGTCTGATGTAGAACAAGTAGCAGAAGCATACATGCTCAAGAGGCATCACCCGAAATTCATAGGCAACTGAATTTCAGCAACCGGGGCATCGAAGTCGGAATGCCGCGAAACTCACCGAGTCAAAGCATTTTGCCGTTTGCGGAAGAACTCTGATGTAGAACAAGTAGCAGAAGCATACATGCTCAAGAGGGATCACCCGAAATTCATAGGCAACTGAATTTCGACAACCGGGGCATCGAAGTCGGAATGCCGCGAAACTCACCGAGTCAAAGCGTTTCGCCGTTTGCGGAAGAAGTCTGATGTAGAACAAGTAGCAGAAGCATACATGCTACAGAGGCATCACTCGAAATTCATAGGCAACTGAATTTCAGCAACCGGGGCATCGAAGTCGGAATGGCGCGAAACTCACCGAGTCAAAGCGTTTTGCCGTTTGCGAAAGAACTCTGATGTAGAACAAGTCGCAGAAGCATACATGCTCAAGAGGGATCACCCGAAATTCATAGGCAACTGAATTTCGACAACCGGGGCATCGAAGTCGGAATGCCGCGAAACTCACCGAGTCAAAGCCTTTTGCCGTTTGCGGAAGAAGTCTGATGTAGAACAAGTAGCAGAAGCATACATGCTCAAGAGGGATCACCCGAAATTCATAGGCAACTGAATTTCGACAACCGGGGCATCGAAGTCGGAATGCCGCGAAACTCACCGAGTCAAAGCGTTTCGCCGTTTGCGGAAGAAGTCTGATGTAGAACAAGTAGCAGAAGCATACATGCTCAAGACGGATCACACGAAATTCATAGGCAACTAAATTTCGACAACCGGGGCATCGAAGTCCGAATGCCGCGAAACTCACCGAGTCAATGCGTTTCGCCGTTTGCGGAAGAAGTCTGATGTAGAACAAGTAGCAGAAGCATACATGCTCAAGAGGGATCACATGAAATTCATAGGCAACTAAATTTCGACAACCGGGGCATCGAAGTCCGAATGCCGCGAAACTCACCGAGTCAAAGCGTTTCGCCGTTTGCGGAAGAAGTCTGATGTAGAACAAGTAGCAGAAGCATACATGCTCAAGAGGGATCACCCAAAATTCAAAGGCAACTGAATTTCGACAACCGGGGCATCGAAGTCGGAATGCCGCGAAACACACCGAGTCAAAGAGTTTCGCCGTTTGCGGAAGAAGTCTGATGTAGAACAAGCAGAAGAAGCATACATGCTCAAGAGGGATCACCCGAAGTTCATAGGCAACTGAATTTCGGAAACCGGGGCATCGAAGTAGGAATGCCGCGAAACGCACCGAGTCAAAGCGTTTCGCCGTTTGCGGAAGAAAGTCTGATGTAGAACAAGTAGCAGAAGCATACATGCTCAAGAGGCATCACCCGAAATTCATAGGCAACTAAATTTCAGCAAGCAGGGCATCGAAGTCGGAATGCCGCGAAACTCACCGAGTCAAAGCATTTTGCCGTTTGCGGAAGAACTCTAATGTAGAACAAGTAGCAGAAGCATACATGCTCAAGAGGGATCACCCGAAATTCAAAGGCAACTGAATTTCGACAACCGGGGCATCGAATTCGGAATGCCGCGAAACTCACCGAGTCAAAGCGTTTCGCCGTTTGCGGAAGAAGTCTGATGTAGAACAAGTAGCAGAAGCATACATGCTCAAGAGGGATCACACGAAATTCATAGGCAACTAAATTTCGACAACCGGGGCATCGAATTCGGAATGCCTCGAAACTCACCGAGTCAAAGCGTTTCGCCGTTTGCGAAAGAAAGTCTGATGTAGAACAAGTAGCAGAAGCATACATGCTCAAGAGGCATCACCCGAAATTCATAGGCAACTGAATTTCGGCAACCGGGGCATCGAAGTCGGAATGCCTAGAAACTCACCGAGTCAAAGCGTTTTGCCGTTTACGGAAGAACTCTGATGTAGAACAAGTAGCAGAAGCATACATGCTCAAGAGGGATCACCTGAAATTCAAAGGCAACTAAATTTCAAAAACCGGGCCATCGAAGTCGGAATGCCGCGAAACTCACCGAGTCAAAGCGTTTCGCCTTTTGCGGATGAAGTCTGATGTAGAACAAGTAGCAGAAGCATACATGCTCAAGAGGGATCACACGAAATTCATAGGCAACTAAATTTCGGCAAACGAGGCATCGAAGTCGGAATGCCGCGGAACTCACCGGGTCAAAGCGTTTCGCCATTTGCGGAAGAAGTCTGATGTAGAACAAGTAGCAGAAGCATACATGCTCAAGAGGGATCACCCGAAATTCAAAGGCAACTGAATTTCGACAACCGGGGCATCGAAGTCGGAATGCCGCGAAACTCATCGAGTCAAAGCGTTTCGCCGTTTGCGGATGAAGTCTGATATAGAACAAGTAGCAGAAGCATACATGCTCAAGAGGGATCACACGAAATTCATAGGCAACTAAATTTCGACAACCGGGGCATCGAAGTCGGAATGCCACGAAACTCACCTAGTCAAAGCGTTTCGCCGTTTGCAAATGAAGTCTGATGTAGAACAAGTAGCAGAAGCATACATGCTCAAGAGGGATCACACGAAATTCATAGGCAACTGAATTTCGACAACCGGGGCATCGAAGTCGGAATGCCGCGAAACTCACCGAGTCAAAGCGTTTCGCCGTTTGCGGAAGAAGTCTGATGTAGAACAAGTAGCAGAAGCATACATGCTCAAGAGGGATCACACGAAATTCATAGGCAACTAAATTTCGACAACCAAGGCATCGAAGTCCGAATGCCGCGAAACTCACCGAGTCAAAGCGTTTCGCCGTTTGCGGAAGAAGTCTGATGTAGAACAAGTAGCAGAAGCATACATGCTCAAGAGGGATCACCCGGAATTCAAAGGCAACTGAATTTCGGCAACCGGGGCATCGAAGTCGTAATGCCGCGAAACTCACCGAGTCAAAGCGTTTCGCCGTTTGCGGAAGAAGTCTGATGTAGAACAAGTAGCAGAAGCATACATGCTCAAGAGGGATCACACGAAATTCATAGGCAACTAAATTTCGACAACCGGGGCATCGAAGTCCGAATGCCGCGAAACTCACCGAGTCAATGCGTTTCGCCGTTTGCGGAAGAAGTCTGATGTAGAACAAGTAGCAGAAGCATACATGCTCAAGAGGGATCACATGAAATTCATAGGCAACTAAATTTCGACAACCGGGGCATCGAAGTCCGAATGCCGCGAAATTCACCGAGTCAAAGCGTTTCGCCGTTTGCGGAAGAAGTCTGATGTAGAACAAGTAGCAGAAGCATACATGCTCAAGAGGGATCACCCGAAATTCAAAGGCAACTGAATTTCGACAACCGGGGCATCGAAGTCGGAATGCCGCGAAACACACCGAGTCAAAGAGTTTCGCCGTTTGCGGAAGAAGTCTGATGTAGAACAAGTAGAAGAAGCATACATGCTCAAGAGGGATCACCCGAAGTTCATAGGCAACTGAATTTCGGAAACCGGGGCATCGAAGTCGGAATGCCGCGAAACGCACCGAGTCAAAGCGTTTCGCCGTTTGCGGAAGAAAGTCTGATGTAGAACAAGTAGCAGAAGCATACATGCTCAAGAGGCATCACCCGAAATTCATAGGCAACTGAATTTCAGCAACCGGGGCATCGAAGTCGGAATGCCGCGAAACTCACCGAGTCAAAGCATTTTGCCGTTTGCGGAAGAACTCTAATGTAGAACAAGTAGCAGAAGCATACATGCTCAAGAGGGATCACCCGAAATTCAAAGGGAACTAAATTTCAGCAACCGGGCCATCGAAGTTGGAATGCCGCGAAACTCACCGAGTCAAAGCGTTTTGCCTTTTGCGAAAGAAGTCTGATGTAGAACAAGCAACAGAAGCATACATGCTCAAGAGGGATCACACGAAATTCATAGGCAACTAAATTTCAGCAATCGGGGCATCGAAGTCGGAATGCCGCGAAACTCACCGAGTCAAAGCCTTTCGCCGTTTGCGGAAGAAGTCTGATGTAGAACAAGTAGCAGAAGCATACATGCTCAAGAGGGATCACCCGAAATTCAAAGGCAACTGAATTTCGACAACCGGGGCATCGAATTCGGAATGCCGCGAAACTCACCGAGTCAAAGCGTTTCGCCGTTTGCGGAAGAAGTCTGATGTAGAACAAGTAGCAGAAGCATACATGCTCAAGAGGGATCACACGAAATTCATAGGCAACTAAATTTCGACAACCGGGGCATCGAATTCGGAATGCCGCGAAACACACCGAGTCAAAGCGTTTCGCCGTTTGAGAAAGAAAGTCTGATGTAGAACAAGTAGCAGAAGCATACATGCTCAAGAGGCATCACCCGAAATTCATAGGCAACTGAATTTCGGCAACCGGGGCATCGAAGTCGGAATGCCTAGAAACTCACCGAGTCAAAGCGTTTTGCCGTTTACGGAAGAACTCTGATGTAGAACAAGTAGCAGAAGCATACATGCTCAAGAGGGATCACCTGAAATTCAAAGGCAACTAAATTTCAAAAACCGGGCCATCGAAGTCGGAATGCCGCGAAACTCACCGAGTCAAAGCGTTTCGCCGTTTGGGGATGAAGTCTGATGTAGAACAAGTAGCAGAAGCATACATGCTCAAGAGGGATCACCCGAAATTCATAGGCAACTAACTTTCGGCAACCGGGGCATCGAAGTCGGAATGCCGCGAAACTCACCGAGTCAAAGCGTTTCGCCGTTTGCGGAAGAAGTCTGATGTAGAACAAGTAGCAGAAGCATACATGCTCAAGAGGGATCACCCGAAATTCAAAGGTAACTGAATTTCGACAACCGGGGCATCGAAGTCGGAATGCCGCAAAACTCATCGAGTCAAAGCGTTTCGCCGTTTGCGGATGAAGTCTGATATAGAACAAGTAGCAGAAGCATACATGCTCAACAGGGCTCACACGAAATTCATAGGCAACTAAATTTCGACAACCGGGGCATCGAAGTCGGAATGCCGCGAAACTCACCGAGTCAAAGCGTTTCGCCGTTTGCAAATGAAGTCTGATGTAGAACAAGTAGCAGAAGCATACATGCTCAAGAGGGATCACACGAAATTCATAGGCAACTGAATTTCGACAACCGAGGCATCGAAGTCGGAATGCCGCGAAACTCACCGAGTCAAAGCGTTTCGCCGTTTGCGGAAGAAGTCTGATGTAGAACAAGTAGCAGAAGCATACATGCTCAAGAGGGATCACACGAAATTCATAGGCAACTAAATTTCGACAACCGGGGCATCGAAGTCCGAATGCCGCGAAACTCACCGAGTCAAAGGGTTTCGCCGTTTGCGGAAGAAGTCTGATGTAGAACAAGTAGCAGAAGCATACATGCTCAAGAGGGATCACCCGAAATTCAAAGGGAACTAAATTTCAGCAACCGGGCCATCGAAGTTGGAATGCCGCGAAACTCACCGAGTCAAAGCGTTTCGCCTTTTGCGAAAGAAGTCTGATGTAGAACAAGCAACAGAAGCATACATGCTCAAGAGGGATCACACGAAATTCATAGGCAACTAAATTTCGGCAAGCGGGGCATCGAAGTCGGAATGCCGCGAAACTCACCCAGTCAAAGCCTTTCGCCGTTTGCGGAAGAAGTCTGATGTAGAACAAGTAGCAGAAGCATACATGCTCAAGAGGGATCACACGAAATTCATAGGCAACTAAATTTCGACAACCGGGGCATCGAAGTCGGAATGCCGCGAAACTCACCGAGTCAAAGCGTTTCGCCTTTTGCGGATGAAGTCTGATGGAGAACAAATAGCAGAAGCATACATGCTCAAGAGGGATCACACGAAATTCATAGGCAACTAAATTTCGGCAAACGAGGCATCGAAGTCGGAATGCCGCGGAACTCACCGGGTCAAAGCGTTTCGCCCTTTGCGGAAGAAGTCTGATGTAGAACAAGTAGCAGAAGCATACATGCTCAAGAGGGATCACCCGTAATTCATAGGCAACTAACTTTCGGCAACCGGGGCATCGAAGTCCGAATGCCGCGAAACTCACCGAGTCAAAGCGTTTCGCCGTTTGCGGAAGAAGTCTGATGTAGAACAAGTAGCAGAAGCATACATGCTCAAGAGGGATCACCCGAAATTCAAAGGCAACTGAATTTCGACAACCGGGGCATCGAAGTCGGAATGCCGCGAAACTCATCGAGTCAAAGCGTTTCGCCGTTTGCGGATGAAGTCTGATATAGAACAAGTAGCAGAAGCATACATGCTCAAGAGGGATCACACGAAATTCATAGGCAACTAAATTTCGACAACCGGGGCATCGAAGTCGGAATGCCGCGAAACTCACCGAGTCAAAGCGTTTCGCCGTTTGCGGATGAAGTCTGATGTAGAACAAGTAGCAGAAGCATACATGCTCAAGAGGGATCACACGAAATTCATAGGCAACTTAATTTCGACAACCGGGGCATCGAAGTCGGAATGCCGCGAAACTCACCGAGTCAAAGCGTTTCGCCGTTTGCGGAAGAAGTCTGATGTAGAACAAGTAGTAGAAGCATACATGCTCAAGTGGGATCACACGAAATTCATAGGCAACTAAATTTCGACATCCGGGGCATCGAAGTCCGAATGCCGCGAAACTCACCGAGTCAAAGCGTTTCGCCGTTTGCGGAAGAAGTCTGATGTAGAACAAGTAGCAGAAGCATACATGCTCAAGAGGGATCACACGAAATTCATAGGCAACTAAATTTCGACAACCGGGGCATCGAAGTCCGAATGCCGCGAAACTCACCGAGTCAAAGCGTTTCGCCGTTTGCGGAAGAAGTCTGATGTAGAACAAGTAGCAGAAGCATACATGCTCAAGAGGGATCACACGAAATTCATAGGCAACTAAATTTCGACAACCGGGGCATCGAAGTCCGAAT
This sequence comes from Populus davidiana, assembly GCA_030145905.1. Lineage (NCBI taxonomy): Eukaryota > Viridiplantae > Streptophyta > Magnoliopsida > Malpighiales > Salicaceae > Populus > Populus davidiana. The sequence goes on along the minus strand of CM057792.1, from coordinate 11,132,974 downwards.
GCCGCGAAACTCACCGAGTCAAAGCGTTTCGCCGTTTGCGGAAGAAGTCTGATGTAGAACAAGTAGCAGAAGCATACATGCTCAAGAGGGATCACACGAAATTCATAGGCAACTAAATTTCGACAACCGGGGCATCGAAGTCCGAATGCCGCGAAACTCACCGAGTCAAAGCGTTTCGCCGTTTGCGGAAGAAGTCTGATGTAGAACAAGTAGCAGAAGCATACATGCTCAAGAGGGATCACACGAAATTCATAGGCAACTAAATTTCGACAACCGGGGCATCGAAGTCGGAATGCCGCGAAACACACCGAGTCAAAGAGTTTCGCCGTTTGCGGAAGAAGTCTGATGTAGAACAAGTAGAAGAAGCATACATGCTCAAGAGGGATCACCCGAAGTTCATAGGCAACTGAATTTCGGAAACCGGGGCATCGAAGTAGGAATGCCGCGAAACGCACCGAGTCAAAGCGTTTCGCCATTTGCGGAAGAAAGTCTGATGTAGAACAAGTAGCAGAAGCATACATGCTCAAGAGGCATCACCCGAAATTCATAGGCAACTGAATTTCAGCAACCGGGGCATCGAAGTCGGAATGCCGCGAAACTCACCGAGTCAAAGCATTTTGCCGTTTGCGGAAGAACTCTGATGTAGAACAAGTAGCAGAAGCATACATGCTCAAGAGGGATCACCCGAAATTCAAAGGGAACTAAATTTCAGCAACCGGGCCATCGAAGTTGGAATGCCGCGAAACTCACCGAGTCAAAGCGTTTGGCCGTTTGCGGAAGAAGTCTGATGTCGAACAAGTAGCAGAAGCATACATGCTCATGAGGGATCACACGAAATTCATAGGCAACTAAATTTCGGCAACCGGGGCATCGAAGTAGGAATGCCGTGAAACTCACCGAGTCAAAGTATTTTGCCGCTTGCGGAAGAACTCTGATGTAGAACACGTAGCAGAAGCATACATGCTAAAGAGGGATCACCCGAAATTCAAAGGCAACTGACTTTTGACAACAGGGGCATCGAATTCAGAATGCCGCGAAACTCACCGAGTCAAAGCGTTTCGCCGTTTGCGGATGAAGTCTGATGTAGAACAAGTAGCAGAAGCATACATGCTCAAGAGGGATCACACGAAATTCATAGGCAACTTAATTTCGACAACCGGGGCATCGAAGTCGGAATGCCGCGAAACTCACCGAGTCAAAGCGTTTCGCCGTTTGCGGAAGAAGTCTGATGTAGAACAAGTAGTAGAAGCATACATGCTCAAGTGGGATCACACGAAATTCATAGGCAACTAAATTTCGACATCCGGGGCATCGAAGTCCGAATGCCGCGAAACTCACCGAGTCAAAGCGTTTCGCCGTTTGCGGAAGAAGTCTGATGTAGAACAAGTAGCAGAAGCATACATGCTCAAGAGGGATCACACGAAATTCATAGGCAACTAAATTTCGACAACCGGGGCATCGAAGTCCGAATGCCGCGAAACTCACCGAGTCAAAGCGTTTCGCCGTTTGCGGAAGAAGTCTGATGTAGAACAAGTAGTAGAAGCATACATGCTCAAGTGGGATCACACGAAATTCATAGGCAACTAAATTTCGGCAACCGGGGCATCGAAGTCGGAATGCCGCGAAACTCACCGAGTCAAAGCGTTTCACCGTTTGCGGAAGAAGTCTGATGTAGAACAAGTAGCAGAAGCATACATGCTCAAGAGGGATCACCCGAAATTCAAAGGCAACTAAATTTTGGCAACCGGGGCATCGAAGTCGGAATGCCGCGAAACTCACCGAGTCAAAGCGTTTCGCCGTTTGCGGAAGAAGTCTGATGTAGAACAAGTAGCAGAAGCATACATGCTCAAGAGGGATCACACGAAATTCATAGGCAACTAAATTTCGGCAACCGGGGCATCGAAGTCGGAATGCCGCGAAACTCACCGAGTCAAAGCATTTTGCCGTTTGCGGAAGAACTCTGATGTAGAACAAGTAGCAGAAGCATACATGCTCAAGAGGGATCACCCGAAATTCAAAGGGAACTAAATTTCAGCAACCGGGCCATCGAAGTTGGAATGCCGCGAAACTCACCGAGTCAAAGCGTTTGGCCGTTTGCGGAAGAAGTCTGATGTCGAACAAGTAGCAGAAGCATACATGCTCAAGAGGGATCACACGAAATTCATAGGCAACTAAATTTCGGCAACCGGGGCATCGAAGTAGGAATGCCGTGAAACTCACCGAGTCAAAGCATTTTGCCGCTTGCGGAAGAACTCTGATGTAGAACAAGTAGCAGAAGCATACATGCTCAAGAGGGATCACACAAAATTCATAGGCAACTAAATTTCGACAACCGGGGCATCGAAGTCCGAATGCCGCGAAACTCACCGAGTCAAAGCGTTTCGCCGTTTGCGGATGAAGTCTGATGTAGAACAAGTAGCAGAAGCATACATGCTCAAGAGGGATCACACGAAATTCATAGGCAACTTAATTTCGACAACCGGGGCATCGAAGTCCGAATGCCGCGAAACTCACCGAGTCAAAGCGTTTCGCCGTTTGCGGAAGAAGTCTAATGTAGAACAAGTAGCAGAAGCATACATGCTCAAGAGGGATCACACGAAATTCATAGGCAACTAAATTTCGACAACCGGGGCATCGAAGTCCGAATGCCGCGAAACTCACCGAGTCAAAGCGTTTCGCCGTTTGCGGAAGAAGTCTGATGTAGAACAAGTAGCAGAAGCATACATGCTCAAGAGGGATCACACGAAATTCATAGGCAACTAAATTTCGACAACCGGGGCATCGAAGTCCGAATGCCGCGAAACTCACCGAGTCAAAGCGTTTCGCCGTTTGCGGAAGAAGTCTGATGTAGAACAAGTAGTAGAAGCATACATGCTCAAGTGGGATCACACGAAATTCATAGGCAACTAAATTTCGGCAACCGGGGCATCGAAGTCGGAATGCCGCGAAACTCACCGAGTCAAAGCGTTTCACCGTTTGCGGAAGAAGTCTGATGTAGAACAAGTAGCAGAAGCATACATGCTCAAGAGGGATCACCCGAAATTCAAAGGCAACTAAATTTTGGCAACCGGGGCATCGAAGTCGGAATGCCGCGAAACTCACCGAGTCAAAGCGTTTCGCCGTTTGCGGAAGAAGTCTGATGTAGAACAAGTAGCAGAAGCATACATGCTCAAGAGGGATCACACGAAATTCATAGGCAACTAAATTTCGGCAACCGGGGCATCGAAGTCGGAATGCCGCGAAACTCACCGTGTCAAAGCATTTTGCCGTTTGCGGAAGAACTCTGATGTAGAACAAGTAGCAGAAGCATACATGCTCAAGAGGGATCACCCGAAATTCAAAGGGAACTAAATTTCAGCAACCGGGCCATCGAAGTTGGAATGCCGCGAAACTCACCGAGTCAAAGCGTTTGGCCGTTTGCGGAAGAAGTCTGATGTCGAACAAGTAGCAGAAGCATACATGCTCAAGAGGGATCACACGAAATTCATAGGCAACTAAATTTCGGCAACCGGGGCATCGAAGTAGGAATGCCGTGAAACTCACCGAGTCAAAGCATTTTGCCGCTTGCGGAAGAACTCTGATGTAGAACATGTAGCAGAAGCATACATGCTAAAGAGGGATCACCCGAAATTCAAAGGCAACTGACTTTCGACAACTGGGGCATCGAATTCGGAATGCCGCGAAACTCACCGAGTCAAAGCGTTTCGCCGTTTGCGGAAGAAGTCTGATGTAGAACAAGTAGCAGAAGCATACATGCTCAAGAGGGATCACACGAAATTCATAGGCAACTCAATTTCGACAACCGGGGCATCAAAGTCGGAATGCCGCGAAACTCACCGAGTCAAAGCGTTTCGCCGTTTGTGGAAGAAGTCTGATGTAGAACAAGTAGCAGAAGCATACATGCTCAAGAGGGATCACACGAAATTCATAGGCAACTGAATTTCAGCAACCGGGGCATCGAAGTCGGAATGCCGCGAAACTCACCGAGTCAAAGCGTTTCACCGTTTGCGGAAGAAGTCTGATGTAGAACAAGTAGCAGAAGCATACATGCTCAAGAGGGATCACCCGAAATTCAAAGGCAACTAAATTTCGGCAACCGGGGCATCGAAGTCGGAATGCCGCGAAACTCACCGAGTCAAAGCGTTTCGCCGTTTGCGGAAGAAGTCTGATGTAGAACAAGTAGCAGAAGCATACATGCTCAAGAGGGATCACACAAAATTCATAGGCAACTAAATTTCGACAACCGGGGCATCGAAGTCCGAATGCCGCGAAACTCACCGAGTCAAAGCGTTTCGCCGTTTGCGGAAGAAGTCTGATGTAGAACAAGTATCAGAAGCATACATGCTCAAGAGGGATCACACGAAATTCATAGGCAACTAAATTTCGACAACCGGGGCATCGAAGTCCGAATGCCGCGAAACTCACCGAGTCAAAGCGTTTCGCCGTTTGCGGAAGAAGTCTGATGTAGAACAAGTAGCAGAAGCATACATGCTCAAGAGGGATCACTCGAAATTCATAGGCAACTAAATTTCGGCAACCGGGGCATCGAAGTCGGAATGCCGCAAAACTCACCGAGTCAAAGCCTTTCGCCGTTTGCGGAAGAAGTCTGATGTAGAACAAGTAGCAGAAGCATACATGCTCAAGAGGGATCACCCGAAATTCAAAGGCAACTGAATTTCGACAACCGGGGCATCGAAGTCGGAATGCCGCGAAACTCACCGAGTCAAAGCGTTTCGCCGTTTGCGGAAGAAGTCTGATGTAGAACAAGTAGCAGAAGCATACATCCTCAAGAGGGATCACCCAAAATTCAAAGGCAACTGAATTTCGACAACCGGGGCACCGAAGTAGGAATGCCGCGAAACTCACCGAGTCAAAGCGTTTGGCCGTTTGCGGAAGAAGTCTGATGTAGAACAAGTAGCAGAAGCATACATGCTCAAGAGGGATCACACGAAATTCATAGGCAACTAAATTTCGGCAACCGGGGCATCGAAGTAGGAATGCCGTGAAACTCACCGAGTCAAAGTATTTTGCCGCTTGCGGAAGAACTCTGATGTAGAACACGTAGCAGAAGCATACATGCTAAAGAGGGATCACCCGAAATTCAAAGGCAACTGACTTTCGACAACTAGGGCATCGAATTCAGAATGACGCGAAACTCACCGAGTCAAAGCGTTTCGCCGTTTGCGGATGAAGTCTGATGTAGAACAAGTAGCAAAAGCATACATGCTCAAGAGGGATCACACGAAATTCATAGGCAACTTAATTTCGACAACCGGGGCATCGAAGTCGGAATGCCGCGAAACTCACCGAGTCAAAGCGTTTCGCCGTTTGCGGAAGAAGTCTGATGTAGAACAAGTAGCAGAAGCATACATGCTCAAGAGGGATCACACGAAATTCATAGGCAACTAAATTTCGACAACCGGGGCATCGAAGTCCGAATGCCGCGAAACTCACCGAGTCAAAGCGTTTCGCCGTTTGCGGAAGAAGTCTGATGTAGAACAAGTAGCAGAAGCATACATGCTCAAGAGGGATCACACGAAATTCATAGGCAACTAAATTTCGACAACCGGGGCATCGAAGTCGGAATGCCGCGAAACACACCGAGTCAAAGAGTTTCGCCGTTTGCGGAAGAAGTCTGATGTAGAACAAGTAGAAGAAGCATACATGCTCAAGAGGGATCACCCGAAGTTCATAGGCAACTGAATTTCGGAAACCGGGGCATCGAAGTAGGAATGCCGCGAAACGCACCGAGTCAAAGCGTTTCGCCGTTTGCGGAAGAAAGTCTGATGTAGAACAAGTAGCAGAAGCATACATGCTCAAGAGGCATCACCCGAAATTCATAGGCAACTGAATTTCAGCAACCGGGGCATCGAAGTCGGAATGCCGCGAAACTCACCGAGTCAAAGCATTTTGCCGTTTGCGGAAGAACTCTGATGTAGAACAAGTAGCAGAAGCATACATGCTCAAGAGGGATCACCCGAAATTCAAAGGGAACTAAATTTCAGCAACCGGGCCATCGAAGTTGGAATGCCGCGAAACTCACCGAGTCAAAGCGTTTGGCCGTTTGCGGAAGAAGTCTGATGTAGAACAAGTAGCAGAAGCATACATGCTCAAGAGGGATCACACGAAATTCATAGGCAACTAAATTTCGGCAACCGGGGCATCGAAGTAGGAATGCCGTGAAACTCACCGAGTCAAAGTATTTTGCCGCTTGCGGAAGAACTCTGATGTAGAACACGTAGCAGAAGCATACATGCTAAAGAGGGATCACCCGAAATTCAAAGGCAACTGACTTTCGACAACTAGGGCATCGAATTCAGAATGACGCGAAACTCACCGAGTCAAAGCGTTTCGCCGTTTGCGGATGAAGTCTGATGTAGAACAAGTAGCAAAAGCATACATGCTCAAGAGGGATCACACGAAATTCATAGGCAACTAAATTTCGACAACCGGGGCATCGAAGTCGGAATGCCGCGAAACACACCGAGTCAAAGAGTTTCGCCGTTTGCGGAAGAAGTCTGATGTAGAACAAGTAGAAGAAGCATACATGCTCAAGAGGGATCACCCGAAGTTCATAGGCAACTGAATTTCGGAAACCGGGGCATCGAAGTAGGAATGCCGCGAAACGCACCGAGTCAAAGCGTTTCGCCGTTTGCGGAAGAAAGTCTGATGTAGAACAAGTAGCAGAAGCATACATGCTCAAGAGGCATCACCCGAAATTCATAGGCAACTGAATTTCAGCAACCGGGGCATCGAAGTCGGAATGCCGCGAAACTCACCGAGTCAAAGCATTTTGCCGTTTGCGGAAGAACTCTGATGTAGAACAAGTAGCAGAAGCATACATGCTCAAGAGGGATCACCCGAAATTCAAAGGGAACTAAATTTCAGCAACCGGGCCATCGAAGTTGGAATGCCGCGAAACTCACCGAGTCAAAGCGTTTGGCCGTTTGCGGAAGAAGTCTGATGTAGAACAAGTAGCAGAAGCATACATGCTCAAGAGGGATCACACGAAATTCATAGGCAACTAAATTTCGGCAACCGGGGCATCGAAGTAGGAATGCCGTGAAACTCACCGAGTCAAAGTATTTTGCCGCTTGCGGAAGAACTCTGATGTAGAACACGTAGCAGAAGCATACATGCTAAAGAGGGATCACCCGAAATTCAAAGGCAACTGACTTTCGACAACTAGGGCATCGAATTCAGAATGACGCGAAACTCACCGAGTCAAAGCGTTTCGCCGTTTGCGGATGAAGTCTGATGTAGAACAAGTAGCAAAAGCATACATGCTCAAGAGGGATCACACGAAATTCATAGGCAACTTAATTTCGACAACCGGGGCATCGAAGTCGGAATGCCGCGAAACTCACCGAGTCAAAGCGTTTCGCCGTTTGCGGAAGAAGTCTGATGTAGAACAAGTAGCAGAAGCATACATGCTCAAGAGGGATCACACGAAATTCATAGGCAACTAAATTTCGACAACCGGGGCATCGAAGTCCGAATGCCGCGAAACTCACCGAGTCAAAGCGTTTCGCCGTTTGCGGAAGAAGTCTGATGTAGAACAAGTAGCAGAAGCATACATGCTCAAGAGGGATCACACGAAATTCATAGGCAACTAAATTTCGACAACCGGGGCATCGAAGTCGGAATGCCGCGAAACACACCGAGTCAAAGAGTTTCGCCGTTTGCGGAAGAAGTCTGATGTAGAACAAGTAGAAGAAGCATACATGCTCAAGAGGGATCACCCGAAGTTCATAGGCAACTGAATTTCGGAAACCGGGGCATCGAAGTAGGAATGCCGCGAAACGCACCGAGTCAAAGCGTTTCGCCGTTTGCGGAAGAAAGTCTGATGTAGAACAAGTAGCAGAAGCATACATGCTCAAGAGGCATCACCCGAAATTCATAGGCAACTGAATTTCAGCAACCGGGGCATCGAAGTCGGAATGCCGCGAAACTCACCGAGTCAAAGCATTTTGCCGTTTGCGGAAGAACTCTGATGTAGAACAAGTAGCAGAAGCAAACATGCTCAAGAGGGATCACCCGAAATTCAAAGGGAACTAAATTTCAGCAACCGGGCCATCAAAGTTGGAATGCCGCGAAACTCACCGAGTCAAAGCGTTTGGCCGTTTGCGGAAGAAGTCTGATGTCGAACAAGTAGCAGAAGCATACATGCTCATGAGGGATCACACGAAATTCATAGGCAACTAAATTTCGGCAACCGGGGCATCGAAGTAGGAATGCCGTGAAACTCACCGAGTCAAAGTATTTTGCCGCTTGCGGAAGAACTCTGATGTAGAACACGTAGCAGAAGCATACATGCTAAAGAGGGATCACCCGAAATTCAAAGGCAACTGACTTTTGACAACAGGGGCATCGAATTCAGAATGCCGCGAAACTCACCGAGTCAAAGCGTTTCGCCGTTTGCGGATGAAGTCTGATGTAGAACAAGTAGCAGAAGCATACATGCTCAAGAGGGATCACACGAAATTCATAGGCAACTTAATTTCGACAACCGGGGCATCGAAGTCGGAATGCCGCGAAACTCACCGAGTCAAAGCGTTTCGCCGTTTGCGGAAGAAGTCTAATGTAGAACAAGTAGCAGAAGCATACATGCTCAAGAGGGATCACACGAAATTCATAGGCAACTAAATTTCGACAACCGGGGCATCGAAGTCCGAATGCCGCGAAACTCACCGAGTCAAAGCGTTTCGCCGTTTGGGGAAGAAGTCTGATGTAGAACAAGTAGCAGAAGCATACATGCTCAAGAGGGATCACACGAAATTCATAGGCAACTAAATTTCGACAACCGGGGCATCGAAGTCCGAATGCCGCGAAACTCACCGAGTCAAAGCGTTTCGCCGTTTGCGGAAGAAGTCTGATGTAGAACAAGTAGTAGAAGCATACATGCTCAAGTGGGATCACACGAAATTCATAGGCAACTAAATTTCGGCAACCGGGGCATCGAAGTCGGAATGCCGCGAAACTCACCGAGTCAAAGCGTTTCACCGTTTGCGGAAGAAGTCTGATGTAGAACAAGTAGCAGAAGCATACATGCTCAAGAGGGATCACCCGAAATTCAAAGGCAACTAAATTTAGGCAACCGGGGCATCGAAGTCGGAATGCCGCGAAACTCACCGAGTCAAAGCGTTTCGCCGTTTGCGGAAGAAGTCTGATGTAGAACAAGTAGCAGAAGCATACATGCTCAAGAGGGATCACACGAAATTCATAGGCAACTAAATTTCGGCAACCGGGGCATCGAAGTCGGAATGCCGCGAAACTCACCGAGTCAAAGCATTTTGCCGTTTGCGGAAGAACTCTGATGTAGAACAAGTAGCAGAAGCATACATGCTCAAGAGGGATCACCCGAAATTCAAAGGGAACTAAATTTCAGCAACCGGGCCATCGAAGTTGGAATGCCGCGAAACTCACCGAGTCAAAGCGTTTGGCCGTTTGCGGAAGAAGTCTGATGTCGAACAAGTAGCAGAAGCATACATGCTCAAGAGGGATCACACGAAATTCATAGGCAACTAAATTTCGGCAACCGGGGCATCGAAGTAGGAATGCCGTGAAACTCACCGAGTCAAAGCATTTTGCCGCTTGCGGAAGAACTCTGATGTAGAACATGTAGCAGAAGCATACATGCTAAAGAGGGATCACCCGAAATTCAAAGGCAACTGACTTTCGACAACTAGGGCATCGAATTCGGAATGCCGCGAAACTCACCGAGTCAAAGCGTTTCGCCGTTTGCGGAAGAAGTCTGATGTAGAACAAGTAGCAGAAGCATACATGCTCAAGAGGGATCACACGAAATTCATAGGCAACTAAATTTCGACAACCGGGGCATCAAAGTCGGAATGCCGCGAAACTCACCGAGTCAAAGAGTTTCGCCGTTTGTGGAAGAAGTCTGATGTAGAACAAGTAGCAGAAGCATACATGCTCAAGAGGGATCACACGAAATTCATAGGCAACTGAATTTCGGCAACCGGGGCATCGAAGTCGGAATGCCGCGAAACTCACCGAGTCAAAGCGTTTCACCGTATGCGGAAGAAGTCTGATGTAGAACAAGTAGCAGAACCATACATGCTCAAGAGGGATCCCCCGAAATTCAAAGGCAACTAAATTTCGGCAACCGGGGCATCGAAGTCGGAATGCCGCGAAACTCACCGAGTCAAAGCGTTTCGCCGTTTGCGGAAGAAGTCTGATGTAGAACAAGTAGCAGAAGCATACATGCTCAAGAGGGATCACACAAAATTCATAGGCAACTAAATTTCGACAACCGGGGCATCGAAGTCGGAATGCCGCGAAACTCACCGAGTCAAAGCGTTTCGCCGTTTGCGGAAGAAGTCTGATGTAGAACAAGTATCAGAAGCATACATGCTCAAGAGGGATCACACGAAATTCATAGGCAACTAAATTTCGACAACCGGGGCATCGAAGTCCGAATGCCGCGAAACTCACCGAGTCAAAGCATTTCGCCGTTTGCGGAAGAAGTCTGATGTAGAACAAGTAGCAGAAGCATACATGCTCAAGAGGGATCACTCGAAATTCATAGGCAACTAAATTTCGGCAACCGGGGCATCGAAGTCGGAATGCCGCAAAACTCACCGAGTCAAAGCCTTTCGCCGTTTGCGGAAGAAGTCTGATGTAGAACAAGTAGCAGAAGCATACATGCTCAAGAGGGATCACCCGAAATTCAAAGGCAACTGAATTTCGACAACCGGGGCATCGAAGTCGGAATGCCGCGAAACTCACCGAGTCAAAGCGTTTCGCCGTTTGCGGAAGAAGTCTGATGTAGAACAAGTAGCAGAAGCATACATCCTCAAGAGGGATCACCCAAAATTCAAAGGCAACTGAATTTCGACAACCGGGGCACCGAAGTAGGAATGCCGCGAAACTCACCGAGTCAAAGCGTTTGGCCGTTTGCGGAAGAAGTCTGATGTAGAACAAGTAGCAGAAGCATACATGCTCAAGAGGGATCACACGAAATTCATAGGCAACTAAATTTCGGCAACCGGGGCATCGAAGTAGGAATGCCGTGAAACTCACCGAGTCAAAGTATTTTGCCGCTTGCGGAAGAACTCTGATGTAGAACACGTAGCAGAAGCATACATGCTAAAGAGGGATCACCCGAAATTCAAAGGCAACTGACTTTCGACAACTAGGGCATCGAATTCAGAATGACGCGAAACTCACCGAGTCAAAGCGTTTCGCCGTTTGCGGATGAAGTCTGATGTAGAACAAGTAGCAAAAGCATACATGCTCAAGAGGGATCACACGAAATTCATAGGCAACTTAATTTCGACAACCGGGGCATCGAAGTCGGAATGCCGCGAAACTCACCGAGTCAAAGCGTTTCGCCGTTTGCGGAAGAAGTCTGATGTAGAACAAGTAGCAGAAGCATACATGCTCAAGAGGGATCACACGAAATTCATAGGCAACTTAATTTCGACAACCGGGGCATCGAAGTCGGAATGCCGCGAAACTCACCGAGTCAAAGCGTTTCGCCGTTTGCGGAAGAAGTCTGATGTAGAACAAGTAGCAGAAGCATACATGCTCAAGAGGGATCACACAAAATTCATAGGCAACTAAATTTCGACAACCGGGGCATCGAAGTCCGAATGCCGCGAAACTCACCGAGTCAAAGCGTTTCGCCGTTTGCGGAAGAAGTCTGATGTAGAACAAGTAGCAGAAGCATACATGCTCAAGAGGGATCACACGAAATTCATAGGCAACTAAATTTCGACAACCGGGGCATCGAAGTCCGAATGCCGCGAAACTCACCGAGTCAAAGCGTTTCGCCGTTTGCGGAAGAAGTCTGATGTAGAACAAGTAGCAGAAGCATACATCCTCAAGAGGGATCACCCAAAATTCAAAGGCAACTGAATTTCGACAACCGGGGCATCGAAGTAGGAATGCCGCGAAACTCACCGAGTCAAAGCGTTTGGCCGTTTGCGGAAGAAGTCTGATGTAGAACAAGTAGCAGAAGCATACATGCTCAAGAGGGATCACACGAAATTCATAGGCAACTAAATTTCGACAACCGGGGCATCGAAGTCCGAATGCCGCGAAACTCACCGAGTCAAAGCGTTTCGCCGTTTGCGGAAGAAGTCTGATGTAGAACAAGTAGCAGAAGCATACATGCTCAAGAGGGATCACACGAAATTCATAGGCAACTTAATTTCGACAACCGGGGCATCGAAGTCGGAATGCCGCGAAACTCACCGAGTCAAAGCGTTTCGCCGTTTGCGGAAGAAGTCTGATGTAGAACAAGTAGCAGAAGCATACATGCTCAAGAGGGATCACACAAAATTCATAGGCAACTAAATTTCGACAACCGGGGCATCGAAGTCCGAATGCCGCGAAACTCACCGAGTCAAAGCGTTTCGCCGTTTGCGGAAGAAGTCTGATGTAGAACAAGTAGCAGAAGCATACATGCTCAAGAGGGATCACACGAAATTCATAGGCAACTAAATTTCGACAACCGGGGCATCGAAGTCCGAATGCCGCGAAACTCACCGAGTCAAAGCGTTTCGCCGTTTGCGGAAGAAGTCTGATGTAGAACAAGTAGCAGAAGCATACATGCTCAAGAGGGATCACCCGAAATTCAAAGGGAACTAAATTTCGGCAACCGGGGCATCGAAGTAGGAATGCCGTGAAACTCACCGAGTCAAAGTATTTTGCCGCTTGCGGAAGAACTCTGATGTAGAACACGTAGCAGAAGCATACATGCTAAAGAGGGATCACCCGAAATTCAAAGGCAACTGACTTTCGACAACTAGGGCATCGAATTCAGAATGACGCGAAACTCACCGAGTCAAAGCGTTTCGCCGTTTGCGGATGAAGTCTGATGTAGAACAAGTAGCAGAAGCATACATGCTCAAGAGGGATCACACGAAATTCATAGGCAACTTAATTTCGACAACCGGGGCATCGAAGTCGGAATGCCGCGAAACTCACCGAGTCAAAGCGTTTCGCCGTTTGCGGAAGAAGTCTGATGTAGAACAAGTAGCAGAAGCATACATGCTCAAGAGGGATCACACGAAATTCATAGGCAACTTAATTTCGACAACCGGGGCATCGAAGCCGGAATGCCGCGAAACTCACCGAGTCAAAGCGTTTCGCCGTTTGCGGAAGAAGTCTGATGTAGAACAAGTAGCAGAAGCATACATGCTCAAGAGGGATCACACAAAATTCATAGGCAACTAAATTTCGACAACCGGGGCATCGAAGTCCGAATGCCGCGAAACTCACCGAGTCAAAGCGTTTCGCCGTTTGCGGAAGAAGTCTGATGTAGAACAAGTAGCAGAAGCATACATGCTCAAGAGGGATCACACGAAATTCATAGGCAACTAAATTTCGACAACAGGGGCATCGAAGTCCGAATGCCGCGAAACTCACCGAGTCAAAGCGTTTCGCCGTTTGCGGAAGAAGTCTGATGTAGAACAAGTAGTAGAAGCATACATGCTCAAGAGGGATCACCCGAAATTCAAAGGGAACTAAATTTCGGCAACCGGGGCATCGAAGTAGGAATGCCGTGAAACTCACCGAGTCAAAGTATTTTGCCGCTTGCGGAAGAACTCTGATGTAGAACACGTAGCAGAAGCATACATGCTAAAGAGGGATCACCCGAAATTCAAAGGCAACTGACTTTCGACAACTAGGGCATCGAATTCAGAATGACGCGAAACTCACCGAGTCAAAGCGTTTCGCCGTTTGCGGATGAAGTCTGATGTAGAACAAGTAGCAGAAGCATACATGCTCAAGAGGGATCACACGAAATTCATAGGCAACTTAATTTCGACAACCGGGGCATCGAAGTCGGAATGCCGCGAAACTCACCGAGTCAAAGCGTTTCGCCGTTTGCGGAAGAAGTCTGATGTAGAACAAGTAGCAGAAGCATACATGCTCAAGAGGGATCACACAAAATTCATAGGCAACTAAATTTCGACAACCGGGGCATCGAAGTCCGAATGCCGCGAAACTCACCGAGTCAAAGCGTTTCGCCGTTTGCGGAAGAATTCTGATGTAGAACAAGTAGCAGAAGCATACATCCTCAAGAGGGATCACACGAAATTCATAGGCAACTAAATTTCGACAACCGGGGCATCGAAGTCCGAATGCCGCGAAACTCACCGAGTCAAAGCGTTTCGCCGTTTGCGGAAGAAGTCTGATGTAGAACAAGTAGCAGAAGCATACATGCTCAAGAGGGATCACCCGAAATTCAAAGGGAACTAAATTTCGGCAACCGGGGCATCGAAGTAGGAATGCCGTGAAACTCACCGAGTCAAAGTATTTTGCCGCTTGCGGAAGAACTCTGATGTAGAGCACGTAGCAGAAGCATACATGCTAAAGAGGGATCACCCGAAATTCAAAGGCAACTGACTTTCGACAACTGGGGCATCGAATTCAGAATGCCGCGAAACTCACCGAGTCAAAGCGTTTCGCCGTTTGCGGATGAAGTCTGATGTAGAACAAGTAGCAGAAGCATACATGCTCAAGAGGGATCACACGAAATTCATAGGCAACTTAATTTCGACAACCGGGGCATCGAAGTCCGAATGCCGCGAAACTCACCGAGTCAAAGCGTTTCGCCGTTTGCGGAAGAAGTCTGATGTAGAACAAGTAGCAGAAGCATACATGCTCAAGAGGGATCACACAAAATTCATAGGCAACTAAATTTCGACAACCGGGGCATCGAAGTCCGAATGCCGCGAAACTCACCGAGTCAAAGCGTTTCGCCGTTTGCGGAAGAAGTCTGATGTAGAACAAGTAGCAGAAGCATACATGCTCAAGAGGGATCACACGAAATTCATAGGCAACTAAATTTCGACAACCGGGGCATCGAAGTCCGAATGCCGCGAAACTCACCGAGTCAAAGCGTTTCGCCGTTTGCGGAAGAAGTCTGATGTAGAACAAGTAGCAGAAGCATACATGCTCAAGAGGGATCACTCAAAATTCATAGGCAACTAAATTTCGGCAACCGGGGCATCGAAGTCGGAATGCCGCGAAACTCACCGAGTCAAAGCATTTCGCCTTTTGCGGATGAAGTCTGATGTAGAACAAGTAGCAGAAGCATACATGCTCAAGTGGGATCACACGAAATTCATAGGCAACTAAATTTCGGCAACCGGGGCATCGAAGTCGGAATGCCGCGAAACTCACCGAGTCAAAGCGTTTCACCGTTTGCGGAAGAAGTCTGATGTAGAACAAGTAGCAGAAGCATACATGCTCAAGAGGGATCACCCGAAATTCAAAGGCAACTAAATTTCGGCAACCGGGGCATCGAAGTCGGAATGCCGCGAAACTCACCGAGTCAAAGCGTTTCGCCGTTTGCGGAAGAAGTCTGATGTAGAACAAGTAGCAGAAGCATACATGCTTAAGAGGGATCACACGAAATTCATAGGCAACTAAATTTCGGCAACCGGGGAATCGAAGTCGGAATGCCGCGAAACTCACCGAGTCAAAGCGTTTCGCCGTTTGTGGAAGAAGTCTGATGTAGAACAAGTAGTAGAAGCATACATGCTCAAGTGGGATCACACGAAATTCATAGGCAACTAAGTTTCGGCAACCGGGGCATCGAAGTCGGAATGCCGCGAAACTCAACTAGTCAAAGCGTTTCACCGTTTGCGGAAGAAGTCTGATGTAGAACAAGTAGCAGAAGCATACATGCTCAAGAGGGATCACCCGAAATTCAAAGGCAACTAAATTTCGGCAACCGGGGCATCGAAGTCGGAATGCCGCGAAACTCACCGAGTCAAAGCGTTTCGCCGTTTGCGGAAGAAGTCTGATGTAGAACAAGTAGCAGAAGCATACATGCTCAAGAGGGATCACACGAAATTCATAGGCAACTAAATTTCGACAACCGGGGCATCGAAGTCCGAATGCCGCGAAACTCACCGAGTCAAAGCGTTTCGCCGTTTGCGGAAGAAGTCTGATGTAGAACAAGTAGCAGAAGCATACATGCTCAAGAGGGATCACTCGAAATTCATAGGCAACTAAATTTCGGCAACCGGGGCATCGAAGTAGGAATGCCGTGAAACTCACCGAGTCAAAGCATTTTGCCGCTTGCGGAAGAACTCTGATGTAGAACACGTAGCAGAAGCATACATGCTAAAGAGGGATCACCCGAAATTCAAAGGCAACTGACTTTCGACAACTGGGGCATCGAATTCGGAATGCCGCGAAACTCACCGAGTCAAAGCGTTTCGCCGTTTGCGGATGAAGTCTGATGTAGAACAAGTAGCAGAAGCATACATGCTCAAGAGGGATCACACAAAATTCATAGGCAACTAAATTTCGACAACCGGGGCATCGAAGTCCGAATGCCGCGAAACTCACCGAGTCAAAGTGTTTCGCCGTTTGCGGAAGAAGTCTGATGTAGAACAAGTAGCAGAAGCATACATGCTCAAGAGGGATCACCCGAAATTCATAGGCAACTAAATTTCGACAACCGGGGCATCGAAGTCCGAATGCCGCGAAACTCACCGAGTCAAAGCGTTTTGCCGTTTGTGGAAGAAGTCTGATGTAGAACAAGTAGCAGAAGCATACATGCTCAAGAGGGATCACTCGAAATTCATAGGCAACTAAATTTCGGCAACCGGGGCATCGAAGTCGGAATGCCGCGAAACTCACCGAGGCAAAGCGTTTCGCCGTTTGCGAAAGAAGTCTGATGTAGAACAAGTAGCAGAAGCATACATGCTGAAGAGGGATCACTCGAAATTCATAGGCAACTAAATTTCGGCAACCGGGGCATCGAAGTCGGAATGCCGCGAAACTCACAGAGTCAAAGCGTTTCGCCGTTTGCGGAAGAAGTCTGATGTAGAACAAGTAGGAGAAGCATACATGCTCAAGAGGGATCACACGAAATTCATAGGCAACTAAATTTCGACAACCGAGGCATCGAAGTCCGAATGCCGCGAAACTCACCGAGTCAAAGCGTTTCGCCGTTTGCGGAAGAAGTCTGATGTAGAACAAGTAGCAGAAGCATACATGCTCAAGAGGGATCACACGAAATTCATAGGCAACTAAATTTCGACAACCGGGGCATCGAAGTCCGAATGCCGCGAAACTCACCGAGTCAAAGCGTTTCGCCGTTTGCGGAAGAAGTCTTATGTAGAACAAGTAGCAGAAGCATACATGCTCAAGAGGGATCACTCGAAATTCATAGGCAACTAAATTTCGGCAACCGGGGCATCGAAGTCGGAATGCCGCGAAACTCACCGAGACAAAGCGTTTCGCCGTTTGCGGAAGAAGTCTGATGTAGAACAAGTAGCAGAAGCATACATGCTCAAGAGGGATCACACGAAATTCATAGGCAACTAAATTTCGGCAACCGGGGCATCGAAATCGGAATGCCGCGAAATTCACCGAGTCAAAGCGTTTCACCGTTTGCGGAAGAAGTCTGATGTAGAACAAGTAGCAGAAGCATACATGCTCAAGAGGGATCACCCGAAATTCAAAGGCAACTAAATTTCGGCAACCGGAGCATCGAAGTCGGAATGCCGCGAAACTCACCGAGACAAAGCGTTTCGCCGTTTGCGGAAGAAGTCTGATGTAGAACAAGTAGCAGAAACATACATGCTCAAGAGGGATCACACGAAATTCATAGGCAACTAAATTTCGACAACCGAGGCATCGAAGTCCGAAAGCCGCGAAACTCACCGAGTCAAAGCGTTTCGCCGTTTGCGGAAGAAGTCTGATGTAGAACAAGTAGCAGAAGCATACATGCTCAAGAGGGATCACTCGAAATTCATAGGCAACTAAATTTCGACAACCGGGGCATCGAAGTCCGAATGCCGCGAAACTCACCGAGTCAAAGCGTTTCGCCGTTTGCGGAAGAAGTCTGATGTAGAACAAGTAGCAGAAGCATACATGCTCAAGAGGGATCACTCGAAATTCATAGGCAACTAAATTTCGGCAACCGGGGCATCGAAGTCGGAATGCCGCGAAACTCACCGACTCAAAGCCTTTCGCCGTTTGCGGAAGAAGTCTGATGTAGAACAAGTAGCAGAAGCATACATGCTCAAGAGGGATCACCCGAAATTCAAAGGCAACTGAATTTCGACAACCGGGGCATCGAAGTCGGAATGCCGCGAAACTCACCGAGTCAAAGCGTTTCGCCGTTTGCGGAAGAAGTCTGATGTAGAACAAGTAGCAGAAGCATACATCCTCAAGAGGGATCACCCCAAATTCAAAGGCAACTGAATTTCGACAACCGGGGCATCGAAGTAGGAATGCCGCGAAACTCACCGAGTCAAAGCGTTTGGCCGTTTGCGGAAGAAGTCTGATGTAGAACAAGTAGCAGAAGCATACATGCTCAAGAGGGATCACACGAAATTCATAGGCAACTAAATTTCGGCAACCGGGGCATCGAAGTAGGAATGCCGTGAAACTCACCGCGTCAAAGTATTTTGCCGCTTGCGGAAGAACTCTGATGTAGAGCACGTAGCAGAAGCATACATGCTAGAGAGGGATCACCCGAAATTCAAAGGCAACTGACTTTCGACAACTAGGGCATCGAATTCAGAATGCCGCGAAACTCACCGAGTCAAAGCGTTTCTCCGTTTGCGGAAGAAGTCTGATGTAGAACAAGTAGCAGAAGCATACATCCTCAAGAGGGATCACCCCAAATTCAAAGGCAACTTAATTTCGACAACCGGGGCATCGAAGTAGGAATGCCGCGAAACTCACCGAGTCAAAGCGTTTGGCCGTTTGCGGAAGAAGTCTGATGTAGAACAAGTAGCAGAAGCATACATGCTCAAGAGGGATCACACGAAATTCATAGGCAACTTAATTTCGACAACCGGGGCATCGAAGTCGGAATGCCGCGAAACTCACCGAGTCAAAGCGTTTCGCCTTTTGCGGATGAAGTCTGATGTAGAACAAGTAGTAGAAGCATACATGCTCAAGTGGGATCACACGAAATTCATAGGCAACTAAATTTCGGCAACCGGGGCATCGAAGTCGGAATGCCGCGAAACTCACAGAGTCAAAGCGTTTCGCCGTTTGCGGAAGAAGTCTGATGTAGAACAAGTAGGAGAAGCATACATGCTCAAGAGGGATCACACGAAATTCATAGGCAACTAAATTTCGGCAACCGGGGCATCGAAGTCCGAATGCCGCGAAACTCACCGAGTCAAAGCGTTTCGCCGTTTGCGGAAGAAGTCTGATGTAGAACAAGTAGCAGAAGCATACATGCTCAAGAGGGATCACACGAAATTCATAGGCAACTAAATTTCGACAACCGGGGCATCGAAGTCCGAATGCCGCGAAACTCACCGAGTCAAAGCGTTTCGCCGTTTGCGGAAGAAGTCTGATGTAGAACAAGTAGCAGAAGCATACATGCTCAAGAGGGATCACTCGAAATTCATAGGCAACTAAATTTCGGCAACCGGGGCATCGAAGTCGGAATGCCGCGAAACTCACCGAGTCAAAGCCTTTCGCCGTTTGCGGAAGAAGTCTGATGTAGAACAAGTAGCAGAAGCATACATGCTCAAGAGGGATCACTCGAAATTCATAGGCAACTAAATTTCGGCAACCGGGGCATCGAAGTCGGAATGCCGCGAAACTCACCGAGACAAAGCGTTTCGCCGTTTGCGGAAGAAGTCTGATGTAGAACAAGTAGCAGAAGCATACATGCTCAAGAGGGATCACACGAAATTCATAGGCAACTAAATTTCGGCAACCGGGGCATCGAAGTCGGAATGCCGCGAAACTCACCGAGTCAAAGCGTTTCACCGTTTGCGGAAGAAGTCTGATGTAGAACAAGTAGCAGAAGCATACATGCTCAAGAGGGATCACCCGAAATTCAAAGGCAACTGAATTTCGGCAACCGGAGCATCGAAGTCGGAATGCCGCGAAACTCACCGAGACAAAGCGTTTCGCCGTTTGCGGAAGAAGTCTGATGTAGAACAAGTAGCAGAAGCATACATGCTCAAGAGGGATCACACGAAATTCATAGGCAACTAAATTTCGACAACCGAGGCATCCAAGTCCGAAAGCCGCGAAACTCACCGAGTCAAAGCGTTTCGCCGTTTGCGGAAGAAGTCTGATGTAGAACAAGTAGCAGAAGCATACATGCTCAAGAGGGATCACACGAAATTCATAGGCAACTAAATTTCGACAACCGGGGCATCGAAGTCCGAATGCCGCGAAACTCACCGAGTCAAAGCGTTTCGCCGTTTGCGGAAGAAGTCTGATGTAGAACAAGTAGCAGAAGCATACATGCTCAAGAGGGATCACTCGAAATTCATAGGCAACTAAATTTCGGCAACCGGGGCATCGAAGTCGGAATGCCGCAAAACTCACCGACTCAAAGCCTTTCGCCGTTTGCGGAAGAAGTCTGATGTAGAACAAGTAGCAGAAGCATACATGCTCAAGAGGGATCACCCGAAATTCAAAGGCAACTGAATTTCGACAACCGGGGCATCGAAGTCGGAATGCCGCGAAACTCACCGAGTCAAAGCGTTTGGCCGTTTGCGGAAGAAGTCTGATGTAGAACAAGTAGCAGAAGCATACATGCTCAAGAGGGATCACACGAAATTCATAGGCAACTAAATTTCGGCAACCGGGGCATCGAAGTAGGAATGCCGTGAAACTCACCGAGTCAAAGTATTTTGCCGCTTGCGGAAGAACTCTGATGTAGAGCACGTAGCAGAAGCATACATGCTAAAGAGGGATCACCCGAAATTCAAAGGCAACTGACTTTCGACAACTAGGGCATCGAATTCAGAATGCCGCGAAACTCACCGAGTCAAAGCGTTTCGCCGTTTGCGGATGAAGTCTGATGTAGAACAAGTAGCAGAAGCATACATGCTCAAGAGGGATCACACGAAATTCATAGGCAACTTAATTTCGACAACCGGGGCATCGAAGTCGGAATGCCGCGAAACTCACCGAGTCAAAGCGTTTCGCCTTTTGCGGATGAAGTCTGATGTAGAACAAGTAGTAGAAGCATACATGCTCAAGTGGGATCACACGAAATTCATAGGCAACTAAATTTCGGCAACCGGGGAATCGAAGTCGGAATGCCGCGAAACTCACAGAGTCAAAGCGTTTCGCCGTTTGCGGAAGAAGTCTGATGTAGAACAAGTAGGAGAAGCATACATGCTCAAGAGGGATCACACGAAATTCATAGGCAACTAAATTTCGGCAACCGGGGCATCGAAGTCGGAATGCCGCGAAACTCACCGAGTCAAAGCGTTTCACCGTTTGCGGAAGAAGTCTGATGTAGAACAAGTAGCAGAAGCATACATGCTCAAGAGGGATCACCCGAAATTGAAAGGCAACTAAATTTCGGCAACCGGGGCATCGAAGTCGGAATGCCGCGAAACTCACCGAGACAAAGCGTTTCGCCGTTTGCGGAAGAAGTCTGATGTAGAACAAGTAGCAGAAGCATACATGCTCAAGAGGGATCACACGAAATTCATAGGCAACTAAATTTCGACAACCGAGGCATCGAAGTCCGAATGCCGCGAAACTCACCGAGTCAAAGCGTTTCGCCGTTTGCGGAAGAAGTCTGATGTAGAACAAGTAGCAGAAGCATACATGCTCAAGAGGGATCACACGAAATTCATAGGCAACTAAATTTCGACAACCGGGGCATCGAAGTCCGAATGCCGCGAAACTCACCGAGTCAAAGCGTTTCGCCGTTTGCGGAAGAAGTCTGATGTAGAACAAGTAGCAGAAGCATACATGCTCAAGAGGGATCACTCGAAATTCATAGGCAACTAAATTTCGGCAACCGGGGCATCGAAGTCGGAATGCCGCGAAACTCACCGAGTCAAAGCCTTTCGCCGTTTGCGGAAGAAGTCTGATGTAGAACAAGTAGCAGAAGCATACATGCTCAAGAGGGATCACCCGAAATTCAAAGGCAACTGAATTTCGACAACCGGGGCATCGAAGTCGGAATGCCGCGAAACTCACCGAGTCAAAGCGTTTCGCCGTTTGCGGAAGAAGTCTGATGTAGAACAAGTAGCAGAAGCATACATCCTCAAGAGGGATCACCCCAAATTCAAAGGCAACTGAATTTCGACAACCGGGGCATCGAAGTAGGAATGCCGCGAAACTCACCGAGTCAAAGCGTTTGGCCGTTTGCGGAAGAAGTCTGATGTAGAACAAGTAGCAGAAGCATACATGCTCAAGAGGGATCACTCGAAATTCATAGGCAACTAAATTTCGGCAACCGGGGCATCGAAGTCGGAATGCCGCAAAACTCACCGACTCAAAGCCTTTCGCCGTTTGCGGAAGAAGTCTGATGTAGAACAAGTAGCAGAAGCATACATGCTCAAGAGGGATCACACGAAATTCAAAGGCAACTGAATTTCGACAACCGGGGCATCGAAGTCGGAATGCCGCGAAACTCACCGAGTCAAAGCGTTTGGCCGTTTGCGGAAGAAGTCTGATGTAGAACAAGTAGCAGAAGCATACATGCTCAAGAGGGATCACACGAAATTCATAGGCAACTAAATTTCGGCAACCGGGGCATCGAAGTAGGAATGCCGTGAAACTCACCGAGTCAAAGTATTTTTCCGCTTGCGGAAGAACTCTGATGTAGAGCACGTAGCAGAAGCATACATGCTAAAGAGGGATCACCCGAAATTCAAAGGCAACTGACTTTCGACAACTGGGGCATCGAATTCAGAATGCCGCGAAACTCACCGAGTCAAAGCGTTTCGCCGTTTGCGAATGAAGTCTAATGTAGAACAAGTAGCAGAAGCATACATGCTCAAGAGGGATCACACAAAATTCATAGGCAACTAAATTTCGACAACCGGGGCATCGAAGTCCGAATGCCGCGAAACTCACCGAGTCAAAGCGTTTCGCCGTTTGCGGATGAAGTCTGATGTAGAACAAGTAGCAGAAGCATACATGCTCAAGAGGGATCACACGAAATTCATAGGCAACTAAATTTCGACAACCGGGGCATCGAAGTCCGAATGCCGCGAAACTCACCGAGTCAAAGCGTTTCGCCTTTTGCGGATGAAGTCTGATGTAGAACAAGTAGTAGAAGCATACATGCTCAAGTGGGATCACACGAAATTCATAGGCAACTAAATTTCGGCAACCGGGGCATCGAAGTCGGAATGCCGCGAAACTCACCGAGTCAAAGCGTTTCACCGTTTGCGGAAGAAGTCTGATGTAGAACAAGTAGCAGAAGCATACATGCTCAAGAGGGATCACCCAAAATTCAAAGGCAACTAAATTTCGGCAACCGGGGCATCGAAGTCGGAATGCCGCGAAACTCACCGAGTCAAAGCGTTTCACCGTTTGCGGAAGAAGTCTGATGTAGAACAAGTAGCAGAAGCATACATGCTCAAGAGGGATCACCCGAAATTGAAAGGCAACTAAATTTCGGCAACCGGGGCATCGAAGTCGGAATGCCGCGAAACTCACCGAGACAAAGCGTTTCGCCGTTTGCGGAAGAAGTCTGATGTAGAACAAGTAGCAGAAGCATACATGCTCAAGAGGGATCACACGAAATTCATAGGCAACTAAATTTCGGCAACCGGGGCATCGAAGTAGGAATGCCGTGAAACTCACCGAGTCAAAGTATTTTTCCGCTTGCGGAAGAACTCTGATGTAGAGCACGTAGCAGAAGCATACATGCTAAAGAGGGATCACCCGAAATTCAAAGGCAACTGACTTTCGACAACTGGGGCATCGAATTCAGAATGCCGCGAAACTCACCGAGTCAAAGCGTTTCGCCGTTTGCGAATGAAGTCTAATGTAGAACAAGTAGCAGAAGCATACATGCTCAAGAGGGATCACACGAAATTCAAAGGCAACTTAATTTCGGCAACCGGGGCATCGAAGTCGGAATGCCGCGAAACTCACCGAGTCAAAGCCTTTCGCCGTTTGCGGAAGAAGTCTGATGTAGAACAAGTAGCAGAAGCATACATGCTCAAGAGGGATCACCCGAAATTCAAAGGCAACTGAATTTCGACAACCGGGGCATCGAAGTCGGAATGCCGCGAAACTCACCGAGTCAAAGCGTTTCGCCGTTTGCGGAAGAAGTCTGATGTAGAACAAGTAGCAGAAGCATACATCCTCAAGAGGGATCACCCCAAATTCAAAGGCAACTGAATTTCGACAACCGGGGCATCGAAGTAGGAATGCCGCGAAACTCACCGAGTCAAAGCGTTTGGCCGTTTGCGGAAGAAGTCTGATGTAGAACAAGTAGCAGAAGCATACATGCTCAAGAGGGATCACTCGAAATTCATAGGCAACTAAATTTCGGCAACCGGGGCATCGAAGTCGGAATGCCGCAAAACTCACCGACTCAAAGCCTTTCGCCGTTTGCGGAAGAAGTCTGATGTAGAACAAGTAGCAGAAGCATACATGCTCAAGAGGGATCACACGAAATTCAAAGGCAACTGAATTTCGACAACCGGGGCATCGAAGTCGGAATGCCGCGAAACTCACCGAGTCAAAGCGTTTGGCCGTTTGCGGAAGAAGTCTGATGTAGAACAAGTAGCAGAAGCATACATGCTCAAGAGGGATCACACGAAATTCATAGGCAACTAAATTTCGGCAACCGGGGCATCGAAGTAGGAATGCCGTGAAACTCACCGAGTCAAAGTATTTTTCCGCTTGCGGAAGAACTCTGATGTAGAGCACGTAGCAGAAGCATACATGCTAAAGAGGGATCACCCGAAATTCAAAGGCAACTGACTTTCGACAACTGGGGCATCGAATTCAGAATGCCGCGAAACTCACCGAGTCAAAGCGTTTCGCCGTTTGCGAATGAAGTCTAATGTAGAACAAGTAGCAGAAGCATACATGCTCAAGAGGGATCACACAAAATTCATAGGCAACTAAATTTCGACAACCGGGGCATCGAAGTCCGAATGCCGCGAAACTCACCGAGTCAAAGCGTTTCGCCGTTTGCGGATGAAGTCTGATGTAGAACAAGTAGCAGAAGCATACATGCTCAAGAGGGATCACACGAAATTCATAGGCAACTAAATTTCGACAACCGGGGCATCGAAGTCCGAATGCCGCGAAACTCACCGAGTCAAAGCGTTTCGCCTTTTGCGGATGAAGTCTGATGTAGAACAAGTAGTAGAAGCATACATGCTCAAGTGGGATCACACGAAATTCATAGGCAACTAAATTTCGGCAACCGGGGCATCGAAGTCGGAATGCCGCGAAACTCACCGAGTCAAAGCGTTTCACCGTTTGCGGAAGAAGTCTGATGTAGAACAAGTAGCAGAAGCATACATGCTCAAGAGGGATCACCCAAAATTCAAAGGCAACTAAATTTCGGCAACCGGGGCATCGAAGTCGGAATGCCGCGAAACTCACCGAGTCAAAGCGTTTCGCCGTTTGCGGAAGAAGTCTGATGTAGAACAAGTAGCAGAAGCATACATGCTCAAGAGGGATCACACGAAATTCATAGGCAACTAAATTTCGGCAACCGGGGCATCGAAGTCGGAATGCCGCGAAACTCATCGAGTCAAAGCATTTCGCCGTTTGTCGAAGAAGTCTGATGTAGAACAAGTAGGAGAAGCATACATGCTCAAGAGGGATCACACGAAATTCATAGGCAACTAAATTTCGACAACCGGGGCATCGAAGTCCGAATGCCGCGAAACTCACCGAGTCAAAGCGTTTCGCCGTTTGTCGAAGAAGTCTGATGTAGAACAAGTAGCAGAAGCATACATGCTCAAGAGGGATCACTCAAAATTCATAGGCAACTAAATTTCGGCAACCAGGGCATCGAAGTCGGAATGCCGCGAAACTCACCGAGTCAAAGCGTTTCGCCTTTTGCGGATGAAGTCTGATGTAGAACAAGTAGTAGAAGCATACATGCTCAAGTGGGATCACACGAAATTCATAGGCAACTAAATTTCGGCAACCGGGGCATCGAAGTCGGAATGCCGCGAAACTCACCGAGTCAAAGCGTTTCACCGTTTGCGGAAGAAGTCTGATGTAGAACAAGTAGCAGAAGCATACATGCTCAAGAGGGATCACCCGAAATTCAAAGGCAACTAAATTTCGGCAACCGGGGCATCGAAGTCGGAATGCCGCGAAACTCACCGAGTCAAAGCGTTTCGCCGTTTGCGGAAGAAGTCTGATGTAGAACAAGTAGCAGAAGCATACATGCTCAAGAGGGATCACACAAAATTCATAGGCAACTAAATTTCGACAACCGGGGCATCGAAGTCCGAATGCCGCGAAACTCACCGAGTCAAAGCGTTTCACCGTTTGCGGAAGAAGTCTGATGTAGAACAAGTAGCAGAAGCATACATGCTCAAGTGGGATCACACGAAATTCAAAGGCAACTAAATTTCGGCAACCGGGGCATCGAAGTCGGAATGCCGCGAAACTCACCGAGTCAAAGCGTTTCGCCGTTTGCGGAAGAAGTCTGATGTAGAACAAGTAGCAGAAGCATACATGCTCAAGAGGGATCACACGAAATTCATAGGCAACTAAATTTCGACAACCGGGGCATCGAAGTCCGAATGCCGCGAAACTCACCGAGTCAAAGCGTTTCGCCGTTTGCGGAAGAAGTCTGATGTAGAACAAGTAGCAGAAGCATACATGCTCTAGAGGGATCACTCGAAATTCATAGGCAACTAAATTTCGGCAACCGGGGCATCGAAGTAGGAATGCCGGGAAACACACCGAGTCAAAGCATTTTGCCGCTTGCGGAAGAACTCTGATGTAGAACACGTAGCAGAAGCATACATGCTAAAGAGGGATCACCCGAAATTCAAAGGCAACTGACTTTCGACAACTGGGGCATCGAATTCGGAATGCCGCGAAACTCACCGAGTCAAAGCGTTTCGCCGTTTGCGGATGAAGTCTGATGTAGAACAAGTAGTAGAAGCATACATGCTCAAGTGGGATCACACGAAATTCATAGGCAACTAAATTTCGGCAACCGGGGCATCGAAGTCGGAATGCCGCGAAACTCACCGAGTCAAAGCGTTTCACCGTTTGCGGAAGAAGTCTGATGTAGAACAAGTAGCAGAAGCATACATGCTCAAGAGGGATCACCCAAAATTCAAAGGCAACTAAATTTCGGCAACCGGGGCATCGAAGTCGGAATGCCGCGAAACTCACCGAGTCAAAGCGTTTCGCCGTTTGCGGAAGAAGTCTGATGTAGAACAAGTAGCAGAAGCATACATGCTCAAGAGGGATCACACGAAATTCATAGGCAACTAAATTTCGGCAACCGGGGCATCGAAGTCGGAATGCCGCGAAACTCATCGAGTCAAAGCATTTCGCCGTTTGTCGAAGAAGTCTGATGTAGAACAAGTAGGAGAAGCATACATGCTCAAGAGGGATCACACGAAATTCATAGGCAACTAAATTTCGACAACCGGGGCATCGAAGTCCGAATGCCGCGAAACTCACCGAGTCAAAGCGTTTCGCCGTTTGTCGAAGAAGTCTGATGTAGAACAAGTAGCAGAAGCATACATGCTCAAGAGGGATCACTCAAAATTCATAGGCAACTAAATTTCGGCAACCAGGGCATCGAAGTCGGAATGCCGCGAAACTCACCGAGTCAAAGCGTTTCGCCTTTTGCGGATGAAGTCTGATGTAGAACAAGTAGTAGAAGCATACATGCTCAAGTGGGATCACACGAAATTCATAGGCAACTAAATTTCGGCAACCGGGGCATCGAAGTCGGAATGCCGCGAAACTCACCGAGTCAAAGCGTTTCACCGTTTGCGGAAGAAGTCTGATGTAGAACAAGTAGCAGAAGCATACATGCTCAAGAGGGATCACCCGAAATTCAAAGGCAACTAAATTTCGGCAACCGGGGCATCGAAGTCGGAATGCCGCGAAACTCACCGAGTCAAAGCGTTTCGCCGTTTGCGGAAGAAGTCTGATGTAGAACAAGTAGCAGAAGCATACATGCTCAAGAGGGATCACACAAAATTCATAGGCAACTAAATTTCGACAACCGGGGCATCGAAGTCCGAATGCCGCGAAACTCACCGAGTCAAAGCGTTTCACCGTTTGCGGAAGAAGTCTGATGTAGAACAAGTAGCAGAAGCATACATGCTCAAGTGGGATCACACGAAATTCAAAGGCAACTAAATTTCGGCAACCGGGGCATCGAAGTCGGAATGCCGCGAAACTCACCGAGTCAAAGCGTTTCGCCGTTTGCGGAAGAAGTCTGATGTAGAACAAGTAGCAGAAGCATACATGCTCAAGAGGGATCACACGAAATTCATAGGCAACTAAATTTCGACAACCGGGGCATCGAAGTCCGAATGCCGCGAAACTCACCGAGTCAAAGCGTTTCGCCGTTTGCGGAAGAAGTCTGATGTAGAACAAGTAGCAGAAGCATACATGCTCTAGAGGGATCACTCGAAATTCATAGGCAACTAAATTTCGGCAACCGGGGCATCGAAGTAGGAATGCCGGGAAACACACCGAGTCAAAGCATTTTGCCGCTTGCGGAAGAACTCTGATGTAGAACACGTAGCAGAAGCATACATGCTAAAGAGGGATCACCCGAAATTCAAAGGCAACTGACTTTCGACAACTGGGGCATCGAATTCGGAATGCCGCGAAACTCACCGAGTCAAAGCGTTTCGCCGTTTGCGGATGAAGTCTGATGTAGAACAAGTAGCAGAAGCATACATGCTCAAGAGGGATCACACAAAATTCATAGGCAACTAAATTTCGACAACCGGGGCATCGAAGTCCGAATGCCGCGAAACTCACCGAGTCAAAGCGTTTCGCCGTTTGCGGAAGAAGTCTGATGTAGAACAAGTAGCAGAAGCATACATGCTCAAGAGGGATCACCCGAAATTCATAGGCAACTAAATTTCGACAACCGGGGCATCGAAGTCCGAATGCCGCGAAACTCACCGAGTCAAAGCGTTTCGCCGTTTGCGGAAGAAGTCTGATGTAGAACAAGTAGCAGAAGCATACATGCTCAAGAGGGATCACTCGAAATTCATAGGCAACTAAATTTCGGCAA
The DNA here is from genome assembly GCA_030145905.1 of Populus davidiana. NCBI lineage: Eukaryota > Viridiplantae > Streptophyta > Magnoliopsida > Malpighiales > Salicaceae > Populus > Populus davidiana. The sequence goes on along the minus strand of CM057792.1, from coordinate 11,104,032 downwards.
CCGGGGCATCGAAGTCGGAATGCCGCGAAACTCACCGAGGCAAAGCATTTCGCCGTTTGCGAAAGAAGTCTGATGTAGAACAAGTAGCAGAAGCATACATGCTTAAGAGGGATCACTCGAAATTCATAGGCAACTAAATTTCGGCAACCGGGGCATCGAAGTCGGAATGCCGCGAAACTCACCGAGGCAAAGCGTTTCGCCGTTTGCGGAAGAAGTCTGATGTAGAACAAGTAGCAGAAGCATACATGCTCAAGAGGGATCACACGAAATTCATAGGCAACTAAATTCCGGCAACCGGGGCATCGAAATCGGAATGCCGCGAAACTCACCGAGTCAAAGCCTTTCGCCGTTTGCGGAAGAAGTCTGATGTAGAACAAGTAGCAGAAGCATACATGCTCAAGAGGGATCACCCGAAATTCAAAGGCAACTGAATTTCGACAACCGGGGCATCGAAGTCGGAATGCCGCGAAACTCACCGAGTCAAAGCGTTTCGCCGTTTGCGGAAGAAGTCTGATGTAGAACAAGTAGCAGAAGCATACATCCTCAAGAGGGATCACCCCAAATTCAAAGGCAACTGAATTTCGACAACCGGGGCATCGAAGTAGGAATGCCGCGAAACTCACCGAGTCAAAGCGTTTCGCCGTTTGCGGAAGAAGTCTGATGTAGAACAAGTAGCAGAAGCATACATGCTCAAGAGGGATCACACGAAATTCATAGGCAACTAAATTTCGGCAACCGGGGCATCGAAGTAGGAATTCCGTGAAACTCACCGAGTCAAAGTATTTTGCCGCTTGCGGAAGAACTCTGATGTAGAGCACGTAGCAGAAGCATACATGCTAAAGAGGGATCACCCGAAATTCAAAGGCAACTGACTTTCGACAACTTGGGCATCGAATTCAGAATGCCGCGAAACTCACCGAGTCAAAGCGTTTCGCCGTTTGCGGATGAAGTCTGATGTAGAACAAGTAGCAGAAGCATACATGCTCAAGAGGGATCACACGAAATTCAAAGGCAACTTAATTTCGACAACCGGGGCATCGAAGTCGGAATGCCGCGAAACTCACCGAGTCAAAGCGTTTCGCCGTTTGCGGAAGAAGTCTGATGTAGAACAAGTAGCAGAAGCATACATGCTCAAGAGGGATCACACAAAATTCATAGGCAACTAAATTTCGACAACCGGGGCATCGAAGTCCGAATGCCGCGAAACTCACCGAGTCAAAGCGTTTCGCCGTTTGCGGAAGAAGTCTGATGTAGAACAAGTAGCAGAAGCATACATGCTCAAGAGGGATCACACGAAATTCATAGGCAACTAAATTTCGACAACCGGGGCATCGAAGTCCGAATGCCGCGAAACTCACCGAGTCAAAGCGTTTCGCCTTTTGCGGATGAAGTCTGATGTAGAACAAGTAGTAGAAGCATACATGCTCAAGTGGGATCACACGAAATTCATAGGCAACTAAATTTCGGCAACCGGGGCATCGAAGTCGGAATGCCGCGAAACTCACCGAGTCAAAGCGTTTCACCGTTTGCGGAAGAAGTCTGATGTAGAACAAGTAGCAGAAGCATACATGCTCAAGAGGGATCACCCGAAATTCAAAGGCAACTAAATTTCGGCAACCGGGGCATCGAAGTCGGAATGCCGCGAAACTCACCGAGTCAAAGCGTTTCGCCGTTTGCGGAAGAAGTCTGATGTAGAACAAGTAGCAGAAGCATACATGCTCAAGAGGGATCACACGAAATTCATAGGCAACTAAATTTCGGCAACCGGGGCATCGAAGTCGGAATGCCGCGAAACTCAACTAGTCAAAGCGTTTCACCGTTTGCGGAAGAAGTCTGATGTAGAACAAGTAGCAGAAGCATACATGCTCAAGTGGGATGACCCGAAATTCAAAGGCAACTAAATTTCGGCAACCGGGGCATCGAAGTCCGAATGCCGCGAAACTCACCGAGTCAAAGCGTTTCGCCGTTTGCGGAAGAAGTCTGATGTAGAACAAGTAGCAGAAGCATACATGCTCAAGAGGGATCACACGAAATTCATAGGCAACTAAATTTCGACAACCGGGGCATCGAAGTCCGAATGCCGCGAAACTCACCGAGTCAAAGCGTTTCGCCGTTTGCGAAAGAAGTCTGATGTAGAACAAGTAGCAGAAGCATACATGCTCAAGAGGGATCACTCCAAATTCATAGGCAACTAAATTTCGGCAACCGGAGCATCGAAGTAGGAATGCCGTGAAACTCACCGAGTCAAAGCATTTTGCCGCTTGCGGAAGAACTCTGATGTAGAACACGTAGCAGAAGCATACATGCTAAAGAGGGATCACCCGAAATTCAAAGGCAACTGACTTTCGACAACTGGGGCATCGAATTCGGAATGCCGCGAAACTCACCGAGTCAAAGCGTTTCGCCGTTTGCGGATGAAGTCTGATGTAGAACAAGTAGCAGAAGCATACATGCTCAAGAGGGATCACACAAAATTCATAGGCAACTAAATTTCGACAACCGGGGCATCGAAGTCGGAATGCCGCGAAACTCACCGAGTCAAAGCGTTTCGCCGTTTGCGGAAGAAGTCTGATGTAGAACAAGTAGCAGAAGCATACATGCTCAAGAGGGATCACCCGAAATTCATAGGCAACTAAATTTCGACAACCGGGGCATCGAAGTCTGAATGCCGCGAAACTCACCGAGTCAAAGCGTTTCGCCGTTTGCGGAAGAAGTCTGATGTAGAACAAGTAGCAGAAGCATACATGCTCAAGAGGGATCACTCGAAATTCATAGGCAACTAAATTTCGGAAACCGGGGCATCGAAGTCGGAATGCCGCGAAACTCACCGAGGCAAAGCGTTTCGCCGTTTGCGGAAGAAGTCTGATGTAGAACAAGTAGCAGAAGCATACATGCTTAAGAGGGATCACTCGAAATTCATAGGCAACTAAATTTCGGCAACCGGGGCATCGAAGTCGGAATGCCGCGAAACTCACCGAGTCAAAGCCTTTCGCCGTTTGCGGAAGAAGTCTGATGTAGAACAAGTAGCAGAAGCATACATGCTCAAGAGGGATCACCCGAAATTCAAAGGCAACTGAATTTCGACAACCGGGGCATCGAAGTCGGAATGCCGCGAAACTCACCGAGTCAAAGCGTTTCGCCGTTTGCGGAAGAAGTCTGATGTAGAACAAGTAGCAGAAGCATACATCCTCAAGAGGGATCACCCCAAATTCAAAGGCAACTGAATTTCGACAACCGGGGCATCGAAGTAGGAATGCCGCGAAACTCACCGAGTCAAAGCGTTTGGCCGTTTGCGGAAGAAGTCTGATGTAGAACAAGTAGCAGAAGCATACATGCTCAAGAGGGATCACACGAAATTCATAGGCAACTAAATTTCGACAACCGGGGCATCGAAGTCCGAATGCCGCGAAACTAACCGAGTCAAAGCGTTTCGCCGTTTGCGGAAGAAGTCTGATGTAGAACAAGTAGCAGAAGCATACATGCTCAAGAGGGATCACACGAAATTCATAAGCAACTAAATTTCGACAACCGGGGCATCGAAGTCGGAATGCCGCGAAACTCACCGAGTCAAAGCGTTTCGCCGTTTGCGGAAGAAGTCTGATGTAGAACAAGTAGGAGAAGCATACATGCTCAAGAGGGATCACACGAAATTCATAGGCAACTAAATTTCGACAACCGGGGCATCGAAGTCGGAATGCCGCGAAACTCACCGAGTCAAAGCGTTTCGCCGTTTGCGGAAGAAGTCTGATGTAGAACAAGTAGCAGAAGCATACATGCTCAAGAGGGATCACACGAAATTCATAGGCAACTAAATTTCGACAACCGGGGCATCGAAGTCGGAATGCCGCGAAACTCACCGAGTCAAAGCGTTTCGCCGTTTGCGGAAGAAGTCTGATGTAGAACAAGTAGCAGAAGCATACATGCTCAAGAGGGATCACACGAAATTCATAGGCAACTAAATTTCGACAACCGGGGCATCGAAGTCCGAATGCCGCGAAACTCACCGAGTCAAAGCGTTTCGCCTTTTCCGGATGAAGTCTGATGTAGAACAAGTAGTAGAAGCATACATGCTCAAGTGGGATCACACGAAATTCATAGGCAACTAAATTTCGGCAACCGGGGCATCGAAGTCGGAATGCCGCGAAACTCACCGAGTCAAAGCGTTTCACCGTTTGCGGAAGAAGTCTGATGTAGAACAAGTAGCAGAAGCATACATGCTCAAGAGGGATCACCCGAAATTCAAAGGCAACTAAATTTCGGCAACCGGGGCATCGAAGTCGGAATGCCGCGAAACTCACCGAGTCAAAGCGTTTCGCCGTTTGCGGAAGAAGTCTGATGTAGAACAAGTAGCAGAAGCATACATGCTCAAGAGGGATCACACGAAATTCATAGGCAACTAAATTTCGGCAACTGGGGCATCGAAGTCGGAATGCCGCGAAACTCACCGAGTCAAAGCGTTTCGCCGTTTGTGGAAGAAGTCTGATGTAGAACAAGTAGGAGAAGCATACATGCTCAAGAGGGATCACACGAAATTCATAGGCAACTAAATTTCGACAACCGGGGCATCGAAGTCCGAATGCCGCGAAACTAACCGAGTCAAAGCGTTTCGCCGTTTGCGGAAGAAGTCTGATGTAGAACAAGTAGCAGAAGCATACATGCTCAAGAGGGATCACACGAAATTCATAGGCAACTAAATTTCGGCAACCGGGGCATCGAAGTCGGAATGCCGCGAAACTCACCGAGTCAAAGCGTTTCGCCGTTTGTGGAAGAAGTCTGATGTAGAACAAGTAGTAGAAGCATACATGCTCAAGTGGGATCACACGAAATTCATAGGCAACTAAATTTCGGCAACCGGGGCATCGAAGTCGGAATGCCGCGAAACTCACCGAGTCAAAGCGTTTCACCGTTTGCGGAAGAAGTCTGATGTAGAACAAGTAGCAGAAGCATACATGCTTAAGAGGGATCACTCGAAATTCATAGGCAACTAAATTTCGGCAACCGGGGCATCGAAGTCGGAATGCCGCGAAACTCACCGAGGCAAAGCGTTTCGCCGTTTGCGGAAGAAGTCTGATGTAGAACAAGTAGCAGAAGCATACATGCTCAAGAGGGATCACACGAAATTCATAGGCAACTAAATTTCGGCAACCGGGGCATCGAAATCGGAATGCCGTGAAACTCACCGAGTCAAAGCCTTTCGCCGTTTGCGGAAGAAGTCTGATGTAGAACAAGTAGCAGAAGCATACATGCTCAAGAGGGATCACCCGAAATTCAAAGGCAACTGAATTTCGACAACCGGGGCATCGAAGTCGGAATGCCGCGAAACTCACCGAGTCAAAGCGTTTCGCCGTTTGCGGAAGAAGTCTGATGTAGAACAAGTAGCAGAAGCATACATCCTCAAGAGGGATCACCCCAAATTCAAAGGCAACTGAATTTCGACAACCGGGGCATCGAAGTAGGAATGCCGCGAAACTCACCGAGTCAAAGCGTTTGGCCGTTTGCGGAAGAAGTCTGATGTAGAACAAGTAGCAGAAGCATACATGCTCAAGAGGGATCACACGAAATTCATAGGCAACTAAATTTCGGCAACCGGAGCATCGAAGTAGGAATGCCGTGAAACTCACCGAGTCAAAGTATTTTGCCACTTGCGGAAGAACTCTGATGTAGAGCACGTAGCAGAAGCATACATGCTAAAGAGGGATCACCCGAAATTCAAAGGCAACTGACTTTCGACAACTGGGGCATCGAATTCAGAATGCCGCGAAACTCACCGAGTCAAAGCGTTTCGCCGTTTGCGGATGAAGTCTGATGTAGAACAAGTAGCAGAAGCATACATGCTCAAGAGGGATCACACGAAATTCATAGGCAACTTAATTTCGACAACCGGGGCATCGAAGTCGGAATGCCGCGAAACTCACCGAGTCAAAGCGTTTCGCCGTTTGCGGAAGAATTCTGATGTAGAACAAGTAGCAGAAGCATACATGCTCAAGAGGGATCACACAAAATTCATAGGCAACTAAATTTCGACAACCGGGGCATCGAAGTCGGAATGCCGCGAAACTCACCGAGTCAAAGCGTTTCGCCGTTTGCGGAAGAAGTCTGATGTAGAACAAGTAGCAGAAGCATACATGCTCAAGAGGGATCACACGAAATTCATAGGCAACTAAATTTCGACAACCGGGGCATCGAAGTCCGAATGCCGCGAAACTCACCGAGTCAAAGCGTTTCGCCGTTTGCGGAAGAAGGCTGATGTAGAACAAGTAGCAGAAGCATACATGCTCAAGAGGGATCACTCCAAATTCATAGGCAACTAAATTTCGGCAACCGGGGCATCGAAGTCGGAATGCCGCGAAACTCACCGAGTCAAAGCGTTTCGCCTTTTCCGGATGAAGTCTGATGTAGAACAAGTAGTAGAAGCATACATGCTCAAGTGGGATCACACGAAATTCATAGGCAACTAAATTTCGGCAACCGGGGCATCGAAGTCGGAATGCCGCGAAACTCACCGAGTCAAAGCGTTTCACCGTTTGCGGAAGAAGTCTGATGTAGAACAAGTAGCAGAAGCATACATGCTCAAGAGGGATCACCCGAAATTCAAAGGCAACTAAATTTCGGCAACCGGGGCATCGAAGTCGGAATGCCGCGAAACTCACCGAGTCAAAGCGTTTCGCCGTTTGCGGAAGAAGTCTGATGTAGAACAAGTAGCAGAAGCATACATGCTCAAGAGGGATCACACGAAATTCATAGGCAACTAAATTTCGGCAACCGGGGCATCGAAGTCGGAATGCCGCGAAACTCACCGAGTCAAAGCGTTTCGCCGTTTGTGGAAGAAGTCTGATGTAGAACAAGTAGGAGAAGCATACATGCTCAAGAGGGATCACACGAAATTCATAGGCAACTAAATTTCGACAACCGGGGGATCGATGTCCGAATGCCGCGAAACTCACCGAGTCAAAGCGTTTCGCCGTTTGCGGAAGAAGTCTGATGTAGAACAAGTAGCAGAAGCATACATGCTCAAGAGGGATCACACGAAATTCATAGGCAACTAAATTTCGGCAACCGGGGCATCGAAGTCGGAATGCCGCGAAACTCACCGAGTCAAAGCGTTTCACCGTTTGCGGAAGAAGTCTGATGTAGAACAAGTAGCAGAAGCATACATGCTCAAGAGGCATCACTCGAAATTCATAGGCAACTAAATTTCGGCAACCGGGGCATCGAAGTAGGAATGCCGTGAAACTCACCGAGTCAAAGCATTTTGCCGCTTGCGGAAGAACTCTGATGTAGAACACGTAGCAGAAGCATACATGCTAAAGAGGGATCACCCGAAATTCAAAGGCAACTAACTTTCGACAACTAGGGCATCGAATTCGGAATGTCGCGAAACTCACCGAGTCAAAGCGTTTCGCCGTTTGTGGATGAAGTCTGATGTAGAACAAGTAGCAGAAGCATACATGCTCAAGAGTGATCACACAAAATTCATAGGCAACTAAATTTCGACAACCGGGGCATCGAAGTCCGAATGCCGCGAAACTCACCGAGTCAAAGCATTTCGCCGTTTGCGGAAGAAGTCTGATGTAGAACAAGTAGCAGAAGCATACATGCTCAAGAGGGATCACACGAAATTCATAGGCAACTAAATTTCGACAACCGGGGCATCGAAGTCGGAATGCCGCGAAACTCACCGAGTCAAAGCGTTTCGCCGTTTGCGGATGAAGTCTGATGTAGAACAAGTAGCAGAAGCATACATGCTCAAGAGGGATCACACGAAATTCATAGGCAACTGAATTTCGACAACCGGGGCATCGAAGTCCGAATGCCGCGAAACTCACCGAGTCAAAGCGTTTCGCCGTTTGCGGAAGAAGTCTGATGTAGAACAAGTAGCAGAAGCATACATGCTCAAGAGGGATCACACGAAATTCATAGGCAACTAAATTTCGACAACCGGGGCATCGAAGTCGGAATGCCGCGAAACTCACCGAGTCAAAGCGTTTCGCCGTTTGCGGAAGAAGTCTGATGTAGAACAAGTAGCAGAAGCATACATGCTCAAGAGGGATCACACGAAATTCATAGGCAACTAAATTTCGACAACCGGGGCATCGAAGTCCGAATGCCGCGAAACTCACCGAGTCAAAGCGTTTCGCCGTTTGCGGAAGAAGTCTGATGTAGAACAAGTAGCAGAAGTATACATGCTCATGAGGGATCACTCAAAATTCATAGGCAACTAAATTTCGGCAACCGGGGCATCGAAGTCGGAATGCCGCGAAACTCACCGAGTCAAAGCGTTTCGCCTTTTGCGGATGAAGTCTGATGTAGAACAAGTAGTAGAAGCATACATGCTCAAGTGGGATCACCCGAAATTCATAGGCAACAAAATTTCGGCAACCGGGGCATTGAAGTCGGAATGCCGCGAAACTCACCGAGTCAAAGCGTTTCACCGTTTGCGGAAGAAGTCTGATGTAGAACAAGTAGCAGAAGCATACATGCTCAAGAGGGATCACCCGAAATTCAAAGGCAACTGAATTTCGACAACCGGGGCATCGAAGTCGGAATGCCGCGAAACTCACCGAGTCAAAGCGTTTCGCCGTTTGCGGAAGAAGTCTGATGTAGAACAAGTAGCAGAAGCATACATCCTCAAGAGGGATCACCCCAAATTCAAAGGCAACTGAATTTCGACAACCGGGGCATCGAAGTAGGAATGCCGCGAAACTCACCGAGTCAAAGCGTTTGGCCGTTTGCGGAAGAAGTCTGATGTAGAACAAGTAGCAGAAGCATACATGCTCAAGAGGGATCACACGAAATTCATAGGCAACTAAATTTCGGCAACCGGAGCATCGAAGTAGGAATGCCGTGAAACTCACCGAGTCAAAGTATTTTGCCGCTTGCGGAAGAACTCTGATGTAGAGCACGTAGCAGAAGCATACATGCTAAAGAGGGATCACCCGAAATTCAAAGGCAACTGACTTTCGACAACTTGGGCATCGAATTCAGAATGCCGCGAAACTCACCGAGTCAAAGCGTTTCGCCGTTTGCGGATGAAGTCTGATGTAGAACAAGTAGCAGAAGCATACATGCTCAAGAGGGATCACACGAAATTCATAGGCAACTTAATTTCGACAACCGGGGCATCGAAGTCGGAATGCCGCGAAACTCACCGAGTCAAAGCGTTTCGCCGTTTGCGGAAGAAGTCTGATGTAGAACAAGTAGCAGAAGCATACATGCTCAAGAGGGATCACACAAAATTCATAGGCAACTAAATTTCGACAACCGGGGCATCGAAGTCGGAATGCCGCGAAACTCACCGAGTCAAAGCGTTTCGCCGTTTGCGGAAGAAGTCTGATGTAGAACAAGTAGCAGAAGCATACATGCTCAGGAGGGATCACACGAAATTCATAGGCAACTAAATTTCGACAACCGGGGCATCGAAGTCCGAATGCCGCGAAACTCACCGAGTCAAAGCGTTTCGCCGTTTGTGGAAGAAGGCTGATGTAGAACAAGTAGCAGAAGCATACATGCTCAAGAGGGATCACTCCAAATTCATAGGCAACTAAATTTCGGCAACCGGGGCATCGAAGTCGGAATGCCGCGAAACTCACCGAGTCAAAGCGTTTCGCCTTTTCCGGATGAAGTCTGATGTAGAACAAGTAGTAGAAGCATACATGCTCAAGTGGGATCACACGAAATTCATAGGCAACTAAATTTCGGCAACCGGGGCATCGAAGTCGGAATGCCGCGAAACTCACCGAGTCAAAGCGTTTCACCGTTTGCGGAAGAAGTCTGATGTAGAACAAGTAGCAGAAGCATACATGCTCAAGAGGGATCACCCGAAATTCAAAGGCAACTAAATTTCGGCAACCGGGGCATCGAAGTCGGAATGCCGCGAAACTCACCGAGTCAAAGCGTTTCGCCGTTTGCGGAAGAAGTCTGATGTAGAACAAGTAGCAGAAGCATACATGCTCAAGAGGGATCACACGAAATTCATAGGCAACTAAATTTCGGCAACCGGGGCATCGAAGTCGGAATGCCGCGAAACTCACCGAGTCAAAGCGTTTCGCCGTTTGTGGAAGAAGTCTGATGTAGAACAAGTAGGAGAAGCATACATGCTCAAGAGGGATCACACGAAATTCATAGGCAACTAAATTTCGACAACCGGGGCATCGAAGTCGGAATGCCGCGAAACTCACCGAGTCAAAGCGTTTCGCCGTTTGCGGAAGAAGTCTGATGTAGAACAAGTAGCAGAAGCATACATGCTCAAGAGGGATCACACGAAATTCATAGGCAACTAAATTTCGACAACCGGGGCATCGAAGTCGGAATGCCGCGAAACTCAGCGAGTCAAAGCGTTTCGCCGTTTGCGGATGAAGTCTGATATAGAACAAGTAGCAGAAGCATACATGCTCAAGAGGGATCACACGAAATTCATAGGCAACTGAATTTCGACAACCGGGGAATCGAAGTCCGAATGCCGTGAAACTCACCGAGTCAAAGCGTTTCGCCGTTTGCGGAAGAAGTCTGATGTAGAACAAGTAGTAGAAGCATACATGCTCAAGAGGGATCACTCGAAATTCATAGGCAACTAAATTTCGGCAACCGGGGCATCGAAGTCGGAATGCCGTGAAACTCACCGAGTCAAAGCGTTTCGCCGTTTGCGGAAGAAGTCTGATGTAGAACAAGTAGGAGAAGCATACATGCTCAAGAGGGATCACACGAAATTCATAGGCAACTAAATTTCGGCAACCGGGGCATCGAAGTCAGAATGCCGCGAAACTCACCGAGTCAAAGCGTTTCCCCGTTTGCGGAAGAAGTCTGATGTAGAACAAGTAGCAGAAGCATACATGCTCAAGAGGGATCACCCGAAATTCAAAGGCAACTAAATTTCGGCAACCGGGGCATCGAAGTCGGAATGCCGCGAAACTCACCGAGTCAAAGCGTTTCGCCGTTTGCGAAAGAAGTCTGATGTAGAACAAGTAGCAGAAGCATACATGCTCAAGAGGGATCACACGAAATTCATAGGCAACTAAATTTCGGCAACCGGGGCATCGAAGTCGGAATGCCGCGAAACTCACCGAGTCAAAGCGTTTCGCCTTTTGCGGATGAAGTCTGATGTAGAACAAGTAGCAGAAGCATACATGCTCAAGAGGTATCACACGAAATTCATAGGCAACTAAATTTCGGCAAACGAGGCATCGAAGTCGGAATGCCGCGGAACTCACCGAGTCAAAGCGTTTCGCCATTTGCGGAAGAAGTCTGATGTAGAACAAGTAGCAGAAGCATACATGCTCAAGAGGGATCACCCGAAATTCATAGGCAACTGAATTTCGACAACCGGGGCATCGAAGTCGGAATGCCGCGAAACTCAGCGAGTCAAAGCGTTTCGCCGTTTGCGGATGAAGTCTGATATAGAACAAGTAGCAGAAGCATACATGCTCAAGAGGGATCACACGAAATTCATAGGCAACTGAATTTCGACAACCGGGGAATCGAAGTCCGAATGCCGCGAAACTCACCGAGTCAAAGCGTTTCGCCGTTTGCGGAAGAAGTCTGATGTAGAACAAGTAGCAGAAGCATACATGCTCAAGAGGGATCACACGAAATTCATAGGCAACTAAATTTCGGCAACCGGGGCATCGAAGTAGGAATGCCGCGAAACTCACCGAGTCAAAGCATTTCGCCGTTTGCGGAAGAAGTCTGATGTAGAACAAGTAGCAGAAGCATACATGCTCAAGAGGGATCACCCGAAATTCATAGGCAACTAACTTTCGGCAACCGGGGCATCGAAGTCGGAATGCCGCGAAACTCACCGAGTCAAAGCGTTTCGCCGTTTGCGGAAGAAGTCTGATGTAGAACAAGTAGCAGAAGCATACATGCTCAAGAGGGATCACCCGAAATTCAAAGGCAACTGAATTTCGACAACCGGGGCATCGAAGTCGGAATGCCGCGAAACTCATCGAGTCAAAGCGTTTCGCCGTTTGCGGATGAAGTCTGATATAGAACAAGTAGCAGAAGCATACATGCTCAAGAGGGATCACACGAAATTCATAGGCAACTGAATTTCGACAACCGGGGCATCGAAGTCCGAATGCCGCGAATCTCACCGATTCAAATCGTTTCGCCGTTTGCGGAAGAAGTCTGATGTAGAACAAGTAGCAGAAGCATACATGCTCAAGAGGGATCACTCGAAATTCATAGGCAACTAAATTTCGGCAACCGGGGCATCGAAGTCGGAAAGCCGTGAAACTCACCGAGTCAAAGCGTTTCGCCGTTTGCGGAAGAAGTCTGAAGTAGAACAAGTAGGAGAAGCATACATGCTCAAGAGGGATCACACGAAATTCATAGGCAACTAAATTTCGGCAACCGGGGCATCGAAGTCGGAATGCCGCGAAACTCACCGAGTCAAAGCGTTTCCCCGTTTGCGGAAGAAGTCTGATGTAGACCAAGTAGCAGAAGCATACATGCTCAAGAGGCATCACCCGAAATTCATAGGCAACTGAATTTCGGCAACCGGGGCATCGAAGTCGGAATGCCTCGAAACTCACCGAGTCAAAGCGTTTCGCCGTTTGCGGAAGAAGTCTGATGTAGAACAAGTAGCAGAAGCATACATGCTCAAGAGGGATCACCCGAAATTCAAAGGCAACTGAATTTCGGCAACCGGGGCATCGAAGTCGGAATGCCTCGAAACTCACCGAGTCAAAGCGTTTCGCCGTTTGCGGAAGAAGTCTGATGTAGAACAAGTAGCAGAAGCATACATGCTCAAGAGGGATCACCCGAAATTCAAAGGCAACTGAATTTCGACAACCGGGGCATCGAAGTCGGAATGCCGCGAAACTCAGCGAGTCAAAGCGTTTCGCCGTTTGCGGATGAAGTCTGATATAGAACAAGTAGCAGAAGCATACATGCTCAAGAGGGATCACACGAAATTCATAGGCAACTGAATTTCGGCAACCGGGGCATCGAAGTCGGAATGCCGCGAAACTCACCGAGTCAAAGCGTTTTGCCGTTTACGGAAGAAGTCTGATGTAGAACAAGTAGCAGAAGCATACATGCTCAAGAGGGATCACCTGAAATTCAAAGGCAACTAAATTTCAAAAACCGGGCCATCGAAGTCGGAATGCCGCGAAACTCACCGAGTCAAAGCGTTTCGCCTTTTGCGGATGAAGTCTGATGTAGAACAAGTAGCAGAAGCATACATGCTCAAGAGGGATCACACGAAATTCATAGGCAACTAAATTTCGGCAAACGAGGCATCGAAGTCGGAATGCCGCGGAACTCACCGAGTCAAAGCGTTTCGCCATTTGCGGAAGAAGTCTGATGTAGAACAAGTAGCAGAAGCATACATGCTCAAGAGGGATCACACGAAATTCATAGGCAACTAAATTTCGGCAACCGGGGCATCGAAGTAGGAATGCCGCGAAACTCACCGAGTCAAAGCATTTCGCCGTTTGCGGAAGAAGTCTGATGTAGAACAAGTAGCAGAAGCATACATGCTCAAGAGGGATCACCCGAAATTCATAGGCAATTAAGTTTCGGCAACCGGGGCATCGAAGTCGGAAAGCCGCGAAACTCACCGAGTCAAAGCGTTTCGCCGTTTGCGGAAGAAGTCTGATGTAGAACAAGTAGGAGAAGCATACATGCTCAAGAGGGATCACACGAAATTCATAGGCAACTAAATTTCGGCAACCGGGGTATCGAAGTCGGAATGCCGCGAAACTCACCGAGTCAAAGCGTTTCCCCGTTTGCGGAAGAAGTCTGATGTAGAACAAGTAGCAGAAGCATACATGCTCAAGAGGGATCACACGAAATTCATAGGCAACTAAATTTCGGCAAACGAGGCATCGATGTCGGAATGCCGTTTAACTCACCGAGTCAAAGCGTTTCGCCATTTGCGGAAGAAGTCTGATGTAGAACAAGTAGCAGAAGCATACATGCTCAAGAGGGATCACCCGAAATTCATAGGCAACTAACTTTCGGCAACCGGGGCATCGAAGTCGGAATGCCGCGAAACTCACCGAGTCAAAGCGTTTTGCCGTTTACGGAAGAAGTCTGATGTAGAACAAGTAGCAGAAGCATACATGCTCAAGAGGGATCACCTGAAATTCAAAGGCAACTAAATTTCAAAAACCGGGCCATCGAAGTCGGAATGCCGCGAAACTCACCGAGTCAAAGCGTTTCGCCTTTTGCGGATGAAGTCTGATGTAGAACAAGTAGCAGAAGCATACATGCTCAAGAGGGATCACACGAAATTCATAGGCAACTAAATTTCGGCAACCGGGGCATCGAAGTCGGAATGCCGCGAAACTCACCGAGTCAAAGCGTTTCGCCTTTTGCGGATGAAGTCTGATGTAGAACAAGTAGCAGAAGCATACATGCTCAAGAGGGATCACACGAAATTCATAGGCAACTAAATTTCGGCAAACGAGGCATCGAAGTCGGAATGCCGCGGAACTCACCGAGTCAAAGCGTTTCGCCATTTGCGGAAGAAGTCTGATGTAGAACAAGTAGCAGAAGCATACATGCTCAAGAGGGATCACCCGAAATTCATAGGCAACTAACTTTCGGCAACCGGGGCATCGAAGTCGGAATGCCGCGAAACTCACCGAGTCAAAGCGTTTTGCCGTTTACGGAAGAAGTCTGATGTAGAACAAGTAGCAGAAGCATACATGCTCAAGAGGGATCACCCGAAATTCATAGGCAACTGAATTTCGGCAACCGGGGCATCGAAGTAGGAATGCCGTGAAACTCACCGAGTCAAAGCGTTTCGCCTTTTGCGGATGAAGTCTGATGTAGAACAAGTAGCAGAAGCATACATGCTCAAGAGGGATCACACGAAATTCATAGGCAACTAAATTTCGGCAAACGAGGCATCGAAGTCGGAATGCCGCGAAACTCACCGAGTCAAAGCGTTTCGCCGTTTGCGGAAGAAGTCTGATGTAGAACAAGTAGCAGAAGCATACATGCTCAAGAGGGATCACCCGAAATTCATAGGCAACTGAATTTCGGCAACCGGGGCATCGAAGTCGGAATGCCGCGAAACTCACCGAGTCAAAGCGTTTCGCCTTTTGCGGATGAAGTCTGATGTAGAACAAGTAGGAGAAGCATACATGCTCAAGACGGATCACACGAAATTCATAGGCAACTAAATTTCGGCAAACGAGGCATCGATGTCGGAATGCCGTGGAACTCACCGAGTCAAAGCGTTTCGCCATTTGCGGAAGAAGTCTGATGTAGAACAAGTAGCAGAAGCATACATGCTCAAGAGGGATCACCCGAAATTCATAGGCAACTAACTTTCGGCAACCGGGGCATCGAAGTCGGAATGCCGCGAAACTCACCGAGTCAAAGCGTTTTGCCATTTACGGAAGAACTCTGATGTAGAACAAGTAGCAGAAGCATACATGCTCAAGAGGGATCACCTGAAATTCATAGGCAACTAAATTTCAAAAACCGGGCCATCGAAGTCGGAATGCCGCGAAACTCACCGAGTCAAAGCGTTTCGCCTTTTGCGGATGAAGTCTGATGTAGAACAAGTAGCAGAAGCATACATGCTCAAGAGGGATCACACGAAATTCATAGGCAACTAAATTTCGGCAAACGAGGCATCGAAGTCGGAATGCCGCGGAACTCACCGAGTCAAAGCGTTTCGCCATTTGCGGAAGAAGTCTGATGTAGAACAAGTAGCAGAAGCATACATGCTCAAGAGGGATCACACGAAATTCATAGGCAACTAAATTTCGGCAACCGGGGCATCGAAGTAGGAATGCCGCGAAACTCACCGAGTCAAAGCATTTCGCCGTTTGCGGAAGAAGTCTGATGTAGAACAAGTAGCAGAAGCATACATGCTCAAGAGGGATCACCCGAAATTCATAGGCAACTAAGTTTCGGCAACCGGGGCATCGAAGTCGGAAACCCGCGAAACTCACCGAGTCAAAGCGTTTCGCCGTTTGCGGAAGAAGTCTGATGTAGAACAAGTAGGAGAAGCATACATGCTCAAGAGGGATCACACGAAATTCATAGGCAACTAAATTTCGGCAACCGGGGCATCGAAGTCGGAATGCCGCGAAACTCACCGAGTCAAAGCGTTTCCCCGTTTGCGGAAGAAGTCTGATGTAGAACAAGTAGCAGAAGCATACATGCTCAAGAGGGATCACACGAAATTCATAGGCAACTAAATTTCGGCAAACGAGGCATCGATGTCGGAATGCCGTTTAACTCACCGAGTCAAAGCGTTTCGCCATTTGCGGAAGAAATTCTGATGTAGAACAAGTAGCAGAAGCATACATGCTCAAGAGGCATCACCCGAAATTCATAGGCAACTGAATTTCGGCAACCGGGGCATCGAAGTCGGAATGCCTCGAAACTCACCGAGTCAAAGCGTTTCGCCGTTTGCGGAAGAAGTCTGATGTAGAACAAGTAGCAGAAGCATACATGCTCAAGAGGGATCACCCGAAATTCAAAGGCAACTGAATTTCGACAACCGGGGCATCGAAGTCGGAATGCCGCGAAACTCATCGAGTCAAAGCGTTTCGCCGTTTGCGGATGAAGTCTGATATAGAACAAGTAGCAGAAGCATACATGCTCAAGAGGGATCACACGAAATTCATAGGCAACTGAATTTCGACAACCGGGGCATCGAAGTCCGAATGCCGCGAACCTCACCGAGTCAAAGCGTTTCGCCGTTTGCGGAAGAAGTCTGATGTAGAACAAGTAGCAGAAGCATACATGCTCAAGAGGGATCACTCGAAATTCATAGGCAACTAAATTTCGGCAACCGGGGCATCGAAGTAGGAATGCCGTGAAACTCACCGAGTCAAAGCGTTTCGCCGTTTGCGGAAGAAATTCTGATGTAGAACAAGTAGCAGAAGCATACATGCTCAAGAGGCATCACCCGAAATTCATAGGCAACTGAATTTCGGCAACCGGGCCATCGAAGTCGGAATGCCGTGAAACTCACCGATTTAAAGCGTTTCGCCGTTTGCGGAAGAAGTCTGATGTAGAACAAGTAGCAGAAGCATACATGCTCAAGAGGGATCACCTGAAATTCAAAGGCAACTGAATTTCGACAACCGGGGCATCGAAGTCGGAATGCCGCGAAACTCATCGAGTCAAAGCGTTTCGCCGTTTGCGGATGAAGTCTGATATAGAACAAGTAGCAGAAGCATACATGCTCAAGAGGGATCACACGAAATTCATAGGCAACTGAATTTCGACAACCGGGGCATCGAAGTCCGAATGCCGCGAACCTCACCGAGTCAAAGCGTTTCGCCGTTTGCGGAAGAAGTCTAATGTAGAACAAGTAGCAGAAGCATACATGCTCAAGAGGGATCACTCGAAATTCATAGGCAACTAAATTTCGGCAACCGGGGCATCGAAGTCGGAATGCCGCGAAACTCACCGAGTCAAAGCGTTTTGCCGTTTACGGAAGAACTCTGATGTAGAACAAGTAGCAGAAGCATACATGCTCAAGAGGGATCACCTGAAATTCAAAGGCAACTAAATTTCAAAAACCGGGCCATCGAAGTCGGAATGCCGTGAAACTCACCGAGTCAAAGCGGTTCGCCGTTTGCGGAAGAAGTCTGATGTAGAACAAGTAGTAGAAGCATACATGCTCAAGAGGGATCACTCGAAATTCATAGGCAACTAAATTTCGGCAACCGGGGCATCGAAGTCGGAATGCCGTGAAACTCACCGAGTCAAAGCGTTTCGCCGTTTGCGGAAGAAGTCTGATGTAGAACAAGTAGGAGAAGCATACATGCTCAAGAGGGATCACACGAAATTCATAGGCAACTAAATTTCGGCAACCGGGGCATCGAAGTCAGAATGCCGCGAAACTCACCGAGTCAAAGCGTTTCCCCGTTTGCGGAAGAAGTCTGATGTAGAACAAGTAGCAGAAGCATACATGCTCAAGAGGGATCACCCGA
This sequence comes from Populus davidiana, assembly GCA_030145905.1. Classification (NCBI taxonomy): domain Eukaryota; kingdom Viridiplantae; phylum Streptophyta; class Magnoliopsida; order Malpighiales; family Salicaceae; genus Populus; species Populus davidiana. The sequence continues at coordinate 11,086,123 of CM057792.1, read as the reverse complement.
AATTCAAAGGCAACTAAATTTCGGCAACCGGGGCATCGAAGTCGGAATGCCGCGAAACTCACCGAGTCAAAGCGTTTCGCCGTTTGCGGAAGAACTCTGATGTAGAACAAGTAGTAGAAGCATACATGCTCAAGAGGGATCACACGAAATTCATAGGCAACTAAATTTCGGCAACCGGGGCATCGAAGTCGGAATGCCGCGAAACTCACCGAGTCAAAGCGTTTCGCCTTTTGCGTATGAAGTCTGATGTACAACAAGTAGCAGAAGCATACATGCTCAAGAGGGATCACACGAAATTCATAGGCAACTAAATTTCGGCAACCGGGGCATCGAAGTCGGAATGCCGCGAAACTCACCGAGTCAAAGCGTTTCGCCTTTTGCGTATGAAGTCTGATGTACAACAAGTAGCAGAAGCATACATGCTCAAGAGGGATCACACGAAATTCATAGGCAACTAAATTTCGGCAAACGAGGCATCGATGTCGGAATGCCGTTTAACTCACCGAGTCAAAGCGTTTCGCCATTTGCGGAAGAAATTCTGATGTAGAACAAGTAGCAGAAGCGTACATGCTCAAGAGGCATCACCCGAAATTCATAGGCAACTGAATTTCGGCAACCGGGGCATCGAAGTCGGAATGCCTCGAAACTCACCGAGTCAAAGCGTTTCGCCGTTTGCGGAAGAAGTCTGATGTAGAACAAGTAGCAGAAGCATACATGCTCAAGAGGGATCACCCGAAATTCAAAGGCAACTGAATTTCGACAACCGGGGCATCGAAGTCGGAATGCCGCGAAACTCATCGAGTCAAAGCGTTTCGCCGTTTGCGGATGAAGTCTGATATAGAACAAGTAGCAGAAGCATACATGCTCAAGAGGGATCACACGAAATTCATAGGCAACTGAATTTCGACAACCGGGGCATCGAAGTCCGAATGCCGCGAACCTCACCGAGTCAAAGCGTTTCGCCGTTTGCGGAAGAAGTCTGATGTAGAACAAGTAGCAGAAGCATACATGCTCAAGAGGGATCACTCGAAATTCATAGGCAACTAAATTTCGGCAACCGGGGCATCGAAGTAGGAATGCCGTGAAACTCACCGAGTCAAAGCGTTTCGCCGTTTGCGGAAGAAATTCTGATGTAGAACAAGTAGCAGAAGCATACATGCTCAAGAGGCATCACCCGAAATTCATAGGCAACTGAATTTCGGCAACCGGGCCATCGAAGTCGGAATGCCTTGAAACTCACCGATTTAAAGCGTTTCGCCGTTTGCGGAAGAAGTCTGATGTAGAACAAGTAGCAGAAGCATACATGCTCAAGAGGGATCACCCGAAATTCAAAGGCAACTGAATTTCGACAACCGGGGCATCGAAGTCGGAATGCCGCGAAACTCATCGAGTCAAAGCGTTTCGCCGTTTGCGGATGAAGTCTGATATAGAACAAGTAGCAGAAGCATACATGCTCAAGAGGGATCACACGAAATTCATAGGCAACTGAATTTCGACAACCGGGGCATCGAAGTCCGAATGCCGCGAACCTCACCGAGTCAAAGCGTTTCGCCGTTTGCGGAAGAAGTCTAATGTAGAACAAGTAGCAGAAGCATACATGCTCAAGAGGGATCACTCGAAATTCATAGGCAACTAAATTTCGGCAACCGGGGCATCGAAGTCGGAATGCCGCGAAACTCACCGAGTCAAAGCGTTTTGCCGTTTACGGAAGAACTCTGATGTAGAACAAGTAGCAGAAGCATACATGCTCAAGAGGGATCACCTGAAATTCAAAGGCAACTAAATTTCAAAAACCGGGCCATCGAAGTCGGAATGCCGTGAAACTCACCGAGTCAAAGCGGTTCGCCGTTTGCGGAAGAAGTCTGATGTAGAAGAAGTAGTAGAAGCATACATGCTCAAGAGGGATCACTCGAAATTCATAGGCAACTAAATTTCGGCAACCGGGGCATCGAAGTCGGAATGCCGTGAAACTCACCGAGTCAAAGCGTTTCGCCGTTTGCGGAAGAAGTCTGATGTAGAACAAGTAGGAGAAGCATACATGCTCAAGAGGGATCACACGAAATTCATAGGCAACTAAATTTCGGCAACCGGGGCATCGAAGTCAGAATGCCGCGAAACTCACCGAGTCAAAGCGTTTCCCCGTTTGCGGAAGAAGTCTGATGTAGAACAAGTAGCAGAAGCATACATGCTCAAGAGGGATCACCCGAAATTCAAAGGCAACTAAATTTCGGCAACCGGGGCATCGAAGTCGGAATGCCGCGAAACTCACCGAGTCAAAGCGTTTCGCCGTTTGCGGAAGAAGTCTGATGTAGAACAAGTAGCAGAAGCATACATGCTCAAGAGGGATCACCCGAAATTCATAGGCAACTAACTTTCGGCAACCGGGGCATCGAAGTCGGAATGCCGCGAAACTCACCGAGTCAAAGCGTTTTGCCGTTTACGGAAGAACTCTGATGTAGAACAAGTACCAGAAGCATACATGCTCAAGAGGGATCCCCTGAAATTCAAAGGCAACTAAATTTTAAAAACCGGGCCATCGAAGTCGGAATGCCGCGAAACTCACCGAGTCAAAGCGTTTCGCCTTTTGCGGATGAAGTCTGATGTAGAACAAGTAGCAGAAGCATACATGCTCAAGAGGGATCACACGAAATTCATAGGCAACTAAATTTCGGCAAACGAGGCATCGAAGTCGGAATGCCGCGGAACTCACCGAGTCAAAGCGTTTCGCCATTTGCGGAAGAAGTCTGATGTAGAACAAGTAGCAGAAGCATACATGCTCAAGAGGGATCACACGAAATTCATAGGCAACTAAATTTCGGCAACCGGGGTATCGAAGTAGGAATGCCGCGAAACTCACCGAGTCAAAGCGTTTCGCCGTTTGCGGAAGAAGTCTGATGTAGAACAAGTAGCAGAAGCATACATGCTCAAGAGGGATCACTCGAAATTCATAGGCAACTAACTTTCGGCAACCGGGGCATCGAAGTCGGAATGCCGCGAAACTCACCGAGTCAAAGCGTTTCGCCGTTTGCGGAAGAAGTCTAATGTAGAACAAGTAGCAGAAGCATACATGCTCAAGAGGGATCACCCGAAATTCAAAGGCAACTGAATTTCGAGAACCGGGGCATCGAAGTCGGAATGCCGCGAAACTCATCGAGTCAAAGCGTTTCGCCGTTTGCGGATGAAGTCTGATATAGAACAAGTAGTAGAAGCATACATGCTCAAGAGGGATCACACGAAATTCATAGGCAACTGAATTTCGACAACCGTGGCATCGAAGACGGAATGTCGCGAAACTCACCGAGTCAAAGCGTTTCGCCTTTTGCGGATGAAGTCTGATGTAGCACAAGTAGCAGAAGCATACATGCTCAAGAGGGATCACACGAAATTCATAGGCAACTAAATTTCGGCAAACGAGGCATCGAAGTCGGAATGCCGCGGAACTCACCGAGTCAAAGCGTTTCGCCATTTGCGGAAGAAGTCTGATGTAGAACAAGTAGCAGAAGCATACATGCTCAAGAGGGATCACCCGAAATTCATAGGCAACTAACTTTCGGCAACCGGGGCATCGAAGTCGGAATGCCGCGAAACTCACCGAGTCAAAGCGTTTTGCCGTTTACGGAAGAACTCTGATGTAGAACAAGTAGCAGAAGCATACATGCTCAAGAGGGATCACCTGAAATTCAAAGGCAACTAAATTTCAAAAACCGGGCCATCGAAGTCGGAATGCCGCGAAACTCATCTAGTCAAAGCGTTTCGCCGTTTGCGGATGAAGTCTGATGTAGAACAAGTAGCAGAAGCATACATGCTCAAGAGGGATCACACGAAATTCATAGGCAACTAAATTTCGGCAAACGAGGCATCGATGTCGGAATGCCGCGGAACTCACCGAGTCAAAGCGTTTCACCGTTTGCGGAAGAAGTCTGATGTAGAACAAGTAGGAGAAGCATACATGCTCAAGAGGGATCACACGAAATTCATAGGCAACTAAATTGCGGCAAACGAGGCATCGAAGTCGGAATGCCGCGGAACTCACCGAGTCAAAGCGTTTCGCCGTTTGCGGAAGAAGTCTGATGTAGAACAAGTAGGAGAAGCATACATGCTCAAGAGGGATCACACGAAATTCATAGGCAACTAAATTTCGGCAACCGGGGCATCCAAGTCGGAATGCCGCGAAACTCACCGAGTCAAAGCGTTTCGCCTTTTGCGGATGAAGTCTGATGTACAACAAGTAGCAGAAGCATACATGCTCAAGAGGGATCACCTGAAATTCAAAGGCAACTAAATTTCAAAAACCGGGGCATCGAAGTCGGAATGCCGCGAAACTCACCGAGTCAAAGCGTTTCGCCTTTTGCGGATGAAGTCTGATGTACAACAAGTAGCAGAAGCATACATGCTCAAGAGGGATCACACGAAATTCATAGGCAACTAAATTTCGGCAAACGAGGCATCGATGTTGGAATGCCGCGGAACTCACCGAGTCAAAGCGTTTCGCCATTTGCGGAAGAAGTCTGATGTAGAACAAGTAGCAGAAGCATACATGCTCAAGAGGGATCACCCGAAATTCATAGGCAACTAACTTTCGGCAACCCGGGCATCGAAGTCGGAATGCCGCGAAACTCACCGAGTCAAAGCGTTTTGCCGTTTACGGAAGAACTCTGATGTAGAACAAGTAGCAGAAGCATACATGCTCAAGAGGGATCACCTGAAATTCAAAGGCAACTAAATTTCAAAAACCGGGCCATCGAAGTCGGAATGCCGCGAAACTCACCGAGTCAAAGCGTTTCGCCTTTTGCGGATGAAGTCTGATGTAGAACAAGTAGCAGAAGCATACATGCTCAAGAGGGATCACACGAAATTCATAGGCAACTAAATTTCGGCAAACGAGGCATCGAAGTCGGAATGCCGCGGAACTCACCGAGTCAAAGCGTTTCGCCATTTGCGGAAGAAGTCTGATGTAGAACAAGTAGCAGAAGCATACATGCTCAAGAGGGATCACACGAAATTCATAGGCAACTAAATTTCGGCAACCGGGGCATCGAAGTAGGAATGCCGCGAAACTCACCGAGTCAAAGCGTTTCGCCGTTTGCGGAAGAAGTCTGATGTAGAACAAGTAGCAGAAGCATACATGCTCAAGAGGGATCACTCGAAATTCATAGGCAACTAACTTTCGGCAACCGGGGCATCGAAGTCGGAATGCCGCGAAACTCACCGAGTCAAAGCGTTTCGCCGTTTGCGGAAGAAGTCTAATGTAGAACAAGTAGCAGAAGCATACATGCTCAAGAGGGATCACCCGAAATTCAAAGGCAACTGAATTTCGAGAACCGGGGCATCGAAGTCGGAATGCCGCGAAACTCACCGAGTCAAAGCGTTTCGCCATTTGCGGAAGAAGTCTGATGTAGAACAAGTAGCAGAAGCATACATGCTCAAGAGGGATCACTCGAAATTCATAGGCAACTAAATTTCGGCAACCAGGGCATCGAAGTCGGAATGCCGCGAAACTCACCGAGTCAAAGCGTTTCGCCGTTTGCGGAAGAAGTCTGATGTAGAACAAGTAGGAGAAGCATACATGCTCAAGAGGGATCACACGAAATTCATAGGCAACTAAATTGCGGCAAACGAGGCATCGAAGTCGGAATGCCGCGGAACTCACCGAGTCAAAGCGTTTCGCCATTTGCGGAAGAAGTCTGATGTAGAACAAGTAGCAGAAGCATACATGCTCAAGAGGGATCACCCGAAATTCATAGGCAACTAACTTTCGGCAACCGGGGCATCGAAGTCGGAATGCCGCGAAACTCACCGAGTCAAAGCGTTTCGCCGTTTGCGGAAGAAGTCTGATGTAGAACAAGTAGCAGAAGCATACATGCTCAAGAGGGATCACTCGAAATTCATAAGCAACTCAATTTTGGCAACCGGGGCATCGAAGTCGGAATGCCGTGAAACTCACCGAGTCAAAGCGTTTCGCCGTTTGCGGAAGAAGTATGATGTAGAACAAGTAGGAGAAGCATACATGCTCAAGAGGGATCACACGAAATTCATAGGCAACTAAATTTCGGCAACCGGGGCATCGAAGTCGGAATGCCGCGGAACTCACCGAGTCAAAGCGTTTCGCCATTTGCGGAAGAAGTCTGATGTAGAACAAGTAGGAGAAGCATACATGCTCAAGAGGGATCACACGAAATTCATAGGCAATAAATTTCGGCAAACGAGGCATCGAAGTCGGAATGCCGCGGAACTCACCGAGTCAAAGCGTTTCGCCATTTGCGGAAGAAGTCTGATGTAGAACAAGTAGCAGAAGCATACATGCTCAAGAGGGATCACTCGAAATTCATAGGCAACTAAATTTCGGCAACCGGGGCATCGAAGTCGGAATGCCGCGAAACTCACCGAGTCAAAGCGTTTCGCCGTTTGCGGAAGAAGTCTGATGTAGAACAAGTAGGAGAAGCATACATGCTCAAGAGGGATCACACGAAATTCATAGGCAACTAAATTGCGGCAAACGAGGCATCGAAGTCGGAATGCCGCGGAACTCACCGAGTCAAAGCGTTTCGCCCTTTGCGGAAGAAGCCTGATGTAGAACAAGTAGCAGAAGCATACATGCTCAAGAGGGATCACCCGAAATTCATAGGCAACTAACTTTCGGCAACCGGGGCATCGAAGTCGGAATGCCGCGAACCTCACCGAGTCAAAGCGTTTCGCCGTTTGCGGAAGAAGTCTGATGTAGAACAAGTAGCAGAAGCATACATGCTCAAGAGGGATCACCCGAAATTCAAAGGCAACTGAATTTCGACAACCGGGGCATCGAAGTCGGAATGCCGCGAAACTCATCGAGTCAAAGCGTTTCGCCGTTTGCGGATGAAGTCTGATATAGAACAAGTAGCAGAAGCATACATGCTCAAGAGGGATCACACGAAATTCATAGGCAACTGAATTTCGACAACCGGGGCATCGAAGTCCGAATGCCGCGAAACTCACCGAGTCAAAGCGTTTCGCCGTTTGCGGAAGAAGTCTGATGTAGAACAAGTAGCAGAAGCATACATGCTCAAGAGGGATCACACGAAATTCATAGGAAACTGAATTTCGACAACCGTGGCATCGAAGTCCGAATGCCGCGAAACTCACCGAGTCAAAGCGTTTCGCCGTTTGCGGAAGAAGTCTGATGTACAACAAGTAGCAGAAGCATACATGCTCAAGAGGGATCACACGAAATTCATAGGCAACTAAATTTCGGCAACGGGGGCATCGAAGTCGGAATGCCGCGAAACTCACCGAGTCAAAGCGTTTCGCCTTTTGCGGATGAAGTCTGATGTAGAACAAGTAGCAGAAGCATACATGCTCAAGAGGGATCACACGAAATTCATAGGCAACTAAATTTCGGCAAACGAGGCATCGAAGTCGGAATGCCGCGGAACTCACCGAGTCAAAGCGTTTCGCCATTTGCGGAAGAAGTCTGATGTAGAACAAGTAGCAGAAGCATACATGCTCAAGAGGGATCACTCGAAATTCATAGGCAACTAAATTTCGGCAACCAGGGCATCGAAGTCGGAATGCCGCGAAACTCACCGAGTCAAAGCGTTTCGCCGTTTGCGGAAGAAGTCTGATGTAGAACAAGTAGGAGAAGCATACATGCTCAAGAGGGATCACACGAAATTCATAGGCAACTAAATTTCGGCAAACGAGGCATCGAAGTCGGAATGCCGCGGAACTCACCGAGTCAAAGCGTTTCGCCATTTGCGGAAGAAGTCTGATGTAGAACAAGTAGCAGAAGCATACATGCTCAAGAGGGATCACTCGAAATTCATAGGCAACTAAATTTCGGCAACCGGGGCATCGAATTCGGAATGCCGCGAAACTCACCGAGTCAAAGCGTTTCGCCGTTTGCGGAAGAAGTCTGATGTAGAACAAGTAGCAGAAGCATACATGCTCAAGAGGGATCACCCGAAATTCATAGGCAACTAACTTTCGGCAACCGGGGCATCGAAGTCGGAATGCCGCGAAACTCACCGAGTCAAAGCGTTTCGCCATTTGCGGAAGAAGTCTGATGTAGAACAAGTAGCAGAAGCATACATGCTCAAGAGGGATCACACGAAATTCATAGGCAACTAAATTTCAGCAAACGAGGCATCGAAGTCGGAATGCCGCAGAACTCACCGAGTCAAAGCGTTTCGCCATTTGCGGAAGTAGTCTGATGTAGAACAAGTAGCAGAAGCATACATGCTCAAGAGGGATCACACGAAATTCATAGGCAACTAAATTTCGGCAACGGGGGCATCGAAGTCGGAATGCCGCGAAACTCACCGAGTCAAAGCGTTTCGCCATTTGCGGAAGAAGTCTGATGTAGAACAAGTAGCAGAAGCATACATGCTCAAGAGGGATCACACGAAATTCATAGGAAACTGAATTTCGACAACCGTGGCATCGAAGTCCGAATGCCGCGAAACTCACCGAGTCAAAGCGTTTCGCCGTTTGCGGAAGAAGTCTGATGTACAACAAGTAGCAGAAGCATACATGCTCAAGAGGGATCACACGAAATTCATAGGCAACTAAATTTCGGCAACGGGGGCATCGAAGTCGGAATGCCGCGAAACTCACCGAGTCAAAGCGTTTCGCCTTTTGCGGATGAAGTCTGATGTAGAACAAGTAGCAGAAGCATACATGCTCAAGAGGGATCACACGAAATTCATAGGCAACTAAATTTCGGCAAACGAGGCATCGAAGTCGGAATGCCGCGGAACTCACCGAGTCAAAGCGTTTCGCCATTTGCGGAAGAAGTTTGATGTAGAACAAGTAGCAGAAGCATACATGCTCAAGAGGGATCACTCGAAATTCATAGGCAACTAAATTTCGGCAACCAGGGCATCGAAGTCGGAATGCCGCGAAACTCACCGAGTCAAAGCGTTTCGCCGTTTGCGGAAGAAGTCTGATGTAGAACAAGTAGGAGAAGCATACATGCTCAAGAGGGATCACACGAAATTCATAGGCAACTAAATTTCGGCAAACGAGGCATCGAAGTCGGAATGCCGCGGAACTCACCGAGTCAAAGCGTTTCGCCATTTGCGGAAGAAGTCTGATGTAGAACAAGTAGCAGAAGCATACATGCTCAAGAGGGATCACTCGAAATTCATAGGCAACTAAATTTCGGCAACCGGGGCATCGAATTCGGAATGCCGCGAAACTCACCGAGTCAAAGCGTTTCGCCGTTTGCGGAAGAAGTCTGATGTAGAACAAGTAGCAGAAGCATACATGCTCAAGAGGGATCACCCGAAATTCATAGGCAACTAACTTTCGGCAACCGGGGCATCGAAGTCGGAATGCCGCGAAACTCACCGAGTCAAAGCGTTTCGCCATTTGCGGAAGAAGTCTGATGTAGAACAAGTAGCAGAAGCATACATGCTCAAGAGGGATCACACGAAATTCATAGGCAACTAAATTTCAGCAAACGAGGCATCGAAGTCGGAATGCCGCAGAACTCACCGAGTCAAAGCGTTTCGCCATTTGCGGAAGAAGTCTGATGTAGAACAAGTAGCAGAAGCATACATGCTCAAGAGGGATCACTCGAAATTCATAGGCAACTAAATTTCGGCAACCGGGGCATCGAAGTCGGAATGCCGCGAAACTCACCGAGTCAAAGCGTTTCGCCGTTTGCGGAAGAAGTCTGATGTAGAACAAGTAGGAGAAGCATACATGCTCAAGAGGGATCACACGAAATTCATAGGCAACTAAATTGCGGCAAACGAGGCATCGAAGTCGGAATGCCGCGGAACTCACCGAGTCAAAGCGTTTCGCCATTTGCGGAAGAAGTCTGATGTAGAACAAGTAGCAGAAGCATACATGCTCAAGAGGGATCACCCGAAATTCATAGGCAACTAACTTTCGGCAACCGGGGCAACGAAGTCGGAATGCCGCGAACCTCACCGAGTCAAAGCGTTTCGCCGTTTGCGGAAGAAGTCTGATGTAGAACAAGTAGCTGAAGCATACATGCTCAAGAGGGATCACCCGAAATTCAAAGGCAACTGAATTTCGACAACCGGGGCATCGAAGTCGGAATGCCGCGAAACTCATCGAGTCAAAGCGTTTCGCCATTTGCGGAAGAAGTCTGATGTAGAACAAGTAGCAGAAGCATACATGCTCAAGAGGGATCACACGAAATTCATAGGAAACTGAATTTCGACAACCGTGGCATCGAAGTCCGAATGCCGCGGAACTCACCGAGTCAAAGCGTTTCGCCATTTGCGGAAGAAGTTTGATGTAGAACAAGTAGCAGAAGCATACATGCTCAAGAGGGATCACACGAAATTCATAGGCAACTAAATTTCAGCAAACGAGGCATCGAAGTCGGAATGCCGCAGAACTCACCGAGTCAAAGCGTTTCGCCATTTGCGGAAGAAGTCTGATGTAGAACAAGTAGCAGAAGCATACATGCTCAAGAGGGATCCCTCGAAATTCATAGGCAACTAAATTTCGGCAACCGGGGCATCGAAGTCGGAATGCCGCGAAACTCACCGAGTCAAAGCGTTTCGCCGTTTGCGGAAGAAGTCTGATGTAGAACAAGTAGGAGAAGCATACATGCTCAAGAGGGATCACACGAAATTCATAGGCAACTAAATTTCGGCAAACGAGGCATCGAAGTCGGAATGCCGCGGAACTCACCGAGTCAAAGCGTTTCGCCATTTGCGGAAGAAGTCTGATGTAGAACAAGTAGCAGAAGCATACATGCTCAAGAGGGATCACTCGAAATTCATAGGCAACTAAATTTCGGCAACCGGGGCATCGAATTCGGAATGCCGCGAAACTCACCGAGTCAAAGCGTTTCGCCGTTTGCGGAAGAAGTCTGATGTAGAACAAGTAGCAGAAGCATACATGCTCAAGAGGGATCACCCGAAATTCATAGGCAACTAACTTTCGGCAACCGGGGCATCGAAGTCGGAATGCCGCGAAACTCACCGAGTCAAAGCGTTTCGCCATTTGCGGAAGAAGTCTGATGTAGAACAAGTAGCAGAAGCATACATGCTCAAGAGGGATCACACGAAATTCATAGGCAACTAAATTTCAGCAAACGAGGCATCGAAGTCGGAATGCCGCAGAACTCACCGAGTCAAAGCGTTTCGCCATTTGCGGAAGTAGTCTGATGTAGAACAAGTAGCAGAAGCATACATGCTCAAGAGGGATCACACGAAATTCATAGGCAACTAAATTTCGGCAACGGGGGCATCGAAGTCGGAATGCCGCGAAACTCACCGAGTCAAAGCGTTTCGCCATTTGCGGAAGAAGTCTGATGTAGAACAAGTAGCAGAAGCATACATGCTCAAGAGGGATCACACGAAATTCATAGGAAACTGAATTTCGACAACCGTGGCATCGAAGTCCAAATGCCGCGAAACTCACCGAGTCAAAGCGTTTCGCCGTTTGCGGAAGAAGTCTGATGTACAACAAGTAGCAGAAGCATACATGCTCAAGAGGGATCACACGAAATTCATAGGCAACTAAATTTCGGCAACGGGGGCATCGAAGTCGGAATGCCGCGAAACTCACCGAGTCAAAGCGTTTCGCCTTTTGCGGATGAAGTCTGATGTAGAACAAGTAGCAGAAGCATACATGCTCAAGAGGGATCACACGAAATTCATAGGCAACTAAATTTCGGCAAACGAGGCATCGAAGTCGGAATGCCGCGGAACTCACCGAGTCAAAGCGTTTCGCCATTTGCGGAAGAAGTCTGATGTAGAACAAGTAGCAGAAGCATACATGCTCAAGAGGGATCACTCGAAATTCATAGGCAACTAAATTTCGGCAACCAGGGCATCGAAGTCGGAATGCCGCGAAACTCACCGAGTCAAAGCGTTTCGCCGTTTGCGGAAGAAGTCTGATGTAGAACAAGTAGGAGAAGCATACATGCTCAAGAGGGATCACACGAAATTCATAGGCAACTAAATTTCGGCAAACGAGGCATCGAAGTCGGAATGCCGCGGAACTCACCGAGTCAAAGCGTTTCGCCATTTGCGGAAGAAGTCTGATGTAGAACAAGTAGCAGAAGCATACATGCTCAAGAGGGATCACTCGAAATTCATAGGCAACTAAATTTCGGCAACCGGGGCATCGAATTCGGAATGCCGCGAAACTCACCGAGTCAAAGCGTTTCGCCGTTTGCGGAAGAAGTCTGATGTAGAACAAGTAGCAGAAGCATACATGCTCAAGAGGGATCACCCGAAATTCATAGGCAACTAACTTTCGGCAACCGGGGCATCGAAGTCGGAATGCCGCGAAACTCACCGAGTCAAAGCGTTTCGCCATTTGCGGAAGAAGTCTGATGTAGAACAAGTAGCAGAAGCATACATGCTCAAGAGGGATCACACGAAATTCATAGGCAACTAAATTTCAGCAAACGAGGCATCGAAGTCGGAATGCCGCAGAACTCACCGAGTCAAAGCGTTTCGCCATTTGCGGAAGAAGTCTGATGTAGAACAAGTAGCAGAAGCATACATGCTCAAGAGGGATCACTCGAAATTCATAGGCAACTAAATTTCGGCAACCGGGGCATCGAAGTCGGAATGCCGCGAAACTCACCGAGTCAAAGCGTTTCGCCGTTTGCGGAAGAAGTCTGATGTAGAACAAGTAGGAGAAGCATACATGCTCAAGAGGGATCACACGAAATTCATAGGCAACTAAATTGCGGCAAACGAGGCATCGAAGTCGGAATGCCGCGGAACTCACCGAGTCAAAGCGTTTCGCCATTTGCGGAAGAAGTCTGATGTAGAACAAGTAGCAGAAGCATACATGCTCAAGAGGGATCACCCGAAATTCATAGGCAACTAACTTTCGGCAACCGGGGCAACGAAGTCGGAATGCCGCGAACCTCACCGAGTCAAAGCGTTTCGCCGTTTGCGGAAGAAGTCTGATGTAGAACAAGTAGCTGAAGCATACATGCTCAAGAGGGATCACCCGAAATTCAAAGGCAACTGAATTTCGACAACCGGGGCATCGAAGTCGGAATGCCGCGAAACTCATCGAGTCACAGCGTTTCGCCATTTGCGGAAGAAGTCTGATGTAGAACAAGTAGCAGAAGCATACATGCTCAAGAGGGATCACACGAAATTCATAGGAAACTGAATTTCGACAACCGTGGCATCGAAGTCCGAATGCCGCGGAACTCACCGAGTCAAAGCGTTTCGCCATTTGCGGAAGAAGTTTGATGTAGAACAAGTAACAGAAGCATACATGCTCAAGAGGGATCACTCGAAATTCATAGGCAACTAAATTTCGGCAACCAGGGCATCGAAGTCGGAATGCCGCGAAACTCACCGAGTCAAAGCGTTTCGCCGTTTGCGGAAGAAGTCTGATGTACAACAAGTAGCAGAAGCATACATGCTCAAGAGGGATCACACGAAATTCATAGGCAACTAAATTTCGGCAACGGGGGCATCGAAGTCGGAATGCCGCGAAACTCACCGAGTCAAAGCGTTTCGCCTTTTGCGGATGAAGTCTGATGTAGAACAAGTAGCAGAAGCATACATGCTCAAGAGGGATCACACGAAATTCATAGGCAACTAAATTTCGGCAAACGAGGCATCGAAGTCGGAATGCCGCGGAACTCACCGAGTCAAAGCGTTTCGCCATTTGCGGAAGAAGTCTGATGTAGAACAAGTAGCAGAAGCATACATGCTCAAGAGGGATCACTCGAAATTCATAGGCAACTAAATTTCGGCAACCAGGGCATCGAAGTCGGAATGCCGCGAAACTCACCGAGTCAAAGCGTTTCGCCGTTTGCGGAAGAAGTCTGATGTAGAACAAGTAGGAGAAGCATACATGCTCAAGAGGGATCACACGAAATTCATAGGCAACTAAATTTCGGCAAACGAGGCATCGAAGTCGGAATGCCGCGGAACTCACCGAGTCAAAGCGTTTCGCCATTTGCGGAAGAAGTCTGATGTAGAACAAGTAGCAGAAGCATACATGCTGAAGAGGGATCACTCGAAATTCATAGGCAACTAAATTTCGGCAACCGGGGCATCGAATTCGGAATGCCGCGAAACTCACCGAGTCAAAGCGTTTCGCCGTTTGCGGAAGAAGTCTGATGTAGAACAAGTAGCAGAAGCATACATGCTCAAGAGGGATCACCCGAAATTCATAGGCAACTAACTTTCGGCAACCGGGGCATCGAAGTCGGAATGCCGCGAAACTCACCGAGTCAAAGCGTTTCGCCATTTGCGGAAGAAGTCTGATGTAGAACAAGTAGCAGAAGCATACATGCTCAAGAGGGATCACACGAAATTCATAGGCAACTAAATTTCAGCAAACGAGGCATCGAAGTCGGAATGCCGCAGAACTCACCGAGTCAAAGCGTTTCGCCATTTGCGGAAGAAGTCTGATGTAGAACAAGTAGCAGAAGCATACATGCTCAAGAGGGATCACTCGAAATTCATAGGCAACTAAATTTCGGCAACCGGGGCATCGAAGTCGGAATGCCGCGAAACTCACCGAGTCAAAGCGTTTCGCCGTTTGCGGAAGAAGTCTGATGTAGAACAAGTAGGAGAAGCATACATGCTCAAGAGGGATCACACGAAATTCATAGGCAACTAAATTGCGGCAAACGAGGCATCGAAGTCGGAATGCCGCGGAACTCACCGAGTCAAAGCGTTTCGCCATTTGCTGAAGAAGTCTGATGTAGAACAAGTAGCAGAAGCATACATGCTCAAGAGGGATCACCCGAAATTCATAGGCAACTAACTTTCGGCAACCGGGGCAACGAAGTCGGAATGCCGCGAACCTCACCGAGTCAAAGCGTTTCGCCGTTTGCGGAAGAAGTCTGATGTAGAACAAGTAGCTGAAGCATACATGCTCAAGAGGGATCACCCGAAATTCAAAGGCAACTGAATTTCGACAACCGGGGCATCGAAGTCGGAATGCCGCGAAACTCATCGAGTCAAAGCGTTTCGCCATTTGCGGAAGAAGTCTGATGTAGAACAAGTAGCAGAAGCATACATGCTCAAGAGGGATCACACGAAATTCATAGGAAACTGAATTTCGACAACCGTGGCATCGAAGTCCGAATGCCGCGGAACTCACCGAGTCAAAGCGTTTCGCCATTTGCGGAAGAAGTTTGATGTAGAACAAGTAGCAGAAGCATACATGCTCAAGAGGGATCACTCGAAATTCATAGGCAACTAAATTTCGGCAACCAGGGCATCGAAGTCGGAATGCCGCGAAACTCACCGAGTCAAAGCGTTTCGCCGTTTGCGGAAGAAGTCTGATGTACAACAAGTAGCAGAAGCATACATGCTCAAGAGGGATCACACGAAATTCATAGGCAACTAAATTTCGGCAACGGGGGCATCGAAGTCGGAATGCCGCGAAACTCACCGAGTCAAAGCGTTTCGCCTTTTGCGGATGAAGTCTGATGTAGAACAAGTAGCAGAAGCATACATGCTCAAGAGGGATCACACGAAATTCATAGGCAACTAAATTTCGGCAAACGAGGCATCGAAGTCGGAATGCCGCGGAACTCACCGAGTCAAAGCGTTTCGCCATTTGCGGAAGAAGTTTGATGTAGAACAAGTAGCAGAAGCATACATGCTCAAGAGGGATCACTCGAAATTCATAGGCAACTAAATTTCGGCAACCAGGGCATCGAAGTCGGAATGCCGCGAAACTCACCGAGTCAAAGCGTTTCGCCGTTTGCGGAAGAAGTCTGATGTAGAACAAGTAGGAGAAGCATACATGCTCAAGAGGGATCACACGAAATTCATAGGCAACTAAATTTCGGCAAACGAGGCATCGAAGTCGGAATGCCGCGGAACTCACCGAGTCAAAGCGTTTCGCCATTTGCGGAAGAAGTCTGATGTAGAACAAGTAGCAGAAGCATACATGCTCAAGAGGGATCACTCGAAATTCATAGGCAACTAAATTTCGGCAACCGGGGCATCGAATTCGGAATGCCGCGAAACTCACCGAGTCAAAGCGTTTCGCCGTTTGCGGAAGAAGTCTGATGTAGAACAAGTAGCAGAAGCATACATGCTCAAGAGGGATCACCCGAAATTCATAGGCAACTAACTTTCGGCAACCGGGGCATCGAAGTCGGAATGCCGCGAAACTCACCGAGTCAAAGCGTTTCGCCATTTGCGGAAGAAGTCTGATGTAGAACAAGTAGCAGAAGCATACATGCTCAAGAGGGATCACACGAAATTCATAGGCAACTAAATTTCAGCAAACGAGGCATCGAAGTCGGAATGCCGCAGAACTCACCGAGTCAAAGCGTTTCGCCATTTGCGGAAGAAGTCTGATGTAGAACAAGTAGCAGAAGCATACATGCTCAAGAGGGATCACTCGAAATTCATAGGCAACTAAATTTCGGCAACCGGGGCATCGAAGTCGGAATGCCGCGAAAGTCACCGAGTCAAAGCGTTTCGCCGTTTGCGGAAGAAGTCTGATGTAGAACAAGTAGGAGAAGCATACATGCTCAAGAGGGATCACACGAAATTCATAGGCAACTAAATTGCGGCAAACGAGGCATCGAAGTCGGAATGCCGCGGAACTCACCGAGTCAAAGCGTTTCGCCATTTGCGGAAGAAGTCTGATGTAGAACAAGTAGCAGAAGCATACATGCTCAAGAGGGATCACCCGAAATTCATAGGCAACTAACTTTCGGCAACCGGGGCAACGAAGTCGGAATGCCGCGAACCTCACCGAGTCAAAGCGTTTCGCCGTTTGCGGAAGAAGTCTGATGTAGAACAAGTAGCTGAAGCATACATGCTCAAGAGGGATCACCCGAAATTCAAAGGCAACTGAATTTCGACAACCGGGGCATCGAAGTCGGAATGCCGCGAAACTCATCGAGTCAAAGCGTTTCGCCGTTTGCGGATGAAGTCTGATATAGAACAAGTAGCAGAAGCATACATGCTCAAGAGGGATCACACGAAATTCATAGGCAACTGAATTTCGACAACCGGGGCATCGAAGTCCGAATGCCGCGAAACTCACCGAGTCAAAGTGTTTCGCCGTTTGCGGAAGAAGTCTGATGTAGAACAAGTAGCAGAAGCATACATGCTCAAGAGGGATCACACGAAATTCATAGGAAACTGAATTTCGACAACCGTGGCATCGAAGTCCGAATGCCGCGAAACTCACCGAGTCAAAGCGTTTCGCCGTTTGCGGAAGAAGTCTGATGTAGAACAAGTAGCAGAAGCATACATGCTCAAGAGGGATCACCTGAAATTCATAGGCAACTAACTTTCGGCAACCGGGGCATCGAAGTCGGAATGCCGCGAAACTCACCGAGTCAAAGCGTTTCGCCGTTTGCGGAAGAAGTCTGATGTAGAACAAGTAGGAGAAGCATACATGCTCAAGAGGGATCACACGAAATTCATAGGCAACTAAATTTCGGCAAACGAGGCATCGAAGTCGGAATGCCGCGGAACTCACCGAGTCAAAGCGTTTCGCCATTTGCGGAAGAAGTCTGATGTAGAACAAGTAGCAGAAGCATACATGCTGAAGAGGGATCACTCGAAATTCATAGGCAACTAAATTTCGGCAACCGGGGCATCGAATTCGGAATGCCGCGAAACTCACCGAGTCAAAGCGTTTCGCCGTTTGCGGAAGAAGTCTGATGTAGAACAAGTAGCAGAAGCATACATGCTCAAGAGGGATCACCCGAAATTCATAGGCAACTAACTTTCGGCAACCGGGGCATCGAAGTCGGAATGCCGCGAAACTCACCGAGTCAAAGCGTTTTGCCGTTTACGGAAGAACTCTGATGTAGAACAAGTAGCAGAAGCATACATGCTCAAGAGGGATCACCTGAAATTCATAGGCAACTAACTTTCGGCAACCGGGGCATCGAAGTCGGAATGCCGCGAAACTCACCGAGTCAAAGCGTTTCGCCTTTTGCGGATGAAGTCTGATGTAGAACAAGTAGCAGAAGCATACATGCTCAAGAGGGATCACACGAAATTCATAGGCAACTAAATTTCGGCAACCGGGGCATCGAAGTCGGAATGCCGCGAAACTCACCGAGTCAAAGCGTTTCGCCTTTTGCGGATGAAGTCTGATGTAGAACAAGTAGCAGAAGCATACATGCTCAAGAGGGATCACACGAAATTCATAGGCAACTAAATTTCGGCAAACGAGGCATCGAAGTCGGAATGCCGCGGAACTCACCGAGTCAAAGCGTTTCGCCATTTGCGGAAGAAGTCTGATGTAGAACAAGTAGCAGAAGCATACATGCTCAAGAGGGATCACCCGAAATTCATAGGCAACTAACTTTCGGCAACCGGGGCATCGAAGTCGGAATGCCGCGAAACTCACCGAGTCAAAGCGTTTTGCCGTTTACGGAAGAACTCTGATGTAGAACAAGTAGCAGAAGCATACATGCTCAAGAGGGATCACCTGAAATTCATAGGCAACTAACTTTCGGCAACCGGGGCATCGAAGTCGGAATGCCGCGAAACTCACCGAGTCAAAGCGTTTCGCCTTTTGCGGATGAAGTCTGATGTAGAACAAGTAGCAGAAGCATACATGCTCAAGAGGGATCACACGAAATTCATAGGCAACTAAATTTCGGCAACCGGGGCATCGAAGTCGGAATGCCGCGAAACTCACCGAGTCAAAGCGTTTCGCCTTTTGCGGATGAAGTCTGATGTAGAACTAGTAGCAGAAGCATACATGCTCAAGAGGGATCACACGAAATTCATAGGCAACTAAATTTCGGCAACCGGGGCATCGAAGTCGGAATGCCGCGAAACTCACCGAGTCAAAGCGTTTCGCCTTTTGCGGATGAAGTCTGATGTAGAACAAGTAGCAGAAGCATACATGCTCAAGAGGGATCACACGAAATTCATAGGCAACTAAATTTCGGCAAACGAGGCATCGAAGTCGGAATGCCGCGGAACTCACCGAGTCAAAGCGTTTCGCCATTTGCGGAAGAAGTCTGATGTAGAACAAGTAGCAGAAGCATACATGCTCAAGAGGGATCACCCGAAATTCATAGGCAACTAACTTTCGGCAACCGGGGCATCGAAGTCGGAATGCCGCGAAACTCACCGAGTCAAAGCGTTTTGCCGTTTACGGAAGAACTCTGATGTAGAACAAGTAGCAGAAGCATACATGCTCAAGAGGGATCACCTGAAATTCATAGGCAACTAACTTTCGGCAACCGGGGCATCGAAGTCGGAATGCCGCGAAACTCACCGAGTCAAAGCGTTTCGCCTTTTGCGGATGAAGTCTGATGTAGAACAAGTAGCAGAAGCATACATGCTCAAGAGGGATCACACGAAATTCATAGGCAACTAAATTTCGGCAACCGGGGCATCGAAGTCGGAATGCCGCGAAACTCACCGAGTCAAAGCGTTTCGCCTTTTGCGGATGAAGTCTGATGTAGAACAAGTAGCAGAAGCATACATGCTCAAGAGGGATCACACGAAATTCATAGGCAACTAAATTTCGGCAAACGAGGCATCGAAGTCGGAATGCCGCGGAACTCACCGAGTCAAAGCGTTTCGCCATTTGCGGAAGAAGTCTGATGTAGAACAAGTAGCAGAAGCATACATGCTCAAGAGGGATCACCCGAAATTCATAGGCAACTAACTTTCGGCAACCGGGGCATCGAAGTCGGAATGCCGCGAAACTCACCGAGTCAAAGCGTTTCGCCTTTTGCGGATGAAGTCTGATGTAGAACAAGTAGCAGAAGCATACATGCTCAAGAGGGATCACACGAAATTCATAGGCAACTAAATTTCGGCAAACGAGGCATCGAAGTCGGAATGCCGCGGAACTCACCGAGTCAAAGCGTTTCGCCATTTGCGGAAGAAGTCTGATGTAGAACAAGTAGCAGAAGCATACATGCTCAAGAGGGATCACCCGAAATTCATAGGCAACTAACTTTCGGCAACCGGGGCATCGAAGTCGGAATGCCGCGAAACTCACCGAGTCAAAGCGTTTTGCCGTTTACGGAAGAACTCTGATGTAGAACAAGTAGCAGAAGCATACATGCTCAAGAGGGATCACCTGAAATTCATAGGCAACTAACTTTCGGCAACCGGGGCATCGAAGTCGGAATGCCGCGAAACTCACCGAGTTAAAGCGTTTCGCCTTTTGCGGATGAAGTCTGATGTAGAACAAGTAGCAGAAGCATACATGCTCAAGAGGGATCACACGAAATTCATAGGCAACTAAATTTCGGCAACCGGGGCATCGAAGTCGGAATGCCGCGAAACTCACCGAGTCAAAGCGTTTCGCCTTTTGCGGATGAAGTCTGATGTAGAACAAGTAGCAGAAGCATACATGCTCAAGAGGGATCACACGAAATTCATAGGCAACTAAATTTCGGCAAACGAGGCATCGAAGTCGGAATGCCGCGGAACTCACCGAGTCAAAGCGTTTCGCCATTTGCGGAAGAAGTCTGATGTAGAACAAGTAGCAGAAGCATACATGCTCAAGAGGGATCACCCGAAATTCATAGGCAACTAACTTTCGGCAACCGGGGCATCGAAGTCGGAATGCCGCGAAACTCACCGAGTCAAAGCGTTTTGCCGTTTACGGAAGAACTCTGATGTAGAACAAGTAGCAGAAGCATACATGCTCAAGAGGGATCACCTGAAATTCATAGGCAACTAACTTTCGGCAACCGGGGCATCGAAGTCGGAATGCCGCGAAACTCACCGAGTCAAAGCGTTTCGCCTTTTGCGGATGAAGTCTGATGTAGAACAAGTAGCAGAAGCATACATGCTCAAGAGGGATCACACGAAATTCATAGGCAACTAAATTTCGGCAACCGGGGCATCGAAGTCGGAATGCCGCGAAACTCACCGAGTCAAAGCGTTTCGCCTTTTGCGGATGAAGTCTGATGTAGAACTAGTAGCAGAAGCATACATGCTCAAGAGGGATCACACGAAATTCATAGGCAACTAAATTTCGGCAACCGGGGCATCGAAGTCGGAATGCCGCGAAACTCACCGAGTCAAAGCGTTTCGCCTTTTGCGGATGAAGTCTGATGTAGAACAAGTAGCAGAAGCATACATGCTCAAGAGGGATCACACGAAATTCATAGGCAACTAAATTTCGGCAAACGAGGCATCGAAGTCGGAATGCCGCGGAACTCACCGAGTCAAAGCGTTTCGCCATTTGCGGAAGAAGTCTGATGTAGAACAAGTAGCAGAAGCATACATGCTCAAGAGGGATCACCCGAAATTCATAGGCAACTAACTTTCGGCAACCGGGGCATCGAAGTCGGAATGCCGCGAAACTCACCGAGTCAAAGCGTTTTGCCGTTTACGGAAGAACTCTGATGTAGAACAAGTAGCAGAAGCATACATGCTCAAGAGGGATCACCTGAAATTCATAGGCAACTAACTTTCGGCAACCGGGGCATCGAAGTCGGAATGCCGCGAAACTCACCGAGTCAAAGCGTTTCGCCTTTTGCGGATGAAGTCTGATGTAGAACAAGTAGCAGAAGCATACATGCTCAAGAGGGATCACACGAAATTCATAGGCAACTAAATTTCGGCAACCGGGGCATCGAAGTCGGAATGCCGCGAAACTCACCGAGTCAAAGCGTTTCGCCTTTTGCGGATGAAGTCTGATGTAGAACAAGTAGCAGAAGCATACATGCTCAAGAGGGATCACACGAAATTCATAGGCAACTAAATTTCGGCAAACGAGGCATCGAAGTCGGAATGCCGCGGAACTCACCGAGTCAAAGCGTTTCGCCATTTGCGGAAGAAGTCTGATGTAGAACAAGTAGCAGAAGCATACATGCTCAAGAGGGATCACCCGAAATTCATAGGCAACTAACTTTCGGCAACCGGGGCATCGAAGTCGGAATGCCGCGAAACTCACCGAGTCAAAGCGTTTCGCCTTTTGCGGATGAAGTCTGATGTAGAACAAGTAGCAGAAGCATACATGCTCAAGAGGGATCACACGAAATTCATAGGCAACTAAATTTCGGCAAACGA
Organism: Populus davidiana; assembly: GCA_030145905.1. Classification (NCBI taxonomy): domain Eukaryota; kingdom Viridiplantae; phylum Streptophyta; class Magnoliopsida; order Malpighiales; family Salicaceae; genus Populus; species Populus davidiana. The sequence goes on along the minus strand of CM057792.1, from coordinate 11,064,188 downwards.
GGCATCGAAGTCGGAATGCCGCGGAACTCACCGAGTCAAAGCGTTTCGCCATTTGCGGAAGAAGTCTGATGTAGAACAAGTAGCAGAAGCATACATGCTCAAGAGGGATCACCCGAAATTCATAGGCAACTAACTTTCGGCAACCGGGGCATCGAAGTCGGAATGCCGCGAAACTCACCGAGTCAAAGCGTTTTGCCGTTTACGGAAGAACTCTGATGTAGAACAAGTAGCAGAAGCATACATGCTCAAGAGGGATCACCTGAAATTCATAGGCAACTAACTTTCGGCAACCGGGGCATCGAAGTCGGAATGCCGCGAAACTCACCGAGTCAAAGCGTTTCGCCTTTTGCGGATGAAGTCTGATGTAGAACAAGTAGCAGAAGCATACATGCTCAAGAGGGATCACACGAAATTCATAGGCAACTAAATTTCGGCAACCGGGGCATCGAAGTCGGAATGCCGCGAAACTCACCGAGTCAAAGCGTTTCGCCTTTTGCGGATGAAGTCTGATGTAGAACAAGTAGCAGAAGCATACATGCTCAAGAGGGATCACACGAAATTCATAGGCAACTAAATTTCGGCAAACGAGGCATCGAAGTCGGAATGCCGCGGAACTCACCGAGTCAAAGCGTTTCGCCATTTGCGGAAGAAGTCTGATGTAGAACAAGTAGCAGAAGCATACATGCTCAAGAGGGATCACCCGAAATTCATAGGCAACTAACTTTCGGCAACCGGGGCATCGAAGTCGGAATGCCGCGAAACTCACCGAGTCAAAGCGTTTCGCCTTTTGCGGATGAAGTCTGATGTAGAACAAGTAGCAGAAGCATACATGCTCAAGAGGGATCACACGAAATTCATAGGCAACTAAATTTCGGCAAACGAGGCATCGAAGTCGGAATGCCGCGGAACTCACCGAGTCAAAGCGTTTCGCCATTTGCGGAAGAAGTCTGATGTAGAACAAGTAGCAGAAGCATACATGCTCAAGAGGGATCACCCGAAATTCATAGGCAACTAACTTTCGGCAACCGGGGCATCGAAGTCGGAATGCCGCGAAACTCACCGAGTCAAAGCGTTTTGCCGTTTACGGAAGAACTCTGATGTAGAACAAGTAGCAGAAGCATACATGCTCAAGAGGGATCACCTGAAATTCAAAGGCAACTAAATTTCAAAAACCGGGCCATCGAAGTCGGAATGCCGCGAAACTCACCGAGTCAAAGCGTTTCGCCTTTTACGGATGAAGTCTGATGTAGAACAAGTAGCAGAAGCATACATGCTCAAGAGGGATCACACGAAATTCATAGGCAACTAAATTGCGGCAAACGAGGCATCGAAGGCGGAATGCCGCGGAACTCACCGAGTCAAAGCGTTTCGCCATTTGCGGAAGAAGTCTGATGTAGAACAAGTAGCAGAAGCATACATGCTCAAGAGGGATCACCCGAAATTCATAGGCAACTAACTTTCGGCAACCGGGGCATCGAAGTCGGAATGCCGCGAAACTCACCGAGTCAAAGCGTTTTGCCGTTTGCGGAAGAAGTCTGATGTAGAACAAGTAGCAGAAGCATACATGCTCAAGAGGGATCACCCGAAATTCAAAGGCAACTGAATTTCGACAACCGGGGCATCGAAGTCGGAATGCCGCGAAACTCATCGAGCAAAGCGTTTCGCCGTTTGCGGATGAAGTCTGATTTAGAACAAGTAGCAGAAGCATACATGCTCAAGAGGGATCACACGAAATTCATAGGCAACTGAATTTCGACAACCAGGGCATCGAAGTCCGAATGCCGCGAAACTCACCGAGTCAAAGCGTTTCGCCGTTTGCGGAAGAAGTCTGATGTAGAACAAGTAGCAGAAGCATACATGCTCAAGAGGGATCACTCGAAATTCATAGGCAACTAAATTTCCGCAACCGGGGCATCGAAGTCGGAATCCCGCGAAACTCACCGAGTCAAAGCGTTTCCCCGTTTGCGGAAGAAGTCTGATGTAGAACAAGTAGCAGAAGCATACATGCTCAAGAGGGATCACCCAAAATTCAAAGGCAACTAAATTTCGGCAACCGGGGCATCGAAGTCGGAATGCCGCGAAACTCACCGAGTCAAAGCGTTTCGCCGTTTGCGGAAGAAGTCTGATGTAGAACAAGTAGCAGAAGCATACATGCTCAAGAGGGATCACTCGAAATTCATAAGCAACTAAATTTCGGCAACCGGGGCATCGAAGTCGGAATGCCGTGAAACTCACCGAGTCAAAGCGTTTCGCCGTTTGCGGAAGAAGTCTGATGTAGAACAAGTAGCAGAAGCATACATGCTCAAGAGGGATCACACGAAATTCATAGGCAACTAAATTACGGCAATAGGGGCATCAAAGCTGAAATGCCGCGAAACTCACCGAGTCAAAGCGTTTCGCCTTTTACGGAAGAACTCTGATGTAGAACACGTAGCAGAAGCATATATGCTCAAGAGGGATCACCCGAAATTCAAAGGCAACTAAATTACGGCAACAGGGGCATCAAAGCTGAAATGCCGCGAAACTCACCGAGTCAAAGCGTTTCGCCTTTTGCGGAAGAACTCTGATGTAGAACACGTAGCAGAAGCATACATGCTCAAGAGGGATCACCCGAAATTCAAAGGCAACTGAATTTCGGCAACCGGGGCATCGAAGTAGGAATGCCGTGAAACTCACCGAGTCAAAGCGTTTCGCCGTTTACGGAAGAAAGTCTGATGTAGAACAAGTAGCAAAAGCATACATGCTAAAGAGGAATCACCCAAAATTCATAGGCAACTGAATTTCGGTAACCGGGGCATCGAAGTCGGAATACCGCGAAACTCACCGAGTCAAAGCATTTTGCCGTTTGCGGCAGAACTCTGATGTAGAACAAGTAGCAGAAGCATACATGCTCAAGAGGGATCACCCGAAATTCAAAGGCAACTAAATTTAGGCAACCGGGCCATCGAAGTCGGAATGCCGCGAAACTCACCGAGTCAAAGCGTTTCGCCTTTTGCGGATGAAGTCTGATGTAGAACAAGTAGCAGAAGCATACATGCTCAAGAGGGATCACACGAAATTCATAGGCAACTAAATTTTGGCAACCGGGGCATCGAAGTCGGAATGCCGCAGAACTCACCGAGTCAAAGCGTTTCGCCGTTTTTGGAAAACGTCTTATGTAGAACAAGTAGCAGAAGCATACATGCTAAAGAGGGATCACCCGAAATTCAAAGGCAACTAAATTTCGCCAACGGGGGCATCGAAGTCGGAATGCCGCGAAACTCACCGAGTCAAAGAGTTTCGCTGTTTGCGGATGAAGTCTGATGTAGAACAAGTAGCAGAAGCATACATACTCAAGAGGGATCACACGAAATTCATAGGCAACTAAATTTCGACAACCGGGCATCGAAGTCGGAATGCCGCGAAACTCACCGAGTCAAAGCGTTTCCCCGTTTGCGGAAGAAGTCTGATGTAGAACAAGTAGCAGAAGCATACATGCTCAAGAGGGATCACCCGAAATTCAAAGGCAACTGAATTTCGCCAACCGGGGCATCGAAGTCGGAATGCCGCGAAACTCACCGAGTCAAAGCGTTTCGCCGTTTGCGGATGAAGTCTGATGTAGAACAACTAGCAGAAGCATACATGCTCAAGAGGGATCACACGAAATTCATAGGCAACTAAATTTCGACAACCGGGCATCGAAGTCGGAATGCCGCGAAACTCACCGAGTCAAAGCGTTTCACCGTTTGCGGAAGAAGTCTGATGTAGAACAAGTAGCAGAAGCATACATGCTCAAGAGGGATCACCCGAAATTCAAAGGCAACTGAATTTCGCCAACCGGGGCATCGAAGTCGGAATGCCGCGAAACTCACCGAGTCAAAGCGTTTCGCCGTTTGCGGATGAAGTCTGATGTAGAACAACTAGCAGAAGCATACATGCTCAAGAGGGATCACACGAAATTCATAGGCAACTAAATTTCGACAACTGGGCATCGAAGTCGGAATGCCGCGAAACTCACCGAGTCAAAGCGTTTCGCCGTTTGCGGAAGAAGTCTGATGTAGAACAAGTAGCAGAAGCATACATGCTCAAGAGGGATCACCCAAAATTCAAAGGCAACTGAATTTCGACAACCGGGGCATCGAAGTCGGAATGCCGCGAAACTCACCGAGTCAAAGCGTTTCGCCGTTTGTGGATGAAGTCTGATGTAGAACAACTAGCAGAAGCATACATGCTCAAGAGGGATCACACGAAATTCATAGGCAACTCAATTTCGACAACCGGGGCATCGAAGTCGGAATGCCGCGAAACTCACCGAGTCAAAGCGTTTCGCCGTTTGCGGATGAAGTCTGATGTAGAACAAGTAGCAGAAGCATACATGCTCAAGAAGGATCACACGAAATTCATAGGCAACTAAATTATGGCAACAGGGGCATCAAAGCTGAAATTCCACGAAACTCACCGAATCAAAGCGTTTCGCCTTTTGCGGAAGAACGCTGATGTAGAACACGTAGAAGAAGCATACATGCTCAAGAGGGATCACACAAAATTCAAAGGCAACTGAATTTCGGCAACCGGGGCATCGAAATAGGAATGTCGTGAAACTCACCGAGTTAAAGCGTTTCGCCGTTTGTGGAAGAAAGTCTGATGTAGAACAAGTAGCAGAAGCATACATGCTCAAGAGAGATCACCCAAAATTCAAAGGCAACTGAATTTGGACAACCGGGGCATCGAAGTCGGAATGCCGCGAAACTCACCGAGTCAAAGCGTTTCGCCATTTTTGGAAGAAGTCTTATGTAGAACAAGTAGCAGAAGCATACATGCTCAAGAGGGATCACCCGAAATTCAAAGGCAACTTAATTTCGACAACCGGGGCATCGAAGTCGGAATGCCGCGAAACACACCGAGTCAAAACGTTTCGCTGTTTGCGGAAGAAGTCTGATGTAGAACAAGTAGCAGAAGCATACATGCTCAAGAGGGATCACACGAAATTCAAAGGCAACTGAATTTCGGCTACCGGGGCATCGAAGGCGGAATGCCGCGAAACTCACCAAGTGAAAGCGTTTCGCCGTTTGCGGAAGAAGTCTGATGTGGAACAAGTAGCAGAAGCATACATGCTCATGAGGGATAACCCGAAATTGAAAGGCAACTGAATTACGGCAACAGGGGCATCAAAGCTGAAATGCCACGAAACACACCGAGTCAAAGCATTTCACCTTTTGCGGAAGAACTCTGATGTAGAACACGTAGCAGAAGCATACATGCTCAAGAGGCATCACCCGAAATTCATAGGCAACTGAATTTCAGCAACCGGGGCATCGAAGTCGGAATGCCGTGAAACTCACCGAGTCAAAGCGTTTCGCCGTTTGTGGAAGATGTCTGATGTAGAACAAGTAGCAGAAGCATACATGCTCAAGAGGGATCACACGAAATTCATAGGCAACTAAATTACGGCAACAGGGGCATCAAAGCTGAAATGCCACGAAACTCACCGAATCAAAGCATTTCGCTTTTTGCGGAAGAACGCTGATGTAGAACACGTAGAAGAAGCATACATGCTCCAGAGGGATCACACGAAATTCAAAGGCAACTGAATTTCGGCAACCGGGGCATCGAAGTAGGAATGTCGTGAAACTCACCGAGTTAAAGCGTTTCGCCGTTTGTGGAAGAAAGTCTGATGTAGAACAAGTAGCAGAAGCATACATGCTCAAGAGGGATCACCCAAAATTTAAAGGCAACTGAATTTCGACAACCGGGGCATCGAAGTCGGAATGCCGCGAAACTCACCGAGTCAAAGCGTTTCGCCGTTTGCGGATAGAGTCTGATGTAGAACAAGTAGCAGAAGCATACATGCTCAAGAGGGATCACCCGAAATTCAAAGGCAACTGAATTTCGACAACCGGGGCATCGAAGTCGGAATGCCGCGAAACTCACCGAGTCAAAGCGTTTCGCCGTTTGCGGATGAAGTCTGATGTAGAACAAGTAGCAGAAGCATACATGCTCAAGAGGGATCACCCGAAATTCAAAGGCAACTGAATTTCGACAACCGGGGCATCGAAGTCGGAATGTCGTGAAACTCACCGAGTGAAAGCGTTTCGCCGTTTGCGGAAGAAAGTCTGATGTAGAACAAGTAGCAGAAGCATACATGCTCAAGAGGGATCACACGAAATTCATAGGCAACTAAATTTCGGCAACCGGGGCATCGAAGTCGGAATGCCGGGAAACTCACCGAGTCAAAGCGTTTCGCCGTTTGCGGAAGAAGTCTGATGTAGAACAAATAGCAGAAGCATACATGCTCAAGAGGGATCACACGAAATTCATAGGCAACTAAATTTCGCAAACCGGGGCATCGAAGTCGGAATGCCGCGAAACTTACCAAGTCAAAGCGTTTCGCCGTTTGCGGAAGAAGTCTGATGTAGAACAAGTAGAAAAAACATACATGCTCAAGAGGGATCACCCGAAATTCAAAGGCAACTGAATTTCGACAACCGGGGCATCGAAGTCGGAATGTCGTGAAACTCACCGAGTGAAAGCGTTTCGCCGTTTGCGGAAGAAAGTCTGATGTAGAACAAGTAGCAGAAGCATACATGCTCAAGAGGGATCACACGAATATCATAGGCAACTAAATTTCGGCAACCGGGGCATCGAAGTCGGAATGCCGGGAAACTCACCGAATCAAAGCGTTTCGCCGTTTGCGGAAGAAGTCTGATGTAGAACAACTAGCAGAAGCATACATGCTCAAGAGGGATCACACGAAATTCATAGGCAACTAAATTTCGACAACCGGGCATCGAAGTCGGAATGCCGCGAAACTCACCGAGTCAAAGCGATTCACCGTTTGCGGAAGAAGTCTGATGTAGAACAAGTAGCAGAAGCATACATGCTCAAGAGGGATCACCCGAAATTCAAAGGCAACTGAATTTCGCCAACCGGGGCATCGAAGTCGGAATGCCGCGAAACTCACCGAGTCAAAGCGTTTCGCCGTTTGCGGATGAAGTCTGATGTAGAACAACTAGCAGAAGCATACATGCTCAAGAGGGATCACACGAAATTCATAGGCAACTAAATTTCGACAACCGGGCATCGAAGTCGGAATGCCGCGAAACTCACCGAGTCAAAGCGTTTCGCCGTTTGCGGAAGAAGTCTGATGTAGAACAAGTAGCAGAAGCATACATGCTCAAGAGGGATCACCCAAAATTCAAAGGCAACTGAATTTCGACAACCGGGGCATCGAAGTCGGAATGCCGCGAAACTCACCGAGTCAAAGCGATTCACCGTTTGCGGAAGAAGTCTGATGTAGAACAAGTAGCAGAAGCATACATGCTCAAGAGGGATCACCCGAAATTCAAAGGCAACTGAATTTCGCCAACCGGGGCATCGAAGTCGGAATGCCGCGAAACTCACCGAGTCAAAGCGTTTCGCCGTTTGCGGATGAAGTCTGATGTAGAACAACTAGCAGAAGCATACATGCTCAAGAGGGATCACACGAAATTCATAGGCAACTAAATTTCGACAACCGGGCATCGAAGTCGGAATGCCGCGAAACTCACCGAGTCAAAGCGTTTCGCCGTTTACGGAAGAAGTCTGATGTAGAACAAGTAGCAGAAGCATACATGCTCAAGAGGGATCACCCAAAATTCAAAGGCAACTGAATTTCGACAACCGGGGCATCGAAGTCGGAATGCCGCGAAACTCACCGAGTCAAAGCGTTTCGCCGTTTGCGGATGAAGTCTGATGTAGAACAACTAGCAGAAGCATACATGCTCAAGAGGGATCACACGAAATTCATAGGCAACTCAATTTCGACAACCGGGGCATCGAAGTCGGAATGCCGCGAAACTCACCGAGTCAAAGCGTTTCGCCGTTTGCGGATGAAGTCTGATGTAGAACAAGTAGCAGAAGCATACATGCTCAAGAAGGATCACACGAAATTCATAGGCAACTAAATTACGGCAACAGGGGCATCAAAGCTGAAATTCCACGAAACTCACCGAATCAAAGCGTTTCGCCTTTTGCGGAAGAACGCTGATGTAGAACACGTAGAAGAAGCATACATGCTCAAGAGGGATCACACAAAATTCAAAGGCAACTGAATTTCGGCAACCGGGGCATCGAAATAGGAATGTCGTGAAACTCACCGAGTTAAAGCGTTTCGCCGTTTGTGGAAGAAAGTCTGATGTAGAACAAGTAGCAGAAGCATACATGCTCAAGAGAGATCACCCAAAATTCAAAGGCAACTGAATTTCGACAACCGGGGCATCGAAGTCGGAATGCCGCGAAACTCACCGAGTCAAAGCGTTTCGCCGTTTTTGGAAGAAGTCTTATGTAGAACAAGTAGCAGAAGCATACATGCTCAAGAGGGATCACCCGAAATTCAAAGGCAACTTAATTTCGACAACCGGGGCATCGAAGTCGGAATGCCGCGAAACACACCGAGTCAAAACGTTTCGCTGTTTGCGGAAGAAGTCTGATGTAGAACAAGTAGCAGAAGCATACATGCTCAAGAGGGATCACACGAAATTCAAAGGCAACTGAATTTCGGCTACCGGGGCATCGAAGGCGGAATGCCGCGAAACTCACCAAGTGAAAGCGTTTCGCCGTTTGCGGAAGAAGTCTGATGTGGAACAAGTAGCAGAAGCATACATGCTCATGAGGGATAACCCGAAATTGAAAGGCAACTGAATTACGGCAACAGGGGCATCAAAGCTGAAATGCCACGAAACACACCGAGTCAAAGCATTTCACCTTTTGCGGAAGAACTCTGATGTAGAACACGTAGCAGAAGCATACATGCTCAAGAGGCATCACCCGAAATTCATAGGCAACTGAATTTCAGCAACCGGGGCATCGAAGTCGGAATGCCGTGAAACTCACCGAGTCAAAGCGTTTCGCCGTTTGTGGAAGATGTCTGATGTAGAACAAGTAGCAGAAGCATACATGCTCAAGAGGGATCACACGAAATTCATAGGCAACTAAATTACGGCAACAGGGGCATCAAAGCTGAAATGCCACGAAACTCACCGAATCAAAGCATTTCGCTTTTTGCGGAAGAACGCTGATGTAGAACACGTAGAAGAAGCATACATGCTCCAGAGGGATCACACGAAATTCAAAGGCAACTGAATTTCGGCAACCGGGGCATCGAAGTAGGAATGTCGTGAAACTCACCGAGTTAAAGCGTTTCGCCGTTTGTGGAAGAAAGTCTGATGTAGAACAAGTAGCAGAAGCATACATGCTCAAGAGGGATCACCCAAAATTTAAAGGCAACTGAATTTTGACAACCGGGGCATCGAAGTCGGAATGCCGCGAAACTCACCGAGTCAAAGCGTTTCGCCGTTTGCGGATGAAGTCTGATGTAGAACAAGTAGCAGAAGCATACATGCTCAAGAGGGATCACCCGAAATTCAAAGGCAACTGAATTTCGACAACCGGGGCATCGAAGTCGGAATGCCGCGAAACTCACCGAGTCAAAGCGTTTCGCCGTTTGCGGATGAAGTCTGATGTAGAACAAGTAGCAGAAGCATACATGCTCAAGAGGGATCACCCGAAATTCAAAGGCAACTGAATTTCGACAACCGGGGCATCGAAGTCGGAATGTCGTGAAACTCACCGAGTGAAAGCGTTTCGCCGTTTGCGGAAGAAAGTCTGATGTAGAACAAGTAGCAGAAGCATACATGCTCAAGAGGGATCACACGAAATTCATAGGCAACTAAATTTCGGCAACCGGGGCATCGAAGTCGGAATGCCGGGAAACTCACCGAGTCAAAGCGTTTCGCCGTTTGCGGAAGAAGTCTGATGTAGAACAAATAGCAGAAGCATACATGCTCAAGAGGGATCACACGAAATTCATAGGCAACTAAATTTCGACAACCGGGCATCGAAGTCGGAATGCCGCGAAACTCACCGAGTCAAAGCGTTTCGCCGTTTGCGGAAGAAGTCTGATGTAGAACAAGTAGCAGAAGCATACATGCTCAAGAGGGATCACCCAAAATTCAAAGGCAACTGAATTTCGACAACCGGGGCATCGAAGTCGGAATGCCGCGAAACTCACCGAGTCAAAGCGTTTCGCCGTTTGCGGATGAAGTCTGATGTAGAACAACTAGCAGAAGCATACATGCTCAAGAGGGATCACACGAAATTCATAGGCAACTCAATTTCGACAACCGGGGCATCGAAGTCGGAATGCCGCGAAACTCACCGAGTCAAAGCGTTTCGCCGTTTGCGGATGAAGTCTGATGTAGAACAAGTAGCAGAAGCATACATGCTCAAGAGGGATCACACGAAATTCATAGGCAACTAAATTACGGCAACAGGGGCATCAAAGCTGAAATGCCACGAAACTCACCGAATCAAAGCATTTCGCTTTTTGCGGAAGAACGCTGATGTAGAACACGTAGAAGAAGCATACATGCTCCAGAGGGATCACACGAAATTCAAAGGCAACTGAATTTCGGCAACCGGGGCATCGAAGTAGGAATGTCGTGAAACTCACCGAGTTAAAGCGTTTCGCCGTTTGTGGAAGAAAGTCTGATGTAGAACAAGTAGCAGAAGCATACATGCTCAAGAGGGATCACCCAAAATTTAAAGGCAACTGAATTTCGACAACCGGGGCATCGAAGTCGGAATGCCGCGAAACTCACCGAGTCAAAGCGTTTCGCCGTTTGCGGATGAAGTCTGATGTAGAACAAGTAGCAGAAGCATACATGCTCAAGAGGGATCACCCGAAATTCAAAGGCAACTGAATTTCGACAACCGGGGCATCGAAGTCGGAATGCCGCGAAACTCACCGAGTCAAAGCGTTTCGCCGTTTGCGGATGAAGTCTGATGTAGAACAAGTAGCAGAAGCATACATGCTCAAGAGGGATCACCCGAAATTCAAAGGCAACTGAATTTCGACAACCGGGGCATCGAAGTCGGAATGTCGTGAAACTCACCGAGTGAAAACGTTTCGCCGTTTGCGGAAGAAAGTATGATGTAGAACAAGTAGCAGAAGCATACATGCTCAAGAGGGATCACACGAAATTCATAGGCAACTAAATTTCGGCAACCGGGGCATCGAAGTCGGAATGCCGGGAAACTCACCGAGTCAAAGCGTTTCGCCGTTTGCGGAAGAAGTCTGATGTAGAACAAATAGCAGAAGCATACATGCTCAAGAGGGATCACACGAAATTCATAGGCAACTAAATTTCGACAACCGGGCATCGAAGTCGGAATGCCGCGAAACTCACCGAGTCAAAGCGTTTCGCCGTTTGCGGAAGAAGTCTGATGTAGAACAAGTAGCAGAAGCATACATGCTCAAGAGGGATCACCCAAAATTCAAAGGCAACTGAATTTCGACAACCGGGGCATCGAAGTCGGAATGCCGCGAAACTCACCGAGTCAAAGCGTTTCGCCGTTTGCGGATGAAGTCTGATGTAGAACAACTAGCAGAAGCATACATGCTCAAGAGGGATCACACGAAATTCATAGGCAACTCAATTTCGACAACCGGGGCATCGAAGTCGGAATGCCGCGAAACTCACCGAGTCAAAGCGTTTCGCCGTTTGCGGATGAAGTCTGATGTAGAACAAGTAGCAGAAGCATACATGCTCAAGAAGGATCACACGAAATTCATAGGCAACTAAATTACAGCAACAGGGGCATCAAAGCTGAAATTCCACGAAACTCACCGAATCAAAGCGTTTCGCCTTTTGCGGAAGAACGCTGATGTAGAACACGTAGAAGAAGCATACATGCTCAAGAGGGATCACACAAAATTCAAAGGCAACTGAATTTCGGCAACCGGGGCATCGAAATAGGAATGTCGTGAAACTCACCGAGTTAAAGCGTTTCGCCGTTTGTGGAAGAAAGTCTGATGTAGAACAAGTAGCAGAAGCATACATGCTCAAGAGAGATCACCCAAAATTCAAAGGCAACTGAATTTCGACAACCGGGGCATCGAAGTGGGAATGCCGCGAAACTCACCGAGTCAAAGCGTTTCGCCGTTTTTGGAAGAAGTCTTATGTAGAACAAGTAGCAGAAGCATACATGCTCAAGAGGGATCACCCGAAATTCAAAGGCAACTGAATTTCGACAACCGGGGCATCGAAGTCGGAATGCCGCGAAACTCACCGAGTCAAAGCGTTTCGCCGTTTGCGGATGAAGTCTGATGTAGAACAAGTAGCAGAAGCATACATGCTCAAGAAGGATCACACGAAATTCATAGGCAACTAAATTACGGCAACAGGGGCATCAAAGCTGAAATTCCACGAAACTCACCGAATCAAAGCGTTTCGCCTTTTGCGGAAGAACGCTGATGTAGAACACGTAGAAGAAGCATACATGCTCAAGAGGGATCACACAAAATTCAAAGGCAACTGAATTTCGGCAACCGGGGCATCGAAATAGGAATGTCGTGAAACTCACCGAGTTAAAGCGTTTCGCCGTTTGTGGAAGAAAGTCTGATGTAGAACAAGTAGCAGAAGCATACATGCTCAAGAGAGATCACCCAAAATTCAAAGGCAACTGAATTTCGACAACCGGGGCATCGAAGTCGGAATGCCGCGAAACTCACCGAGTCAAAGCGTTTCGCCGTTTTTGGAAGAAGTCTTATGTAGAACAAGTAGCAGAAGCATACATGCTCAAGAGGGATCACCCGAAATTCAAAGGCAACTTAATTTCGACAACCGGGGCATCGAAGTCGGAATGCCGCGAAACACACCGAGTCAAAACGTTTCGCTGTTTGCGGAAGAAGTCTGATGTAGAACAAGTAGCAGAAGCATACATGCTCAAGAGGGATCACACGAAATTCAAAGGCAACTGAATTTCGGCTACCGGGGCATCGAAGGCGGAATGCCGCGAAACTCACCAAGTGAAAGCGTTTCGCCGTTTGCGGAAGAAGTCTGATGTGGAACAAGTAGCAGAAGCATACATGCTCATGAGGGATAACCCGAAATTGAAAGGCAACTGAATTACGGCAACAGGGGCATCAAAGCTGAAATGCCACGAAACACACCGAGTCAAAGCATTTCACCTTTTGCGGAAGAACTCTGATGTAGAACACGTAGCAGAAGCATACATGCTCAAGAGGCATCACCCGAAATTCATAGGCAACTGAATTTCAGCAACCGGGGCATCGAAGTCGGAATGCCGTGAAACTCACCGAGTCAAAGCGTTTCGCCGTTTGTGGAAGATGTCTGATGTAGAACAAGTAGCAGAAGCATACATGCTCAAGAGGGATCACACGAAATTCATAGGCAACTAAATTACGGCAACAGGGGCATCAAAGCTGAAATGCCACGAAACTCACCGAATCAAAGCATTTCGCTTTTTGCGGAAGAACGCTGATGTAGAACACGTAGAAGAAGCATACATGCTCCAGAGGGATCACACGAAATTCAAAGGCAACTGAATTTCGGCAACCGGGGCATCGAAGTAGGAATGTCGTGAAACTCACCGAGTTAAAGCGTTTCGCCGTTTGTGGAAGAAAGTCTGATGTAGAACAAGTAGCAGAAGCATACATGCTCAAGAGGGATCACCCAAAATTTAAAGGCAACTGAATTTCGACAACCGGGGCATCGAAGTCGGAATGCCGCGAAACTCACCGAGTCAAAGCGTTTCGCCGTTTGCGGATGCAGTCTGATGTAGAACAAGTAGCAGAAGCATACATGCTCAAGAGGGATCACCCGAAATTCAAAGGCAACTGAATTTCGACAACCAGGGCATCGAAGTCGGAATGCCGCGAAACTCACCGAGTCAAAGCGTTTCGCCGTTTGCGGATGAAGTCTGATGTAGAACAAGTAGCAGAAGCATACATGCTCAAGAGGGATCACCCGAAATTCAAAGGCAACTGAATTTCGACAACCGGGGCATCGAAGTCGGAATGTCGTGAAACTCACCGAGTGAAAGCGTTTCGCCGTTTGCGGAAGAAAGTCTGATGTAGAACAAGTAGCAGAAGCATACATGCTCAAGAGGGATCACACGAAATTCATAGGCAACTAAATTTCGGCAACCGGGGCATCGAAGTCGGAATGCCGGGAAACTCACCGAGTCAAAGCGTTTCGCCGTTTGCGGAAGAAGTCTGATGTAGAACAAATAGCAGAAGCATACATGCTCAAGAGGGATCACACGAAATTCATAGGCAACTAAATTTCGCAAACCGGGGCATCGAAGTCGGAATGCCGCGAAACTTACCAAGTCAAAGCGTTTCGCCGTTTGCGGAAGAAGTCTGATGTAGAACAAGTAGAAAAAACATACATGCTCAAGAGGGATCACCTGAAATTCAAAGGCAACTGAATTTCGGCAACGGGGGCATCGAAGTCGGAGTGCCGCGAAACTCACCGAGTCAACGCGTTTCGCCGTTTGCGGAAGAAGTCTGATGTAGAACAAATAGCAGAAGCATACATGCTCAAGAGGGATCACACGAAATTCATAGGCAACAAAATTTCGCAAACCAGGGCATCGAAGTCGGAATGCCGCGAAACTCACCGAGTCAAAGCGTTTCGCCGTTTGCGGATGAAGTCTGATGTAGAACAAGTAGCAGAAGCATACATGCTCAAGAAGGATCACACGAAATTCATAGGCAACTAAATTACGGCAACAGGGGCATCAAAGCTGAAATTCCACGAAACTCACCGAATCAAAGCGTTTCGCCTTTTGCGGAAGAACGCTGATGTAGAACACGTAGAAGAAGCATACATGCTCAAGAGGGATCACACAAAATTCAAAGGCAACTGAATTTCGGCAACCGGGGCATCGAAATAGGAATGTCGTGAAACTCACCGAGTTAAAGCGTTTCGCCGTTTGTGGAAGAAAGTCTGATGTAGAACAAGTAGCAGAAGCATACATGCTCAAGAGAGATCACCCAAAATTCAAAGGCAACTGAATTTCGACAACCGGGGCATCGAAGTGGGAATGCCGCGAAACTCACCGAGTCAAAGCGTTTCGCCGTTTTTGGATGAAGTCTTATGTAGAACAAGTAGCAGAAGCATACATGCTCAAGAGGGATCACCCGAAATTCAAAGGCAACTTAATTTCGACAACCGGGGCATCGAAGTCGGAATGCCGCGAAACACACCGAGTCAAAACGTTTCGCTGTTTGCGGAAGAAGTCTGATGTAGAACAAGTAGCAGAAGCATACATGCTCAAGAGGGATCACACGAAATTCAAAGGCAACTGAATTTCGGCTACCGGGGCATCGAAGGCGGAATGCCGCGAAACTCACCAAGTGAAAGCGTTTCGCCGTTTGCGGAAGAAGTCTGATGTGGAACAAGTAGCAGAAGCATACATGCTCATGAGGGATAACCCGAAATTGAAAGGCAACTGAATTACGGCAACAGGGGCATCAAAGCTGAAATGCCACGAAACACACCGAGTCAAAGCATTTCACCTTTTGCGGAAGAACTCTGATGTAGAACACGTAGCAGAAGCATACATGCTCAAGAGGCATCACCCGAAATTCATAGGCAACTGAATTTCAGCAACCGGGGCATCGAAGTCGGAATGCCGTGAAACTCACCGAGTCAAAGCGTTTCGCCGTTTGTGGAAGATGTCTGATGTAGAACAAGTAGCAGAAGCATACATGCTCAAGAGGGATCACACGAAATTCATAGGCAACTAAATTACGGCAACAGGGGCATCAAAGCTGAAATGCCACGAAACTCACCGAATCAAAGCATTTCGCTTTTTGCGGAAGAACGCTGATGTAGAACACGTAGAAGAAGCATACATGCTCCAGAGGGATCACACGAAATTCAAAGGCAACTGAATTTCGGCAACCGGGGCATCGAAGTAGGAATGTCGTGAAACTCACCGAGTTAAAGCGTTTCGCCGTTTGTGGAAGAAAGTCTGATGTAGAACAAGTAGCAGAAGCATACATGCTCAAGAGGGATCACCCAAAATTTAAAGGCAACTGAATTTCGACAACCGGGGCATCGAAGTCGGAATGCCGCGAAACTCACCGAGTCAAAGCGTTTCGCCGTTTGCGGATGAAGTCTGATGTAGAACAAGTAGCAGAAGCATACATGCTCAAGAGGGATCACCCGAAATTCAAAGGCAACTGAATTTCGACAACCAGGGCATCGAAGTCGGAATGCCGCGAAACTCACCGAGTCAAAGCGTTTCGCCGTTTGCGGATGAAGTCTGATGTAGAACAAGTAGCAGAAGCATACATGCTCAAGAGGGATCACCCGAAATTCAAAGGCAACTGAATTTCGACAACCGGGGCATCGAAGTCGGAATGTCGTGAAACTCACCGAGTGAAAGCGTTTCGCCGTTTGCGGAAGAAAGTCTGATGTAGAACAAGTAGCAGAAGCATACATGCTCAAGAGGGATCACACGAAATTCATAGGCAACTAAATTTCGGCAACCGGGGCATCGAAGTCGGAATGCCGGGAAACTCACCGAGTCAAAGCGTTCCGCCGTTTGCGGAGGAAGTCTGATGTAGAACAAATAGCAGAAGCATACATGCTCAAGAGGGATCACACGAAATTCATAGGCAACTAAATTTCGCAAACCGGGGCATCGAAGTCGGAATGCCGCGAAACTTACCAAGTCAAAGCGTTTCGCCGTTTGCGGAAGAAGTCTGATGTAGAACAAGTAGAAAAAACATACATGCTCAAGAGGGATCACCTGAAATTCAAAGGCAACTGAATTTCGGCAACGGGGGCATCGAAGTCGGAGTGCCGCGAAACTCACCGAGTCAACGCGTTTCGCCGTTTGCGGAAGAAGTCTGATGTAGAACAAATAGCAGAAGCATACATGCTCAAGAGGGATCACACGAAATTCATAGGCAACAAAATTTCGCAAACCAGGGCATCGAAGTCGGAATGCCGCGAAATTTACCAAGTCAAAGCGTTTCGCCGTTTGCGGAAGAAGTCTGATGTAGAACAAGTAGCAGAAACATACATGCTCAAGAGGGATCACCTGAAATTCAAAGGCAACTGAATTTCGGCAACGGGGGCATCGAAGTCAGAATGCCGCGAAACTCACCGAGTCAACGCGTTTCGCCGTTTGCGGAAGAAAGTCTTATGTAGAACAAGTAGCAAAAGCATACATGCTCATGAGGGATCACCCGAAATTCATAGGCAACTAAAATTTGGCAACTGGGGCATCGAAGTTGGAATGCCGCGAAACTCACCGAGTCAAAGCGTTTCACCGTTTGCAGAAGAAGTCTGATGTAGAACCAGTAGCAGAAGCATACATGCTCAAGAGGGATCACCCGAAATTCAAAGGCAACTGAATTTCGACAACCGGGGCATCGAAGTCGGAATACCGCCAAACTCATCGAGTCAAAGCTTTTCGCCGTTTACGGAAGAAGTCTGATGTAGAACAAGTAGTAGAAGCATACATGCTCAAGAGGGATCACACGAAATTGAAAGGCAACTGAATTACGGCAACAGGGGCATCAAAGCTGAAATGCCACGAAACACAACGAGTCAAAGCATTTCACCTTTTGCGGAAGAACTCTGATGTAGAACACGTAGCAGAAGCATACATGCTCAAGAGGCTTCACCCGAAATTCATAGGCAACTGAATTTCAGCAACCGGGGCATCAAAGTTGGAATGCCGTGAAACGCACCGAGTCAAAGCGTTTCGCCGTTTGCGGAAGATGTCTGATGTAGAACAAGTAGCAGAAGCATACATGCTCAAGAGGGATCACACGAAATTCAAAGGCAACTGAATTTCGGCTACCGGGGCATCGAAGGCGGAATGCCGCGAAACTCACCAAGTGAAAGCGTTTCGCCGTTTGCGGAAGAAGTCTGATGTGGAACAAGTAGCAGAAGCATACATGCTCAAGAGGGATAACCCGAAATTGAAAGGCAACTGAATTTCAGCAACCGGGGCATCGAAGTCGGAATGCCGTGAAACTCACCGAGTCAAAGCGTTTCGCCGTTTGGGGAAGATGTCTGATGTAGAACAAGTAGCAGAAGCATACATGCTCAAGAGGGATCACACGAAATTCATAGGCAACTAAATTACGGCAACAGGGGCATCAAAGCTGAAATGCCACGAAACTCACCGAATCAAAGCATTTCGCCTTTTGCGGAAGAACGCTGATGTAGAACACGTAGAAGAAGCATACATGCTCCAGAGGGATCACACGAAATTCAAAGGCAACTGAATTTCGGCAACCGGGGCATCGAAGTAGGAATGTCGTGAAACTCACCGAGTTAAAGCGTTTCGCCGTTTGTGGAAGAAAGTCTGATGTAGAACAAGTAGCAGAAGCATACATGCTCAAGAGGGATCACCCAAAATTCAAAGGCAACTGAATTTCGACAACCGGGGCATCGAAGTCGGAATGCCGCGAAACTCACCGAGTCAAAACGTTTCGCCGTTTGCGGATGAAGTCTGATGTAGAACAAGTAGCAGAAGCATACATGCTCAAGAGGGATCACCCGAAATTCAAAGGCAACTGAATTTCGACAACCGGGGCATCGAAGTCGGAATGCCGCGAAACTCACCGAGTCAAAGCGTTTCGCCGTTTGCGGATGAAGTCTGATGTAGAACAAATAGCAGAAGCATACATGCTCAAGAGGGATCACCCGAAATTCAAAGGCAACTGAATTTCGACAACCGGGGCATCGAAGTCGGAATGTCGTGAAACTCACCGAGTTAAAGCGTTTCGCCATTTGCGGAAGAAAGTCTGATGTAGAACAAGTAGCAGAAGCATACATGCTCAAGAGGGATCACACGAAATTCATAGGCAACTAAATTTCGGCAACCGGGGCATCGAAGTCGGAATGCCGGGAAACTCACCGAGTCAAAGCGTTTCGCCGTTTGCGGAAGAAGTCTGATGTAGAACAACTAGCAGAAGCATACATGCTCAAGAGGGATCACACGAAATTCATAGGCAACTAAATTTCGCAAACCGGGGCATCGAAGTCGGAATGCCGCGAAACTTACCAAGTCAAAGCGTTTCGCCGTTTGCGGAAGAAGTCTGATGTAGAACAAGTAGAAAAAACATACATGCTCAAGAGGGATCACCTGAAATTCAAAGGCAACTGAATTTCGGCAACGGGGGCATCGAAGTCGGAATGCCGCGAAACTCACCGAGTCAACGCGTTTCGCCGTTTGCGGAAGAAGTCTGATGTAGAACAAATAGCAGAAGCATACATGCTCAAGAGGGATCACACGAAATTCATAGGCAACAAAATTTCGCAAACCGGGGCATCGAAGTCGGAATGCTGCGAAATTTACCAAGTCAAAGCGTTTCGCCATTTGCGGAAGAAGTCTGATTTAGAACAAGTAGCAGAAACATACATGCTCAAGAGGGATCACCTGAAATTCAAAGGCAACTGAATTTCGGCAACGGGGGCATCGAAGTCGGAATGCCGCGAAACTCACCGAGTCAACACGTTTCGCCGTTTGCGGAAGAAAGTCTTATGTAGAACAAGTAGCAAAAGCATACATGCTCAAGAGGGATCACCCGAAATTCATAGGCAACTAAATTTTGGCAACTGGGGCATCGAAGTCGGAATGCCGCGAAACTCACCGAGTCAAAGCGTTTCACCGTTTGCAGAAGAAGTCTGATGTAGAACCAGTAGCAGAAGCATACATGCTCAAGAGGGATCACCCGAAATTCAAAGGCAACTGAATTTCGACAACCGGGGCATCGAAGTCGGAATGCCGCCAAACTCATCGAGTCAAAGCTTTTCGCCGTTTACGGAAGAAGTCTGATGTAGAACAAGTAGTAGAAGCATACATGCTCAAGAGGGATCACACGAAATTCATAGGCAACTAAATTTCGGCAACCGGGGCATCGAAGGCGGAATGCCGCGAAACTCACCAAGTCAAAGCGTTTCGCCGTTTGCGGAACAAGTCTGATGTGGAACAAGTAGCAGAAGCATACATGCTCAAGAGGGATAACCCGAAATTGAAAGGCAACTGAATTACGGCAACAGGGGCATCAAAGCTGAAATGCCACGAAACACAACGAGTCAAAGCATTTCACCTTTTGCGGAAGAACTCTGATGTAGAACACGTAGCAGAAGCATACATGCTCAAGAGGCATCACCCAAAATTCATAGGCAACTGAATTTCAGCAACCGGGGCATCAAAGTTGGAATGCCGTGAAACTCACCGAGTCAAAGCGTTTCGCCGTTTGCGGAAGATGTCTGATGTAGAACAAGTAGCAGAAGCATACATGCTCAAGAGGGATCACACGAAATTCATAGGCAACTAAATTACGGCAACAGGGGCATCAAAGCTGAAATGCCACGAAACTCATCGAATCAAAGTGTTTCGCCTTTTGCGGAAGAACGCTGATGTAGAACACGTAGAAGAAGCATACATGCTCAAGAGGGATCACACGAAATTCAAAGGCAACTGAATTTCGGCAACCGGGGCATCGAAGTAGGAATGTCGTGAAACTCACCGAGTTAAAGCGTTTGGCCGTTTGTGGAAGAAAGTCTGATGTAGAACAAGTAGCAGAAGCATACATGCTCAAGAGGGATCACCCAAAATTCAAAGGCAACTGAATTTCGACAACCGGGGCATCGAAGTCGGAATGCCGCGAAACTCACCGAGTCAAAGCGTTTCGCCGTTTGCGGATGAAGTTTGATGTAGAACAAGTAGCAGAAGCATACATGCTCAAGAGGGATCACACGAAATTCATAGGCAACTAAATTTCGGCAACCGAGGCATCGAAGGCGGAATGCCGCGAAACTCACCAAGTCAAAGCGTTTCGCCGTTTGCGGAACAAGTCTGATGTGGAACAAGTAGCAGAAGCATACATGCTCAAGAGGGATAACCCGAAATTGAAAGGCAACTGAATTACGGCAACAGGGGCATCGAAATCGGAATGCCGAGAAACTCACCGAGTCAAAGCGTTTCGCCGTTTGCGGATGAAGTCTGATGTAGAACAAGTAGCAGAAGCATACATGCTCAAGAGGGATCACCCGAAATTCAAAGGCAACTGAATTTCGACAACCGGGGCATCGAAGTCGGAATGCCGCAAAACTCACCGAGTCAAAGCGTTCCGCCATTTGCGGATGAAGTCTAATGTAGAACAAGTAGCAGAAGCATACATGCTCAAGAGGGATCACCCGAAATTCAAAGGCAACTGAATTTCGACAACCGGGGCATCGAAGTCGGAATGCCGCGAAACACACCGAGTCAAAACGTTTCGCTGTTTGCGGAAGTAGTCTGATGTAGAACAAGTAGCAGAAGCATACATGCTGAAGAGGGATCACACGAAATTCAAAGGCAACTGAATTTCGGCAACCGGGGCATCGAAGTAGGAATGTCGTGAAACTCACCGAGTTAAAGCGTTTCGCCGTTTGCGGAAGAAAGTCTGATGTAGAACAAGTAGCAGAAGCATACATGCTCAAGAGGGATCACACGAAATTCATAGGCAACTAAATTTCGGCAACCGGGGCATCGAAGTCGGAATGCCGTGAAACTCACCGAGTCAAAGCGTTTCGCCGTTTGCGGAAGAAGTCTGATGTAGAACAAATAGCAGAAGCATACATGCTCAAGAGGGATCACACGAAATTCATAGGCAACTAAATTTCGCAAACCGGGGCATCGAAGTCGGAATGCCGCCAAACTCACCGAGTCAAAGCTTTTCGCCGTTTACGGAAGAAGTCTGATGTAGAACAAGTAGTAGAAGCATACATGCTCAAGAGGGATCACACGAAATTCATAGGCAACTAAATTTCGGCAACCGGGGCATCGAAGGCGGAATGCCGCGAAACTCACCAAGTCAAAGCGTTTCGCCGTTTGCAGAACAAGTCTGATGTGGAACAAGTAGCAGAAGCATACATGCTCAAGAGGGATAACCCGAAATTGAAAGGCAACTGAATTACGGCAACAGGGGCATCAAAGCTGAAATGCCACGAAACACACCGAGTCAAAGCATTTCACCTTTTGCGGAAGAACTCTGATGTAGAACACGTAGCAGAAGCATACATGCTCAAGAGGCATCACCCAAAATTCATAGGCAACTGAGTTTCAGCAACCGGGGCATCGAAGTCGGAATGCCGTGAAACTCACCGAGTCAAAGCGTTTTGCCGTTTGCGGAAGATGTCTGATGTAGAACAAGTAGCAGAAGCATACATGCTCAAGAGGGATCACACGAAATTCATAGGCAACTAAATTACGGCAACATGGGCATCAAAGCTGAAATGCCACGAAACTCACCGAATCAAAGCGTTTCGCCTTTTGCGGAAGAACGCTGATGTAGAACACGTAGAAGAAGCATACATGCTCAAGAGGGATCACACGAAATTCAAAGGCAACTGAATTTCGGCAACCGGGGCATCGAAGTAGGAATGTCGTGAAACTCACCGAGTTAAAGCGTTTCGCCGTTTGTGGAAGAAAGTCTGATGTAGAACAAGTAGCAGAAGCATACATGCTCAAGAGGGATCACCCAAAATTCAAAGGCAACTGAATTTCGACAACCGGGGCATCGAAGTCGGAATGCCGCGAAACTCACCGAGTCAAAGCGTTTCGCCGTTTGCGGATGAAGTCTGATGTAGAACAAGTAGCAGAAGCATACATGCTCAAGAGGGATCACACGAAATTCATAGGCAACTAAATTTCGGCAACCGGGGCATCGAAGTCGGAATGCCGCAGAACTCACCGAGTCAAAGCGTTTCGCCGTTTTTGGAAGAAGTCTTATGTAGAACAAGTAGCAGAAGCATACATGCTCAAGAGGGATCACCCGAAATTCAAAGGCAACTAAATTTCGGCAACCGGGGCATCGAAATCAGAATGCCAAGAAACTCACCGAGTTAAAGCGTTTCGCCATTTGCGGAAGAAGTCTGATGTAGAACAAGTAGCAGAAGCATACATGCTCAAGAGGGATCACCCAAAATTCGAAGGCAACTGAATTTCGACAACCGGGGCATCGAAGTCGGAATGCCGCGAAACTCACCGAGTCAAAGCGTTTCGCCGTTTGCGGATGAAGTCTGATGTAGAACAAGTAGCAGAAGCATACATGCTCAAGAGGGATCACCCGAAATTCAAAGGCAACTGAATTTCGACAACCGGGGCATCGAAGTCGGAATGCCGCGAAACTCACAGAGTCAAAGCGTTTCGCCGTTTGCGGATGAAGTCTAATGTAGAACAAGTAGCAGAAGCATACATGCTCAAGAGGGATCACCCGAAATTCAAAGGCAACTGAATTTCGACAACCGGGGCATCGAAGTCGGAATGCCGCGAAACACACCGAGTCAAAACGTTTCGCTGTTTGCGGAAGAAGTCTGATGTAGAACAAGTAGCAGAAGCATACATGCTCAAGAGGGATCACACGAAATTCAAAGGCAACTGAATTTCGGCAACCGGGGCATCGAAGTAGGAATGTCGTGAAACTCACCGAGTTAAAGCGTTTCGCCGTTTGCGGAAGAAAGTCTGATGTAGAACAAGTAGCAGAAGCATACATGCTCAAGAGGGATCACACGAAATTCATAGGCAACTAAATTTCGGCAACCGGGGCATCGAAGTCGGAATGCCGTGAAACTCACCGAGTCAAAGCGTTTCGCCGTTTGCGGAAAGTCTGATGTAGAACAAATAGCAGAAGCATACATGCTCAAGAGGGATCACACGAAATTCATAGGCAACTAAATTTCGCAAACCGGGGCATCGAAGTCGGAATTCCGCGAAACTTACCAAGTCAAAGCGTTTCGCCGTTTGCGGAAGAAGTCTGATGTAGAACAAGTAGCAGAAACATACATGCTCAAGAGGGATCACCTGAAATTCAAAGGCAACTGAATTTCGGCAACGGGGGCATCGAAGTCAGAATGCTGCGAAACTCACCGAGTCAACGCGTTTCGCCGTTTGCGGAAGAAAGTCTTATGTAGAACAAGTAGCAAAAGCATACATGCTCAAGAGGGATCACCCGAAATTCATAGGCAACTAAATTTTGGCAACGGGGGCATCGAAGTCGGAATGCCGCGAAACTCACCGAGTCAAAGCGTTTCACCGTTTGCAGAAGAAATCTGATGTAGAACCAGTAGCAGAAGCATACATGCTCAAGAGGGATCACCCGAAGTTCAAAGGCAACTGAGTTTCGACATCCGGGGCATCGAAGTCGGAATGCCGCCAAACTCACCGAGTCAAAGCTTTTCGCCGTTTACGGAAGAAGTCTGATGTAGAACAAGTAGTAGAAGCATACATGCTCAAGAGGGATCACACGAAATTCATAGGCAACTAAATTTCGGCAACCGGGGCATCGAAGGCGGAATGCCGCGAAACTCACCCAGTCAAAGCGTTTCGCCGTTTGCGGAAGAAGTCTGATGTGGAACAAGTAGCAGAAGCATACATGCTCAAGAGGGATAACCCGAAATTGAAAGGCAACTGAATTACGGCAACAGTGGCATCAAAGCTGAAATGCCGCGAAACACACCGAGTCAAAGCATTTCACCTTTTGCGGAAGAACTCTGATGTAGAACACGTAGCAGAAGCATACATGCTCCAGAGGCATCACCCGAAATTCATAGGCAACTGAATTTCAGCAACCGGGGCATCGAAGTCGGAATGCCGTGAAACTCACCGAGTCAAAGCGTTTCGCCGTTTGCGGAAGATGTCTGATGTATAACAAGTAGCAGAAGCATACATGCTCAAGAGGGATCACCCGAAATTCAAAGGCAACTCAATTTTGGCAACCGGGCCATAGAAGTCGGAATACCGTGAAACTCACCGAGTGAAAACGTTTCGCCGTTTGCGGAAGACGTCTGATGTAGAACAAGTAGTAGAAGCATACATGCTCAAGAGGAATCACCTGAAATTCATAAGCAACTGAATTTCGGCAACCGGGGCATCGAAGTCGGAATGGCGCGAAACTCACGGAGTCAAAGCGTTTCGCCGTTTGAGGAAGAAGTCTGATGTAGAACAAGTAGCAGAAGCATACATGCTCAAGAGGGATCACACGAAATTTAAAGGCAACTGGATTTTGACAACCGGGGCATCCAAGTCGAAATGCCGCGAAACTCACCGAGTCAAAGCGTTGCGCCTTTTGCGGAAGAGCTCTGATGTAGAACACGTAGCAGAAGCATACATGCTCAAGAGGGATCAACCGAAATTCAAAGGCAACTGGATTTTGACAACCGGGGCATCGAAGTCAGAATGCCGCGAAACTCACCGAGTCAAAGCGTTTTGCCGTTTGCGAAAGAAGTCTGATGTAGAACACGTAGCAGAACCATACATGCTCAAGAGGTATCACCCAAAATTCAAAGGCAACAGAATTTCAGCAACCGGGGCATCGAAGTCGGAATGCCGCGAAACTCACGGAGTCAAAGCGTTTCTCCGTTTGCGGAAGAAAGTCTGATGTAGAACAAGTAGCAGAAGCATACATGCTCAAGAGGGATCACCCGAAATTCAAAGGCAACTAAATTTCGGCAACCGGGCCATAGAAGTCGGAATGCCGCGAAACTCACGCAGTCGAAGCGTTTCTCCGTTTGCGGAAGAAAGTCTGATGTAGAACAAGTAGCAGAAGCATACATGCTCAAGAGGGATCACACGAAATTCATAGGCAATTGAATTTCGGCAACGGAGGCATCGAAGTCTAAATGCCGCGAAACTCACCGAGTCAAAGCGTTTCGCCGTTTGCGGAAGATGTCTGATGTAGAACAAGTAGCAGAAGCATACATGCTTAAAAGGGATCACCCGAAATTCAAAGGCAACTCAATTTCGGCAACCGGGCCATAGAAGTCGGAATGCCGTGAAACTCACGGAGTCAAAGCGTTTCTCCGTTTGCGGAAGAAAGTCTGATGTAGAACAAGTAGCAGAAGCATACATGCTCAAGAGGGATCACCCGAAATTCAAAGGCAACTAAATTTCGGCAACCGGGCCATAGAAGTCGGAATGCCGCGAAACTCACCGAGTGAAAGCGTTTCGCCGTTTGCGGAAGACGTTTGATGTAGAACAAGTAGTAGGAGCATACATGCTCAAGAGGCATCACACGAAATTCATAGGCAACTAAATTTCGGCAACCGGGGCATCGAAGGCGGAATCCCGCGAAACTCACCAAGTCAAAGCGTTTCTCCGTTTGCGGAAGAAGTCTGATGTGGAACAAGTAGCAAAAGCATACATGCTCAAGAGGGATCACCCGAAATTCATAGGCAACTAAATTTTGGCAACTGGGGCATCGAAGTCGGAATGCCGCGAAACTCACCGAGTCAAAGTGTTTCACCGTTTGCAGAAGAAGTCTAATGTAGAACCAGTAGCAGAAGCATACATGCTCAAGAGGGATCACCCGAAATTCAAAGGCAACTGAATTTCGACAACCGGGGCATCGAAGTCGGAATGCCGCCAAACTCACCGAGTCAAAGCTTTTCGCCGTTTACGGAAGAAGTCTGATGTAGAACAAGTAGTAGAAGCATACATGCTCAAGAGGGATCACACGAAATTCATAGGCAACTAAATTTCGGCAACCGGGGCATCGAAGGCGGAATGCCGCGAAACTCACCAAGTCAAAGCGTTTTGCCGTTTACGAAAGAAGTCTGATGTAGAACACGTAGCAGAAGCATACATGCTCAAGAGGTATCACCCAAAATTCAAAGGCAACAGAATTTCAGCAACCGGGGCATCGAAGTCGGAATGCCGCGAAACTCACGCAGTCAAAGCGTTTCTCCGTTTGCGGAAGAAAGTCTGATGTAGAACAAGTAGCAGAAGCATACATGCTCAAGAGGGATCACCTGAAATTCAAAGGCAATTGAATTTCGGCAACGGAGGCATCGAAGTCGGAATGCCGCGAAACTCACCGAGTCAAAGCGTTTCGCGGTTTGCCGAAGATGTCTGATGTAGAACAAGTAGCAGAAGCATACATGCTCAAGAGGGATCACCCGAAATTCAAAGGCAACTAAATTTCGGTAACCGGGCCATAGAAGTCGGAATGCCGTGAAACTCACCGAGTGAAAGCGTTTCGCCGTTTGCGGAAGACGTCTGATGTAGAACAAGTAGTAGAAGCATACATGCTCAAGAGGCATCACCCGAAATTCATAGGCAACTGAATTTCGGCAACCGGGGCATCGAAGTCGGAATGGCGCGAAACTCACGGAGTCAAAGCGTTTCACCGTTTGCAGAAGAAGTCTGATGTAGAACAAGTAGCAGAAGCATACATGCTCAAGAGGGATCACACGAAATTTAAAGGCAACTGGATTACGGCAACCAGGGTATCCAAGTCGAAATGCCGCGAAACTCACCGAGTCAAAGCGTTGCGCCTTTTGCGGAAGAGCTCTGATGTAGAACACGTAGCAGAAGCATACATGCTCAAGAGGGATCACCCGAAATTCAAAGGCAACTGAATTTTGACAACCGGGTCATCGAAGTCGCAATGCCGCGAAACTCACCGAGTCAAAGCGTTTTGCCGTTTGCAGATGAAGTCTGATGTAGAACAAGTAGCAGAAGCATACATGCTCAAGAGGGATCACCCGAAATTCAAAGGCAACTGAATTTCGGCAATAGGGGCATCGAAGTCAGAATGCCGCGAAACTCACCGAGTCAAAGCGTTTCGTCGTTTGTGGAAGAAGTCTGATGTAGAACAAGTAGCAGAAGCATACATGCTCAAGAGGGATCACCCGAAATTCAAAGGCAACTGAATTTCGGCAATGGGGGCATCGAAGTCAGAATGCCGCGAAACTCACCGAGTCAAAGCGTTTCGTCGTTTGTGGAAGAAGTCTGATGTAGAACAAGTAGCAGAAGCATACATGCTCAAGAGGGATCACCCGAAATTCAAAGGCAACTAAATTTCAGCAACCGGGCAATCGAAGTCGGAAGTCCGCGAAACTCACCGAGTCAAAGCGTTTCGCCGTTTGCGGAAGAAGTCTGATGTAGAACAAGTAGCAGAAGCATACATGCTCAAGAGGGATCACCTGAAATTCAAAGGCAATTGAATTACGGCAACCGGGGCATCAAAGTCGAAAAGCTGCGAGATTCAACGAGTCAAAGCGTTTTGCCTTTTACGGAAGAAGTCTGATGCAGAACAAGTAGCAGAAGCATACATGCTCAAGAGGGATCACCCGAAATTCAAAGGCAACTGAATTTCAGAAACCGGGGCATAGAAGTCGGATTGCCGCGAAACTCACGGAGTCAAAGCGTTTCGCCGTTTGCGCAAGAAGTCTGATGTAGACAAGTAGCAGAAGCATACATGCTCAAGATGGATCACCCGAAATTCAAAGGCAACTGAATGACGGCAACCGGGGCATCCAAGTCGGAATGCCGTGAAACTCACCAAGTCAAAGCGTTACCCCGTTTGCGGAAGAAGTCTGATGTAGAACAAGTAGCAGAAGCATACATGCTCAAGAGGGATCACACGAAATTTAAAGGCAACTGGATTACGGCAACCGGGGCATCAAAGTCGAAATGCCGCGAAACTCACCGAGTCAAAGCGTTGCGCCTTTTGTGGAAGAGCTCTGATGTAGAACACGTAGCAGAAGCATACATGCTCAAGAGGGATCACCCGAAATTCAAAGGCAACTAAATTTCAGCAACCGGGCAATCGAAGTCGGAAGTCCGCGAAACTCACCGAGTCAAAGCGTTTCGCCATTTGCGGAAGAAGTCTGATGTAGAACAAGTAGCAGAAGCATACATGCTCAAGAGGGATCACCTGAAATTCAAAGGCAATTGAATTACGGCAACCGGGGCATCAAAGTCGAAAAGCCGCGAAATTCATCGAGTCAAAGCGTTTTGCCTTTTACGGAAGAAGTCTTATGTAGAACAAGTAGCAGAAGCATACATGCTCAAGAGGGATCACCCGAAATTCAAAGGCAACTAAATTTAAGCAACCGGGCCATCGAAGTCGGAAGTCCGCGAAACTCACCGAGTCAAAGCGTTTCGCCGTTTGCGGAAGAAGTCTGATGTAGAACAAGTAGCAGAAGCATACATGCTCAAGAGGGATCACCCGAAATTCAAAGGCAATTGAATTACGGCAACCGGGGCATCAAACTCGAAATGCCGCGAAACTCACCGAGTCAAAGCGTTTTGCCTTTTGCGGAAGAAGTCTGATGTAGAACAAGTAGCAGAAGCATACATGCTCAAGAGGGATCACCTGAAATTCAAAGGCAACTGAATTTCAGCAACGGGGGCATCGAAGTCGGAATGCCGCGAAACTCACCGAGTCAAAGCGTTTCGCCGTTTGCGGAAGAAAGTCTGATGTAGAACAAGTAGCAGAAGCATACATGCTCAAGAGGGATCATCCGAAATTCAAAGGCAACTCAATTTCAGCAATCGGGCCATCGAAGTTGGAAGTCCGCGAAACTCACCGAGTCAAAGCGTTTCGCCGTTTGCGGAAGAAGTCTGATGTAGAACAAGTAGAAGAAGCATACATGCTCAAGAGGGATCACCCGAAATTCAATGGCAATTGAATTACGGCAACCGGGGCATCAAAGTCGAAATGCTGCGAAATTCACCGAGTCAAAGCGTTTTGCCTTTTGCGGAAGAAGTCTGATGTAGAATAAGTAGCAGAAGCAGACATGCTGAAGGGGGATCACCCGAAATTCAAAGGCAATTGAATTTCGACAACCGCGGCATCGAAGTCGGAATGCCGCGAAACTCACCGAGTGAAAGCGTTTCGCCGTGTGCGGAAGAAAGTCTGATGTAGAACAAGTAGCAAAAGCATACATGCTCAAGA
The DNA here is from genome assembly GCA_030145905.1 of Populus davidiana. Classification (NCBI taxonomy): domain Eukaryota; kingdom Viridiplantae; phylum Streptophyta; class Magnoliopsida; order Malpighiales; family Salicaceae; genus Populus; species Populus davidiana. The sequence goes on along the minus strand of CM057792.1, from coordinate 11,034,664 downwards.
GGGATCACCCGAAATTCAAAGCCAACTGAATTACGGCAACCGGGGTATCAAAGTCGAAATGCCGCGAAAGTCACCGAGTCAAAGCGTTCGCCTTTTGCGGAAGTGGTCTGATGTAGAACAAGTAGCAGAAGCATACATGCTCAAGAGGGATCACCTGAAATTCAAAGGCAACTGAATTTCGGCAACGGGGGCATCCAAGTCGGAATGCCGTGAAACTCATCGAGTCAAAGCGTTACCCCGTTTGCGGAAGAAGTCTGATGTAGAACAAGTAGCAGAAGCATACATGCTCAAGAGGGATCACACGAAATTTAAAGGCAACTGGATTGCGGCAAACGGGGCATCAAAGTCGAAATGCCGCGAAACTCACCGAGTCAAAGCGTTGCGCCTTTTGCGGAAGAGCTCTGATGTAGAACACGTAGCAGAAGCATACATGCTCAAGAGGATCACCCAAAATTCAAAGGCAACTGAATTTCGGCAACCGCGGCATCGAAGTTGGAATGTCGCGAAACTCACCGAGTCAAAGCGTTTCGCCGTGTGCGGAAGAAAGTCTGATGTAGAACCAGTAGCACAAGCATACATGCTCAAGAAGGATCACCCGAAATTCAAAGCCAACTGAATTACGGCAACCGGGGCATCAAAGTCGAAATGCCGCGAAACGCACCGAGTCAAAGCGTTCGCCTTTTGCGGAAGAAGTCTGATGTAGAACAAGAAGTAGAAGCATACACGCTCAAGAGGGATCACCTGAAATTCAAAGGCAACTGAATTTCACCAACGGGGGCATCGAAGTCGAAATGCCACGAAACTCACCGAGTCAAAGCGTTTCGCCGTTTGCGGAAGAAGTCTGATGTAGAACAAGTAGCAGAAGCATACATGCTCAAGAGGGATCAACCGAAATTCAAAGCCAACTGAATTACGGCAACCGGGGCATCAAAGTCGAAATGCCGCAAAACGCACCGAGTCAAAGCGTTCGCCTTTTGCGGAAGAAGTCTGATGTAGAACAAGTAGCAGAAGCATACATGCTCAAGAGGGATCACCCGAAATTCAAAGCCAATTGAATTACGGCAACCGGGGCATCAAACTCGAAATGCCGCGAAACGCACCGAGTCAAAGCGTTCGCCTTTTGCGGAAGAAGTCTGATGTAGAACAAGTAGCAGAAGCATACATGCTCAAGACGGATCACCCGAAATTCAAAGGCAACTGAATTTCGGAAACCGGGGCATCGAAGTCGTAATGCCGCGAAACTCACCGAGTCAAAGCGTGCGCCTTTTGCGGAAGAGCTCTGATGTAGAACACGTAGCAGAAGCATACATGCTCAAGAGGATCACCCAAAATTCAAAGGCAACTGAATTTCGGCAACCGCGGCATCGAAGTTGGAATGTCGCGAAACTCACCGAGTCAAAGCGTTTCGCCGTGTGCGGAAGAAAGTCTGATGTAGAACCAGTAGCACAAGCATACATGCTCAAGAAGGATCACCCGAAATTCAAAGCCAACTGAATTACGGCAACCGGGGCATCAAAGTCGAAATGCCGCGAAACGCACCGAGTCAAAGCGTTCGCCTTTTGCGGAAGAAGTCTGATGTAGAACAAGAAGTAGAAGCATACACGCTCAAGAGGGATCACCTGAAATTCAAAGGCAACTGAATTTCACCAACGGGGGCATCGAAGTCGAAATGCCACGAAACTCACCGAGTCAAAGCGTTTCGCCGTTTGCGGAAGAAGTCTGATGTAGAACAAGTAGCAGAAGCATACATGCTCAAGAGGGATCACCCGAAATTCAAAGCCAACTGAATTACGGCAACCGGGGCATCAAAGTCGAAATGCCGCAAAACGCACCGAGTCAAAGCGTTCGCCTTTTGCGGAAGAAGTCTGATGTAGAACAAGTAGCAGAAGCATACATGCTCAAGAGGGATCACCCGAAATTCAAAGCCAATTGAATTACGGCAACCGGGGCATCAAACTCGAAATGCCGCGAAACGCACCGAGTCAAAGCGTTCGCCTTTTGCGGAAGAAGTCTGATGTAGAACAAGTAGCAGAAGCATACATGCTCAAGACGGATCACCCGAAATTCAAAGGCAACTGAATTTCGGAAACCGGGGCATCGAAGTCGTAATGCCGCGAAACTCACCGAGTCAAAGCGTGCGCCTTTTGCGGAAGAAGTCTGATGTAGAACAAGTAGCAGAAGCATACATGCTCAAGAGGGATCACCTGAAATTCAAAGGCAACTGAATTTCGGCAATGGGGGCATCAAAGTCGGAATGCCGCGAAACTCACCGAGTCAAAGCATTTTGCCGTTTGCGGAAGAAAGTCTGATGTAGAACAAGTAGCAAAAGCATACATGATCAAGAGGGATCATCCGAAATTCAAAGGCAAGTCAATTTCAGCAACCGGGCCATCGAAGTCGGAAGTCCGCGAAACTCACCGAGTCAAAGCGTTTCGCCGTTTGCGGAAGAAGTCTGATGTAGAACAAGTAGCAGAAGCATACATGCTCAAGAGGGATCACCCGAAATTCAAAGGCAACTGAATTTCAGCAACCGGGGCATCGAAGTCGGATTGCCGCGAAACTCACGGAGTCAAAACGTTTCGCCGTTTACGCAAGAAGTCTGATGGAGAACAAGTAGCAGAAGCATACATGCTCAAGAGGGATCACCCGAAATTCAAAGGCAACTGAATGACGGCAACCGGGGCATCCAAGTCGGAATGCCGTGAAACTCACCGAGTCAAAGCGTTTTGCCGTTTGCGGAAGAAGTCTGATGTAGAACAAGTAGCAGAAGCATACATTCTCAAGAGGGATCACCCGAAATTCAAAGGCAACTAAATTTAAGCAACGGGGCATCGAAGTCGGAAGTCCGCGAAACTCACCGAGTCAAAGCGTTTCGCCGTTTGCGGAAGAAGTCTGATGTAGAACAAGTAGCAGAAGCATACATGCTCAAGAGGGATCATCCGAAATTCAAAGGCAACTCAATTTCAGCAATCAGGCCATCGAAGTTGGAAGTCCGCGAAACTCACCGAGTCAAAGCGTTTCGCCGTTTGCGGAAGAAGTCTGATGTAGAACAAGTAGAAGAAGCATACATGCTCAAGAGGGATCACCCGAAATTCAATGGCAATTGAATTACGGCAACCGGGGCATCAAAGTCGAAATGCTGCGAAATTCACCGAGTCAAAGCGTTTTGCCTTTTGCGGAAGAAGTCTGATGTAGAACAAGTAGCAAAAGCAGACATGCTGAAGGGGGATCACCCGAAATTCAAAGGCAATTGAATTTCGACAACCGCGGCATCGAAGTCGGAATGCCGCGAAACTCACCGAGTTAAAGCGTTTCGCCGTGTGCGGAAGAAAGTCTGATGTAGAACAAGTAGCAAAAGCATACATGCTCAAGAGGGATCACCCGAAATTCAAAGCCAACTGAATTACGGCAACCGGGGTATCAAAGTCGAAATGCCGCGAAACTCACCGAGTCAAAGCGTTCGCCTTTTGCGGAAGTGGTCTGATGTAGAACAAGTAGCAGAAGCATACATGCTCAAGAGGGATCACCTGAAATTCAAAGGCAACTGAATTTCGGCAAAGGGGGCATCCAAGTCGGAATGCCGTGAAACTCATCGAGTCAAAGCGTTACCCCGTTTGCGGAAGAAGTCTGATGTAGAACAAGTAGCAAAAGCATACATGCTCAAGAGGGATCACCCGAAATTCAAAGCCAACTGAATTACGGCAACCGGGGTATCAAAGTCGAAATGCCGCGAAACTCACCGAGTCAAAGCGTTCGCCTTTTGCGGAAGTGGTCTGATGTAGAACAAGTAGCAGAAGCATACATGCTCAAGAGGGATCACCTGAAATTCAAAGGCAACTGAATTTCGGCAACGGGGGCATCCAAGTCGGAATGCCGTGAAACTCATCGAGTCAAAGCGTTACCCCGTTTGCGGAAGAAGTCTGATGTAGAACAAGTAGCAGAAGCATACATGCTCAAGAGCGATCACACGAAATTTAAAGGCAACTGGATTGCGGCAACCGGGGCATCAAAGTCGAAATGCCGCGAAACTCACCGAGTCAAAGCGTTGCGCCTTTTGCGGAAGAGCTCTGATGTAGAACACATAGCAGAAGCATACATGCTCAAGAGGATCACCCGAAATTCAAAGGCAACTGAATTTCGGCAACCGCGGCATCGAAGTTGGAATGCCGCGAAACTCACCGAGTCAAAGCGTTTCGCCGTGTGCGGAAGAAAGTCTGATGTAGAACAAGCAGCAGAAGCATACATGCTCAAGAAGGATCACCCGAAATTCAAAGCCAACTGAATTACGGCAACCGGGGCATCAAAGTCGAAATGCCGCGAAACGCACCGAGTCAAAGCGTTCGCCTTTTGCGGAAGAAGTCTGATGTAGAACAAGAAGTAGAAGCATACACGCTCAAGAGGGATCACCTGAAATTCAAAGGCAACTGAATTTCACCAACGGGGGCATCGAAGTCGAAATGCCACGAAACTCACCGAGTCAAAGCGTTTCGCCGTTTGCGGAAGAAGTCTGATGTAGAACAAGTAGCAGAAGCATACATGCTCAAGAGGGATCACCCGAAATTCAAAGCCAACTGAATTACGGCAACCGGGGCATCAAAGTCGAAATGCCGCGAAACGCACCGAGTCAAAGCATTCGCCTTTTGCGGAAGAAGTCTGATGTAGAACAAGTAGCAGAAGCATACATGCTCAAGACAGATCACCCGAAATTCAAAGGCAACTGAATTACGGCAACCGGGGCATCGAAGTCGTAATGCCGCGAAACTCACCGAGTCAAAGCGTGCGCCTTTTGCGGAAGAAGTCTGATGTAGAACAAGTAGCAGAAGCATACATGCTCAAGAGGGATCACCCGAAATTCAAAGGCAACTGAATGACGGCAACCGGGGCATCCAAGTCGGAATGCCGTGACACTCACCAAGTCAAAGCGTTACCCCGTTTGCGGAAGAAGTCTGATGTAGAACAAGTAGCAGAAGCATACATGCTCAAGAGGGATCACACGAAATTCATAGGCAACTAAATTTCGGCAACCGGGGCATCGAAGTCGGAATGCCGTGAAACTCACCGAGTCAAAGCGTTTCGCCGTTTGCGGAAGAAGTCTGATGTAGAACAAGTAGCAGAAGCATACATGCTCAAGAGGGATCACTCGAAATTCAAAGGCAACTAAATTTAAGCAACCGGGCCATCGAAGTCGGAAGTCCGCGAAACTCACCGAGTCAAAGCGTTTCGCCGTTTGCGGAAGAAGTCTGATGTAGAACAAGTAGCAGAAGCATACATGCTCAAGAGGGATCATCCGAAATTCAAAGGCAACTCAATTTCAGCAATCGGGCCATCGAAGTTGGAAGTCCGCGAAACTCACCGAGTCAAAGCGTTTCGCCGTTTGCGGAAGAAGTCTGATGTAGAACAAGTAGAAGAAGCATACATGCTCAAGAGGGATCACCCGAAATTCAATGGCAATTGAATTACGGCAACCGGGGCATCAAAGTCGAAATGCTGCGAAATTCACCGAGTCAAAGCGTTTTGCCTTTTGCGGAAGAAGTCTGATGTAGAATAAGTAGCAGAAGCAGACATGCTGAAGGGGGATCACCCGAAATTCAAAGGCAATTGAATTTCGACAACCGCGGCATCGAAGTCGGAATGCCGCGAAACTCACCGAGTTAAAGCGTTTCGCCGTGTGCGGAAGAAAGTCTGATGTAGAACAAGTAGCAAAAGCATACATGCTCAAGAGGGATCACCCGAAATTCAAATCCAACTGAATTACGGCAACCGGGGTATCAAAGTCGAAATGCCGCGAAACTCACCGAGTCAAAGCGTTCGCCTTTTGCGGAAGTGGTCTGATGTAGAACAAGTAGCAGAAGCATACATGCTCAAGAGGGATCACCTGAAATTCAAAGGCAACTGAATTTCGGCAACGGGGGCATCCAAGTCGGAATGCCGTGAAACTCATCGAGTCAAAGCGTTACCCCGTTTGCGGAAGAAGTCTGATGTAGAACAAGTAGCAGAAGCATACATGCTCAAGAGGGATCACACGAAATTTAAAGGCAACTGGATTGCGGCAACCGGGGCATCAAAGTCGAAATGCCGCGAAACTCACCGAGTCAAAGCGTTGCGCCTTTTGCGGAAGAGCTCTGATGTAGAACACATAGCAGAAGCATACATGCTCAAGAGGATCACCCGAAATTCAAAGGCAACTGAATTTCGGCAACCGCGGCATCGAAGTTGGAATGCCGCGAAACTCACCGAGTCAAAGCGTTTCGCCGTGTGCGGAAGAAAGTCTGATGTAGAACAAGCAGCAGAAGCATACATGCTCAAGAAGGATCACCCGAAATTCAAAGCCAACTGAATTACGGCAACCGGGGCATCAAAGTCGAAATGCCGCGAAACGCACCGAGTCAAAGCGTTCGCCTTTTGCGGAAGAAGTCTGATGTAGAACAAGAAGTAGAAGCATACACGCTCAAGAGGGATCACCTGAAATTCAAAGGCAACTGAATTTCACCAACGGGGGCATCGAAGTCGAAATGCCACGAAACTCACCGAGTCAAAGCGTTTCGCCGTTTGCGGAAGAAGTCTGATGTAGAACAAGTAGCAGAAGCATACATGCTCAAGAGGGATCACCCGAAATTCAAAGCCAACTGAATTACGGCAACCGGGGCATCAAAGTCGAAATGCCGCGAAACGCACCGAGTCAAAGCATTCGCCTTTTGCGGAAGAAGTCTGATGTAGAACAAGTAGCAGAAGCATACATGCTCAAGACAGATCACCCGAAATTCAAAGGCAACTGAATTTCGGAAACCGGGGCATCGAAGTCGTAATGCCGCGAAACTCACCGAGTCAAAGCGTGCGCCTTTTGCGGAAGAAGTCTGATGTAGAACAAGTAGCAGAAGCATACATGCTCAAGAGGGATCACCTGAAATTCAAAGGCAACTGAATTTCGGCAATGGGGGCATCAAAGTCGGAATGCCGCGAAACTCACCGAGTCAAAGCATTTTGCCATTTGCGGAAGAAAGTCTGATGTAGAACAAGTAGCACAAGCATACATGATCAAGAGGGATCATCCGAAATTCAAAGGCAAGTCAATTTCAGCAACCGGGCCATCGAAGTCGGAAGTCCGCGAAACTCACCGAGTCAAAGCGTTTCGCCGTTTGCGGAAGAAGTCTGATGTAGAACAAGTAGCAGAAGCATACATGCTCAAGAGGGATCACACGAAATTCATAGGCAACTGGATTACGGCAACCGGGGCATCGAAGTCGAAACGCCGCGAAACTCACCGAGTCAAAGCGTTTCGCCTTTTGCGGAAGAAAGTCTGATGTAGAACAAGTAGCAGAAGCATACATGCTCAAGAGGGATCATCCGAAATTCAAAGGCAACTCAATTTCAGCAATCGGGCCATCGAAGTTGGAAGTCCGCGAAACTCACCGAGTCAAAGCGTTTCGCCGTTTGCGGAAGAAGTCTGATGTAGAACAAGTAGAAGAAGCATACATGCTCAAGAGGGATCACCCGAAATTCAATGGCAATTGAATTACGGCAACCGGGGCATCAAAGTCGAAATGCTGCGAAATTCACCGAGTCAAAGCGTTTTGCCTTTTGCGGAAGAAGTCTGATGTAGAACAAGTAGCAAAAGCAGACATGCTGAAGGGGGATCACCCGAAATTCAAAGGCAATTGAATTTCGACAACCGCGGCATCGAAGTCGGAATGCCGCGAAACTCACCGAGTTAAAGCGTTTCGCCGTGTGCGGAAGAAAGTCTGATGTAGAACAAGTAGCAAAAGCATACATGCTCAAGAGGGATCACCCGAAATTCAAAGCCAACTGAATTACGGCAACCGGGGTATCAAAGTCGAAATGCCGCGAAATTCACCGAGTCAAAGCGTTTTGCCTTTTGCGGAAGAAGTCTGATGTAGAACAAGTAGCAAAAGCAGACATGCTGAAGGGGGATCACCCGAAATTCAAAGGCAATTGAATTTCGACAACCGCGGCATCGAAGTCGGAATGCCGCGAAACTCACCGAGTTAAAGCGTTTCGCCGTGTGCGGAAGAAAGTCTGATGTAGAACAAGTAGCAAAAGCATACATGCTCAAGAGGGATCACCTAAAATTCAAAGGCAATTGAATTACGGCAACCGGGGCATCAAACTCGAAATGCCGCGAAACTCACCGAGTCAAAGCGTTTTGCCTTTTGCGGAAGAAGTCTGATGTAGAACAAGTAGCAGAAGCATACATGCTCAAGAGGGATCACCTGAAATTCAAAGGCAACTGAATTTCAGCAACGGGGGCATCAAAGTCGGAATGTCGCGAAACTCACCGAGTCAAAGCATTTTGCCGTTTGCGGAAGAAAGTCTGATGTAGAACAAGTAGCAAAAGCATACATGATCAAGAGGGATCATCCGAAATTCAAAGGCAAGTCAATTTCAGCAACCGGGCCATCGAAGTTGGAAGTCCACGAAACTCACCGAGTCAAAGCGTTTCGCCGTTTGCGGAAGAAGTCTGATGTAGAACAAGTAGCAGAAGCATACATGCTCAAGAGGGATCACCCGAAATTCAATGGCAACTGAATTTCAGCAACCGGGGCATCGAAGTCGGATTGCCGCGAAACTCACGGAGTCAAAACGTTTCGCCGTTTACGCAAGAAGTCTGATGGAGAACAAGTAGCAGAAGCATACATGCTCAAGAGGGATCACATGAAATTTAAAGGCAACTGGATTACGGCAACCGGGGCATCAAAGTCGAAATGCCGCGAAACACACCGAGTCAAAGCGTTGCGCCTTTTGCGGAAGAGCTCTGATGTAGAACACGTAGCAGAAGCATACATGCTCAAGAGGGATCACCCGAAATTCAAAGGCAACTGAATTTCGGCAACCGCGGCATAGAAGTTGGAATGCCGCGAAACTCACCGAGTCAAAGCGTTTCGCCGTGTGCGGAAGAAAGTCTGATGTAGAACAAGTAGCACAAGCATACATGCTCAAGAGGGATCACCCGAAATTCAAAGCCAACTGAATTACGGCAACCGGGGCATCAAAGTCGAAATGCCGCGAAACGCACCGAGTCAAAGCATTCGCCTTTTGCGGAAGAAGTCTGATGTAGAACAAGAAGCAGAAGCATACACGCTCAAGAGGGATCACCTGAAATTGAAAGGCAACTGAATTTCGGCAACGGGGGCATCGAAGTCGGAATGCCACGAAACTCACCGAGTCAAAGCGTTTCGCCGTTTGCGGAAGAAGTCTGATGTAGAACAAGTAGCAGAAGCATACATGCTCAAGAGGGATCACCCGAAATTCAAAGGCAACTGAATTTCGGCAACCGCGGCATAGAAGTTGGAATGCCGCGAAACTCACCGAGTCAAAGCGTTTCGCCGTTTGCGGAAGAAAGTCTGATGTAGAACAAGTAGCAGAAGCATACATGCTCAAGAGGGATCATCCGAAATTCAAAGGCAACTCAATTTCAGCAATCGGGCCATCGAAGTTGGAAGTCCGCGAAACTCACCGAGTCAAAGCGTTTCGCCGTTTGCGGAAGAAGTCTGATGTAGAACAAGTAGAAGAAGCATACATGCTCAAGAGGGATCACCCGAAATTCAATGGCAATTGAATTACGGCAACCGGGGCATCAAAGTCGAAATGCTGCGAAATTCACCGAGTCAAAGCGTTTTGCCTTTTGCGGAAGAAGTCTGATGTAGAACAAGTAGCAGAAGCATACATGCTCAAGAGGGATCACCCGAAATTCAAAGGCAATTGAATTACGGCAACCGGGGCATCAAACTCGAAATGCCGCGAAACTCACCGAGTTAAAGCGTTTCGCCGTGTGCGGAAGAAAGTCTGATGTAGAACAAGTAGCAAAAGCATACATGCTCAAGAGGGATCACCTGAAATTCAAACCCAACTGAATTACGGCAACCGGGGCATCAAAGTCGAAATGCCGCTAAACTCACCGAGTCAAAGCATTTCGCCGTTCGCGGAAGAAAGTCTGATGTAGAACAAGTAGCAGAAGCATACATGCTCAAGAGGGATCATCCGAAATTCAAAGGCAACTCAATTTCAGCAACCGGTCCATCGAAGTTGGAAGTCCGCGAAACTCACCGAGTCAAAGCGTTTCGCCGTTTGCGGAAGAAGTCTGATGTAGAACAAGTAGCAGAAGCATACATGCTCAAGTGGGATCACCTGAAATTCAAAGGCAACTGAATTTCAGCAACGGGGGCATCGAAGTCGGAATGCCGCGAAACTCACCGAGTCAAAGCATTTCGCCGTTCGCGGAAGAAAGTCTGATGTAGAACAAGTAGCAGAAGCATACATGCTCAAGAGGGATCACCCGAAATTCAAAGGCAACTGAATTTTGGCAACCGGGGCATCAAAGTCGAAATGCCGCGAAACTCACCGAGTTAAAGCGTTTCGCCGTGTGCGGAAGAAAGTCTGATGTAGAACAAGTAGCAAAAGCATACATGCTCAAGAGGGATCACCTGAAATTCAAACCCAACTGAATTACGGCAACCGGGGCATCAAAGTCGAAATGCCGCTAAACTCACCGAGTCAAAGCGTGCGCCTTTTGCGGAAGAAGTCTGATGTAGAACAGGTAGCAGAAGCATACATGCTCAAGAGGGATCACCTGAAATTCAAAGGCAACTGAATTTCGGCAACGGGGGCATCAAAGTCGGAATGCCGCGAAACTCACCATGTCAAAGCGTTTCGCCGTTTGCGGAAGAAAGTCTTATGTAGAACAAGTAGCAAAAGCATACATGATCAAGAGGGATCATCCGAAATTCAAAGGCAAGTCAATTTCAGCAACCGGGCCATCGAAGTCGGAAGTCCGCGAAACTCACGGAGTCAAAGCGTTTCGCCGTTTGCGGAAGAAGTCTGATGTAGAACAAGTAGCAGAAGCATACATGCTCAAGAGGGATCACCCGAAATTCAAAGGCAACTGAATTTCAGAAACCGGGGCATCGAAGTCGGATTGCCGCGAAACTCACGGAGTCAAAGCGTTACCCCGTTTGCGCAAGAAGTCTGATGTAGAACAAGTAGCAGAAGCATACATGCTCAAGAGGGATCACACGAAATTTAAAGGCAACTGGATTACGGCAACCGGGGCATCAAAGTCGAAATGCCGCGAAACTCACCGAGTCAAAGCGTTGCGCCTTTTGTGGAAGAGCTCTGATGTAGAGCACGTAGCAGAAGCATACATGCTCAAGAGGGATCACCCGAAATTCAAAGGCAACTGAATTTCGGCAACCGTGGCATCGAAGTTGGAATGCCGCGAAACTCACCGAGTCAAAGCGTTTCGCCGTGTGCGGAAGAAAGTCTGATGTAGAATAAGTAGCACAAGCATACATGCTCAAGAGGGATCACCCGAAATTCAAAGCCAACTGAATTACGGCAACCGGGGCATCAAAGTCGAAATGCCGCGAAACGCACCGAGTCAAAGCGTTCGCCTTTTGCGGAAGAAGTCTGATGTAGAACAAGAAGCAGAAGCATACACGCTCAAGAGGGATCACCTGAAATTCAAAGGCAACTGAATTTCGGCAACGGGGGCATCGAAGTCGGAATGCCACAAAACTCACCGAGTCAAAGCGTTTCGCCGTTTGCGGAAGAAGTCTGATGTAGAACAAGTAGCAGAAGCATACATGCTCAAGAGGGATCACCCGAAATTCAAAGGCAATTGAATTACGGCAACCGGGGCATCAAACTCGAAATGCCGCGAAACTCACCGAGTCAAAGCGTTTTGCCTTTTGCGGAAGAAGTCTGATGTAGAACAAGTAGCAGAAGCATACATGCTCAAGAGGGATCACCTGAAATTCAAAGGCAACTGAATTTCAGCAACGGGGGCATCGAAGTCGGAATGCCGCGAAACTCACCGAGTCAAAGCGTTTCGCCGTTTGCGGAAGAAAGTCTGATGTAGAACAAGTAGCAGAAGCATACATGCTCAAGAGGGATCATCCGAAATTCAAAGGCAACTCAATTTCAGCAATCGGGCCATCGAAGTTGGAAGTCCGCGAAACTCACCGAGTCAAAGCGTTTCGCCGTTTGCGGAAGAAGTCTGATGTAGAACAAGTAGAAGAAGCATACATGCTCAAGAGGGAGCACCCGAAATTCAATGGCAATTGAATTACGGCAACCGGGGCATCAAAGTCGAAATGCTGCGAAATTCACCGAGTCAAAGCGTTTTGCCTTTTGCGGAAGAAGTCTGATGTAGAATAAGTAGCAGAAGCAGACATGCTGAAGGGGGATCACCCGAAATTCAAAGGCAATTGAATTTCGACAACCGCGGCATCGAAGTCGGAATGCCGCGAAACTCACCGAGTTAAAGCGTTTCGCCGTGTGCGGAAGAAAGTCTGATGTAGAACAAGTAGCAAAAGCATACATGCTCAAGAGGGATCACCCGAAATTCAAAGCCAACTGAATTACGGCAACCGGGGTATCAAAGTCGAAATGCCGCGAAACTCACCGAGTCAAAGCGTTCGCCTTTTGCGGAAGTGGTCTGATGTAGAACAAGTAGCAGAAGCATACATGCTCAAGAGGGATCACCTGAAATTCAAAGGCAACTGAATTTCGGCAAAGGGGGCATCCAAGTCGGAATGCCGTGAAACTCATCGAGTCAAAGCGTTACCCCGTTTGCGGAAGAAGTCTGATGTAGAACAAGTAGCAGAAGCATACATGCTCAAGAGGGATCACACGAAATATAAAGGCAACTGGATTGCGGCAACCGGGGCATCAAAGTCGAAATGCCGCGAAACTCACCGAGTCAAAGCGTTGCGCCTTTTGCGGAAGAGCTCTGATGTAGAACACGTAGCAGAAGCATACATGCTCAAGAGGATCACCCAAAATTCAAAGGCAACTGAATTTCAGCAACCGCGGCATCGAAGTTGGAATGCCGCGAAACTCACCGAGTCAAAGCGTTTCGCCGTGTGCGGAAGAAAGTCTGATGTAGAACAAGTAGCACAAGCATACATGCTCAAGAGGGATCACCCGAAATTCAAAGCCAACTGAATTACGGCAACCGGGGCATCAAAGTCGAAATGCCGCGAAACGCACCGAGTCAAAGCGTTCGCCTTTTGCGGAAGAAGTCTGATGTAGAATAAGAAGTAGAAGCATACACGCTCAAGAGGGATCACCTGAAATTCAAAGGCAACTGAATTTCACCAACGGGGGCATCGAAGTCGAAATGCCGCGAAACGCACCGAGTCAAAGCGTTCGCCTTTTGCGGAAGAAGTCTGATGTAGAACAAGTAGCAGAAGCATACATGCTCAAGAGGGATCACCCGAAATTCAAAGCCAACTGAATTACGGCAACCGGGGCATCAAAGTCGAAATGCCGCGAAACGCACCGAGTCAAAGCGTTCGCCTTTTGCGGAAGAAGTCTGATGTAGAACAAGTAGCAGAAGCATACATGCTCAAGACGGATCACCCAAATTTCAAAGGCAACTGAATTTCGGAAACCGGGGCATCGAAGTCGTAATGCCGCGAAACTCACCGAGTCAAAGCGTGCGCCTTTTGCGGAAGAAGTCTGATGTAGAACAAGTAGCAGAAGCATACATGCTCAAGAGGGATCACCTGAAATTCAAAGGCAACTGAATTTCGGAAATGGGGGCATCAAAGTCGGAATGCCGCGAAACTCACCGAGTCAAAGCATTTTGCCGTTTGCGGAAGAAAGTCTGATGTAGAACAAGTAGCAAAAGCATACATGATCAAGAGGGATCATCCGAAATTCAAAGGTGAGTCAATTTCAGCAACCGGGCCATCGAAGTCGGAAGTACGCGAAACTCACCGAGTCAAAGCGTTTCGCCGTTTGCGGAAGAAGTCTGATGTAGAACAAGTAGCAGAAGCATACATGCTCAAGAGGGATCACCCGAAATTCAAAGGCAACTGAATTTCAGCAACCGGGGCATCGAGGTCGGATTGCCGCGAAACTCACGGAGTCAAAACGTTTCGCCGTTTACGCAAGAAGTCTGATGGAGAACAAGTAGCAGAAGCATACATGCTCAAGAGGGATCACCCGAAATTCAAAGGCAACTGAATGACGGCAACCGGGGCATCCAAGTCGGAATGCCGTGACACTCACCAAGTCAAAGCGTTACCCCGTTTGCGGAAGAAGTCTGATGTAGAACAAGTAGCAGAAGCATACATGCTCAAGAGGGATCACACGAAATTCATAGGCAACTAAATTTCGGCAAACGGGGCATCGAAGTCGGAATGCCGTGAAACTCACGGAGTCAAAGCGTTTTGCCGTTTGCGGAAGAAGTCTGATGTAGAACAAGTAGCAGAAGCATACATGCTCAAGAGGAATCACCCGAAATTCAAAGGCAACTAAATTTAAGCAACCGGGCCATCGAAGTCGGAAGTCCGCGAAACTCACCGAGTCAAAGCGTTTCGCCGTTTGCGGAAGAAGTCTGATGTAGAACAAGTAGCAGAAGCATACATGCTCAAGAGGGATCACCCGAAATTCAAAGGCAATTGAATTACGGCAACCGGGGCATCAAACTCGAAATGCCGCGAAAGTCACCGAGTCAAAGCGTTTTGCCTTTTGCGGAAGAAGTCTGATGTAGAACAAGTAGCAGAAGCATACATGCTCAAGAGGGATCACCTGAAATTCAAAGGCAACTGAATTTCAGCAACGGGGGCATCGAAGTCGGAATGCCGCGAAACTCACCGAGTCAAAGCGTTTCGCCGTTTGCGGAAGAAAGTCTGATGTAGAACAAGTAGCAGAAGCATACATGCTCAAGAGGGATCATCCGAAATTCAAAGGCAACTCAATTTCAGCAATCAGGCCATCGAAGTTGGAAGTCCGCGAAACTCACCGAGTCAAAGCGTTTCGCCGTTTGCGGAAGAAGTCTGATGTAGAACAAGTAGAAGAATCATACATGCTCAAGAGGGATCACCCGAAATTCAATGGCAATTGAATTACGGCAACCGGGGCATCAAAGTCAAAATGCTGCGAAATTCACCGAGTCAAAGCGTTTTGCCTTTTGCGGAAGAAGTCTGATGTAGAACAAGTAGCAAAAGCAGACATGCTGAAGGGGGATCACCCGAAATTCAAAGGCAATTGAATTTCGACAACCGCGGCATCGAAGTCGGAATGCCGCGAAACTCACCGAGTTAAAGCGTTTCGCCGTTTGCGGAAGAAAGTCTGATGTAGAACAAGTAGCAAAAGCATACATGCTCAAGAGGGATCACCCGAAATTCAAAGCCAACTGAATTACGGCAACCGGGGTATCAAAGTCGAAATGCCGCGAAACTCACCGAGTCAAAGCGTTCGCCTTTTGCGGAAGTGGTCTGATGTAGAACAAGTAGCAGAAGCATACATGCTCAAGAGGGATCACCTGAAATTCAAAGGCAACTGAATTTCGGCAACGGGGGCATCCAAGTCGGAATGCCGTGAAACTCATCGAGTCAAAGCGTTACCCCGTTTGCGGAAGAAGTCTGATGTAGAACACGTAGCAGAAGCATACATGCTCAAGAGGATCACCCAAAATTCAAAGGCAACTGAATTTCGGCAACCGCGGCATCGAAGTTGGAATGCCGCGAAACTCACCGAGTCAAAGCGTTTCGCCGTGTGCGGAAGAAAGTCTGATGTAGAACAAGTAGCACAAGCATACATGCTCAAGAGGGATCACCCGAAATTCAAAGCCAACTGAATTACGGCAACCGGGGCATCAAAGTCGAAATGCCGCGAAACGCACCGAGTCAAAGCATTCGCCTTTTGCGGAAGAAGTCTGATGTAGAACAAGTAGCAGAAGCATACATGCTCAAGACGGATCACCCGAAATTCAAAGGCAACTGAATTTCGGAAACTGGGGCATCGAAGTCGTAATGCCGCGAAACTCACCGAGTCAAAGCGTGCGCCTTTTGCGGAAGAAGTCTGATGTAGAACAAGTAGCAGAAGCATACATGCTCAAGAGGGATCACCTGAAATTCAAAGGCAACTGAATTTCGGCAATGGGGGCATCAAAGTCGGAATGCCGCGAAACTCACCGAGTCAAAGCGTTTTGCCGTTTGCGGAAGAAGTCTGATGTAGAACAAGTAGCAGAAGCATACATGCTCAAGAGGAATCACCCGAAATTCAAAGGCAACTAAAGCAACCGGGCCATCGAAGTCGGAAGTCCGCGAAACTCACCGAGTCAAAGCGTTTCGCCGTTTGCGAAAGAAGTCTGATGTAGAACAAGTAGCAGAAGCATACATGCTCAAGAGGGATCACCCGAAATTCAAAGGCAATTGAATTACGGCAACCGGGGCATCAAACTCGAAATGCCGCGAAACTCACCGAGTCAAAGCGTTTTGCCTTTTGCGGAAGAAGTCTGATGTAGAACAAGTAGCAGAAGCATACATGCTCAAGAGGGATCACCTGAAATTCAAAGGCAACTGAATTTCAGCAACGGGGGCATCGAAGTCGGAATGCCGCGAAACTCACCGAGTCAAAGCGTTTCGCCGTTTGCGGAAGAAAGTCTGATGTAGAACAAGTAGCAGAAGCATACATGCTCAAGAGGGATCATCCGAAATTCAAAGGCAACTCAATTTCAGCAATCGGGCCATCGAAGTTGGAAGTCCGCGAAACTCACCGAGTCAAAGCGTTTCGCCGTTTGCGGAAGAAGTCTGATGTAGAACAAGTAGAAGAAGCATACATGCTCAAGAGGGATCACCCGAAATTCAATGGCAATTGAATTACGGCAACCGGGGCATCAAAGTCGAAATGCTGCGAAATTCACCGAGTCAAAGCGTTTTGCCTTTTGCGGAAGAAGTCTAATGTAGAACAAGTAGCTAAAGCATACATGCTCAAGATGGATCACCCGAAATTCAAAGGCAACTGAATTTCGGAAACTGGGGCATCGAAGTCGTAATGCCGCGAAACTCACCGAGTCAAAGCGTGCGCCTTTTGCGGAAGAAGTCTGATGTAGAACAAGTAGCAGAAGCATACATGCTCAAGACGGATCACCCGAAATTCAAAGGCAACTGAATTTCGGAAACTAGGGCATCGAAGTCGTAATGCCGCGAAACTCACCGAGTCAAAGCGTGCGCCTTTTGCGGAAGAAGTCTGATGTAGAACAAGTAGCAGAAGCATACATGCTCAAGAGGGATCACCTGAAATTCAAAGGCAACTGAATTTCGGCAATGGGGGCATCAAAGTCGGAATGCCGCGAAACTCACCGAGTCAAAGCGTTTTGCCGTTTGCGGAAGAAGTCTGATGTAGAACAAGTAGCAGAAGCATACATGCTCAAGAGGAATCACCCGAAATTCAAAGGCAACTAAATTTAAGCAACCGGGCCATCGAAGTCGGAAGTCCGCGAAACTCACCGAGTCAAAGCGTTTCGCCGTTTGCGGAAGAAGTCTGATGTAGAACAAGTAGCAGAAGCATACATGCTCAAGAGGGATCACCCGAAATTCAAAGGCAATTGAATTACGGCAACCGGGGCATCAAACTCGAAATGCCGCGAAACTCACCGAGTCAAAGCGTTTTGCCTTTTGCGGAAGAAGTCTGATGTAGAACAAGTAGCAGAAGCATACATGCTCAAGAGGGATCACCTGAAATTCAAAGGCAACTGAATTTCAGCAACGGGGGCATCGAAGTCGGAATGCCGCGAAACTCACCGAGTCAAAGCGTTTCGCCGTTTGCGGAAGAAAGTCTGATGTAGAACAAGTAGCAGAAGCATACATGCTCAAGAGGGATCATCCGAAATTCAAAGGCAACTCAATTTCAGCAATCGGGCCATCGAAGTTGGAAGTCCGCGAAACTCACCGAGTCAAAGCGTTTCGCCGTTTGCGGAAGAAGTCTGATGTAGAACAAGTAGAAGAAGCATACATGCTCAAGAGGGATCACCCGAAATTCAATGGCAATTGAATTACGGCAACCGGGGCATCAAAGTCGAAATGCTGCGAAATTCACCGAGTCAAAGCGTTTTGCCTTTTGCGGAAGAAGTCTAATGTAGAACAAGTAGCAAAAGCATACATGCTCAAGATGGATCACCCGAAATTCAAAGGCAAGTGAATTTCGACAACCGCGGCATCGAAGTCGGAATGCCGCGAAACTCACCGAGTTAAAGCGTTTCGCCTTTTGCGGAAGAAAGTCTGATGTAGAACAAGTAGCAGAAGCATACATGCTCAAGACGGATCACCCGAAATTCAAAGCCAACTGAATTACGGCAACCGGGGTATCGAAGTCGAAATGCCGCGAAACGCACCGAGTCAAAGCATTCGCCTTTTGCGGAAGAAGTCTGATGTAGAACAAGAAGCAGAAGCATACACGCTCAAGAGGGATCACCTGAAATTCAAAGGCAACTGAATTTCGGCAATGGGGGCATCGAAGTCGGAATGCCACGAAACTCACCGAGTCAAAGCGTTTCGCCGTTTGCGGAAGAAGTCTGATGTAGAACAAGTAGCAGAAGCATACATGCTCAAGAGGGATCACCCGAAATTCAAAGGCAACTAAATTTAAGCAACCGGACCATCGAAGTCGGAAGTCTGGGAAACTCACCGAGTCAAAGCGTTTCGCCGTTTGCGGAAGAAGTCTGATGTAGAACAAGTAGCAGAAGCATACATGCTCAAGAGGGATCACCCGAAATTCAAAGGCAATTGAATTACGGCAACCGGGGCATCAAACTCGAAATGCCGCGAAACTCACCGAGTCAAAGCGTTTTGCCTTTTGCGGAAGAAGTCTGATGTAGAACAAGTAGCAGAAGCATACATGCTCAAGAGGGATCACCTGAAATTCAAAGGCAACTGAATTTCAGCAACGGGGGCATCGAAGTCGGAATGCCGCGAAACTCACCGAGTCAAAGCGTTTCGCCGTTTGCGGAAGAAGTCTGATGTAGAACAAGAAGCAGAAGCATACACGCTCAAGAGGGATCACCTGAAATTCAAAGGCAACTGAATTTCGGCAACGGGGGCATCGAAGTCGGAAGTCCGCGAAACTCACCGAGTCAAAGCGTTTCGCCGTTTGCGGAAGAAGTCTGATGTAGAACAAGTAACAGAAGCATACATGCTCAAGAGGGATCACCCGAAATTCAAAGGCAACTAAATTTAAACAAACGGACCATCGAAGTCGGAAGTCTGCGAAACTCACCGAGTCAAAGCGTTTCGCCGTTTGCGGAAGAAGTCTGATGTAGAACAAGTAGCAGAAGCATACATGCTCAAGAGGGATCACCCGAAATTCAAAGGCAATTGAATTACGGCAACCGGGGCATCAAACTCGAAATGCCGCGAAACTCATCGAGTCAAAGCGTTTTGCCTTTTGCGGAAGAAGTCTGATGTAGAACAAGTAGCAGAAGCATACATGCTCAAGAGGGATCACCTGAAATTCAAAGGCAACTGAATTTCAGCAACGGGGGCATCAAAGTCGGAATGCCGCGAAACTCACCGAGTCAAAGCCTTTTGCCGTTTGCGGAAGAAAGTCTGATGTAGAACAAGTAGCAAAAGCATACATGATCAAGAGGGATCATCCGAAATTCAAAGGCAAGTCAATTTCAGCAACCGGGCCATCGAAGTCGGAAGTCCGCGAAACTCACCGAGTCAAAGCGTTTCGCCGTTTGCGGAAGAAGTCTGATGTAGAACAAGTAGCAGAAGCATACATGCTCAAGAGGGATCACCCGAAATTCAATGGCAACTGAATTTCAGCAACCGGGGCATCGAAGTCGGATTGCCGCGAAACTCACGGAGTCAAAACGTTTCGCCGTTTACGCAAGAAGTCTGATGGAGAACAAGTAGCAGAAGCATACATGCTCAAGAGGGATCACACGAAATTTAAAGGCAACTGGATTACGGCAACCGGGGCATCAAAGTCGAAATGCCGCGAAACTCACCGAGTCAAAGCGTTGCGCCTTTTGCGGAAGAGCTCTGATGTAGAACACGTAGCAGAAGCATACATGCTCAAGAGGGATCACCCGAAATTCAAAGGCAACTGAATTTCGGCAACCGCGGCATAGAAGTTGGAATGCCGCGAAACTCACCGAGTCAAAGCGTTTCGCCGTGTGCGGAAGAAAGTCTGATGTAGAACAAGTAGCACAAGCATACATGCTCAAGAGGGATCACCCGAAATTCAAAGCCAACTGAATTACGGCAACCGGGGCATCAAAGTCGAAATGCCGCGAAACGCACCGAGTCAAAGCATTCGCCTTTTGCGGAAGAAGTCTGATGTAGAACAAGTATCAGAAGCATACACGCTCAAGAGGGATCACCTGAAATTCAAAGGCAACTGAATTTCGGCAACGGGGGCATCGAAGTCGGAATGCCACGAAACTCACCGAGTCAAAGCGTTTCGCCGTTTGCGGAAGAAGTCTGATGTAGAACAAGTAGCAGAAGCATACATGCTCAAGAGGGATCACCCGAAATTCAAAGGCAACTAAATTTAAGCAACCGGACCATCGAAGTCGGAAGTCTGCGAAACTCACCGAGTCAAAGCGTTTCGCCGTTTGCGGAAGAAGTCTGATGTAGAACAAGTAGCAGAAGCATACATGCTCAAGAGGGATCACCCGAAATTCAATGGCAATTGAATTACGGCAACCGGGGCATCAAAGTCGAAATGCCGCGAAATTCACCGAGTCAAAGCGTTTTGCCTTTTGCGGAAGAAGTCTGATGTAGAACAAGTAGCAGAAGCATACATGCTCAAGAGGGATCACCCGAAATTCAAAGGCAATTGAATTACGGCAACCGCGGAATCGAAGTTGGAATGCCGCGAAACTCACCGAGTTAAAGCGTTTCGCCGTGTGCGGAAGAAAGTCTGATGTAGAACAAGTAGCAAAAGCATACATGCTCAAGAGGGATCACCCGAAATTCAAAGCCAACTGAATTACGGCAACCGGGGTATCAAAGTCGAAATGCCGCGAAACTCACCGAGTCAAAGCGTTCGCCTTTTGCGGAAGTGGTCTGATGTAGAACAAGTAGCAGAAGCATACATGCTCAAGAGGGATCACCTGAAATTCAAAGGCAACTGAATTTCGGCAACGGGGGCATCCAAGTCGGAATGCCGTGAAACTCATCGAGTCAAAGCGTTACCCCGTTTGCGGAAGAAGTCTGAAGTAGAACAAGTAGCAGAAGCATACATGCTCAAGAGGGATCACACGAAATTTAAAGGCAACTGGATTGCGGCAACCGGGGCATCAAAGTCAAAATGCCGCGAAACTCACCGAGTCAAAGCGTTGCGCCTTTTGCGGAAGAGCTCTGATGTAGAACACGTAGCAGAAGCATACATGCTCAAGAGGATCACCCCAAATTCAAAGGCAACTGAATTTCGGCAACCGCGGCATCGAAGTTGGAATGCCGCGAAACTCACCAAGTCAAAGCGTTTCGCTGTGTGCGGAAGAAAGTCTGATGTAGAACAAGTAGCACAAGCATACATGCTCAAGAGGGATCACCCGAAATTCAAAGCCAACTGAATTACGTCAACCGGGGCATCAAAGTCGAAATGCCGCGAAACGCACCGAGTCAAAGCGTTCGCCTTTTGCGGAAGAAGTCTGATGTAGAACAAGAAGCAGAAGCATACACGCTCAAGAGGGATCACCTGAAATTCAAAGGCAACTGAATTTCGGCAACGGGGGCATCGAAGTCGGAATGCCACGAAACTCACCGAGTCAAAGCGTTTCGCCATTTGCGGAAGAAGTCTGATGTAGAACAAGTAGCAGAAGCATACATGCTCAAGAGGGATCACCCGAAATTCAAAGGCAACTAAATTTAAGCAACCGGGCCATCGAAGTTGGAAGTCCGCGAAACTCACCGAGGCAAAGCGTTTCGCCGTTTGCGGAAGAAGTCTAATGTAGAACAAGTAGCAGAAGCATACATGCTCAAGAGGGATCACCCGAAATTCAATGGCAATTGAATTACGGCAACCGGGGCATCAAAGTCAAAATGCCTCGAAATTCACCGATTTAAAGCGTTTTGCCTTTTGCGGAAGAAGTCTGATGTAGAACAAGTAGCAGAAGCATACATGCTCAAGAGGGATCACCCGAAATTCAAAGCCAATTGAATTACGGCAACCGCGGAATCGAAGTTGGAATGCCGCGAAACTCACCGAGTTAAAGCGTTTCGCCGTGTGCGGAAGAAAGTCTGATGTAGAACAAGTAGCAAAAGCATACATGCTCAAGAGGGATCACCCGAAATTCAAAGCCAACTGAATTACGGCAACCGGGGTATCAAAGTCGAAATGCCGCGAAACTCACCGAGTCAAAGCGTTCGCCTTTTGCGGAAGTGGTCTGTTGTAGAACAAGTAGCAGAAGCATACATGCTCAAGAGGGATCACCTGAAATTCAAAGGCAACTGAATTTCGGCAACGTGGGCATCCAAGTCGGAATGCCGTGAAACTCATCGAGTCAAAGCGTTACCCCGTTTGCGGAAGAAGTCTGATGTAGAACAAGTAGCAGAAGCATACATGCTCAAGAGGGATCACACGAAATTTAAAGGCAACTGGATTGCGGCAACCGGGGCATCAAAGTCGAAATGTCGCGAAACTCACCGAGTCAAAGCGTTGCGCCTTTTGCGGAAGAGCTCTGATGTAGAACACGTAGCAGAAGCATACATGCTCAAGAGGATCACCCAAAATTCAAAGGCAACTGAATTTCGGCAACCGCGGCATTGAAGTTGGAATGCCGCGAAACTCACCGAGTCAAAGCGTTTCGCTGTGTGCGGAAGAAAGTCTGATGTAGAACAAGTAGCACAAGCATACATGCTCAAGAGGGATCACCCGAAATTCAAAGCCAACTAAATTACGGCAACCGGGGCATCAAAGTCGAAATGCCGCGAAACGCACCGAGTCAAAGCGTTCGCCTTTTGCGGAAGAAGTTTGATGTAGAACAAGAAGCAGAAGCATACACGCTCAAGAGGGATCACCTGAAATTCAAAGGCAACTGAATTTCGGCAACGGGGGCATCGAAGTCGAAATGCCACGAAACTCACCGAGTCAAAGCGTTTCGCCGTTTGCGGAAGAAGTCTGATGTAGAACAAGTAGCAGAAGCATACATGCTCAAGAGGGATCACCCGAAATTCAAAGGCAACTAAATTTAAGCAACCGGGCCATCGAAGTTGGAAGTCCGCGAAACTCACCGAGGCAAAGCGTTTCACCGTTTGCGGAAGAAGTCTAATGTAGAACAAGTAGCAGAAGCATACATGCTCAAGAGGGATCACACGAAATTTAAAGGCAACTGGATTGCGGCAACCGGGGCATCAAAGTCGAAATGCCGCGAAACTCACCGAGTCAAAGCGTTGCGCCTTTTGCGGAAGAGCTCTGATGTAGAACACGTAGCAGAAGCATACATGCTCAAGAGGATCACCCAAAATTCAAAGGCAAATGAATTTCGGCAACCGCGGCATCGAAAATGGAATGCCGCGAAACTCACCGAGTCAAAGCGTTTCGCTGTGTGCGGAAGAAAGTCTGATGTAGAACAAGTAGCACAAGCATACATGCTCAAGAGGGATCACCCGAAATTCAAAGCCAACTGAATTACGGCAACCGGGGCATCAAAGTCGAAATGCCGCGAAACGCACCGAGTCAAAGCGTTCGCCTTTTGCGGAAGAAGTCTGATGTAGAACAAGAAGCAGAAGCATACACGCTCAAGAGGGATCACCTGAAATTCAAAGGCAACTGAATTTCGGCAACGGGGGCATCAAAGTCGGAATGCCACGAAACTCACCGAGTCAAAGCGTTTCGCCGTTTGCGGAAGAAGTCTGATGTAGAACAAGTAGCAGAAGCATACATGCTCAAGAGGGATCACCCGAAATTCAATGGCAATTGAATTACGGCAACCGGGGCATCAAAGTCGAAATGCCTCGAAATTGACCGATTTAAAGCGTTTTGCCTTTTGCGGAAGAAGTCTGATGTAGAACAAGTAGCAGAAGCATACATGCCCAAGAGGGATCACCCAAAATTCAAAGGCAATTGAATTACGGCAACCGCGGCATCGAAGTCGGAATGCCGCGAAACTCACCGAGTTAAAGCGTTTCGCCGTGTGCGGAAGAAAGTCTGATGTAGAACAAGTAGCAAAAGCATACATGCTCAAGAGGGATCACCTGAAATTCAAAGCCAACTGAATTACGGCAACCGGGGTATCAAAGTCGAAATGCCGCGAAACTCACCGAGTCAAAGCGTTCTCCTTTTGCGGAAGTGGTCTGATGTAGAACAAGTAGCAGAAGCATACATGCTCAAGAGGGATCACCTGAAATTCAAAGGCAACTGAATTTCGGCAACGGGGGCATCGAAGTCGGAATGCCGCGAAACTCACCGAGTCAAAGCGTTTCGCCGTTTACGGAAGAAAGTCTGATGTAGAACAAGTAGCAGAAGCATACATGCTCAAGAGGGATCATCCGAAATTCAAAGGCAACTAAATTTAAGCAACCGGGCCATCGAAGTTGGAAGTTCGCGAAACTCACCGAGGCAAAGCGTTTCGCCGTTTGCGGAAGAAGTCTAATGTAGAACAAGTAGCAGAAGCATACATGCTCAAGAGGGATCACCCGAAATTCAATGGCAAATGATTTACGGCAACCGGGGCATCAAAGTCGAAATGCCTCGAAATTCACCGATTTAAAGCGTTTTGCCTTTTGCGGAAGAAGTCTGATGTAGAACAAGTAGCAGAAGCATACATGCTCAAGAGGGATCACCCGAAATTCAAAGGCAATTGAATTACGGCAACCGCGGCATCAATGTCGGAATGCCGCGAAACTCACCGAGTTAAAGCGTTTCGCCGTGTGCGGAAGAAAGTCTGATGTAGAACAAGTAGCAAAAGCATACATGCTCAAGAGGGATCACCTGAAATTCAAAGCCAACTGAATAACGGCAACCGGGGTATCAAAGTCGAAATGCCGCGAAACTCACCGAGTCAAAGCGTTCGCCTTTTGCGGAAGTGGTCTGATGTAGAACAAGTAGCAGAAGCATACATGCTCAAGAGGGATCACCTGAAATTCAAAGGCAACTGAATTTCGGCAACGGGGGCATCGAAGTCGGAATGCCGCGAAACTCACCGAGTCAAAGCGTTTCGCCGTTTGCGGAAGAAAGTCTGATGTAGAACAAGTAGCAGAAGCATACATGCTCAAGAGGGATCATCCGAAATTCAAAGGCAACTAAATTTAAGCAACCGGGCCATCGAAGTTGGAAGTCCGCGAAACTCACCGAGGCAAAGCGTTTCGCCGTTTGCGGAAGAAGTCTGATGTAGAACAAGTAGCAGAAGCATACATGCTCAAGAGGGATCACCCGAAATTCAATGGCAATTGAATTACGGCAACCGGGGCATCAAAGTCGAAATGCCGCGAAATTCACCGAGTTAAAGCGTTTTGCCTTTTGCGGAAGAAGTCTGATGTAGAACAAGTAGCAGAAGCATACATGCTCAAGAAGGATCACCCGAAATTCAAAGGCAATTGAATTACGGCAACCGCGGCATCGAAGTCGGAATGCCGCGAAACTCACCGAGTTAAAGCGTTTCGCCGTGTGCGGAAGAAAGTCTGCTGTAGAACAAGTAGCAAAAGCATACATGCTCAAGAGGGATCACCCGAAATTCAAAGCCAACTGAATTACGGCAACCGGGGTATCAAAGTCGGAAGTCCGCGAAACTCACCGAGTCAAAGCGTTTTGCCGTTTGCGGAAGAAGTCTGATGTAGAACAAGTAGCAGAAGCATACATGCTCAAGAGGGATCACCCGAAATTCAAAGGCAACTAAATTTCAGCAACCGGGGCATCGAAGTCGGATTGCCGCGAAACTCACGGAGTCAATGCGTTTCGCCGTTTGCGCAAGAAGTCTGATGTAGAACAAGTAGCAGAAGCATACATGCTCAAGAGGGATCACCCGAAATTCAAAGGCAACTAAATGACGGCAACCGGGGCATCCAAGTCGGAATGCCGTGGAACTCACCGAGTCAAAGCGTTACCCCTTTTGCGGAAGAAGTCTGATGTAGAACAAGTAGCAGAAGCATACATGCTCAAGAGGGATCACACGAAATTCAAAGGCAACTGAATTTCGGCAACAGCGGCATCGAAGTTGGAATGCCGCGAAACTCACCGAGTCAAAGCGTTTCGTCGTGTACGGAAGAAAGTCTGATGTAGAACAAGTAGCACAAGCATACATGCTCAAGAGGGATCACCCGAAATTCATAGCCAACTGAATTACGGCAACCGGGGCATCAAAGTCGAAATGCTGCGAAACTCACCGAGACAAAGCGTTCGCCTTTTGCGGAAGAAAGTCTGATGTAGAACAAGTAGCAGAAGCATACATGCTCAAGAGGGATCATCCAAAATTCAAAGGCAACTCAATTTCAGCAACCGGGCCATCGAAGTCGGAAGTCCGCGAAAGTCACCGAGTCAAAACGTTTCGCCGTTTGCGGAAGAAGTCTGATGTAGAACAAGTAGCACAAGCATACATGCTCAAGAGGGATCACCCGAAATTCATAGCCAACTGAATTACGGCAACCGGGGCATCAAAGTCGAAATGCTGCGAAACTCACCGAGTCAAAGCGTTCGCCTTTTGCGGAAGAAGTCTGATGTAGAACAAGTATCAGAAGCATACACGCTCAAGAGGGATCACCTGAAATTCAAAGGCAACTGAATTTCGGCAACGGGGGCATCGAAGTCGGAATTCCATTAAACTCACCGAGTCAAAGCGTTTCGCCGTTTGCGGAAGAAGTCTGATGTAGAACAAGTAGCAGAAGCATACATGCTCAAGAAGGATCACCCGAAATTCAAAAGCAACTAAATTTAAGAAACCAGGCCATCGAAGTCGGAAGTCCGCGAAACTCACCAAGTCAAAGCGTTTCGCCGTTTGCGGAAGAAGTGTGATGTAGAACAAGTAGCAGAAGCATACAAGCTCAAGAGGGATCACCCGAAATTCAAAGGCAATTGAATTACGGCAACCGGGGCATCAAACTCGAAATGCCGCGAAACTCACTAAGTCAAAGCGTTTTGCCTTTTGCGGAAGAAGTCTGATGTAGAACAAGTAGCAGAAGAATACATACTCAAGAGGGATCACCTGAAATATAAAACGCAACTGAATTTCAGCAACGGGGGCATCGAAGTTGGAATACCGCGAAACTAACCGAGTCAAAGCGTTTCGCCGTTTGCGGAAGAAAGTCTGATGTAGAACAAGTAGCAGAAGCATACATGCTCAAGAGGGATCATCCAAAATTCAAAGGCAACTCAATTTCAGCAACCGGGCCATCGAAGTTGGAAGTCCGCGAAAGTCACCGAGTCAAAACGTTTCGCCGTTTGCGGAAGAAGTCTGATGTAGAACAAGTAGCAGAAGCATACATGCTCAAGAGGGATCACCCGAAATTCAAAGGCAACTGAATTTCGGCAACCGGGGCATCGAAGTCGGAATACCGCGAAACTCACCAAGTCATAGCGTTTCGCCGTGTGCGGAAGAAAGTCTGATGTAGAACAAGTAGCAGAAGCATACATGCTCAAGAGGGATCACCCGAAATTCAAAGGCAACTGAATTTCGACAACCGGGGCATCGAAGTCAGAATGCCGTGAAACTCACGGAGTCAAAGCGTTTCGCCGTTTGCGGAAGAAGTCTGATGTAGAACAAGTAGCAGAAGCATACATGCTCAAGAGGGATCACCCGAAATTCAAAGGCAACTAAATTTAAGCAACCGGACCATCGAAGTCGGAAGTCTGCGAAACTCACCGAGTCAAAGCGTTTCGCCGTTTGCGGAAGAAGTCTGATGTAGAACAAGTAGCAGAAGCATACATGCTCAAGAGGGATCACCCGAAATTCAATGGCAATTGAATTACGGCAACCGGGGCATCAAAGTCGAAATGCCTCGAAATTCACCGATTTAAAGCGTTTTGCCTTTTGCGGAAGAAGTCTGATGTAGAACAAGTAGCAGAAGCATACATGCTCAAGAGGGATCACCCGAAATTCAAAGGCAATTGAATTACGGCAACCGCGGCATCGAAGTCGGAATGCCGCGAAACTCACCGAGTTAAAGCGTTTCGCCGTGTGCGGAAGAAAGTCTGATGTAGAACAAGTAGCAAAAGCATACATGCTCAAGAGGGATCACCTGAAATTCAAAGCCAACTGAATAACGGCAACCGGGGTATCAAAGTCGAAATGCCGCGAAGCTCACCGAGTCAAAGCGTTCGCCTTTTGCGGAAGCGGTCTGATGTAGAACAAGTAGCAGAAGCATACATGCTCAAGAGGGATCACCTGAAATTCAAAGGCAACTGAATTTCGGCAACGGGGGCATCGAAGTCGGAATGCCGCGAAACTCACCGAGTCAAAGCGTTTCGCCATTTGCGGAAGAAAGTCTGATGTAGAACAAGTAGCAGAAGCATACATGCTCAAGAGGGATCATCCGAAATTCAAAGGCAACTAAATTTAAGCAACCGGGCCATCGAAGTTGGAAGTCCGCGAAACTCACCGAGGCAAAGCGTTTCGCCGTTTGCGGAAGAAGTCTGATGTAGAACAAGTAGCAGAAGCATACATGCTCAAGAGGGATCACCCGAAATTCAATGGCAATTGAATTACGGCAACCGGGGCATCAAAGTCAAAATGCCGCGAAATTCACCGAGTTAAAGCGTTTTGCCTTTTGCGGAAGAAGTCTGATGTAGAACAAGTAGCAGAAGCATACATGTTCAAGAAGGATCACCCGAAATTCAAAGGCAATTGAATTACGGCAACCGCGGCTTCGAAGTCGGAATGCCGCGAAACTCACCGAGTTAAAGCGTTTCGCCGTGTGCGGAAGAAAGTCTGATGTAGAACAAGTAGCAAAAGCATACATGCTCAAGAGGGATCACCCGAAATTCAAAGCCAACTGAATTACGGCAACCGGGGTATCAAAGTCGGAAGTCCGCGAAACTCACCGAGTCAAAGCGTTTTGCCGTTTGCGGAAGAAGTCTGATGTAGAACAAGTAGCAGAAGCATACATGCTCAAGAGGGATCACCCGAAATTCAAAGGCAACTAAATTTCAGCAACCGGGGCATCGAAGTCGGATTGCCGCGAAACTCACGGAGTCAAAGCGTTTCGCCGTTTGCGCAAGAAGTCTGATGTAGAACAAGTAGCAGAAGCATACATGCTCAAGAGGGATCACCCGAAATTCAAAGGCAACTAAATGACGGCAACCGGGGCATCCAAGTCGGAATGCCGTGGAACTCACCGAGTCAAAGCGTTACCCCTTTTGCGGAAGAAGTCTGATGTAGAACAAGTAGCAGAAGCATACATGCTCAAGAGGGATCACACGAAATTCAAAGGCAACTGAATTTCGGCAACAGCGGCATCGAAGTTGGAATGCCGCGAAACTCACCGAGTCAAAGCGTTTCGTCGTGTACGGAAGAAAGTCTGATGTAGAACAAGTAGCACAAGCATACATGCTCAAGAGGGATCACCCGAAATTCATAGCCAACTGAATTACGGCAACCGGGGCATCAAAGTCGAAATGCTGCGAAACTCACCGAGTCAAAGCGTTCGCCTTTTGCGGAAGAAAGTCTGATGTAGAACAAGTAGCAGAAGCATACATGCTCAAGAGGGATCATCCAAAATTCAAAGGCAACTCAATTTCAGCAACCGGGCCATCGAAGTCGGAAGTCCGCGAAAGTCACCAAGTCAAAACGTTTCGCCGTTTGCGGAAGAAGTCTGATGTAGAACAAGTAGCACAAGCATACATGCTCAAGAGGGATCACCCGAAATTCATAGCCAACTGAATTACGGCAACCGGGGCATCAAAGTCGAAATGCTGCGAAACTCACCGAGTCAAAGCGTTCGCCTTTTGCGGAAGAAGTCTGATGTAGAACAAGTATCAGAAGCATACACGCTCAAGAGGGATCACCTGAAATTCAAAGGCAACTGAATTTCGGCAACGGGGGCATCGAAGTCGGAATTCCATTAAACTCACCGAGTCAAAGCGTTTCGCCGTTTGCGGAAGAAGTCTGATGTAGAACAAGTAGCAGAAGCATACATGCTCAAGAAGGATCACCCGAAATTCAAAAGCAACTAAATTTAAGAAACCAGGCCATCGAAGTCGGAAGTCCGCGAAACTCACCAAGTCAAAGCGTTTCGCCGTTTGCGGAAGAAGTGTGATGTAGAACAAGTAGCAGAAGCATACAAGCTCAAGAGGGATCACCCGAAATTCAAAGGCAATTGAATTACGGCAACCGGGGCATCAAACTCGAAATGCCGCGAAACTCACTAAGTCAAAGCGTTTTGCCTTTTGCGGAAGAAGTCTGATGTAGAACAAGTAGCAGAAGAATACATACTCAAGAGGGATCACCTGAAATATAAAACGCAACTGAATTTCAGCAACGGGGGCATCGAAGTTGGAATACCGCGAAACTCACCGAGTCAAAGCGTTTCGCCGTTTGCGGAAGAAAGTCTGATGTAGAACAAGTAGCAGAAGCATACATGCTCAAGAGGGATCATCCAAAATTCAAAGGCAACTCAATTTCAGCAACCGGGCCATCGAAGTCGGAAGTCCGCGAAAGTCACCGAGTCAAAACGTTTCGCCGTTTGCGGAAGAAGTCTGATGTAGAACAAGTAGCAGAAGCATACATGCTCAAGAGGGATCACCCGAAATTCAAAGGCAACTGAATTTCAGCAACCGGGGCATCGAAGTCGGAATACCGCGAAACTCACCAAGTCATAGCGTTTCGCCGTGTGCGGAAGAAAGTCTGATGTAGAACAAGTAGCAGAAGCATACATGCTCAAGAGGGATCACCCGAAATTCAAAGGCAACTGAATTTCGACAACTGGGGCATCGAAGTCAGAATGCCGTGAAACTCACGGAGTCAAAGCGTTTCGCCGTTTGCGGAAGAAGTCTGATGTAGAACAAGTAGCAGAAGCATACATGCTCAAGAGGGATCACCCGAAATTCAAAGGCAACTAAATTTAAGCAACCGGACCATCGAAGTCGGAAGTCTGCGAAACTCACCGAGTCAAAGCGTTTCGCCGTTTGCGGAAGAAGTCTGATGTAGAACAAGTAGCAGAAGCATACATGCTCAAGAGGGATCACCCGAAATTCAATGGCAATTGAATTACGGCAACTGGGGCATCAAAGTCGAAATGCCGCGAAATTCACCGAGTCAAAGCGTTTTGCCTTTTGCGGAAGAAGTCTGATGTAGAACAAGTAGCAGAAGCATACATGCTCAAGAGGGATCACCCGAAATTCAAAGGCAATTGAATTACGGCAACCGCGGAATCGAAGTTGGAATGCCGCGAAACTCACCGAGTTAAAGCGTTTCGCCGTGTGCGGAAGAAAGTCTGATGTAGAACAAGTAGCACAAGCATACATGCTCAAGAGGGATCACCCGAAATTCAAAGCCAACTGAATTACGGCAACCGGGGCATCAAAGTCGAAATGCCGCGAAACGCACCGAGTCAAAGCGTTCGCCTTTTGCGGAAGAAGTCTGATGTAGAACAAGAAGCAGAAGCATACACGCTCAAGAGGGATCACCTGAAATTCAAAGGCAACTGAATTTCGGCAACGGGGGCATCGAAGTCGGAATGCCACGAAACTCACCGAGTCAAAGCGTTTCGCCGTTTGCGGAAGAAGTCTGATGTAGAACAAGTAGCAGAAGCATACATGCTCAAGAGGGATCACCCGAAATTCAAAGGCAACTAAATTTAAGCAACCGGGCCATCGAAGTTGGAAGTCCGCGAAACTCACCGAGGCAAAGCGTTTCGCCGTTTGCGGAAGAAGTCTAATGTAGAACAAGTAGCAGAAGCATACATGCTCAAGAGGGATCACACGAAATTTAAAGGCAACTAGATTGCGGCAACCGGGGCATCAAAGTCGAAATGCCGCGAAACTCACCGAGTCAAAGCGTTGCGCCTTTTGCGGAAGAGCTCTGATGTAGAACACGTAGCAGAAGCATACATGCTCAAGAGGATCACCCAAAATTCAAAGGCAACTGAATTTCGGCAACCGCGGCATCGAAAATGGAATGCCGCGAAACTCACCGAGTCAAAGCGTTTCGCTGTGTGCGGAAGAAAGTCTGATGTAGAACAAGTAGCACAAGCATACATGCTCAAGAGGGATCACCCGAAATTCAAAGCCAACTGAATTACGGCAACCGGGGCATCAAAGTCGAAATGCCGCGAAACGCACCGAGTCAAAGCGTTCGCCTTTTGCAGAAGAAGTCTGATGTAGAACAAGAAGCAGAAGCATACACGCTCAAGAGGGATCACCTGAAATTCAAAGGCAACTGAATTTCGGCAACGGGGGCATCGAAGTCGGAATGCCACGAAACTCACCGAGTCAAAGCGTTTCGCCGTTTGCGGAAGAAGTCTGATGTAGAACAAGTAGCAGAAGCATACATGCTCAAGAGGGATCATCCGAAATTCAAAGGCAACTAAATTTTAGCAACCGGGCCATCGAAGTTGGAAGTCCGCGAAACTCACCGAGGCAAAGCGTTTCGCCGTTTGCGGAAGAAGTCTAATGTAGAACAAGTAGTAGAAGCATACATGCTCAAGAGGGATCACCCGAAATTCAATGGCAATTGAATTACGGCAACCGGGGCATCAAAGTCGAAATGCCGCGAAATTCACCGAGTTAAAGCGTTTTGCCTTTTGCGGAAGAAGTCTGATGTAGAACAAGTAGCAGAAGCATACATGCTCAAGAGGGATCACCCGAAATTCAAAGGCAATTGAATTACGGCAACCGCGGCTTCGAAGTCGGAATGCCGCGAAACTCACCGAGTTAAAGCGTTTCGCCGTGTGCGGAAGAAAGTCTGATGTAGAACAAGTAGCAAAAGCATACATGCTCAAGAGGGATCACCCGAAATTCAAAGCCAACTGAATTACGGCAACCGGGGTATCAAAGTCGGAAGTCCGCGAAACTCACCGAGTCAAAGCGTTTTACCGTTTGCGGAAGAAGTCTGATGTAGAACAAGTAGCAGAAGCATACATGCTCAAGAGGGATCACCCGAAATTCAAAGGCAACTAAATTTCAGCAACCGGGGCATCAAAGTCGAAATGCCGCGAAACTCACCGAGTCAAAGCGTTGCGCCTTTTGCGGAAGAGCTCTGATGTAGAACACGTAGCAGAAGCATACATGCTCAAGAGGATCACCCAAAATTCAAAGGCAACTGAATTTCGGCAACCGCGGCATCGAAAATGGAATGCCGCGAAACTCACCGAGTCAAAGCGTTTCGCTGTGTGCGGAAGAAAGTCTGATGTAGAACAAGTAGCACAAGCATACATGCTCAAGAGGGATCACCCGAAATTCAAAGCCAACTGAATTACGGCAACCGGGGCATCAAAGTCGAAATGCCGCGAAACGCACCGAGTCAAAGCGTTCGCCTTTTGCGGAAGAAGTCTGATGTAGAACAAGAAGCAGAAGCATACACGCTCAAGAGGGATCACCTGAAATTCAAAGGCAACTGAATTTCGGCAACGGGGGCATCAAAGTCGGAATGCCACGAAACTCACCGAGTCAAAGCGTTTCGCCGTTTGCGGAAGAAGTCTGATGTAGAACAAGTAGCAGAAGCATACATGCTCAAGAGGGATCACCCGAAATTCAAAGGCAACTAAATTTAAGCAACCGGGCCATCGAAGTTCGAAGTCCGCGAAACTCACCGAGGCAAAGCGTTTCGCCGTTTGCGGAAGAAGTCTAATGTAGAACAAGTAGCAGAAGCATACATGCTCAAGAGGGATCACCCGAAATTCAATGGCAATTGAATTACGGCAACCGGGGCATCAAAGTCGAAATGCCTCGAAATTGACCGATTTAAAGCGTTTTGCCTTTTGCGGAAGAAGTCTGATGTAGAACAAGTAGCAGAAGCATACATGCTCAAGAGGGATCACCCGAAATTCAAAGGCAATTGAATTACAGCAACCGCGGCATCGAAGTCGGAATGCCGCGAAACTCACCGAGTTAAAGCGTTTCGCCGTGTGCGGAAGAAAGTCTGATGTAGAACAAGTAGCAAAAGCATACATGCTCAAGAGGGATCACCTGAAATTCAAAGCCAACTGAATTACGGCAACCGGGGTATCAAAGTCGAAATACCGCGAAACTCACCGAGTCAAAGCGTTCTCCTTTTGCGGAAGTGGTCTGATGTAGAACAAGTAGCAGAAGCATACATGCTCAAGAGGGATCACCTCAAATTCAAAGGCAACTGAATTTCGGCAACGGGGGCATCGAAGTCGGAATGCCGCGAAACTCACCGAGTCAAAGCGTTTCGCCGTTTACGGAAGAAAGTCTGATGTAGAACAAGTAGCAGAAGCATACATGCTCAAGAGGGATCATCCGAAATTCAAAGGCAACTAAATTTAAGCAACCGGGCCATCGAAGTTGGAAGTCCGCGAAACTCACCGAGGCAAAGCGTTTCGCCGTTTGCGGAAGAAGTCTAATGTAGAACAAGTAGCAGAAGCATACATGCTCAAGAGGGATCACCCGAAATTCAATGGCAATTGAATTACGGCAACCGGGGCATCAAAGTCGAAATGCCTCGAAATTGACCGATTTAAAGCGTTTTGCCTTTTGCGGAAGAAGTCTGATGTAGAACAAGTAGCAGAAGCATACATGCTCAAGAGGGATCACCCGAAATTCAAAGGCAATTGAATTACAGCAACCGCGGCATCGAAGTCGGAATGCCGCGAAACTCACCGAGTTAAAGCGTTTCGCCGTGTGCGGAAGAAAGTCTGATGTAGAACAAGTAGCAAAAGCATACATGCTCAAGAGGGATCACCTGAAATTCAAAGCCAACTGAATTACGGCAACCGGGGTATCAAAGTCGAAATGCCGCGAAACTCACCGAGTCAAAGCGTTCTCCTTTTGCGGAAGTGGTCTGATGTAGAACAAGTAGCAGAAGCATACATGCTCAAGAGGGATCACCTCAAATTCAAAGGCAACTGAATTTCGGCAACGGGGGCATCGAAGTCGGAATGCCGCGAAACTCACCGAGTCAAAGCGTTTCGCCGTTTACGGAAGAAAGTCTGATGTAGAACAAGTAGCAGAAGCATACATGCTCAAGAGGGATCATCCGAAATTCAAAGGCAACTAAATTTAAGCAACCGGGCCATCGAAGTTGGAAGTCCGCGAAACTCACCGAGGCAAAGCGTTTCGCCGTTTGCGGAAGAAGTCTAATGTAGAACAAGTAGTAGAAGCATACATGCTCAAGAGGGATCACCCGAAATTCAATGGCAATTGAATTACGGCAACCGGGGCATCAAAGTCGAAATGCCGCGAAATTCACCGAGTTAAAGCGTTTTGCCTTTTGCGGAAGAAGTCTGATGTAGAACAAGTAGCAGAAGCATACATGCTCAAGAGGGATCACCCGAAATTCAAAGGCAATTGAATTACGGCAACCGCGGCTTCGAAGTCGGAATGCCGCGAAACTCACCGAGTTAAAGCGTTTCGCCGTGTGCGGAAGAAAGTCTGATGTAGAACAAGTAGCAAAAGCATACATGCTCAAGAGGGATCACCCGAAATTCAAAGCCAACTGAATTACGGCAACCGGGGTATCAAAGTCGGAAGTCCGCGAAACTCACCGAGTCAAAGCGTTTTGCCGTTTGCGGAAGAAGTCTGATGTAGAACAAGTAGCAGAAGCATACATGCTCAAGAGGGATCACCCGAAATTCAAAGGCAACTAAATTTCAGCAACCGGGGCATCGAAGTCGGATTGCCGCGAAACTCACGGAGTCAAAGCGTTTCGCCGTTTGCGCAAGAAGTCTGATGTAGAACAAGTAGCAGAAGCATACATGCTCAAGAGGGATCACCCGAAATTCAAAGGCAACTAAATGACGGCAACCGGGGCATCCAAGTCGGAATGCCGTGGAACTCACCGAGTCAAAGCGTTACCCCTTTTGCGGAAGAAGTCTGATGTAGAACAAGTAGCAGAAGCATACATGCTCAAGAGGGATCACACGAAATTCAAAGGCAACTGAATTTCGGCAACAGCGGCATCGAAGTTGGAATGCCGCGAAACTCACCGAGTCAAAGCGTTTCGTCGTGTACGGAAGAAAGTCTGATGTAGAACAAGTAGCACAAGCATACATGCTCAAGAGGGATCACCCGAAATTCATAGCCAACTGAATTACGGCAACCGGGGCATCAAAGTCGAAATGCTGCGAAACTCACCGAGTCAAAGCGTTCGCCTTTTGCGGAAGAAGTCTGATGTAGAACAAGTATCAGAAGCATACACGCTCAAGAGGGATCACCTGAAATTCAAAGGCAACTGAATTTCGGCAACGGGGGCATCGAAGTCGGCATTCCATTAAACTCACCGAGTCAAAGCGTTTCGCCGTTTGCGGAAGAAGTCTGATGTAGAACAAGTAGCAGAAGCATACATGCTCAAGAAGGATCACCCGAAATTCAAAAGCAACTAAATTTAAGAAACCAGGCCATCGAAGTCGGAAGTCCGCGAAACTCACCAAGTCAAAGCGTTTCGCCGTTTGCGGAAGAAGTGTGATGTAGAACAAGTAGCAGAAGCATACAAGCTGAAGAGGGATCACCCGAAATTCAAAGGCAATTGAATTACGGCAACCGGGGCATCAAACTCGAAATGCCGCGAAACTCACTAAGTCAAAGCGTTTTGCCTTTTGCGGAAGAAGTCTGATGTAGAACAAGTAGCAGAAGAATACATACTCAAGAGGTATCACCTGAAATATAAAACGCAACTGAATTTCAGCAACGGGGGCATCGAAGTCGGAATACCGCGAAACTCACCGAGTCAAAGCGTTTCGCCGTTTGCGGAAGAAAGTCTGATGTAGAACAAGTAGCAGAAGCATACATGCTCAAGAGGGATCATCCAAAATTCAAAGGCAACTCAATTTCAGCAACCGGGCCATCGAAGTCGGAAGTCCGCGAAAGTCACCGAGTCAAAACGTTTCGCCGTTTGCGGAAGAAGTCTGATGTAGAACAAGTAGCAGAAGCATACATGCTCAAGAGGGATCACCCAAAATTCAAAGGCAACTGAATTTCGGCAACCGGGGCATCGAAGTCGGAATACCGCGAAACTCACCAAGTCATAGCGTTTCGCCGTGTGCGGAAGAAAGTCTGATGTAGAACAAGTAGCAGAAGCATACATGCTCAAGAGGGATCACCCGAAATTCAAAGGCAACTGAATTTCGACAACTGGGGCATCGAAGTCAGAATGCCGTGAAACTCACGGAGTCAAAGCGTTTCGCCGTTTGCGGAAGAAGTCTGATGTAGAACAAGTAGCAGAAGCATACATGCTCAAGAGGGATCACCCGAAATTCAAAGGCAACTAAATTTAAGCAACCGGACCATCGAAGTCGGAAGTCTGCGAAACTCACCGAGTCAAAGCGTTTCGCCGTTTGCGGAACAAGTCTGATGTAGAACAAGTAGCAGAAGCATACATGCTCAAGAGGGATCACCCGAAATTCAAAGGCAACTGAATTTCGACAACTAGGGCATCAAAGTCGGAATGCCGCGAAACTCACGAAGTCAAAGCGTTTCGCCGTTTGCGGAAGAAGTCTGATGTAGAACAAGTAGCAGAAGCATACATGCTCAAGAGGGATCACCTGAAATTCAAAGCCAACTGAATTACGGCAACCGGGGCATCAAAGTCGAAATGCCGCGAAACGCACCGAGTCAAAGCGTTCGCCTTTTGCGGAAGAAGTCTGATGTAGAACAAGAAGCAGAAGCATACACGCTCAAGAGGGATCACCTGAAATTCAAAGGCAACTGAATTTCGGCAACGGGGGCATCAAAGTCGGAATGCCACGAAACTCACCGAGTCAAAGCGTTTCGCCGTTTGCGGAAGAAGTCTGATGTAGAACAAGTAGCAGAAGCATACATGCTCAAGAGGGATCACCCGAAATTCAAAGGCAACTAAATTTAAGCAACCGGGCCATCGAAGTTCGAAGTCCGCGAAACTCACCGAGGCAAAGCGTTTCGCCGTTTGCGGAAGAAGTCTAATGTAGAACAAGTAGCAGAAGCATACATGCTCAAGAGGGATCACCCGAAATTCAATGGCAATTGAATTACGGCAACCGGGGCATCAAAGTCGAAATGCCGCGAAATTCACCGAGTCAAAGCGTTTTGCCTTTTGCGGAAGAAGTCTGATGTAGAACAAGTAGCAGAAGCATACATGCTCAAGAGGGATCACCCGAAATTCAAAGGCAATTGAATTACGGCAACCGCGGAATCGAAGTTGGAATGCCGCGAAACTCACCGAGTTAAAGCGTTTCGCCGTGTGCGGAAGAAAGTCTGATGTAGAACAAGTAGCAAAAGCATACATGCTCAAGAGGGATCACCCGAAATTCAAAGCCAATTGAATTACGGCAACCGGGGTATCAAAGTCAAAATGCCGCGAAACTCACCGAGTCAAAGCGTTCAACTTTTGCGGAAGTGGTCTGATGTAGAACAAGTAGCAGAAGCATACATGCTCAAGAGGGATCACCTGAAATTCAAAGGCAATTGAATTACGGCAACCGCGGCTTCGAAGTCGGAATGCCGCGAAACTCACCGAGTTAAAGCGTTTCGCCGTGTGCGGAAGAAAGTCTGATGTAGAACAAGTAGCAAAAGCATACATGCTCAAGAGGGATCACCCGAAATTCAAAGCCAACTGAATTACGGCAACCGGGGTATCAAAGTCGGAAGTCCGCGAAACTCACCGAGTCAAAGCGTTTTGCCGTTTGCGGAAGAAGTCTGATGTAGAACAAGTAGCAGAAGCATACATGCTCAAGAGGGATCACCCGAAATTCAAAGGCAACTAAATTTCAGCAACCGGGGCATCAAAGTCGAAATGCCGCGAAACTCACCGAGTCAAAGCGTTGCGCCTTTTGCGGAAGAGCTCTGATGTAGAACACGTAGCAGAAGCATACATGCTCAAGAGGATCACCCAAAATTCAAAGGCAACTGAATTTCGGCAACCGCGGCATCGAAAATGGAATGCCGCGAAACTCACCGAGTCAAAGCGTTTCGCTGTGTGCGGAAGAAAGTCTGATGTAGAACAAGTAGCACAAGCATACATGCTCAAGAGGGATCACCCGAAATTCAAAGCCAACTGAATTACGGCAACCGGGGCATCAAAGTCGAAATGCCGCGAAACGCACCGAGTCAAAGCGTTCGCCTTTTGCGGAAGAAGTCTGATGTAGAACAAGAAGCAGAAGCATACACGCTCAAGAGGGATCACCTGAAATTCAAAGGCAACTGAATTTCGGCAACGGGGGCATCAAAGTCGGAATGCCACGAAACTCACCGAGTCAAAGCGTTTCGCCGTTTGCGGAAGAAGTCTGATGTAGAACAAGTAGCAGAAGCATACATGCTCAAGAGGGATCACCCGAAATTCAAAGGCAACTAAATTTAAGCAACCGGGCCATCGAAGTTCGAAGTCCGCGAAACTCACCGAGGCAAAGCGTTTCGCCGTTTGCGGAAGAAGTCTAATGTAGAACAAGTAGCAGAAGCATACATGCTCAAGAGGGATCACCCGAAATTCAATGGCAATTGAATTACGGCAACCGGGGCATCAAAGTCGAAATGCCTCGAAATTGACCGATTTAAAGCGTTTTGCCTTTTGCGGAAGAAGTCTGATGTAGAACAAGTAGCAGAAGCATACATGCTCAAGAGGGATCACCCAAAATTCAAAGGCAATTGAATTACAGCAACCGCGGCATCGAAGTCGGAATGCCGCGAAACTCACCGAGTTAAAGCGTTTCGCCGTGTGCGGAAGAAAGTCTGATGTAGAACAAGTAGCAAAAGCATACATGCTCAAGAGGGATCACCTGAAATTCAAAGCCAACTGAATTACGGCAACCGGGGTATCAAAGTCGAAATGCCGCGAAACTCACCGAGTCAAAGCGTTCTCCTTTTGCGGAAGTGGTCTGATGTAGAACAAGTAGCAGAAGCATACATGCTCAAGAGGGATCACCTCAAATTCAAAGGCAACTGAATTTCGGCAACGGGGGCATCGAAGTCGGAATGCCGCGAAACTCACCGAGTCAAAGCGTTTCGCCGTTTACGGAAGAAAGTCTGATGTAGAACAAGTAGCAGAAGCATACATGCTCAAGAGGGATCATCCGAAATTCAAAGGCAACTAAATTTAAGCAACCGGGCCATCGAAGTTGGAAGTCCGCGAAACTCACCGAGGCAAAGCGTTTCGCCGTTTGCGGAAGAAGTCTAATGTAGAACAAGTAGCAGAAGCATACATGCTCAAGAGGGATCACCCGAAATTCAATGGCAATTGAATTACGGCAACCGGGGCATCAAAGTCGAAATGCCTCGAAATTGACCGATTTAAAGCGTTTTGCCTTTTGCGGAAGAAGTCTGATGTAGAACAAGTAGCAGAAGCATACATGCTCAAGAGGGATCACCCGAAATTCAAAGGCAATTGAATTACAGCAACCGCGGCATCGAAGTCGGAATGCCGCGAAACTCACCGAGTTAAAGCGTTTCGCCGTGTGCGGAAGAAAGTCTGATGTAGAACAAGTAGCAAAAGCATACATGCTCAAGAGGGATCACCTGAAATTCAAAGCCAACTGAATTACGGCAACCGGGGTATCAAAGTCGAAATGCCGCGAAACTCACCGAGTCAAAGCGTTCTCCTTTTGCGGAAGTGGTCTGATGTAGAACAAGTAGCAGAAGCATACATGCTCAAGAGGGATCACCTCAAATTCAAAGGCAACTGAATTTCGGCAACGGGGGCATCGAAGTCGGAATGCCGCAAAACTCACCGAGTCAAAGCGTTTCGCCGTTTACGGAAGAAAGTCTGATGTAGAACAAGTAGCAGAAGCATACATGCTCAAGAGGGATCATCCGAAATTCAAAGGCAACTAAATTTAAGCAACCGGGCCATCGAAGTTGGAAGTCCGCGAAACTCACCGAGGCAAAGCGTTTCGCCGTTTGCGGAAGAAGTCTAATGTAGAACAAGTAGTAGAAGCATACATGCTCAAGAGGGATCACCCGAAATTCAATGGCAATTGAATTACGGCAACCGGGGCATCAAAGTCGAAATGCCGCGAAATTCACCGAGTTAAAGCGTTTTGCCTTTTGCGGAAGAAGTCTGATGTAGAACAAGTAGCAGAAGCATACATGCTCAAGAGGGATCACCCGAAATTCAAAGGCAATTGAATTACGGCAACCGCGGCTTCGAAGTCGGAATGCCGCGAAACTCACCGAGTTAAAGCGTTTCGCCGTGTGCGGAAGAAAGTCTGATGTAGAACAAGTAGCAGAAGCATACATGCTCAAGAGGGATCACCCGAAATTCAAAGGCAACTAAATGACGACAACCGGGGCATCCAAGTCGGAATGCCGTGGAACTCACCGAGTCAAAGCGTTACCCCTTTTGCGGAAGAAGTCTGATGTAGAACAAGTAGCAGAAGCATACATGCTCAAGAGGGATCACACGAAATTCAAAGGCAACTGAATTTCGGCAACAGCGGCATCGAAGTTGGAATGCCGCGAAACTCACCGAGTCAAAGCGTTTCGTCGTGTACGGAAGAAAGTCTGATGTAGAACAAGTAGCACAAGCATACATGCTCAAGAGGGATCACCCGAAATTCATAGCCAACTGAATTACGGCAACCGGGGCATCAAAGTCGAAATGCTGCGAAACTCACCGAGTCAAAGCGTTCGCCTTTTGCGGAAGAAGTCTGATGTAGAACAAGTATCAGAAGCATACACGCTCAAGAGGGATCACCTGAAATTCAAAGGCAACTGAATTTCGGCAACGGGGGCATCGAAGTCGGCATTCCATTAAACTCACCGAGTCAAAGCGTTTCGCCGTTTGCGGAAGAAGTCTGATGTAGAACAAGTAGCAGAAGCATACATGCTCAAGAAGGATCACCCGAAATTCAAAAGCAACTAAATTTAAGAAACCAGGCCATCGAAGTCGGAAGTCCGCGAAACTCACCAAGTCAAAGCGTTTCGCCGTTTGCGGAAGAAGTGTGATGTAGAACAAGTAGCAGAAGCATACAAGCTGAAGAGGGATCACCCGAAATTCAAAGGCAATTGAATTACGGCAACCGGGGCATCAAACTCGAAATGCCGCGAAACTCACTAAGTCAAAGCGTTTTGCCTTTTGCGGAAGAAGTCTGATGTAGAACAAGTAGCAGAAGAATACATACTCAAGAGGTATCACCTGAAATATAAAACGCAACTGAATTTCAGCAACGGGGGCATCGAAGTCGGAATACCGCGAAACTCACCGAGTCAAAGCGTTTCGCCGTTTGCGGAAGAAAGTCTGATGTAGAACAAGTAGCAGAAGCATACATGCTCAAGAGGGATCATCCAAAATTCAAAGGCAACTCAATTTCAGCAACCGGGCCATCGAAGTCGGAAGTCCGCGAAAGTCACCGAGTCAAAACGTTTCGCCGTTTGCGGAAGAAGTCTGATGTAGAACAAGTAGCAGAAGCATACATGCTCAAGAGGGATCACCCAAAATTCAAAGGCAACTGAATTTCGGCAACCGGGGCATCGAAGTCGGAATACCGCGAAACTCACCAAGTCATAGCGTTTCGCCGTGTGCGGAAGAAAGTCTGATGTAGAACAAGTAGCAGAAGCATACATGCTCAAGAGGGATCACCCGAAATTCAAAGGCAACTGAATTTCGACAACTGGGGCATCGAAGTCAGAATGCCGTGAAACTCACGGAGTCAAAGCGTTTCGCCGTTTGCGGAAGAAGTCTGATGTAGAACAAGTAGCAGAAGCATACATGCTCAAGAGGGATCACCCGAAATTCAAAGGCAACTAAATTTAAGCAACCGGACCATCGAAGTCGGAAGTCTGCGAAACTCACCGAGTCAAAGCGTTTCGCCGTTTGCGGAACAAGTCTGATGTAGAACAAGTAGCAGAAGCATACATGCTCAAGAGGGATCACCCGAAATTCAAAGGCAACTGAATTTCGACAACTAGGGCATCAAAGTCGGAATGCCGCGAAACTCACGAAGTCAAAGCGTTTCGCCGTTTGCGGAAGAAGTCTGATGTAGAACAAGTAGCAGAAGCATACATGCTCAAGAGGGATCACCTGAAATTCAAAGCCAACTGAATTACGGCAACCGGGGCATCAAAGTCGAAATGCCGCGAAACGCACCGAGTCAAAGCGTTCGCCTTTTGCGGAAGAAGTCTGATGTAGAACAAGAAGCAGAAGCATACACGCTCAAGAGGGATCACCTGAAATTCAAAGGCAACTGAATTTCGGCAACGGGGGCATCAAAGTCGGAATGCCACGAAACTCACCGAGTCAAAGCGTTTCGCCGTTTGCGGAAGAAGTCTGATGTAGAACAAGTAGCAGAAGCATACATGCTCAAGAGGGATCACCCGAAATTCAAAGGCAACTAAATTTAAGCAACCGGGCCATCGAAGTTCGAAGTCCGCGAAACTCACCGAGGCAAAGCGTTTCGCCGTTTGCGGAAGAA
Source organism: Populus davidiana (assembly GCA_030145905.1). Lineage (NCBI taxonomy): Eukaryota > Viridiplantae > Streptophyta > Magnoliopsida > Malpighiales > Salicaceae > Populus > Populus davidiana. Next base: position 10,991,483 of record CM057792.1, on the reverse strand, counting down.
GTCTAATGTAGAACAAGTAGCAGAAGCATACATGCTCAAGAGGGATCACCCGAAATTCAATGGCAATTGAATTACGGCAACCGGGGCATCAAAGTCGAAATGCCGCGAAATTCACCGAGTCAAAGCGTTTTTCCTTTTGCGGAAGAAGTCTGATGTAGAACAAGTAGCAGAAGCATACATGCTCAAGAGGGATCACCCGAAATTCAAAGGCAATTGAATTACGGCAACCGCGGAATCGAAGTTGGAATGCCGCGAAACTCACCGAGTTAAAGCGTTTCGCCGTGTGCGGAAGAAAGTCTGATGTAGAACAAGTAGCAAAAGCATACATGCTCAAGAGGGATCACCCGAAATTCAAAGCCAATTGAATTACGGCAACCGGGGTATCAAAGTCAAAATGCCGCGAAACTCACCGAGTCAAAGCGTTCGCCTTTTGCGGAAGTGGTCTGATGTAGAACAAGTAGCAGAAGCATACATGCTCAAGAGGGATCACCTGAAATTCAAAGGCAACTGAATTTCGGCAACGGGGGCATCCAAGTCGGAATGCCGTGAAACTCATCGAGTCAAAGCGTTACCCCGTTTGCGGAAGAAGTCTGATGTAGAACAAGTAGCAGAAGCATACATGCTCAAGAGGGATCACACGAAATTTAAAGGCAACTGGATTGCGGCAACCGGGGCATCAAAGTCGAAATGCCGCGAAACTCACCGAGTCAAAGCGTTGCGCCTTTTGCGGAAGAGCTCCGATGTAGAACACGTAGCAGAAGCATACATGCTCAAGAGGATCACCCAAAATTCAAAGGCAACTGAATTTCGGCAACCGGGGCATCGAAGTCGGAATGCCGCGAAACTCACCGAGTCATAGCGTTTCGCCGTGTGCGGAAGAAAGTCTGATGTAGAACAAGTAGCAGAAGCATACATGCTCAAGAGGGATCACCCGAAATTCAAAGGCAACTGAATTTCGACAACTGGGGCATCGAAGTCAGAATGCCGTGAAACTCACGGAGTCAAAGCGTTTCGCCGTTTGCGGAAGAAGTCTGATGTAGAACAAGTAGCAGAAGCATACATGCTCAAGAGGGATCACCCGAAATTCAAAGGCAACTGAATTTCAGCAACCGGGGCATCGAAGTCGGATTGCCGCGAAACTCACGGAGTCAAAGCGTTTCGCCGTTTGCGCAAGAAGTCTGATGTAGAACAAGTAGCAGAAGCATACATGCTCAAGAGGGATCACCCGAAATTCAAAGGCAACTAAATGACGGCAACCGGGGCATCCAAGTCGGAATGCCGTGGAACTCACCGAGTCAAAGCGTTACCCCTTTTGCGGAAGAAGTCTGATGTAGAACAAGTAGCAGAAGCATACATGCTCAAGAGGGATCACACGAAATTCAAAGGCAACTGAATTTCGGCAACAGCAGCATCGAAGTTGGAATGCCGCGAAACTCACCGAGTCAAAGCGTTTCGTCGTGTACGGAAGAAAGTCTGATGTAGAACAAGTAGCACAAGCATACATGCTCAAGAGGGATCACCCGAAATTCATAGCCAACTGAATTACGGCAACCGGGGCATCAAAGTCGAAATGCTGCGAAACTCACCGAGTCAAAGCGTTCGCCTTTTGCGGAAGAAGTCTGATGTAGAACAAGTATCAGAAGCATACACGCTCAAGAGGGATCACCTGAAATTCAAAGGCAACTGAATTTCGGCAACGGGGGCATCGAAGTCGGAATTCCATTAAACTCACCGAGTCAAAGCGTTTCGCCGTTTGCGGAAGAAGTCTGATGTAGAACAAGTAGCAGAAGCATACATGCTCAAGAAGGATCACCCGAAATTCAAAAGCAACTAAATTTAAGAAACCAGGCCATCGAAGTCGGAAGTCCGCGAAACTCACCAAGTCAAAGCGTTTCGCCGTTTGCGGAAGAAGTTTGATGTAGAACAAGTAGCAGAAGCATACAAGCTCAAGAGGGATCACCCGAAATTCAAAGGCAATTGAATTACGGCAACCGGGGCATCAAACTCGAAATGCCGCGAAACTCACTAAGTCAAAGCGTTTTGCCTTTTGCGGAAGAAGTCTGATGTAGAACAAGTAGCAGAAGAATACATACTCAAGAGGGATCACCTGAAATATAAAACGCAACTGAATTTCAGCAACGGGGGCATCGAAGTCGGAATACCGCGAAACTCACCGAGTCAAAGCGTTTCGCCGTTTGCGGAAGAAAGTCTGATGTAGAACAAGTAGCAGAAGCATACATGCTCAAGAGGGATCATCCAAAATTCAAAGGCAACTCAATTTCAGCAACCGGGCCATCGAAGTCGGAAGTCCGCGAAAGTCACCGAGTCAAAACGTTTCGCCGTTTGCAGAAGAAGTCTGATGTAGAACAAGTAGCAGAAGCATACATGCTCAAGAGGGATCACCCGAAATTCAAAGGCAACTGAATTTCGGCAACCGGGGCATCGAAGTCGGAATGCCGCGAAACTCACCAAGTCATAGCGTTTCGCCGTGTGCGGAAGAAAGTCTGATGTAGAACAAGTAGCAGAAGCATACATGCTCAAGAGGGATCACCCAAAATTCAAAGGCAACTGAATTTCGACAACTGGGGCATCGAAGTCAGAATGCCGTGAAACTCACGGAGTCAAAGCGTTTCGCCGTTTGCGGAAGAAGTCTGATGTAGAACAAGTAGCAGAACATACATGCTCAAGAGGGATCACCCGAAATTCAAAGGCAAATAAATTTCTACAACCGGGGCATCGAAGTTGGAATGCCGCGAAACTCACCGAGTCATAGCGTTTTGCCGTGTGCGGAAGAAAGTCTGATGTAGAACAAGTAGCAGAAGCATACATGCTCAAGAGGGATCACCCGAAATTCAAAGGCAACTGAATTTCGACAACTAGGGCATCAAAGTCGGAATGCCGCGAAACTCACGAAGTCAAAGCGTTTCGCCGTTTGCGGAAGAAGTCTGATGTAGAACAAGTAGCAGAAGCATACATGCTCAAGAGGGATCACCTGAAATTCAAAGGCAACTAAATTTCGGCAAACGGGGCATCGAAGTCGGAATGCCGCGAAACTCACCGAGTTATAGCGTTTCGCCGTGTGCGGAAGAAAGTCTGATGTAGAACAAGTAGCAGAAGCATACATGCTCAAGAGTGATCACCCGAAATTCAAAGGCAACTGAATTTCGACAACTGGGGCATCGAAGTCGGAATGCCGCGAAACTCACGGAGTCAAAGTGTTTCACCGTTTGCGGAAGAAGTCTGATGTAGAACAAGTAGCAGAAGCATACATGCTCAAGAGGGATCACCCGAAATTCAAAGGCAACTAAATTTCGGTAACTGTGGCATCGAAGTTGGAATGCCGCGAAACTCACCGAGTCATAGCATTTCGCCGTGTGCGGAAGAAAGTCTGATGTAGAACAAGTAGTAGAAGCATACATGCTCAAGAGGGATCACCCGAAATTCAAAGGCAACTGAATTTCGACAACTGGGGCATCGAACTCGAAATGCCGCGAAACTCACCGAGTCAAAGTGTTTTGCCTTTTGCGGAAGAAGTCTGATGTAGAACAAGTAGCAGAAGCATACATGCTCAAGAGGGATCACCTGAAATTCAAAGGCAACTAAATTTCGGCAACCGGGGCATCGAAGTTGGAGTGCCGCGAAACTCACCGAGTCATAGTGTTTCGCCGTGTGCGGAAGAAAGTCTGATGTAGAACAAGTAGCAGAAGCATACATGCTCAAGAGGGATCACCCGAAATTCAAAGGCAACTGAATTTCAGCAACCGGGCCATCGAAGTCGGAAGTCCGCGAAACTCACCGCGTCAAAGCGTTTTGCCTTTTGCAGAAGAAGTCTGATGTAGAACAAGTAGCAGAAGCATACATGCTCAAGAGGGATCACCCGAAATTCAAAGGCAACTAAATTTCGTCAACCGGGGCATCGATGTCATAATTCCGCGAAACTCACCGACTCAAAGCGTTTCGCCGTTTACGGAAGGAAGTCTGATGTAGAACAAGTAGCAGAAGCATACATGCTCAAGAGGCATCTCCCGAAATTCATAGGCAACTGAATTTCGGCAACCGGGGCATCGAAGTCGGAATGCCGTGAAACTCACCGAGTCAAAGCGTTTCGTCGTTTGTGGAAGAAGTCTGATGTAGAACAAGTTGCAGAAGCATAGATGCTCAAGAGGGATCATCCGAAATTCAAAGGCAACTCAATTTCAGCAACCGGGCCATCGAAGTCGGAAGTCCGCAAAACTTACTGAGTCAAAGCGTTTCGCCGTTTGCGGAAGCAATTCTGATGTAGAACAAGCAGCAGAAGCATACATGCTCAAGAGGGATCACCCAAAATTCAAACGCAACTGAATTTCAACAACCGGGGTATCGAAGTTGGAATGCCGCGAAACTCACCTAGTCATAGCGTTTCGCATTTTGCGAAAGAACTCTGATGTAGAACACGTAGCAGAAGCATACATGCTCAAGAGGGATCACCCGAAATTCAAAGGCAACTGAATTTCACCAACCGGGCCATCGAAGTCGAAATGCCGTGAAACTCACCGAGTCAAAGCGTTTCGCCGTTTGCGGAAGAAGTCTGATGTAGAACAAGTAGCAGAAGCATACATGCTCAAGAGGGATCACCCGAAATTCAAAGGCAATTGAATTACGGCAACTAGGGCATCAAACTCGAAATGCCGCGAAACTCACCGAGTCAAAGCGTTTTGCCTTTTGCAGAAGAAGTCTGATGTAGAACAAGTAGCAGAAGCATACATGCTCAAGAGGGATCACCCGAAATTCAAAGGCAACTAAATTTCGTCAACCGGGGCATCGATGTCATAATGCCGCGAAACTCACCGACTCAAAGCGTTTCGCCGTTTACGGAAGGAAGTCTGATGTAGAACAAGAAGCAGAAGCATACATGCTCAAGAGGCATCACCCGAAATTCATAGGCAACTGAATTTCGGCAACCGGGGCATCGAAGTCGGAATGCCGCGAAACTCACCGAGTCAAAGCGTTTTGCCGTTTGCGGAAGAACTCTGATGTAGAACAAGTAGCAGAAGCATACATGCTCAAGAGGGATCATCCGAAATTCAAAGGCAACTCAATTTCAGCAACCGGGCCATCGAAGTCGGAAGTCCGCAAAACTCACTGAGTCAAAGCGTTTCGCCGTTTGCGGAAGAAGTCTGATGTAGAACAAGTAGCAGAAGCATACATGCTCAAGAGGGATCACCTGAAATTCAAAGGCAACTAAATTTCGGCAACCGGGGCATCGAAGTCGGAGTGCCGCGAAACTCACCGAGTCATAGCGTTTCGCCGTGTGCGGAAGAAAGTCTGATGTAGAACAAGTAGCAGAAGCATACATGCTCAAGAGGGATCACCCGAAATTCAAAGGCAACTGAATTTCAGCAACCGGGCCATCGATGTCGGAAGTCCGCGAAACTCACCGCGTCAAAGCGTTTTGCCTTTTGCAGAAGAAGTCTGATGTAGAACAAGTAGCAGAAGCATACATGCTCAAGAGGGATCACCCGAAATTCAAAGGCAACTAAATTTCGTCAACCGGGGCATCGATGTCATAATGCCGCGAAACTCACCGACTCAAAGCGTTTCGCCGTTTACGGAAGGAAGTCTGATGTAGAACAAGTAGCAGAAGCATACATGCTCAAGAGGCATCACCCGAAATTCATAGGCAACTGAATTTCGGCAACCGGGGCATCGAAGTCGGAATGCCGCGAAACTCACCGAGCCAAAGCGTTTTGCCGTTTGCGGAAGAACTCTGATGTAGAACAAGTAGCAGAAGCATACATGCTCAAGAGGGATCATCCGAAATTCAAAGGCAACTCAATTTCAGCAACCGGGCCATCGAAGTCGGAAGTCCGCAAAACTCACTGAATCAAAGCGTTTCGCCGTTTGCGGAAGAAGTCTGATGTAGAGCAAGTAGCTGAAGCATACATGCTCAAGAGGGATCATCCGAAATTCAAAAGCAACTCAATTTCTGCAACCGGGCCATCGAAGTCGGAAGTCCGCGAAACTCACCGAGTCAAAGCGTTTCGTCGTTTGCGGAAGAAAGTCTGATCTAGAACAAGTAGCAGAAGCATACATGATCAAGACGGATCACCCGAAATTCAAAGGCAACTGAATTTCAGAAACCGGGGCATCGAAGTAGTAATGCCGCGAAACTCTCCGAGTCAAATCGTTTCGCCGTTTGCGGAAGAAGTCTGATGTACAACAAGTAGCAGAAGCATACATGCTCAAGAGGGATCACCCGAAATTCAAAGGCAACTGAATTTCGGCAACTGGGGCATTGAAGTCGGAATGCCGCAAAACTCAACGAGGCAAAGCGTTTCGCCGTTTGCGGAAGAAGTCTGATGTAGAACAAGTAGCAGAAGCATACATGCTCAAGAGGGATCACTCGAAATACAAAGGCAACTGAATTTCGGCAACCGGGACATCGAAGTCGGAATGCCGCGAAACTCACCGAGTCAAAGCGTTTCGCCGATTGCGAAAGAAGTCTGATGTAGAACAAGTAGCAGAAGCATACATGCTCAAGAGGGATCACCCGAAATTCAAAGGCAACTGAATTTCGGCAACTGGGGCATCGAAGTCGGAATGCCGCGAAACTCAACGAGTCAAAGCGTTTCGCCGTTTGCGGAAGAAGTTTGATGTAGACCAAGTAGCAGAAGCATACATGCTCAAGAGGGATCACCCGAAATTCAAAGGCAACTGAATTTCGGCAACCAGGGCATCGAACTTAGAAGCCGCAAAACTCATCGAGTCAAACCGTTTCGCCGTTTGCGGAAGAAGTCTGATGTAGAACAAGTAGCAGAAGCATAGATGCTCAAGAGGGATCACCCGAAATTCAAAGGCAACTGAATTTCGGCAACGGGGGCATCGAAGTCGGAATGCCGCGAAACTCAACGAGTCAAAGCGTTTCGCCGTTTGCGGAAGAAGTTTGATGTAGAACAAGTAGCAGAAGCATACATGCTCAAGAGGGATCACCCGAAATTCAAAGGCAACTGAATCTCGGCAACCAGGGCATCGAAGTCTGAAGCCGCGAAACTCACCGAGTCAAACCGTTTCGCCGTTTGCGGAAGAAGTTTGGTGTAGAACAAGTAGCAGAGGCATACATGCTCAAGAGGGATCACCCGAAATACAAAGGCAACTGAATTTCGGCAACCGGGGCATCGAAGTCGGAATGCCGTGAAACTCACCGAGTCAAAGCGTTTCGTCGTTTGTGGAAGAAGTCTGATGTAGAACAAGTTGCAGAAGCATACATGCTCAAGAGGGATCACCCGAAATTCAAAGGCAACTGAATTTCGGCAACCAGGGCATCGAAGTCGGAATGCCGCGAAACTCACCGAGTCAAACCGTTTCGCCGTTTGCGGAAGAAGTTTGATGTAGACCAAGTAGCAGAAGCATACATGCTCAAGAGGGATCACCCGAAATACAAAGGCAACTGCATTTCGGCAACCGGGGCATCGAAGTCGGAATGCCGCGAAACTCAACTAGTCAAACCGTTTCGCCGTTTGCGGAAGAAGTTTGATGTAGACCAAGTAGGAGAAGCATACATGCTCAAGAGGGATCACCCGAAATTCAAAGGCAACTCAATTTCGGCAGCCAGGGCATCGAAGTCCGAAGCCGCGAAACTCACCGAGTCAAAGCGTTTCGCCTGTTGCGAAAGAACTCTGATGTAGAACACGTAGCAGAAGCATACATGCTCAAGAGCGATCACCCGAAATTCAAAGGCAACTGAAATTCGGCAACCGGGGCATCGAAGTCGGAATGCCGCGAAACTGACCGAGTCAAAGCGTTTCGCCGTTTCCGGAAGAAAGTCTGATGTAGAACAAGTAGCAGAAGCATACATGCTCAAGAGGGATCACCCGAAATTCAAAGGCAACTGAATTTCGGCAACAAGGGCATCGAAGTCGGAATGCCGCGAAACTCACCGAGTCAAACCGTTTCGCCGTTTGCGGAAGAAGTTTGATGTAGACCAAGTAGCAGAAGCATACATGCTCAAGAGGGATCACCCGAAATACAAAGGCAACTGAATTTCGGCAACCGGGGCATCGAAGTCGGAATGCCGCGAAACTCAACGAGTCAAAGCGTTTCGCCGTTTGCGGAAGAAGTTTGATGTAGACCAAGTAGGAGAAGCATACATGCTCAAGAGGGATCACCCGAAATTCAAAGGCAACTGAATTTCGGCAACCAGGGCATCGAAGTCAGAAGCCGCGAAACTCACCGAGTCAAACCGTTTCGCCGTTTGCGGAAGAAGTTTGATGTAGACCAAGTAGCAGAAGCATACATGCTCAAGAGGGATCACCCGAAATACAAAGGCAACTGAATTTCGGCCACCGGGGCATTGAAGTCGGAATGCCGCGAAACTCACCAAGTCAAAGCGTTTCGCCGTTTGCGGTAGAAGTCTGATGTAGAACAAGCAGCAGAAGCATACATGTTCAAGAGGGATCACCCGAAATTCATAGGCAACTGAATTTCGGCAACCGGGGCATTAAAGTAGGAATGCCGCGAAACTCACCGAGTCAAAGCGTTTCACCGTTTGCGGAAGAAAATCTGATGTAGAACAAGTAGCAGAAGCATAAATGCTCAAGAGGGATCACCCGAAATACAAAGGCAACTGAATTTCGGCAACCGGGGCATTGAAGTCGGAATGCCGCGAAACTCACCGAGTCAAAGCGTTTCGCCATTTGTGGAAGCAATTCTGATGTAGAACAAGCAGCAGAAGCATACATGTTCAAGAGGGATCACCCGAAATTCATAGGCAACTGAATTTCGGCAACCGGGGCATTAAAGTAGGAATGCCGCGAAACTCACCGAGTCAAAGCGTTTCACCGTTTGCGGAAGAAAATCTGATGTAGAACAAGTAGCAGAAGCATAAATGCTCAAGAGGGATGACCCGAAATTCATAGGCAACTGAATTTCGGCAACCGGGGCATCGAAGTCGGAATGCCGCGAAACTGACCGAGTCAAAGCGTTTCGCCGTTTCCGGAAGAAAGTCTGATGTAGAACATGTAGCAGAAGCATACATGCTCAAGACGGATCACCCAAAATTCAAAGGCAACAGAATTTTGGAAACCGGGGCATCGAAGTCGTAATGCCGCGAAACTCACCGATTCAAAGCGTTTCGCCGTTTGCGGAAGAAGTATGATGTACAACAACTAGCAGAAGCATACATGCTCAAGAGGGATCACCTGAAATTCAAAGGCAACTGAATTTCGGCAACTAGGGCATCGAAGTCGGAATGCCGCGAAACTCAACGAGTCACAGCGTTTCGCCGTTTGCGGAAGAAGTTTGATGTAGACCAAGTAGCAGAAGCATACATCCTCAAGAGGGATCACCCGAAATTCAAAGGCAACTGAATTTCGGCAACCAGGGCATCGAAGACAGAAGCTGCGAAACTAACCGAGTCAAACCGTTTCGCCGTTTGCGGAAGAAGTCTGATGTAGAACAAGTAGCACAAGCATACATGCTCAAGAGGGATCTCCCGAAATACAAAGGCAACTGAATTTCGGCAACCGGGACATCGAAGTCGGAATGCCGCGAAACTCACCGAGTCAAAGCGTTTCGCCGTTTGCGGAAGAAGTCTGATGTAGAACAAGTAGCAGAAGCATACATGATCAAGAGGGATCACCCGAAATTCAAAGGCAACTGAATTTCGGCAACTGGGGCATCGAAGTCGGAATGCCGCGAAACTGAACGAGTCAAAGCGTTTCGCCGTTTGCGGAAGAAGTTTGATGTAGACCAAGTAGCGGAAGCATACATGCTCAAGAGGGATCACCCGAAATTCAAAGGCAACTGTAGTTCGGCAACCAGGGCATCGAAGTCAGAATCCACGAAACTCACCGAGTCAAACCGTTTCGCCGTTTGCGGAAGAAGTCTGATGTAGAACAAGTAGCAGAAGCATACATGCTCAAGAGGGATCACCCGAAAGTCAAAGGCAACTGAATTTCGGCAACCAGGGCATCGAAGTCCGAAACCGCAAAACTCACCGAGTCAAACCGTTTCGCCGTTTGCGGAAGAAGTCTGATGTAGAACAAGTAGCAGAAGCATACATGCTCAAGAGGGATCACCCGAAATACAAAGGCAACTGAATTTCGGCAACCGGGACATCGAAGTCGGAATGCCGCGAAACTCACCTAATCAAAGCGTTTCGCCGTTTGCGGAAGAAGTTTGATGTAGACCAAGTAGCAGAAGCATACATGCTCAAGAGGGATCACCCGAAATTCAAAGGCAACTGAATTTCGGCAACCAGGGCATCGAAGTCAGAAGCCGCGAAACTCACCGAGTCAAAGCGTTTCGCCGTTTGCGGAAGAAGTCTGATGTAGAACAAGTAGCAGAAGCATACATGCTCAAGGGGGATCACCCGAAATTCAAAGGCAACTGAATTTCGGCAACTGGGGCATCGAAGTCGGAATGCCGCGAAACTGACCGAGTCAAAGCGTTTCGCCGTTTCCGGAAGGAAGTCTGATGTAGAACAAGTAGCAGAAGCATACATGCTCAAGAGGGATCACCCGAAATTCAAAGGCAACTGAATTTCGGCAACAAGGGCATCGAAGTCGGAATGCCGCGAAACTCACCGAGTCAAACCGTTTCGCCGTTTGCGGAAGAAGTTTGATGTAGACCAAGTAGCAGAAGCATACATGCTCAAGAGGGATCACCCGAAATACAAAGGCAACTGAATTTCGGCAACCGGGGCATCGAAGTCGGAATGCCGCGAAACTCAACGAGTCAAAGCGTTTCGCCGTTTGCGGAAGAAGTTTGATGTAGACCAAGTAGGAGAAGCATACATGCTCAAGAGGGATCACCCGAAATTCAAAGGCAACTGAATTTCGGCAACCAGGGCATCGAAGTCAGAAGCCGCGAAACTCACCGAGTCAAACCGTTTCGCCGTTTGCGGAAGAAGTTTGATGTAGACCAAGTAGCAGAAGCATACATGCTCAAGAGGGATCACCCGAAATACAAAGGCAACTGAATTTCGGCAACCGGGGCATTGAAGTCGGAATGCCGCGAAACTCACCAAGTCAAAGCGTTTCGCCGTTTGCGGTAGAAGTCTGATGTAGAACAAGCAGCAGAAGCATACATGTTCAAGAGGGATCACCCGAAATTCATAGGCAACTGAATTTCGGCAACCGGGGCATTAAAGTAGGAATGCCGCGAAACTCACCGAGTCAAAGCGTTTCACCGTTTGCGGAAGAAAATCTGATGTAGAACAAGTAGCAGAAGCATAAATGCTCAAGAGGGATCACCCGAAATACAAAGGCAACTGAATTTCGGCAACCGGGGCATTGAAGTCGGAATGCCGCGAAACTCACCGAGTCAAAGCGTTTCGCCATTTGTGGAAGCAATTCTGATGTAGAACAAGCAGCAGAAGCATACATGTTCAAGAGGGATCACCCGAAATTCATAGGCAACTGAATTTCGGCAACCGGGGCATTAAAGTAGGAATGCCGCGAAACTCACCGAGTCAAAGCGTTTCACCGTTTGCGGAAGAAAATCTGATGTAGAACAAGTAGCAGAAGCATAAATGCTCAAGAGGGATGACCCGAAATTCATAGGCAACTGAATTTCGGCAACCGGGGCATCGAAGTCGGAATGCCGCGAAACTGACCGAGTCAAAGCGTTTCGCCGTTTCCGGAAGAAAGTCTGATGTAGAACATGTAGCAGAAGCATACATGCTCAAGACGGATCACCCAAAATTCAAAGGCAACAGAATTTTGGAAACCGGGGCATCGAAGTCGTAATGCCGCGAAACTCACCGATTCAAAGCGTTTCGCCGTTTGCGGAAGAAGTATGATGTACAACAACTAGCAGAAGCATACATGCTCAAGAGGGATCACCTGAAATTCAAAGGCAACTGAATTTCGGCAACTAGGGCATCGAAGTCGGAATGCCGCGAAACTCAACGAGTCACAGCGTTTCGCCGTTTGCGGAAGAAGTTTGATGTAGACCAAGTAGCAGAAGCATACATCCTCAAGAGGGATCACCCGAAATTCAAAGGCAACTGAATTTCGGCAACCAGGGCATCGAAGACAGAAGCTGCGAAACTAACCGAGTCAAACCGTTTCGCCGTTTGCGGAAGAAGTCTGATGTAGAACAAGTAGCACAAGCATACATGCTCAAGAGGGATCTCCCGAAATACAAAGGCAACTGAATTTCGGCAACCGGGACATCGAAGTCGGAATGCCGCGAAACTCACCGAGTCAAAGCGTTTCGCCGTTTGCGGAAGAAGTCTGATGTAGAACAAGTAGCAGAAGCATACATGATCAAGAGGGATCACCCGAAATTCAAAGGCAACTGAATTTCGGCAACTGGGGCATCGAAGTCGGAATGCCGCGAAACTGAACGAGTCAAAGCGTTTCGCCGTTTGCGGAAGAAGTTTGATGTAGACCAAGTAGCGGAAGCATACATGCTCAAGAGGGATCACCCGAAATTCAAAGGCAACTGTAGTTCGGCAACCAGGGCATCGAAGTCAGAATCCACGAAACTCACCGAGTCAAACCGTTTCGCCGTTTGCGGAAGAAGTCTGATGTAGAACAAGTAGCAGAAGCATACATGCTCAAGAGGGATCACCCGAAAGTCAAAGGCAACTGAATTTCGGCAACCAGGGCATCGAAGTCCGAAACCGCAAAACTCACCGAGTCAAACCGTTTCGCCGTTTGCGGAAGAAGTCTGATGTAGAACAAGTAGCAGAAGCATACATGCTCAAGAGGGATCACCCGAAATACAAAGGCAACTGAATTTCGGCAACCGGGACATCGAAGTCGGAATGCCGCGAAACTCACCTAATCAAAGCGTTTCGCCGTTTGCGGAAGAAGTTTGATGTAGACCAAGTAGCAGAAGCATACATGCTCAAGAGGGATCACCCGAAATTCAAAGGCAACTGAATTTCGGCAACCAGGGCATCGAAGTCAGAAGCCGCGAAACTCACCGAGTCAAAGCGTTTCGCCGTTTGCGGAAGAAGTCTGATGTAGAACAAGTAGCAGAAGCATACATGCTCAAGGGGGATCACCCGAAATTCAAAGGCAACTGAATTTCGGCAACTGGGGCATCGAAGTCGGAATGCCGCGAAACTCAACGAGTCAAAGCGTTTCGCCGTTTGCGGAAGAAGTCTGATGTAGAACAAGTAGCAGAAGCATACATGCTCAAGAGGGATCACCCGAAATTCAAAGGCAACTGAATTTCGGCAACTGGGGCATCGAAGTCGGAATGCCGCGAAACTCAACGAGTCAAAGCGTTTCGCCGTTTGCGGAAGAAGTTTGATGTAGACCAAGTAGCGGAAGCATACATGCTCAAGAGGGATCACCCGAAATTCAAAGGCAACTGTAGTTCGGCAACCAGGGCATCAAAGTCAGAATCCACGAAACTCACCGAGTCAAACCGTTTCGCCATTTGCGGAAGAAGTTTGATGTAGACCAAGTAGCAGAAGCATACATGCTCAAGAGGGATCACCCAAATTCAAAGGCAACTGAATTTCGGCAACTAGGGTATCGAAGTCGGAATGCCGCGAAACTCTTGGAGTCAAAGCGTTTCGCCGTTTGCGGGAGAAAGTCTGATGTAGAACAAGTAGCAGAAGCATACAAGCTCAAGTGGGATCACCCGAAATTCAAAAGCAACTGAATTTCGGCAACTGGGGCATCAAAGTCGGACTGCCGCGAAACTCATCGAGGCAAAGCGTTTCGCCGTTTGCGGAAGAAGTCTGATGTAGAACAAGTAGCAGAAGCATACATGCTCAAGAGGGATCACCTGAAATTCAAAGGCAACTGAATTTCGGCAACTAGGGCATCGAAGTCGGAATGCCGCGAAACTCAACGAGTCACAGCGTTTCGCCGTTTGCGGAAGAAGTTTGATGTAGACCAAGTAGCAGAAGCATACATCCTCAAGAGGGATCACCCGAAATTCAAAGGCAACTGAATTTCGGCAACCAGGGCATCGAAGACAGAAGCCGCGAAACTAACCGAGTCAAACCGTTTCGCCGTTTGCGGAAGAAGTCTGATGTAGAACAAGTAGCACAAGCATACATGCTCAAGAGGGATCTCCCGAAATACAAAGGCAACTGAATTTCGGCAACCGGGACATCGAAGTCGGAATGCCGCGAAACTCACCGAGTCAAAGCGTTTCGCCGTTTGCGGAAGAAGTCTGATGTAGAACTAGTAGCAGAAGCATACATGCTCAAGAGGGATCACCCGAAATTCAAAGGCAACTGAATTTCGGCAACTGGGGCATCGAAGTCGGAATGCCGCGAAACTCAACGAGTCAAACCGTTTCGCCGTTTGCGGAAGAAGTTTGATGTAGACCAAGTAGCGGAAGCATACATGCTCAAGAGGGATCACCCGAAATTCAAAGGCAACTGTAGTTCGGCAACCAGGGCATCGAAGTCAGAATCCACGAAACTCACCGAGTCAAACCGTTTCGCCGTTTGCGGAAGAAGTCTGATGTAGAACAAGTAGCAGAAGCATACATGCTCAAGAGGGATCACCCGAAATTCAAAGGCAACTGAATTTCGGCAACCAGGGCATCGAAGTCCGAAACCGCAAAACTCACCGAGTCAAACCGTTTCGCCGTTTGCGGAAGAAGTCTGATGTAGAACAAGTAGCAGAAGCATACATGCTCAAGAGGGATCACCCGAAATTCAAAGGCAACTGAATTTCGGCAACTGGGGCATCTAAGTCGGACTGCCGCGAAACTCTTGGAGTCAAAGCGTTTCGCCGTTTGCGGAAGAAGTTTGATGTAGACCAAGTAGCGGAAGCATACATGCTCAAGAGGGATCACCCGAAATACAAAGGCAACTGAATTTCGGCAACCGGGACATCGAAGTCGGAATGCCGCGAAACTCACCGAGTCAAAGCGTTTCGCCGTTTGCGGAAGAATTCTGATGTAGAACAAGTAGCAGAAGCATACATGCTCAAGAGGGATCACCCGAAATTCAAAGGCAACTGAATTTCGACAACTGGGGCATCGAAGTCGGAATGCCGCGAAACTCAACGAGTCAAAGCGTTTCGCCGTTTGCGGAAGAAGTTTGATGTAGACCAAGTAGCAGAAGCATACATGCTCAAGAGGGATCACCCGAAATTCAAAGCCAACTGAATTTCGGCAACCAGGGCATCGAAGTTAGAAGCCGCAAAACTCACCGAGTCAAACCGTTTCGCCGTTTGCGGAAGAAGTCTGATGCAGAACAAGTAGCAGAAGCATACATGCTCAAGAGGGATCACCCGAAATTCAAAGGCAACTGAATTTCGGCAACTGGGCATCGAAGTCGGAATGCCGCGAAACTCAACGAGTCAAAGCGTTTCGCCGTTTGCGGAAGAAGTTTGATGTAGACCAAGTAGCGGAAGCATACATGCTCAAGAGGGATCACCCGAAATACAAAGGCAACTGAATTTCGGCAACCGGGACATCGAAGTCGGAATGCCGCGAAAGTCACCGAGTCAAAGCGTTTCGCCGTTTGCGGAAGAATTCTGATGTAGAACAAGTAGCAGAAGCATACATGCTCAAGAGGGATCACCCGAAATTCAAAGGCAACTGAATTTCGGCAACTGGGGCATCGAAGTCGGAATGCCGCGAAACTCAACGAGTCAAAGCGTTTCGCCGTTTGCGGAAGAAGTTTGATGTAGACCAAGTAGCAGAAGCATACATGCTCAAGAGGGATCACCCGAAATTCAAAGCCAACTGAATTTCGGCAACCAGGGCATCGAAGTTAGAAGCCGCAAAACTCACCGAGTCAAACCGTTTCGCCGTTTGCGGAAGAAGTCTGATGCAGAACAAGTAGCAGAAGCATACATGCTCAAGAGGGATCACCCGAAATACAAAGGCTACTGAATTTCGGCAACCGGGGCATCGAAGTCGGAATGCCGCGAAACTCACCGAGTCAAAGCGTTTCGCCGTTTGCGGAAGAAGTCTGATGTAGAACAAGTAGCAGAAGCATACATGCTCAAGAGGGATCACCCGAAATTCAAAGGCAACTGAATTTCGGCAACTGGGGCATCTAAGTCGGAATGCCGCGAAACTCAACGAGTCAAAGCGTTTCGCCGTTTGCGGAAGAAGTTTGATGTAGACCAAGTAGCGGAAGCATACATGCTCAAGAGGGATCACCCGAAATACAAAGGCAACTGAATTTCGGCAACCGGGACATCGAAGTCGGAATGCCGCGAAACTCACCGAGTCAAAGCGTTTCGCCGTTTGCGGAAGAATTCTGATGTAGAACAAGTAGCAGAAGCATACATGCTCAAGAGGGATCACCCGAAATTCAAAGGCAACTGAATTTCGACAACTGGGGCATCGAAGTCGGAATGCCGCGAAACTCAACGAGTCAAAGCGTTTCGCCGTTTGCGGAAGAAGTTTGATGTAGACCAAGTAGCAGAAGCATACATGCTCAAGAGGGATCACCCGAAATTCAAAGCCAACTGAATTTCGGCAACCAGGGCATCGAAGTTAGAAGCCGCAAAACTCACCGAGTCAAACCGTTTCGCCGTTTGCGGAAGAAGTCTGATGCAGAACAAGTAGCAGAAGCATACATGCTCAAGAGGGATCACCCGAAATTCAAAGGCAACTGAATTTCGGCAACTGGGCATCGAAGTCGGAATGCCGCGAAACTCAACGAGTCAAAGCGTTTCGCCGTTTGCGGAAGAAGTTTGATGTAGACCAAGTAGTAGAAGCATACATGCTCAAGAGGGATCACCCGAAATTCAAAGGCAACTAAATTTCGGCAACCCGGGCATCGAAGTCAGAAGCCGCAAAACACACCGAGTCAAACCGTTTCGCCATTTGCGGAAGAAGTTTGATGTAGAACAAGTAGCAGAAGCATACATGCTCAAGAGGGATCACCCGAAATACAAAGGCTACTGAATTTCGGCAACCGGGGCATCGAAGTCGGAATGCCGCGAAACTCACCGAGTCAAAGCGTTTCGCCGTTTGCGGAAGAAGTCTGATGTAGAACAAGTAGCAGAAGCATACATGCTCAAGAGGGATCACCCGAAATTCAAAGGCAACTGAATTTCGGCAACTGGGGCATCGAAGTCGGAATGCCGCGAAACTCAACGAGTCAAAGCTTTTCGCCGTTTGCGGAAGAAGTTTGATGTAGACCAAGTAGCGGAAGCATACATGCTCAAGAAGGATCACCCGAAATTCAAAGGCAACTGTAGTTCGGCAACCAGGGCATCGAAGTCAGAATCCACGAAACTCACCGAGTCAAACCGTTTCGCCGTTTGCGGAAGAAGTCTGATGTAGAACAAGTAGCAGAAGCATACATGCTCAAGAGGGATCACCCGAAATTCAAAGGCAACTGAATTTCGGCAACTAGGGCATCGAAGTCGGAATGCCGCGAAACTCTTGGAGTCAAAGCGTTTTGCCGTTTGCAGGAGAAAGTCTGATTTAGAACAAGTAGCAGAAGCATACAAGCTCTAGAGGGATCACCCGAAAATTTAAAGGCAACTGAATTTCGGCAACCGGGGCATCGAAGTCGGAATGCCGCGAAACTCAATGAGGCAAAGCGTACATGCTCAAGAGAGATCCCTTGTTTCGCGTCATTCCGACTTCGATGCCCCGGTTGCTGTAATTCAGTTGCCTTTGAATTTCGGGTGATCCCTCTTATTATGTATGCTTCTGCTACGTGTTCTACATCAGAGTTCTTTGGCGAAAGGTGAAACACTTTGACTCGATGTGTTTCGCGGCATTCCGACTTCGATGCCTCGGTTGCCGTAATTCAGTTGCCTTTGAATTTCGGGTGATCCCTCTTGAGCATGTATGCTTCTGCTACGTGTTCTACATCAGAGTTCTTCCGCAAAAGGCGAATCGCTTTGACTCGGTGAGTTTCGCGGCATTTCGACTTTGATGCACCGGTTGCCGTAATCCAGTTGCCTTTGAATTTCGGGTGATCCCTCTTGAGCATGTATGCTTCTGCTACTTGTTCTCCATCAGACTTCTTTCGTAAACGGCGAAACGCTTTGACTCCGTGAGTTTCGCGGCATTCCGACTTCGATGCCCCGGTTGTCGAAATTTAGTTGCCTTTGAATTTCGGGTGATCCCTCTTGAGCATGTATGCTTCTGCTACGTGTTCTACATCAGAGTTCTTTCGCAAAAGGGGAAACGCTTTGACTCTATGAGTTTCGCGACTTTTCAACTTTGATGCCTCGGTTGTCGTAATTCAGTTGCCTTTGTATTTCGGGTGATCCCTCTTGAGCATGTATGCTTCTGCTACTTGTTTTCCATCAAAATTCTTTCGCAAACGGCGAAACGCTTTGACTCGGTGAGTTTCGCGGACTTCCGACTTCGATGCCCCGGTTGCTGAAATTTAGTCGCCTATAAATTTCGTGTGATCCCTCTTGAGCATGTATGCTTTTGCTACTTGTTCTACATCAGACTTCTTCCACAACCAGTGAAACGCTTTGACTCCGTGAGTTTCGCGGCATTCCGACTTTTATGCCCCGGTTGCTGAAATCCAGTTGCCTTTGAATTTCGGGTGATCCCTATTGAGCATGTATGCTTCCGCTACGTGTTCTACATCCCACTTCTTCCGCAAACGGCGAAACGCTTTGCCTCGTTGAGTTTCGCGGCATTCCGACTTCGATGCCCCAGTTGCCGAAATTCAGTTGCCTTTGAATTTCGGGTGATCCCTCTTGAGCATGTATGCTTCTGCTACTTGTTCTACATCAGACTTCTTCCGCAAACGGCGAAACGCTTTGACTCGGTGAGTTTCGCGGCATTCCGACTTCGATGCCCCGGTTGCCGAAATTCAGTAGCCTTTGTATTTCGGGTGATCCCTCTTGAGCATGTATGCTTCTGCTACTTGGTCTACATCAAACTTCTTCCGCAAACGGCGAAACGCTTTGACTCGTTGAGTTTCGCGGCATTCCAACTTCGATGCCCAGTTGCCGAAATTCAGTTGCCTTTGAATTTCGGGTGATCCCTCTTGAGCATGTATGCTTCTGCTACTTGTTCTACATCAGACTTCTTCCGCAAACGGCGAAACGCTTTGCCTCGGTGAGTTTCGCGACATTCCGACTTCGATGCCCCGGTTGCCGAAATTCAGTTGTCTTTGAAT
Source organism: Populus davidiana (assembly GCA_030145905.1). Lineage (NCBI taxonomy): Eukaryota > Viridiplantae > Streptophyta > Magnoliopsida > Malpighiales > Salicaceae > Populus > Populus davidiana. The sequence goes on along the minus strand of CM057792.1, from coordinate 10,972,462 downwards.
TTCGGGTGATCCCTCATGAGCATGTATGCTTATGCTACTTGTTCTACATCAGACTTTCTCCCGCAAACAGCGAAACGTTTTCACTCGGTGAGTTTCGCGGCATTACGACTTCGATGCCCCGGTTGCCGAAATTCAGTTGCCTTTGAATTTCGGGGGATCCCTCTTGAACATGTATGCTTCTGCTACTTGTTCTACATCAGACTTTCTCCCGCAAACGGCGAAACGCTTTGACTCGCTGAGTTTCGCGGCATTCCGACTTCGATGCCCCGGTTGCCCAAATTCAGTTGCCTTTGTATTTCGGGGGACCCCTATTGAGCATGTATGCTTTTGCTACTTGTTGTACGTCAGACTTCTTCCGCAAACGGCGAAAAGCTTTGCCTCGGTGAGATTCGCGGCATTCAGACATCGATGCCCCGGTTGCCGAAATTCAGTTGCATTTGAATTTCGGGTGATCCCTCTTGAGCATGTATGCTTCCGCTACTTGTTCTACATCAGACATCTTCCGCTAACGGCGAAACGCTTTGACTCGGTGAGTTTCACGGCATTCCGACTTCGATGCCCCTATTGCTGAAATTCAGTTGCCTTTGAATTTCGGGTGATCCCTGTTGAGCATGTATGCTTATGCTACTTGTTCTACATCAGACTTCTTCCGCAAACGGAGAAACACTTTAAATCGGTGAGTTTCGCGGCATTCCGACTTCGATGCCCTGGTTTCCGAAATTCAGTTGCCTTTGAATTTCGGGTGATCCCTCTTGAGCATGTATGCTTCTGCTACTTTTTCTACATCAGACTTTCTCCCGCAAACGGCGAAACGCTTTGACTCGGTGAGTTTCGTGGCATTCCGACTGAGATGCCCCGGTTGCTAAAATTCAGTTGCCTTTGAATTGCGGGTGATCCGTCTTGAGAATGTATGCTTTCGCTACTTGTTCTACATCAGACTTCTTCCGCAAACGGCGAAACGCTTTGACTCGTTGAGTTTCGCGGCATTCTGACTTCGATGCCCCGGTTGCCGAAATTCAGTTGCCTTTGAATTTCGGGTGATCCCTCTAGAGCTTGTATGCTTCTGCTGCTTGTTCTACATCAGACATTCTCCCGCAAATGGCGAAACGCTTTGGCTCGGTGAGTTTCGCGGCATTCCGACTTCGATGCCCCGGTTGCTGAAATTCAGTTGCCTTTGAATTTCGGGTGATCCCTCTTGAGTTTGTATGCTTCTGCTACTTGTTCTACATCAGACTTCTCCCGCAAACGGCGAAACGCTTTGACTTGGTGAGTTTCGCGACATTCCGACTTCGATGCCCCGGTTGCCGAAATTCAGTTGTCTTTGAATTTCGGGTGATCCCTCTTGAGCATGTATGCTTCTGCTACATGTTGTACATCAGACTTCTTCCGCAAACGGCGAAACGCTTTGCCTCGGTGAGTTTCGCGGCATTCCGACTTCGATGCCCCGGTTGCCGAAATTCAGTTGCCTTTGAATTTCGGGTGATCCCTCTTGGGCATGTATGCTTCTGCTACTTGTTCTACATCAGACTTCTTCCGCAAACGGCGAAACGCTTTGCCTCGTTGAGTTTCGCGGCATTCCGACTTCAATGCCCCGGTTGCCGAAATTCAGTTGCCTTTGAATTTCGGGTGATCCCTCTTGAGTTTGTATGCTTATGCTACTTGTTCTACATTAGACTTTCTCCCGCAAACGGCGAAACGCTTTGCCTCGTTGGGTTTCGCGTCATTCCGACTTCGATGCCCCGGTTGCCGAAATTCAGTTGCCTTTGAATTTCGGGTGATCCCTCTTGAGTTTGTATGCTTCTGCTACTTGTTCTACATCAGACTTCTCCCGCAAACGGCGAAACGCTTTGACTTGGTGAGTTTCGCGACATTCCGACTTCGATGCCCCGGTTGCCGAAATTCAGTTGTCTTTGAATTTCGGGTGATCCCTCTTGAGCATGTATGCTTCTGCTACATGTTGTACATCAGACTTCTTCCGCAAACGGCGAAACGCTTTGCCTCGGTGAGTTTCGCGACATTCAAACTTCGATGCCCCGATTGCCGAAATTCAGTTGCCTTTGAATTGCGGGTGATCCCTATTGAGCATGTATGCTTCCGCTACTTGTTCTACATCAGACTTCTTCCACAAACGGCGAAACGCTTTGACTCGCTGAGTTTCGCGGCATTCCGACTTCGATGCCCTGGTTGCCGAAATTCAGTTGCCTTTGAATTGCGGGTGATCCCTGTTGAGCATGTATGCTTCCGCTACTTGCTCTACATCAGACTTCTTCCGTAAACGGCGAAACGCTTTGCCTCGTTGAGTTTCGCGGCATTCCGACCTCGATGCCCCGGTTGCCAAAATTCAGTTGCCTTTGTATTTCGGGTGATCCCTCATGTGCTTGTATGCTTCTGCTAATTGTTCTACATCAGACTTTCTCCCACAAACGGCGAAACGCTTTGACTCGCTGAGTTTCGCGGCATTCCGACTTCGATGCCCTGGTTGCCGAAATTCAGTTGCCTTTGAATTTTAGGTGATCCCTCTTGAGCATGTATGCTTCCACTACTTGTTCTACATCAGACTTCTTCCGCAAACGGCGAAACGCTTTGACTCGCTGAGTTTCGCGGCATTCCGACTTCGATGCCCTTGTTGCCGAAATTCAGTTGCCTTTGAATTGCGGGTGATCCCTGTTGAGCATGTATGCTTCCGCTACTTGTTCTACATCAGACTTCTCCCGCAAACGGCGAAACGCTTTGACTTGGTGAGTTTCACGACATTCCAACCTCGATGCCCCGGTTGCCCAAATTCAGTTGCCTTTGAATTGCGGGAGATCCGTCTTGAGCATGTATGCTTCCGCTACTTGTTCTACATCAGACTTCTGCCGCAAACGGCGAAACGCTTTGACTCGGTGAGTTTCGCGGCAATCCGACTTCGATGCCCCGGTTGCCGAAATTCAGTGGCCTTTGTATTTCGGGGGATCCCTATTGATCATGTATGCTTTTGCTACTTGTTGTACGTCAGACTTCTTCCGCAAACGGCGAAACGCTTTGCCTCGGTGAGTTTCGCGGCATTCAGACTTCGATGCCCCGATTGCCGAAATTCAGTTGCCTTTGAATTGCAAGTGATCCCTATTGAGCATGTATGCTTCCGCTACTTGTTCTACATCAGACTTCTTCCGCAAACGGCGAAACGCTTTGACTCGGTGAGTTTCGCGGCATTCCAACTTCGATGCCCTGGTTGCCGAAATTCAGTTGCCTTTGAATTGCGGGTGATCGCTGTTGAGCATGTATGCTTCCGCTACTTGTTCTACATCAGACTTTCTCCCACAAACGGAGAAACGCTTTGACTCGCTGAGTTTCGCGGCATTCCGACTTCGATGCCCTGGTTGCCGAAATTCAGTTGCCTTTGAATTTTATGTGATCCCTCTTGAGCATGTATGCTTCCACTACTTGTTCTACATCAGACTTCTTCCGCAAACGGTGAAACACTTTGACTCGGTGAGTTTCGTGGCATTCCAACTTCGATGCCCCGGTGTCCGAAATTCAGATGCCTTTGAATTTCGGGTGATCCCTGTTGAGCATGTATGCTTCCGCTACTTGTTCTACATCAGACTTCTTCCGCAAACGGTGAAACACTTTGACTCGGTGAGTTTCGTGGCATTCCAACTTCGATGCCCCGGTGTCCGAAATTCAGATGCCTTTGAATTTCGGGTGATCCCTCTTGAGCATGTATGCTTTTGCTACTTGTTCTACATCAGACTTCTTCCGCAAACGGCGAAACGCTTTGCCTCGGTGAGTTTCGCGGCATTCAGACTTCGATGCCCCGGTGTCCGAAATTCAGTTGCCTTTGAATTTCGGGTGATCCCTCTTTAGCTTGTATGCTTCTGCTACTAGTTCTACAGTATACTTTCTCCCGCAAACGGCGAAACGCTTTGACTCGGTGAGTTTCACGACATTCCAACCTCGATGCCCCGGTTGCCCAAATTCAGTTGCCTTTGAATTGCGGGAGATCCGTCTTGAGCATGTATGCTTCCGCTACTTGTTCTACATCAGACTTCTGCCGCAAACGGCGAAACGCTTTGACTCGGTGAGTTTCGCGGCAATCCGACTTCGATGCCCCGGTTGCCGAAATTCAGTTGCCTTTGTATTTCGGGGGATCCCTATTGAGCATGTATGCTTTTGCTACTTGTTGTACGTCAGACTTCTTCCGCAAACGGCGAAACGCTTTGCCTCGGTGAGTTTCGCGGCATTCAGACTTCGATGCCCCGATTGCCGAAATTCAGTTCCCTTTGAATTGCAAGTGATCCCTATTGAGCATGTATGCTTCCGCTACTTGTTCTACATCAGACTTCTTCCGTAAACGGCGAAACGCTTTGCCTCGTTGAGTTTCGCGGCATTCCAACCTCGATGCCCCGGTTGCCGAAATTCAGTTGCCTTTGTATTTCGGGTGATCCCTCTTGAGCATGTATGCTTCTGCTACTTGTTGTACATCAGACTTCTTCCGCAAATGGCGAAACGCTTTGCCTCGGTTAGTTTCGCGGCATTCAAACTTCGATACCCCGATTGCCGAAATTCAGTTCCCTTTAAATTGCGGGTGATCCCTATTGAGCATGTATGCTTCCGCTACTTGTTCTACATCAGATTTCTTCCGTAAACGGCGAAACGCTTTGCCTCGTTGAGTTTCGCGGCATTCCAACCTCGATGCCCCGGTTGCCGAAATTCAGTTGCCTTTGTATTTCGGGTGATCCCTCTTGAGCATGTATGGTTCTGCTACTTGTTGTACATCAGACTTCTTCCGCAAATGGCGAAACGCTTTGCCTCGGTTAGTTTCGCGGCATTCAAACTTCGATGCCCCGATTGCCGAAATTCAGTTACCTTTGAATTAGAGGTGATCCCTATTGAGCATGTATGCTTCCGTTACTTGTTCTACATCAAACTTCTTCCGTAAACGGCGAAACAGTTTGCCTCGTTGAGTTTCGCGGCATTTCCACCTCGATGCCCCGGTTGCCGAAATTCAGTTGCCTATGTATTTCGGGTGATCCCCCTTGAGCATGTATGCTTCTGCTACTTGTTGTACATCAGACTTCTTCCGCAAACGGCGAAACGCTTTGCCTCGCTGAGTTTCGCGACATTCAAACTTCGATGCCCTGGTTGCCGAAATTCAGTTGCCTTTGAATTGCGGGTGATCCGTCTTGAGCATGTATGCTTCTGCTACTTGTTGTACATCAGACTTCTTCCGCAAAAGGCGAAACGCTTTGCCTCGGTGAGTTTCGCGGCATTCAAACTTCGATGCCCCGATTGCCGAAATTCAGTTACCTTTGAATTGCGGGTGATCCCTGTTGAGCATGTATGCTTCCGCTACTTGTTCTACATCAGACTTCTTCCGTAAACGGCGAAACGCTTTGACTCGGTGAGTTTCGCGGCATTCCGACCTCGATGCCCCGGTTGCCGAAATTCAGTTGCCTTTGAATTGCGGGTGATCCCTCTTGAGCATGTATGCCTCCGCTACTTGTTCTACATCAGACTTCTTCCGCAAACGGCGAAACGCTTTGCCTCGGTGAGTTTCGCGGCAATCAAACTTCGATGCCCCGATTGCTGAAATTCAGTTGCCTTTGAATTGAGGGTGATCCCTATTGAGCATGTATGCTTCCGCTACTTGTTCTACATCAGACTTCTTCCGCAAACGGCGAAAAGCTTTGACTCGCTGAGTTTCGCGGCATTCCGACTTCGATGCCCTGGTTGCCAAAATTCAGTTGACTTTGAATTGCGGGTGATCCCTATTGAGCATGTATGCTTCCGCTACTTGTTCTACATCAGACTTCTTCCGCAAACGGCGAAACGCTTTGACTCGGTGAGTTTCGTGGCATTCCGACCTCGATGCCCCGGTTGCCGAAATTCAGTTGCCTTTGTATTTCGGGTGATCCCTCATGTGCTTGTATGCTTCTGCTACTTGTTCTACATTAGACTTCTTCCGCAAACGGCGAAACGCTTTGACTCGGTGAGTTTCGTGGGATTCCAACTTGGATGCCCTGGTTGCCGAAATTCAGTTGACTTTGAATTGCGGGTGATCCCTGTTGAGCATGTATGCTTCCGCTACTTGTTCTACATCAGACTTCTTCCGTAAACGGCGAAACGCTTTGCCTCGTTGAGTTTCGCGGCATTCCCACCTCGATGCCCCGGTTGCCGAAATTCAGTTGCCTTTGTATTTCGGGTGATCCCTCTTGAGCATGTATGCTTCTGCTACTTGTTGTACATCAGACTTCTTCCGCAAAAGGCGAAACGCTTTGCCTCGGTGAGTTTCGTGGCATTCAATCTTCGATGCCCCGATTGCCGAAATTCAGTTACCTTTGAATTACGGGTGATCCCTATTGAGCATGTATGCTTCTGCTACTTGTTCTACATCAGACTTCTTCCGCAAACGGCGAAACGCTTTGCCTCGTTGAGTTTCGCGGCATTCCGACCTCGATGCCCCGGTTGCCGAAATTCAGTTGCCTTTGTATTTTGGGTGATCCCTCATGTGCTTGTATGCTTCTGCTAATTATTCTACATCAGACTTTCTACCACAAACGGCGAAACGCTTTGACTCGCTGAGTTTCGCGGCATTCCGACTTCGATGCCCTGGTTGCCGAAATTCAGTTGGCTTTGAATTGCGGGTGATCCCTCTTGAGCATGTATGCTTCCGCTACTTGTTCTACATCAGACTTCTTCCGCAAACGGCGAAACGCTTTGCCTCGGTGAGTTTCGCGACATTCAAACTTCGATGCCCCGATTGCCGAAATTCAGTTGCCTTTGAATTGCGGGCGATCCCTATTGAACATGTATGCTTCCGCTACTTGTTCTACATCAGACTTCTTCCGCAAACGGCGAAAAGCTTTGACTCGATGAGTTTCGCGGCATTCAAACTTCGATGCCCTGGTTGCCGAAATTCAGTTGACTTTGAATTGCGGTTGATCCCTATTGAGCATGTATGCTTCCGCTACTTGTTCTACATCAGACTTCTTCCGCAAACAGCGAAACGCTTTGACTCGCTGAGTTTCGCGGCATTCCGACTTCGATGCCCTGGTTGCCGAAATTCAGTTGCCTTTGAATTGCGGGTGATCCCTGTTGAGCATGTATGCTTCCGCTACTTGTTCTACATCAGACTTCTTCCGTAAACGGCGAAACGCTTTGCCTCGTTGAGTTGCGCGGCATTCCGACCTCGATGCCCCGGTTGCCGAAATTCAGTTGCCTTTGTATTTTGGGTGATCCCTCATGTGCTTGTATGCTTCTGCTAATTATTCTACATCAGACTTTCTTCCACAAACGGCGAAACGCTTTGACTCGCTGAGTTTCGCGGCATTCCGACTTCGATGCCCTGGTTGCCGAAATTCAGTTGGCTTTGAATTGCGGGTGATCCCTCTTGAGCATGTATGCTTCCGCTACTTGTTCTACATCAGACTTCTTCTGCAAATGGCGAAACGCTTTGCCTCGGTGAGTTTCGCGGCATTCAAACTTCGATGCCCCGATTGCCGAAATTCAGTTGCCTTTGAATTGCGGGTGATCCCTATTGAACATGTATGCTTCCGCTACTTGTTCTACATCAGACTTCTTCCGCAAACGGCGAAAAGCTTTGACTCGATGAGTTTCGCGGCATTCCGACTTCGATGCCCTGGTTGCCGAAATTCAGTTGACTTTGAATTGCGGGTGATCCCTATTGAGCATGTATGCTTCTGCTACTTGTTCTACATCAGACTTCTTCCGCAAACGGCGAAACGCTTTGCCTCGTTGAGTTTCGCGGCATTCCGACCTCGATGCCCCGGTTGCCGAAATTCAGTTGCCTTTGTATTTCGGGTGATCCCTCATGTGCTTGTATGCTTCTGCTACTTGTTCTACATTAGACTTCTTCCGCAAACGGTGAAACGCTTTGACTCGGTGAGTTTCGCGGCATTCCAACTTTGATGCCCTGGTTGCCGAAATTCAGTTGACTTTGAATTGCGGGTGATCCCTGTTGAGCATGTATGCTTCCGCTACTTGTTCTACATCAGACTTCTTCCGTAAACGGCGAAACGCTTTGCCTCGTTGAGTTTCGCGGCATTCCAACCTCGATGCCCCGGTTGCCGAAATTCAGTTGCCTTTGTATTTCGGGTGATCCCTCTTGAGCATGTGTGCTTCTGCTACTTGTTGTACATCAGACTTCTTCCGCAAACGGCGAAACGCTTTGACTCGGTGAGTTTCGTGGCATTCCGACCTCGATGCCCCGGTTGCCGAAATTCAGTTGCCTTTGTATTTCGGGTGATCCCTCATGTGCTTGTATGCTTCTGCTACTTGTTCTACATCAGACTTCTTCCGCAAACGGCGAAACGCTTTGCCTCGGTGAGTTTCGCGGCAATCAAACTTCGATGCCCCGATTGCTGAAATTCAGTTGCCTTTGAATTGAGGGTGATCCCTATTGAGCATGTATGCTTCCGCTACTTGTTCTACATCAGACTTCTTCCGCAAACGGCGAAAAGCTTTGACTCGCTGAGTTTCGCGGCATTCCGACTTCGATGCCCTGGTTGCCAAAATTCAGTTGACTTTGAATTGCGGGTGATCCCTATTGAGCATGTATGCTTCCGCTACTTGTTCTACATCAGACTTCTTCCGCAAACGGCGAAACGCTTTGACTCGGTGAGTTTCGTGGCATTCCGACCTCGATGCCCCGGTTGCCGAAATTCAGTTGCCTTTGTATTTCGGGTGATCCCTCATGTGCTTGTATGCTTCTGCTACTTGTTCTACATTAGACTTCTTCCGCAAACGGCGAAACGCTTTGACTCGGTGAGTTTCGCGGGATTCCAACTTGGATGCCCTAGTTGCCGAAATTCAGTTGACTTTGAATTGCGGGTGATCCCTGTTGAGCATGTATGCTTCCGCTACTTGTTCTACATCAGACTTCTTCCGTAAACGGCGAAACGCTTTGCCTCGTTGAGTTTCACGGCATTCCCACCTCGATGCCCCGGTTGCCGAAATTCAGTTGCCTTTGTATTTCGGGTGATCCCTCTTGAGCATGTATGCTTCTGCTACTTGTTGTACATCAGACTTCTTCCGCAAAAGGCGAAACGCTTTGCCTCGGTGAGTTTCGTGGCATTCAATCTTCGATGCCCCGATTGCCGAAATTCAGTTACCTTTGAATTACGGGTGATCCCTATTGAGCATGTATGCTTCTGCTACTTGTTCTACATCAGACTTCTTCCGCAAACGGCGAAACGCTTTGCCTCGTTGAGTTTCGCGGCATTCCGACCTCGATGCCCCGGTTGCCGAAATTCAGTTGCCTTTGTATTTTGGGTGATCCCTCATGTGCTTGTATGCTTCTGCTAATTATTCTACATCAGACTTTCTACCACAAACGGCGAAACGCTTTGACTCGCTGAGTTTCGCGGCATTCCGACTTCGATGCCCTGGTTGCCGAAATTCAGTTGGCTTTGAATTGCGGGTGATCCCTCTTGAGCATGTATGCTTCCGCTACTTGTTCTACATCAGACTTCTTCCGCAAACGGCGAAACGCTTTGCCTCGGTGAGTTTCGCGACATTCAAACTTCGATGCCCCGATTGCCGAAATTCAGTTGCCTTTGAATTGCGGGCGATCCCTATTGAACATGTATGCTTCCGCTACTTGTTCTACATCAGACTTCTTCCGCAAACGGCGAAAAGCTTTGACTCGATGAGTTTCGCGGCATTCAAACTTCGATGCCCTGGTTGCCGAAATTCAGTTGACTTTGAATTGCGGTTGATCCCTATTGAGCATGTATGCTTCCGCTACTTGTTCTACATCAGACTTCTTCCGCAAACAGCGAAACGCTTTGACTCGCTGAGTTTCGCGGCATTCCGACTTCGATGCCCTGGTTGCCGAAATTCAGTTGCCTTTGAATTGCGGGTGATCCCTGTTGAGCATGTATGCTTCCGCTACTTGTTCTACATCAGACTTCTTCCGTAAACGGCGAAACGCTTTGCCTCGTTGAGTTGCGCGGCATTCCGACCTCGATGCCCCGGTTGCCGAAATTCAGTTGCCTTTGTATTTTGGGTGATCCCTCATGTGCTTGTATGCTTCTGCTAATTATTCTACATCAGACTTTCTTCCACAAACGGCGAAACGCTTTGACTCGCTGAGTTTCGCGGCATTCCGACTTCGATGCCCTGGTTGCCGAAATTCAGTTGGCTTTGAATTGCGGGTGATCCCTCTTGAGCATGTATGCTTCCGCTACTTGTTCTACATCAGACTTCTTCTGCAAATGGCGAAACGCTTTGCCTCGGTGAGTTTCGCGGCATTCAAACTTCGATGCCCCGATTGCCGAAATTCAGTTGCCTTTGAATTGCGGGTGATCCCTATTGAACATGTATGCTTCCGCTACTTGTTCTACATCAGACTTCTTCCGCAAACGGCGAAAAGCTTTGACTCGATGAGTTTCGCGGCATTCCGACTTCGATGCCCTGGTTGCCGAAATTCAGTTGACTTTGAATTGCGGGTGATCCCTATTGAGCATGTATGCTTCTGCTACTTGTTCTACATCAGACTTCTTCCGCAAACGGCGAAACGCTTTGCCTCGTTGAGTTTCGCGGCATTCCGACCTCGATGCCCCGGTTGCCGAAATTCAGTTGCCTTTGTATTTCGGGTGATCCCTCATGTGCTTGTATGCTTCTGCTACTTGTTCTACATGAGACTTCTTCCGCAAACGGTGAAACGCTTTGACTCGGTGAGTTTCGCGGCATTCCAACTTTGATGCCCTGGTTGCCGAAATTCAGTTGACTTTGAATTGCGGGTGATCCCTGTTGAGCATGTATGCTTCCGCTACTTGTTCTACATCAGACTTCTTCCGTAAACGGCGAAACGCTTTGCCTCGTTGAGTTTCGCGGCATTCCAACCTCGATGCCCCGGTTGCCGAAATTCAGTTGCCTTTGTATTTCGGGTGATCCCTCTTGAGCATGTGTGCTTCTGCTACTTGTTGTACATCAGACTTCTTCCGCAAAAGGCGAAACGCTTTGCCTCGGTGAGTTTCGTGGCATTCCGACTTCGATGCCCCGGTTGCCGAAATTCAGTTACCTTTGAATTACGGGTGATCCCTATTGAGCATGTATGCTTCCGCTACTTGTTCTAAATCCGACTTCTTCCGCAAACGGCGAAACGCTTTGCCTCGTTGAGTTTCGCGGCATTCCGACCTCGATGCCCCGGTTGCCGAAATTCAGTTGCCTTTGTATTTCGGGTGATCCCTCATGTGCTTGTATGCTTCTGCTACTTGTTCTACATTAGACTTCTTCCGCAAACGGCGAAACGCTTTGACTCGGTGAGTTTCGCGGCATTCCAACTTTGATGCCCTGGTTGCCGAAATTCAGTTGACTTTGAATTGCGGGTGATCCCTGTTGAGCATGTATGCTTCCGCTACTTGTTCTACATCAGACTTCTTCCGTAAACGGCGAAACGCTTTGCCTCGTTGAGTTTCGCGGCATTCCCACCTCGATGCGCCGGTTGCCGAAATTCAGTTGCCTTTGTATTTCGGGTGATCCCTCATGTGCTTGTATGCTTCTGCTACTTGTTCTACATCAGACTTCTTCCGTAAACGGGGAAACGCTTTGCCTCGTTGAGTTTCGCGGCATTCCGACCTCGATGCCCCGGTTGCCGAAATTCAGTTGCCTTTGTATTTGGGGTGATCCCTCATGTGCTTGTATGCTTCTGCTAATTATTCTACATCAGACTTTCTCCCACAAACGGCGAAACGCTTTGACTCGCTGAGTTTCGCGGCATTCCGACTTCGATGCCCTGGTTGCCGAAATTCAGTTGGCTTTGAATTGCGGGTGATCCCTCTTGAGCATGTATGCTTCCGCTACTTGTTCTACATCAGACTTCTTCCGCAAACGGCGAAAAGCTTTCACTCGATGAGTTTCGCGGCATTCAAACTTCGATGCCCTGGTTGCCGAAATTCAGTTGACTTTGAATTGCGGGTGATCCCTATTGAGCATGTATGCTTCTGCTACTTGTTCTACATTAGACTTCTTCTGCAAACGGCGAAACGCTTTGAATAGGTGAGTTTCGCGGCATTCCAACTTTGATGCCCTGGTTGCCGAAATTCAGTTGACTTTGAATTGCGGGTGATCCCTGTTGAGCATGTATGCTTCCGCTACTTGTTCTACATCAGACTTCTTCCGTAAACGGCGAAACGCTTTGCCTCGTTGAGTTTCGCGGCATTCCAACCTCGATGCCCCGGTTGCCGAAATTCAGTTGCCTTTGTATTTCGGGTGATCCCTCATGTGCTTGTATGCTTCTGCTATTTGTTCTACATCAGACTTCTTCCGCAAACGGCGAAACGCTTTGCCTCGGTGAGTTTCGCGGCATTCAAACTTCGATGCCCCGATTGCCGAAATTCAGTTGCCTTTGAATTGCGGGTGATCCCTATTGAACATGTATGCTTCCGCTACTTGTTCTACATCAGACTTCTTCCGCAAACGGCGAAAAGCTTTGACTCGATGAGTTTCGCGGCATTCCGACTTCGATGCCCTGGTTGCCGAAATTCAGTTGACTTTGAATTGCGGGTGATCCCTATTGAGCATGTATGCTTCTGCTACTTGTTCAACATCAGACTTCTTCCGCAAACGGCGAAACGCTTTGCCTCGTTGAGTTTCGCGGCATTCCGACCTCGATGCCCCGGTTGCCGAAATTCAGTTGCCTTTGTATTTCGGGTGATCCCTCATGTGCTTGTATGCTTCTGCTACTTGTTCTACATGAGACTTCTTCCGCAAACGGCGAAACGCTTTTACTCGGTGAGTTTCGCGGCATTCCAACTTTGATGCCCTGGTTGCCGAAATTCAGTTGACTTTGAATTGCGGGTGATCCCTGTTGAGCATGTATGCTTCCGCTACTTGTTCTACATCAGACTTCTTCCGTAAACGGCGAAACGCTTTGCCTCGTTGAGTTTCGCGGCATTCCAACCTCGATGCCCCGGTTGCCGAAATTCAGTTGCCTTTGTATTTCGGGTGATCCCTCTTGAGCATGTATGCTTCTGCTCCTTGTTGTACATGAGACTTCTTCAGCAAAAGGCGAAACGCTTTACCTCGGTGAGTTTCGTGGCATTCAAACTTCGATGCCCCGATTGCCGAAATTCAGTTACCTTTGAATTACGGGTGATCCCTATTGAGCATGTATGCTTCCGCTACTTGTTCTACATCAGACTTCTTCCGCAAACGGCGAAACGCTTTGCCTCGTTGAGTTTCGCGGCATTCCGACCTCGATGCCCCGGTTGCCGAAATTCAGTTGCCTTTGTATTTTGGGTGATCCCTCATGTGCTTGTATGCTTCTGCTAATTATTCTACATCAGACTTTCTCCCACAAACGGCGAAACGCTTTGACTCGCTGAGTTTCGCGGCATTCCGACTTCGATGCCCTGGTTGCCGAAAATCAGTTGCCTTTGAATTGCGGGTGATCCCTCTTGATCATGTATGCTTCCGCTACTTGTTCTACATCAGACTTCTTCCGCAAACGGCGAAACGCTTTGCCTCGGTGAGTTTCGCGACATTCAAACTTCGATGCCCCGATTGCCGAAATTCAGTTGCCTTTGAATTGCGGGTGATCCCTATGGAACATGTATGCTTCCGCTACTTGTTCTACATCAGACTTCTTCCGCAAACGGCGAAAAGCTTTGACTCGATGAGTTTCGCGGCATTCCGACTTCGATGCCCTGGTTGCCGAAATTCAGTTGCCTTTGAATTGCGGTTGATCCCTATTGAGCATGTATGCTTCCGCTACTTGTTCTACATCAGACTTCTTCCGCAAACGGCGAAACGCTTTGACTCGCTGAGTTTCGCGGCATTCCGACTTCGATGCCCTGGTTGCCGAAATTCAGTTGCCTTTGAATTGCGGGTGATCCCTGTTGAGCATGTATGCTTCCGCTACTTGTTCTACATTAGACTTCTTCCGTAAACGGCGAAACGCTTTGCCTCGTTGAGTTTCGCGGCATTCCGACCTCGATGCCCGGTTGCCGAAATTCAGTTGCCTTTGTATTTTGGGTGATCCCTCATGTGCTTGTATGCTTCTGCTAATTATTCTACATCAGACTTTCTCCCACAAACGGCGAAACGCTTTGACTCGCTGAGTTTCGCGTCATTCCGACTTCGATGCCCTGGTTGCCAAAATTCAGTTGGCTTTGAATTGCGGGTGATCCCTCTTGAGCATGTATGCTTCCGCTACTTGTTCTACATCAGACTTCTTCTGCAAACGGCGAAATGCTTTGCCTCGGTGAGTTTCGCGGCATTCAAACTTCGATGCCCTGGTTGCCGAAATTCAGTTGACTTTGAATTGCGGTGATCCCTATTGAGCATGTATGCTTCTGCTAATTGTTCTACATCAGACTTTCTCCCACAAACGGCGAAACGCTTTGACTCGCTGAGTTTCCCGGCATTCCGACTTCGATGCCCTGGTTGCTGAAATTCAGTTGCCTTTGAATTGCGGGTGATCCCTCTTGAGCATGTATGCCTCCGCTACTTGTTCTACATCAGACTTCTTCCATAAACGGCGAAACGCTTTGCCTCGGTGAGTTTCGCGGCATTCCGACTTCGATGCCCTGGTTGCCGAAATTCAGTTGACTTTGAATTGCGGGTGATCCCTATTGAGCATGTATGCTTCCGCTATATGTTCAACATCAGACTTCTTCCGCAAACGGCGAAACGCTTTGACTCAGTGAGTTTCGCGGCATTCCGACTTCGATGCCCTGGTTGCCGAAATTCAGTTGCCTTTGAATTGCGGGTGATCCCTGTTGAGCATGTATGCTTCCGCTACTTGTTCTACATCAGACTTCTTCCATAAATGGCGAAACGCTTTGCCTCGTTGAGTTTCGCGGCATTCCGACTTCGATGCCCTGGTTGCCGAAATTCAGTTGACTTTGAATTGCGGGTGATCCCTATTGAGCATGTATGCTTCCGCTACTTGTTCTACATCAGACTTCTTCCGCAAACGGCGAAAAGCTTTGACTCGTTGAGTTTCGCGGCATTCCGACTTCGATGCCCTGGTTGCCGAAATTCAGTTGACTTTGAATTGCGGGTGATCCCTATTGAGCATGTATGCTTCCGCTACTTGTTCTACATCAGACTTCTTCCGCAAACGGCGAAAAGCTTTGACTCGCTGAATTTCGCGGCATTCCGACTTCGATGCCCTGGTTGCCGAAATTCAGTTGACTTTGAATTGCGGGTGATCCCTATTGAGCATGTATGCTTCGGCTACTTGTTCTACATCAGACTTCTTCCGCAAACGGCGAAACGCTTTGACTCAGTGAGTTTCGCGGCATTCCGACTTCGATGCCCTGGTTGCCGAAATTCAGTTGCCTTTGAATTGCGGGTGATCCCTGTTGAGCATGTATGCTTCCGCTACTTGTTCTACATCAGACTTCTTCCGTAAACGGCGAAACGCTTTGCCTCGTTGAGTTTCGCGGCATTCCGACCTTGATGCCCCGGTTGCCGAAATTCAGTTGCCTTTGTATTTCGGGTGATCCCTCATGTGCTTGTATGCTTCTGCTAATTGTTCTACATCAGACTTTCTCCCACAAACGGCGAAACGCTTTGACTCGCTGAGTTTCCCGGCATTCCGACTTCGATGCCCTGGTTGCCGAAATTCAGTTGCCTTTGAATTGCGGGTGATCCCTCTTGAGCATGTATGCCTCCGCTACTTGTTCTACATCAGACTTCTTCCGCAAACGGCGAAACGCTTTGCGTCGGTGAGTTTCGCGGCAATCCAACTTCGATGCCCCGATTGCTGAAATTCAGTTGCCTTTGAATTGCGGGTGATCCCTATTGAGCATGTATGCTTCCGCTACTTGTTCTACATCATACTTCTTCCGCAAACGGCGAAAAGCTTTGACTCGCTGAGTTTCGCGGCATTCCGACTTCGATGCCCTGGTTGCCGAAATTCAGTTGACTTTGAATTGCGGTGATCCCTATTGAGCATGTATGCTTCTGCTAATTGTTCTACATCAGACTTTCTCCCACAAACGGCGAAACGCTTTGACTCGCTGAGTTTCCCGGCATTCCGACTTCGATGCCCTGGTTGCTGAAATTCAGTTGCCTTTGAATTGCGGGTGATCCCTCTTGAGCATGTATGCCTCCGCTACTTGTTCTACATCAGACTTCTTCCGCAAACGGCGAAACGCTTTGCCTCGGTGAGTTTCGCGGCATTCCGACTTCGATGCCCTGGTTGCCGAAATTCAGTTGACTTTGAATTGCGGGTGATCCCTATTGAGCATGTATGCTTCCGCTATATGTTCTACATCAGACTTCTTCCGCAAACGGCGAAACGCTTTGACTCAGTGAGTTTCGCGGCATTCCGACTTCGATGCCCTGGTTGCCGAAATTCAGTTGCCTTTGAATTGCGGGTGATCCCTGTTGAGCATGTATGCTTCCGCTACTTGTTCTACATCAGACTTCTTCCATAAATGGCGAAACGCTTTGCCTCGTTGAGTTTCGCGGCATTCCGACTTCGATGCCCTGGTTGCCGAAATTCAGTTGACTTTGAATTGCGGGTGATCCCTATTGAGCATGTATGCTTCCGCTACTTGTTCTACATCAGACTTCTTCCGCAAACGGCGAAAAGCTTTGACTCGCTGAGTTTCGCGGCATTCCGACTTCGATGCCCTGGTTGCCGAAATTCAGTTGACTTTGAATTGCGGGTGATCCCTATTGAGCATGTATGCTTCCGCTACTTGTTCTACATCAGACTTCTTCCGCAAACGGCGAAAAGCTTTGACTCGCTGAATTTCGCGGCATTCCGACTTCGATGCCCTGGTTGCCGAAATTCAGTTGACTTTGAATTGCGGGTGATCCCTATTGAGCATGTATGCTTCGGCTACTTGTTCTACATCAGACTTCTTCCACAAACGGCGAAACGCTTTGACTCAGTGAGTTTCGCGGCATTCCGACTTCGATGCCCTGGTTGCCGAAATTCAGTTGCCTTTGAATTGCGGGTGATCCCTGTTGAGCATGTATGCTTCCGCTACTTGTTCTACATCAGACTTCTTCCGTAAACGGCGAAACGCTTTGCCTCGTTGAGTTTCGCGGCATTCCGACCTTGATGCCCCGGTTGCCGAAATTCAGTTGCCTTTGTATTTCGGGTGATCCCTCATGTGCTTGTATGCTTCTGCTAATTGTTCTACATCAGACTTTCTCCCACAAACGGCGAAACGCTTTGACTCGCTGAGTTTCCCGGCATTCCGACTTCGATGCCCTGGTTGCCGAAATTCAGTTGCCTTTGAATTGCGGGTGATCCCTCTTGAGCATGTATGCCTCCGCTACTTGTTCTACATCAGACTTCTTCCGCAAACGGCGAAACGCTTTGCGTCGGTGAGTTTCGCGGCAATCCAACTTCGATGCCCCGATTGCTGAAATTCAGTTGCCTTTGAATTGCGGGTGATCCCTATTGAGCATGTATGCTTCCGCTACTTGTTCTACATCAGACTTCTTCCGCAAACGGCGAAAAGCTTTGACTCGCTGAGTTTCGCGGCATTCCGACTTCGATGCCCTGGTTGCCGAAATTCAGTTGACTTTGAATTGCGGGTGATTCCTATTGAGCATGTATGCTTCCGCTACTTGTTCTACATCAGACTTCTTCCGCAAACGGCGAAACGCTTTGACTCGGTGAGTTTCGCGGCATTCCGACCTCGATGCCCCGGTTGCCGAAATTCAGTTGCCTTTGAATTTCGGGTGATCCCTCATGTGCTTGTATGCTTCTGCTACTTGTTCTACATTAGACTTCTTCCGCAAACGGCGAAACGCTTTGACTCGGTGAGTTTCGCGGCATTCCAACTTTGATGCCCTGGTTGCCGAAATTCAGTTGACTTTGAATTGCGGGTGATCCCTGTTGAGCATGTATGCTTCCGCTACTTGTTCTACATCAGACTTCTTCCGTAAACGGCGAAACGCTTTGCCTCGTTGAGTTTCGCGGCATTCCAACCTCGATGCCCCGGTTGCCGAAATTCAGTTGCCTTTGTATTTCGGGTGATCCCTATTGAGCATGTATGCTTCCGCTACTTGTTCTACATCAGACTTCTTCCGCAAACAGCGAAACGCTTTGACTCGCTGAGTTTCGCGGCATTCCGACTTCGATGCCCTGGTTGCCGAAATTCAGTTGCCTTTGAATTGCGGGTGATCCCTGTTGAGCATGTATGCTTCCGCTACTTGTTCTACATCAGACTTCTTCCGTAAACGGCGAAACGCTTTGCCTCGTTGAGTTTCGCGGCATTCCGACCTTGATGCCCCGGTTGCCGAAATTCAGTTGCCTTTGAATTGCGGATGATCCCTATTGAGCATGTATGCTTCCGCTACTTGTTCTACATCAGACTTCTTCCGCAAACGGCGAAACGCTTTGCCTCGTTGAGTTTCGCGGCATTCCGACCTCGATGCCCCGGTTGCCGAAATTCAGTTGCCTTTGTATTTCGGGTGATCCCTATTGAGCATGTATGCTTCTGCTACTTGTTCTACATCAGACTTCTTCCGCAAACGGCGAAACGCTTTGCCTCGGTGAGTTTCGCGGCATTCAAACTTCGATGCCCTGGTTGCCGAAATTCAGTTGACTTTGAATTGCGGTGATCCCTATTGAGCATGTATGCTTCCGCTACTTGTTCTACATCAAACTTCTTCCGCAAACGGCGAAACGCTTTGCCTCGGTGAGTTTCGCGGCATTCAAACTTCGATGCCCTGGTTGCCGAAATTCAGTTGACTTTGAATTGCGGTGATCCCTATTGAGCATGTATGCTTCCGCTACTTGTTCTACATCAAACTTCTTCCGCAAACAGCGAAACGCTTTGACTCGCTGAGTTTCGCGGCATTCCGACTTCGATGCCCTGGTTGCCGAAATTCAGTTGACTTTGAATTGCGGGTGATCCCTATTGAGCATGTATGCTTCCGCTATATGTTCTACATCAGACTTCTTCCGCAAACGGCGAAACGCTTTGACTCAGTGAGTTTCGCGGCATTCCGACTTCGATGCCCTGGTTGCCGAAATTCAGTTGCCTTTGAATTGCGGGTGATCCCTGTTGAGCATGTATGCTTCCGCTACTTGTTCTACATCAGACTTCTTCCGTAAACGGCGAAACGCTTTGCCTCGTTGAGTTTCGCGGCATTCCGACCTTGATGCCCCGGTTGCCGAAATTCAGTTGCCTTTGTATTTCGGGTGATCCCTCATGTGCTTGTATGCTTCTGCTAATTGTTCTACATCAGACTTTCTCCCACAAACGGCGAAACGCTTTGACTCGCTGAGTTTCCCGGCATTCCGACTTCGATGCCCTGGTTGCTGAAATTCAGTTGCCTTTGAATTGTGGGTGATCCCTCTTGAGCATGTATGCCTCCGCTACTTGTTCTACATCAGACTTCTTCCGCAAACGGCGAAACGCTTTGCCTCGGTGAGTTTCGCGGCAATCAAACTTCGATGCCCCGATTGCTGAAATTCAGTTGCCTTTGAATTGCGGGTGATCCCTATTGAGCATGTATGCTTCCGCTACTTGTTCTACATCAGACTTCTTCCGCAAACGGCGAAAAGCTTTGACTCGCTGAGTTTCGCGGCATTCCGACTTCGATGCCCTGGTTGCCGAAATTTAGTTGACTTTGAATTGCGGTGATCCCTATTGAGCATGTATGCTTCCGCTACTTGTTCTACATCAAACTTATTCCGCAAATGGCGAAACGCTTTGCCTCGGTGAGTTTCGCGGCATTCAAACTTCGATGCCCTGGTTGCCGAAATTCAGTTGACTTTGAATTGCGGTGATCCCTATTGAGCATGTATGCTTCCGCTACTTGTTCTACATCAAACTTCTTCCGCAAACAGCGAAACGCTTTGACTCGCTGAGTTTCGCGGCATTCCGACTTCGATGCCCTGGTTGCCGAAATTCAGTTGACTTTGAATTGCGGGTGATCCCTATTGAGCATGTATGCTTCCGCTATATGTTCTACATCAGACTTCTTCCGCAAACGGCGAAACGCTTTGACTCAGTGAGTTTCGCGGCATTCCGACTTCGATGCCCTGGTTGCCGAAATTCAGTTGACTTTGAATTGCGGGTGATCCCTATTGAGCATGTATGCTTCCGCTACTTGTTCTACATCAGACTTCTTCCGCAAACGGCGAAAAGCTTTGACTCGCTGAGTTTCGCGGCATTCCGACTTCGATGCCCTGGTTGCCGAAATTCAGTTGACTTTGAATTGCGGGTGATCCCTATTGAGCATGTATGCTTCGGCTACTTGTTCTACATCAGACTTCTTCCGCAAACGGCGAAACGCTTTGACTCAGTGAGTTTCGCGGCATTCCGACTTCGATGCCCTGGTTGCCGAAATTCAGTTGCCTTTGAATTGCGGGTGATCCCTGTTGAGCATGTATGCTTCCGCTACTTGTTCTACATCAGACTTCTTCCGTAAACGGCGAAACGCTTTGCCTCGTTGAGTTTCGCGGCATTCCGACCTTGATGCCCCGGTTGCCGAAATTCAGTTGCCTTTGTATTTCGGGTGATCCCTCATGTGCTTGTATGCTTCTGCTAATTGTTCTACATCAGACTTTCTCCCACAAACGGCGAAACGCTTTGACTCGCTGAGTTTCCCGGCATTCCGACTTCGATGCCCTGGTTGCTGAAATTCAGTTGCCTTTGAATTGCGGGTGATCCCTCTTGAGCATGTATGCCTCCGCTACTTGTTCTACATCAGACTTCTTCCGCAAACGGCGAAACGCTTTGCCTCGGTGAGTTTCGCGGCAATCAAACTTCGATGCCCCGATTGATGAAATTCAGTTGCCTTTGAATTGCGGATGATCCCTATTGAGCATGTATGCTTCTGCTACTTGTTCTACATCAGACTTCTTCCGCAAACGGCGAAAAGCTTTGACTCGCTGAGTTTCGCGGCATTCCGACTTCGATGCCCTGGTTGCCGAAATTCAGTTGACTTTGAATTGCGGGTGATTCCTATTGAGCATGTATGCTTCCGCTACTTGTTCTACATCAGACTTCTTCCGCAAACGGCGAAACGCTTTGACTCGGTGAGTTTCGCGGCATTCCGACCTCGATGCCCCGGTTGCCGAAATTCAGTTGCCTTTGAATTTCGGGTGATCCCTCATGTGCTTGTATGCTTCTGCTACTTGTTCTACATTAGACTTCTTCCGCAAACGGCGAAACGCTTTGACTTGGTGAGTTTCGCGGCATTCCAACTTTGATGCCCTGGTTGCCGAAATTCAGTTGACTTTGAATTGCGGGTGATCCCTGTTGAGCATGCATGCTTCCGCTACTTGTTCTACATCAGACTTCTTCCGTAAACGGCGAAACGCTTTGCCTCGTTGAGTTTCGCGGCATTCCAACCTCGATGCCCCGGTTGCCGAAATTCAGTTGCCTTTGTATTTCGGGTGATCCCTCTTGAGCATGTATGCTTCTGCTACTTGTTGTACATCAGACTTCTTCCGCAAAAGGCGAAACGCTTTGCCTCGGTGAGTTTCGTGGCATTCAAACTTCGATTCCCCGATTGCCGAAATTCAGTTACCTTTGAATTACGGGTGATCCCTATTGAGCATGTATGCTTCCGCTACTTGTTCTACATCAGACTTCTTTCGCAAACGGCGAAACGCTTTGACTCGCTGAGTTTCGCGGCATTCCGACTTCGATGCCCTGGTTGCCGAAATTCAGTTGACTTTGAATTGCGTGTGATCCCTATTGAGCATGTATGCTTCCGCTACTTGTTCTACATCAGACTTCTTTCGCAAACGGCGAAACGCTTTGACTCGCTGAGTTTCGCGGCATTCCGACTTCGATGCCCTGGTTGCCGAAATTCAGTTACCTTTGAATTGCGGGTGATCCCTCTTGAGCATGTATGCCTCCGCTACTTGTTCTACATCAGACTTCTTCCGCAAACGGCGAAACGCTTTGACTCGCTGAGTTTCGCGGCATTCCGACTTCGATGCCCCGATTGCCGAAATTCAGTTGCCTTTGAATTGCGGGTGATCCCTATTGAGCATGTATGCTTCCGCTACTTGTTCTACATCAGACTTCTTCCGCAAACGGCGAAAAGCTTTGACTCGCTGAGTTTCGCGGCATTCCGACTTCGATGCCCTGGTTGCCGAAATTCAGTTGACTTTGAATTGCGGGTGATTCCTATTGAGCATGTATGCTTCCGCTACTTGTTCTACATCAGACTTCTTCCGCAAACGGCGAAAAGCTTTGACTCGATGAGTTTCGCGGCATTCCGACTTCGATGCCCTGGTTGTCGAAATTCAGTTGACTTTGAATTGCGGTGATCCCTATTGAGCATGTATGCTTCCGCTACTTGTTCTACATCAAACTTCTTCCGTAAACAGCGAAACGCTTTGACTCGCTGAGTTTCGCGGCATTCCGACTTCGATGCCCTGGTTGCCGAAATTCAGTTGACTTTGAATTGCGGGTGATTCCTATTGAGCATGTATGCTTCCGCTACTTGTTCTACATCAGACTTCTTCCGCAAACGGCGAAAAGCTTTGACTCGATGAGTTTCGCGGCATTCCGACTTCGATGCCCTGGTTGCCGAAATTCAGTTGACTTTGAATTGCGGTGATCCCTATTGAGCATGTATGCTTCCGCTACTTGTTCTACATCAAACTTCTTCCGCAAACAGTGAAACGCTTTGACTCGCTAAGTTTCGCGGCATTCCGACTTCGATGCCCTGGTTGCCGAAATTCAGTTGACTTTGAATTGCGGGTGATCCCTATTGAGCATGTATGCTTCCGCTACTTGTTCTACATCAGACTTCTTCCGCAAACGACGAAACGCTTTGACTCAGTGAGTTTCGCGGCATTCCGACTTCGATGCCCTGGTTGCCGAAATTCAGTTGCCTTTGAATTGCGGGTGATCCCTGTTGAGCATGTATGCTTCCGCTACTTGTTCTACATCAGACTTCTTCCGTAAACGGCCAAACGCTTTGCCTCGTTGAGTTTCGCGGCATTCCGACCTTGATGCCCCGGTTGCCGAAATTCAGTTGCCTTTGTATTTCGGGTGATCCCTCATGTGCTTGTATGCTTCTGCTAATTGTTCTACATCAGACTTTCTCCCACAAACGGCGAAACGCTTTGACTCGCTGAGTTTCGCGGCATTCCGACTTCGATGCCCTGGTTGCCGAAATTCAGTTGCCTTTGAATTGCGGGTGATCCCTGTTCAGCATGTATGCCTCCGCTACTTGTTCTACATCAGACTTCTTCCGCAAACAGCGAAACGCTTTGCCTCGGTGAGTTTCGCGGCAATCAAACTTCGATGCCCCGATTGCTGAAATTTTGTTGCCTTTGAATTGCGGGTGATCCCTATTGAGCATGTATGCTTCCGCTACTTGTTCTACATCAGACTTCTTCCGCAAACGGCGAAATGCTTTGACGCGCTGAGTTTCGCGGCATTCCGACTTCGATGCCCTGGTTGCCGAAATTCAGTTGACTTTGAATTGCGGGTGATCCCTATTGAGCATGTATGCTTCCGCTACTTGTTCTACATCAGACTTCTTCCGCAAACGGCGAAAAGCTTTGACTCGCTGAGTTTCGCGGCATTCCGACTTCGATGCCCTGGTTGCCGAAATTCAGTTGACTTTGAATTGCGGGTGATCCCTATTGAGCATGTATGCTTCCGCTACTTGTTCTACATCAAACTTCTTCCGCAAACAGCGAAACGCTTTGACTCAGTGAGTTTCGCGGCATTCCGACTTCGATGCCCTGGTTGCCGAAATTCAGTTGCCTTTGAATTGCGGGTGATCCCTGTTGAGCATGTATGCTTCCGCTACTTGTTCTACATCAGACTTCTTCCGTAAACGGCCAAACGCTTTGCCTCGTTGAGTTTCGCGGCATTCCGACCTTGATGCCCCGGTTGCCGAAATTCAGTTGCCTTTGTATTTCGGGTGATCCCTCATGTGCTTGTATGCTTCTGCTAATTGTTCTACATCAGACTTTCTCCCACAAACGGCGAAACGCTTTGACTCGCTGAGTTTCGCGGCATTCCGACTTCGATGCCCTGGTTACCGAAATTCAGTTGCCTTTGAATTGCGGGTGATCCCTCTTGAGCATGTATGCCTCCGCTACTTGTTCTACATCAGACTTCTTCCGCAAACGGCGAAACGCTTTGCCTCGGTGAGTTTCGCGGCAATCAAACTTCGATGCCCCGATTGCTGAAATTCAGTTGCCTTTGAATTGTGGGTGATCCCTATTGAGCATGTATGCTTCCGCTACTTGTTCTACATCAGACTTCTTCCGCAAACGGCGAAAAGCTTTGACTCGCTGAGTTTCGCGGCATTCCGACTTCGATGCCCTGGTTGCCGAAATTCAGTTGACTTTGAATTGCGGGTGATTCCTATTGAGCATGTATGCTTCCGCTACTTGTTCTACATCAGACTTCTTCCGCAAACGGCGAAACGCTTTGACTCGGTGAGTTTCGCGGCATTCCGACCTCGATGCCCCGGTTGCCGAAATTCAGTTGCCTTTGAATTTCGGGTGATCCCTCATGTGCTTGTATGCTTCTGCTACTTGTTCTACATTAGACTTCTTCCGCAAACGGCGAAACGCTTTGACTCGGTGAGTTTCGCGACATTCCAACTTTGATGCCCTGGTTGCCGAAATTCAGTTGACTTTGAATTGCGGGTGATCCCTGTTGAGCATGTATGCTTCCGCTACTTGTTCTACATCAGACTTCTTCCGTAAACGGCGAAACGCTTTGCCTCGTTGAGTTTCGCGGCATTCCAACCTCGATGCCCCGGTTGCCGAAATTCAGTTGCCTTTGTATTTCGGGTGATCCCTCTTGAGCATGTATGCTTCTGCTACTTGTTGTACATCAGACTTCTTCCGCAAAAGGCGAAATGCTTTGCCTCGGTGAGTTTCGTGGCATTCAAACTTCGATTCCCCGATTGCCGAAATTCAGTTACCTTTGAATTACGGGTGATCCCTATTGAGCATGTATGCTTCCGCTACTTGTTCTACATCAGACTTCTTTCGCAAACGGCGAAACGCTTTGACTCGCTGAGTTTCGCGGCATTCCGACTTCGATGCCCTGCTTGCCGAAATTCAGTTGACTTTGAATTGCGTGTGATCCCTGTTGAGCATGTATGCTTCCGCTACTTGTTCTACATCAGACTTCTTCCGTAAACGGCGAAACGCTTTGCCTCGTTGAGTTTCGCGGCATTCCCACTTCGATGCCCTGGTTGCCGAAATTCAGTTGCCTTTGAATTGCGGGTGATCCCTGTTGAGCATGTATGCTTCCGCTACTTGTTCTACATCAGATTTCTTCCGTAAACGGCGAAACGCTTTGCCTCGTTGAGTTTCGCGGCATTCCGACCTTGATGCCCCGGTTGCCGAAATTCAGTTGCCTTTGTATTTCGGGTGATCCCTCATGTGCTTGTATGCTTCTGCTAATTGTTCTACATCAGACTTTCTCCCACAAACGGCGAAAAATTTCAGTTGCCGAAATTCAGTTGCCTTGGTATTTCGGGTGATCCCTCTTGAGCATGTATGCTTCTGCTACTTGTTGTACATCAGACTTCTTCGGCAAAAGGCGAAACGCTTTGCCTCGGTGAGTTTCCCGGCATTCAAACTTCGATGCCCCGATTGCTGAAATTCAGTTACCTTTGAATTGCGGGTGATCCCTATTGAGCATGTATGCTTCCGCTACTTGTTCTACATCAGACTTCTTCCGTAAACGGCGAAACGCTTTGCCTCGTTGAGTTTCGCGGCATTCTGACCTCGATGCCCCGGTCGCTGAAATTCAGTTGCCTTTGTATTTCGGGTGATCCCTCTTGAGCATGTATGCTTCTGCTACTTGTTGTACATCAGACTTCTTCCGCAAACGGCGAAACGCTTTGCCTCGGTGAGTTTCGCGACATTCAAACTTCGATGCCCCGATTGCCGAAATTCAGTTGCCTTTGAATTGCGGTTGATCCCTATTGAGCATGTATGCTTCCGCTACTTGTTCTACATCAGACTTCTTCCGCAAACAGCGAAACGCTTTGACTCGCTGAGTTTCGCGGCATTCCGACTTCGATGCCCTGGTTGCCGAAATTCAGTTGCCTTTGAATTGCGGGTGATCCCGGTTGAGCATGTATGCTTCCGCTACTTGTTCTACATCAGACTTCTTCCGTAAACGGCGAAACGCTTTGCCTCGTTGAGTTTCGCGGCATTCCGACCTCGATGCCCCGTTTGCCGAAATTCAGTTGCCTTTGTATTTTGGGTGATCCCTCATGTGCTTGTATGCTTCTGCTAATTATTCTACATCAGACTTTCTCCCACAAACGGCGAAACGCTTTGACTCGCTGAGTTTCGCGGCATTCCGACTTCGATGCCCTGGTTGCCGAAATTCAGTTGGCTTTGAATTGCGGGTGATCCCTCTTGAGCATGTATGCTTCCGCTACCTGTTCTACATCAGACTTCTTCCGCAAACGGCGAAACACTTTGCCTCGGTGAGTTTCGCGGCATTCAAACTTCGATGCCCCGATTGCCGAAATTCAGTTGCCTTTGAATTGCGGGTGATCCCTATTGGACATGTATGCGTCCGCTACTTGTTCTACATCAGACTTCTTCCGCAAACGGCGAAAAGCTTTGACTCGATGAGTTTCGCGGCATTCCGACTTCGATGCCCTGGTTGCCGAAATTTAGTTGACTTTGAATTGCGGTGATCCCTATGGAGCATGTATGCTTCCGCTACTTGTTCTACATCAAACTTCTTCCGCAAACAGCGAAACGCTTTGACTCGCTGAGTTTCGCGGCATTCCGACTTCGATGCCCTGGTTGCCGAAATTCAGTTGCCTTTGAATTGCGGGTGATCCCTGTTGAGCATGTATGCTTCCGCTACTTGTTCTACATCAGACTTCTTCCGTAAACGGCGAAACGCTTTGCCTCGTTGAGTTTCGCGGCATTCCGACCTTGATGCCCCGGTTGCCGAAATTCAGTTGCCTTGGTATTTCGGGTGATCCCTCATGTGCTTGTATGCTTCTGCTAATTGTTCTACATCAGACTTTCTCCCACAAACGGCGAAACGCTTTGCCTCGTTGAGTTTCGCGGCATTCCAACCTCGATGCCCCGATTGCCGAAATTCAGTTACCTTTGAATTGCGGGTGATCCCTATTGAGCATGTATGCTTCCGCTACTTGTTCTACATCAGACTTCTTCCGTAAACGGCGAAACGCTTTGCCTCGTTGAGTTTCGTGGCATTCCGACCTCGATGCCCCGGTCGCTGAAATTCAGTTGCCTTTGTATTTCGGGTGATCCGTCTTGAGCATGTATGCTTCTGCTACTTGTTGTACATCAGACTTCTTCCGCAAACGGCGAAACGCTTTGCCTCGGTGAGTTTCGTGACATTCAAACTTCGATGCCCCGATTGCCGAAATTCAGTTGCCTTTGAATTGCGGTTGATCCCTATTGAGCATGTATGCTTCCGCTACTTGTTCTACATCAGACTTCTTTCGCAAACAGCGAAACGCTTTGCCTCGCTGAGTTTCGCGGCATTCCGACTTCGATGCCCTGGTTGCCGAAATTCAGTTGACTTTGAATTGCGTGTGATCCCTGTTGAGCATGTATGCTTCCGCTACTTGTTCTACATCAGACTTCTTCCGTAAACGGCGAAACGCTTTGCCTCGTTGAGTTTCGCGGCATTCCCACTTCGATGCCCTGGTTGCCGAAATTCAGTTGCCTTTGAATTGCGGGTGATCCCTATTGAGCATGTATGCTTCCGCTACTTGTTCTACATCAGACTTCTTCCGCAAACGACGAAACGCTTTGACTCAGTGAGTTTCGCGGCATTCCGACGTCGATGCCCTGGTTGCCGAAATTCAGTTGCCTTTGAATTGCGGGTGATCCCTGTTGAGCATGTATGCTTCCGCTACTTGTTCTACATCAGACTTCTTCCGTAAACGGCGAAACGCTTTGCCTCGTTGAGTTTCGCGGCATTCCGACCTTGATGCCCCGGTTGCCGAAATTCAGTTGCCTTGGTATTTCGGGTGATCCCTCATGTGCTTGTATGCTTCTGCTAATTGTTCTACATCAGACTTTCTCCCACAAACGGCGAAACGCTTTGCCTCGCTGAGTTTCGCGGCATTCCGACTTCGATGCCCCGATTGCCGAAATTCAGTTGCCTTTGAATTGCGGTTGATCCCTATTGAGCATGTATGCTTCCGCTACTTGTTCTACATCAGACTTCTTCCGCAAACAGCGAAACGCTTTGACTCGCTGAGTTTCGCGGCATTCCGACTTCGATGCCCTGGTTGCCGAAATTCAGTTGCCTTTGAATTGCGGGTGATCCCGGTTGAGTATGTATGCTTCCGCTACTTGTTCTACATCAGACTTCTTCCGTAAACGGCGAAACGCTTTGCCTCGTTGAGTTTCGCGGCATTCCGACCTCGATGCCCCGGTTGCCGAAATTCAGTTGCCTTTGTATTTTGGGTGATCCCTCATGTGCTTGTATGCTTCTGCTAATTATTCTACATCAGACTTTCTCCCACAAACGGCGAAACGCTTTGACTCGCTGAGTTTCGCGGCATTCCGACTTCGATGCCCTGGTTGCCGAAATTCAGTTGGCTTTGAATTGCGGGTGATCCCTCTTGAGCATGTATGCTTCCGCTACCTGTTCTACATCAGACTTCTTCCGCAAACGGCGAAACACTTTGCCTCGGTGAGTTTCGCGGCATTCAAACTTCGATGCCCCGATTGCCGAAATTCAGTTGCCTTTGAATTGCGGGTGATCCCTATTGGACATGTATGCGTCCGCTACTTGTTCTACATCAGACTTCTTCCGCAAACGGCGAAAAGCTTTGACTCGATGAGTTTCGCGGCATTCCGACTTCGATGCCCTGGTTGCCGAAATTTAGTTGACTTTGAATTGCGGTGATCCCTATGGAGCATGTATGCTTCCGCTACTTGTTCTACATCAAACTTCTTCCGCAAACAGCGAAACGCTTTGACTCGCTGAGTTTCGCGGCATTCCGACTTCGATGCCCTGGTTGCCGAAATTCAGTTGCCTTTGAATTGCGGGTGATCCCTGTTGAGCATGTATGCTTCCGCTACTTGTTCTACATCAGACTTCTTCCGTAAACGGCGAAACGCTTTGCCTCGTTGAGTTTCGCGGCATTCCGACCTTGATGCCCCGGTTGCCGAAATTCAGTTGCCTTGGTATTTCGGGTGATCCCTCATGTGCTTGTATGCTTCTGCTAATTGTTCTACATCAGACTTTCTCCCACAAACGGCGAAACGCTTTGCCTCGTTGAGTTTCGCGGCATTCCAACCTCGATGCCCCGATTGCCGAAATTCAGTTACCTTTGAATTGCGGGTGATCCCTATTGAGCATGTATGCTTCCACTACTTGTTCTACATCAGACTTCTTCCGTAAACGGCGAAACGCTTTGCCTCGTTAAGTTTCGTGGCATTCCGACCTCGATGCCCCGGTCGCTGAAATTCAGTTGCCTTTGTATTTCGGGTGATCCCTCTTGAGCATGTATGCTTCTGCTACTTGTTGTACATCAGACTTCTTCCGCAAACGGCGAAACGCTTTGCCTCGGTGAGTTTCGTGACATTCAAACTTCGATGCCCCGATTGCCGAAATTCAGTTGCCTTTGAATTGCGGTTGATCCCTATTGAGCATGTATGCTTCCGCTACTTGTTCTACATCAGACTTCTTTCGCAAACAGCGAAACGCTTTGACTCGCTGAGTTTCGCGGCATTCCGACTTCGATGCCCTGGTTGCCGAAATTCAGTTGCCTTTGAATTGCGGGTGATCCCTGTTGAGCATGTATGCTTCCGCTACTTGTTCTACATCAGACTTCTTCCGTAAACGGCGAAACGCTTTGCCTCGTTGAGTTTCGCGGCATTCCGACATTGATGCCCCGGTTGCCGAAATTCAGTTGCCGTGGTATTTCGGGTGATCCCTCATGTGCTTGTATGCTTCTGCTAATTGTTCTACATCAGACTTTCTCCCACAAACGGCGAAACGCTTTGCCTCGTTGAGTTTCGCGGCATTCCAACCTCGATGCCCCGATTGCCGAAATTCAGTTACCTTTGAATTGCGGGTGATCCCTATTGAGCATGTATGCTTCCGCTACTTGTTCTACATCAGACTTCTTCCGTAAACGGCGAAACGCTTTGCCTCGTTGAGTTTCGTGGCATTCCGACCTCGATGCCCCGGTCGCTGAAATTCAGTTGCCTTTGTATTTCGGGTGATCCCTCTTGAGCATGTATGCTTCTGCTACTTGTTGTACATCAGACTTCTTCCGCAAACGGCGAAACGCTTTGCCTCGGTGAGTTTCGTGACATTCAAACTTCGATGCCCCGATTGCCGAAATTCAGTTGCCTTTGAATTGCTGTTGATCCCTATTGAGCATGTATGCTTCCGCTACTTGTTCTACATCAGACTTCTTCCGCAAACAGCGAAACGCTTTCACTCGCTGAGTTTCGCGGCATTCCGACTTCGATGCCCTGGTTGCCGAAATTCAGTTGCCTTTGAATTGCGGGTGATCCCGGTTGAGCATGTATGCTTCCGCTACTTGTTCTACATCAGACTTCTTCCGTAAACGGCGAAACGCTTTGCCTCGTTGAGTTTCGCGGCATTCCCACTTCGATGCCCTGGTTGCCGAAATTCAGTTGCCTTTGAATTGCGGGTGATCCCTGTTGAGCATGTATGCTTCCGCTACTTGTTCTACATCAGACTTCTTCCGTAAACGGCGAAACGCTTTGCCTCGTTGAGTTTCGCGGCATTCCGACCTTGATGCCCCGGTTGCCGAAATTCAGTTGCCTTTGTATTTCGGGTGATCCCTCATGTGCTTGTATGCTTCCGCTAATTGTTCTACATCAGACTTTCTCCCACAAACGGCAAAACGCTTTGCCTCGTTGAGTTTCGCGGCATTCCAACCTCGATGCCCCGGTTGCCGAAATTCAGTTGCCTTGGTATTTCGGGTGATCCCTCTTGAGCATGTATGCTTCTGCTACTTGTTGTACATCAGACTTCTTCCGCAAAAGGCGAAACGCTTTGCCTCGGTGAGTTTCGCGGCATTCAAACTTCGATGCCCCGATTGCCGAAATTCAGTTGCCTTTGAATTGCGGTTGATCCCTATTGAGCATGTATGCTTCCGCTACTTGTTCTACATCAGACTTCTTCCGCAAACGGCGAAACGCTTTGCCTCGTTGAGTTTCGCGGCATTCCCACTTCGATGCCCTGGTTGCCGAAATTCAGTTACCTTTGAATTGCGGGTGATCCCTATTGAGCATGTATGCTTCCGCTACTTGTTCTACATCAGACTTCTTCCGTAAACGGCGAAACGCTTTGCCTCGTTGAGTTTCGCGGCATTCTAACCTCGATGCCCCGGTCGCTGAAATTCAGTTGCCTTTGTATTTCGGGTGATCCCTCTTGAGCATGTATGCTTCTGCTACTTGTTGTACATCAGACTTCTGCCGCAAACGGCGAAACGCTTTGCCTCGGTGAGTTTCGCGACATTCAAACTTCGATGCCCCGATTGCCGAAATTTAGTTGCCTTTGAATTGCGGTTGATCCCTATTGAGCATGTATGCTTCCGCTACTTGTTCTACATCAGACTTCTTTCGTAAACGGCGAAACGCTTTGCCTCGTTGAGTTTCGTGGCATTCCGACCTCGATGCCCCGGTCGCTGAAATTCAGTTGCCTTTGTATTTCGGGTGATCCCTCTTGAGCATGTATGCTTCTGCTACTTGTTGTACATCAGACTTCTTCCGCAAACGGCGAAACGCTTTGCCTCGGTGAGTTTCGTGACATTCAAACTTCGATGCCCCGATTGCCGAAATTCAGTTGCCTTTGAATTGCGGTTGATCCCTATTGAGCATGTATGCTTCCGCTACTTGTTCTACATCAGACTTCTTTCGCAAACGGCGAAAAGCTTTGACTCGATGAGTTTCGCGGCATTCCGACTTCGATGCCCTGGTTGCCGAAATTTAGTTGACTTTGAATTGCGGTGATCCCTATGGAGCATGTATGCTTCCGCTACTTGTTCTACATCAAACTTCTTCCGCAAACAGCGAAACGCTTTGACTCGCTGAGTTTCGCGGCATTCCGACTTCGATGCCCTGGTTGCCGAAATTCAGTTGCCTTTGAATTGCGGGTGATCCCTGTTGAGCATGTATGCTTCCGCTACTTGTTCTACATCAGACTTCTTCCGTAAACGGCGAAACGCTTTGCCTCGTTGAGTTTCGCGGCATTCCGACCTTGATGCCCCGGTTGCCGAAATTCAGTTGCCTTGGTATTTCGGGTGATCCCTCATGTGCTTGTATGCTTCTGCTAATTGTTCTACATCAGACTTTCTCCCACAAACGGCGAAACGCTTTGCCTCGTTGAGTTTCGCGGCATTCCAACCTCGATGCCCCGATTGCCGAAATTCAGTTACCTTTGAATTGCGGGTGATCCCTATTGAGCATGTATGCTTCCGCTACTTGTTCTACATCAGACTTCTTCCGTAAACGGCGAAACGCTTTGCCTCGTTGAGTTTCGTGGCATTCCGACCTCGATGCCCCGGTCGCTGAAATTCAGTTGCCTTTGTATTTCGGGTGATCCCTCTTGAGCATGTATGCTTCTGCTACTTGTTGTACATCAGACTTCTTCCGCAAACGGCGAAACGCTTTGCCTCGGTGAGTTTCGTGACATTCAAACTTCGATGCCCCGATTGCCGAAATTCAGTTGCCTTTGAATTGCTGTTGATCCCTATTGAGCATGTATGCTTCCGCTACTTGTTCTACATCAGACTTCTTCCGCAAACAGCGAAACGCTTTCACTCGCTGAGTTTCGCGGCATTCCGACTTCGATGCCCTGGTTGCCGAAATTCAGTTGCCTTTGAATTGCGGGTGATCCCGGTTGAGCATGTATGCTTCCGCTACTTGTTCTACATCAGACTTCTTCCGTAAACGGCGAAACGCTTTGCCTCGTTGAGTTTCGCGGCATTCCCACTTCGATGCCCTGGTTGCCGAAATTCAGTTGCCTTTGAATTGCGGGTGATCCCTGTTGAGCATGTATGCTTCCGCTACTTGTTCTACATCAGACTTCTTCCGTAAACGGCGAAACGCTTTGCCTCGTTGAGTTTCGCGGCATTCCGACCTTGATGCCCCGGTTGCCGAAATTCAGTTGCCTTTGTATTTCGGGTGATCCCTCATGTGCTTGTATGCTTCCGCTAATTGTTCTACATCAGACTTTCTCCCACAAACGGCGAAACGCTTTGCCTCGTTGAGTTTCGCGGCATTCCAACCTCGATGCCCCGGTTGCCGAAATTCAGTTGCCTTGGTATTTCGGGTGATCCCTCTTGAGCATGTATGCTTCTGCTACTTGTTGTACATCAGACTTCTTCCGCAAAAGGCGAAACGCTTTGCCTCGGTGAGTTTCGCGGCATTCAAACTTCGATGCCCCGATTGCCGAAATTCAGTTGCCTTTGAATTGCGGTTGATCCCTATTGAGCATGTATGCTTCCGCTACTTGTTCTACATCAGACTTCTTCCGCAAACGGCGAAACGCTTTGCCTCGTTGAGTTTCGCGGCATTCCCACTTCGATGCCCTGGTTGCCGAAATTCAGTTACCTTTGAATTGCGGGTGATCCCTATTGAGCATGTATGCTTCCGCTACTTGTTCTACATCAGACTTCTTCCGTAAACGGCGAAACGCTTTGCCTCGTTGAGTTTCGCGGCATTCTAACCTCGATGCCCCGGTCGCTGAAATTCAGTTGCCTTTGTATTTCGGGTGATCCCTCTTGAGCATGTATGCTTCTGCTACTTGTTGTACATCAGACTTCTGCCGCAAACGGCGAAACGCTTTGCCTCGGTGAGTTTCGCGACATTCAAACTTCGATGCCCCGATTGCCGAAATTTAGTTGCCTTTGAATTGCGGTTGATCCCTATTGAGCATGTATGCTTCCGCTACTTGTTCTACATCAGACTTCTTTCGTAAACGGCGAAACGCTTTGCCTCGTTGAGTTTCGTGGCATTCCGACCTCGATGCCCCGGTCGCTGAAATTCAGTTGCCTTTGTATTTCGGGTGATCCCTCTTGAGCATGTATGCTTCTGCTACTTGTTGTACATCAGACTTCTTCCGCAAACGGCGAAACGCTTTGCCTCGGTGAGTTTCGTGACATTCAAACTTCGATGCCCCGATTGCCGAAATTCAGTTGCCTTTGAATTGCGGTTGATCCCTATTGAGCATGTATGCTTCCGCTACTTGTTCTACATCAGACTTCTTTCGCAAACAGCGAAACGCTTTGACTCGCTGAGTTTCGCGGCATTCCGACTTCGATGCCCTGGTTGCCGAAATTCAGTTGCCTTTGAATTGCGGGTGATCCCTGTTGAGCATGTATGCTTCCGCTACTTGTTCTACATCAGACTTCTTCCGTAAACGGCGAAACGCTTTGCCTCGTTGAGTTTCGCGGCATTCCGACCTTGATGCCCCGGTTGCCGAAATTCAGTTGCCTTGGTATTTCGGGTGATCCCTCATGTGCTTGTATGCTTCTGCTAATTGTTCTACATCAGACTTTCTCCCACAAACGGCGAAACGCTTTGCCTCGTTGAGTTTCGCGGCATTCCAACCTCGATGCCCCGATTGCCGAAATTCAGTTACCTTTGAATTGCGGGTGATCCCTATTGAGCATGTATGCTTCCGCTACTTGTTCTACATCAGACTTCTTCCGTAAACGGCGAAACGCTTTGCCTCGTTGAGTTTCGTGGCATTCCGACCTCGATGCCCCGGTCGCTGAAATTCAGTTGCCTTTGTATTTCGGGTGATCCCTCTTGAGCATGTATGCTTCTGCTACTTGTTGTACATCAGACTTCTTCCGCAAACGGCGAAACGCTTTGCCTCGGTGAGTTTCGTGACATTCAAACTTCGATGCCCCGATTGCCGAAATTCAGTTGCCTTTGAATTGCTGTTGATCCCTATTGAGCATGTATGCTTCCGCTACTTGTTCTACATCAGACTTCTTCCGCAAACAGCGAAACGCTTTGACTCGCTGAGTTTCGCGGCATTCCGACTTCGATGCCCTGGTTGCCGAAATTCAGTTGCCTTTGAATTGCGGGTGATCCCGGTTGAGCATGTATGCTTCCGCTACTTGTTCTACATCAGACTTCTTCCGTAAACGGCGAAACGCTTTGCCTCGTTGAGTTTCGCGGCATTCCCACTTCGATGCCCTGGTTGCCGAAATTCAGTTGCCTTTGAATTGCGGGTGATCCCTGTTGAGCATGTATGCTTCCGCTACTTGTTCTACATCAGACTTCTTCCGTAAACGGCGAAACGCTTTGCCTCGTTGAGTTTCGCGGCATTCCGACCTTGATGCCCCGGTTGCCGAAATTCAGTTGCCTTTGTATTTCGGGTGATCCCTCATGTGCTTGTATGCTTCCGCTAATTGTTCTACATCAGACTTTCTCCCACAAACGGCAAAACGCTTTGCCTCGTTGAGTTTCGCGGCATTCCAACCTCGATGCCCCGGTTGCCGAAATTCAGTTGCCTTGGTATTTCGGGTGATCCCTCTTGAGCATGTATGCTTCTGCTACTTGTTGTACATCAGACTTCTTCCGCAAAAGGCGAAACGCTTTGCCTCGGTGAGTTTCGCGGCATTCACACTTCGATGCCCCGATTGCCGAAATTCAGTTGCCTTTGAATTGCGGTTGATCCCTATTGAGCATGTATGCTTCCGCTACTTGTTCTACATCAGACTTCTTCCGCAAACGGCGAAACGCTTTGCCTCGTTGAGTTTCGCGGCATTCCCACTTCGATGCCCTGGTTGCCGAAATTCAGTTACCTTTGAATTGCGGGTGATCCCTATTGAGCATGTATGCTTCCGCTACTTGTTCTACATCAGACTTCTTCCGTAAACGGCGAAACGCTTTGCCTCGTTGAGTTTCGCGGCATTCTAACCTCGATGCCCCGGTCGCTGAAATTCAGTTGCCTTTGTATTTCGGGTGATCCCTCTTGAGCATGTATGCTTCTGCTACTTGTTGTACATCAGACTTCTGCCGCAAACGGCGAAACGCTTTGCCTCGGTGAGTTTCGCGACATTCAAACTTCGATGCCCCGATTGCCGAAATTTAGTTGCCTTTGAATTGCGGTTGATCCCTATTGAGCATGTATGCTTCCGCTACTTGTTCTACATCAGACTTCTTCCGCAAACGGCGAAACGCTTTGCCTCGTTGAGTTTCGAGGCATTCCGACTTCGATGCCCTGGTTGCCGAAATTCAGTTGCCTTTGAATTGCGGGTGATCCCGGTTGAGCATGTATGCTTCCGCTACTTGTTCTACATCAGACTTCTTCCGTAAACGGCGAAACGCTTTGCCTCGTTGAGTTTCGCGGCATTCCGACCTCGATGCCCCGGTTGCCGAAATTCAGTTGCCTTTGTATTTGGGGTGATCCCTCATGTGCTTGTATGCTTCTGCTAATTATTCTACATCAGACTTTCTCCCACAAACGGCGAAACGCTTTGACTCGCTGAGTTTCGCGGCATTCCGACTTCGATGCCCTGGTTGCCGAAATTCAGTTGGCTTTGAATTGCGGGTGATCCCTCTTGAGCATGTATGCTTCTGCTACCTGTTCTACATCAGACTTTCTCCCACAAACGGCGAAACACTTTGCCTCGTTGAGTTTCGCGGCATTCCAACCTCGATGCCCCGATTGCCGAAATTCAGGTGCCTTTGAATTTCGGGTGATCCCTATTGAACATGTATGCGTCCGCTACTTGTTCTACATCAGCCTTCTTCCGCAAACGGCGAAAAGCTTTGACTCGATGAGTTTCGCGGCATTCCGACTTCGATGCCCTGGTTACCGAAATTCAGTTGACTTTGAATTGCGGTGATCCCTATGGAGCATTTATGCTTCCGCTACTTGTTCTACATCAAACTTCTTCCGCAAACAGCGAAACGCTTTGACTCGCTGAGTTTCGCGGCATTCCGACTTCGATGCCCTGGTTGCCGAAATTCAGTTGACTTTGAATTGCGGGTGATCCCTATTGAGCATCTATGCTTCCGCTACTTGTTCTACATCAGACTTCTTCCGCAAACGATGAAACGCTTTGACTCAGTGAGTTTCGCGGCATTCCGACGTCGATGCCCTGGTTGCCGAAATTCAGTTGCCTTTGAATTGCGGGTGATCCCTGTTGAGCATGTATGCTTCCGCTACTTGTTCTACATCAGACTTCTTCCGTAAACGGCGAAACGCTTTGCCTCGTTGTGTTTCGCGGCATTCCGACCTTGATGCCCCGGTTGCCGAAATTCAGTTGCCTTTGTATTTCGGGTGATCCCTCATGTGCTTGTATGCTTCTGCTAATTGTTCTACATCAGACTTTCTCCCACAAACGGCGAAACGCTTTGCCTCGTTGAGTTTCGCGGCTTTCCGACTTCGATGCCCTGGTTACCGAAATTCAGTTGCCTTTGAATTGCGGGTGATCCCTATTGAGCATGTATGCCTCCGCTACTTGTTCTACATCAGACTTCTTCCGCAAACGGCGAAACGCTTTGCCTCGGTGAGTTTCGCGGCAATCAAACTTCGATGCCCCGATTGCTGAAATTCAGTTGCCTTTGAATTGCGGGTGATCCCTATTGAGCATGTATGCTTCCGCTACTTGTTCTACATCAGACTTCTTCCGTAAACGGCGAAACGCTTTGCCTCGTTGAGTTTCGCGGCATTCCGACCTTGATGCCCCGGTTGCCGAAATTCAGTTTTTTTTGTATTTCGGGTGATCCCTCATGTGCTTGTATGCTTCTGCTAATTGTTCTACATCAGACTTTCTCCCACAAACGGCGAAACACTTTGACTCGCTGAGTTTCGCGGCATTCCGACTTCGATGCCCAGGTTGCCGAAATTCAGTTGCCTTTGAATTGCGGGTGATCCCTCTTGAGCATGTATGCCTCCGCTACTTGTTCTACATCAAACTTCTTCCGCAAACGGCGAAACGCTTTGCCTCGGTGAGTTTCGCGGCAATCAAACTTCGATGCCCCGATTGCTGAAATTCAGTTGCCTTTGAATTGTGGGTGATCCCTATTGAGCATGTATGCTTCCGCTACTTGTTCTACATCAGACTTCTTCCGCAAACGGCGAAAAGCTTTGACTCGCTGAGTTTCGCGGCATTCCGACTTCGATGCCCTGGTTGCCGAAATTCAGTTGACTTTGAATTGCGGGTGATCCCTATTGAGCATGTATGCTTCCGCTACTTGTTCTACATCAGACTTCTTCCGCAAACGGCGAAACGGTTTGCCTCGGTGAGTTTCGCGGCAATCAAACTTCGATGCCCCGATTGCTGAAATTCAGTTGCCTTTGAATTGCGGGTGATCCCTATTGAGCATGTATGCTTCCGCTACTTGTTCTACATCAGACTTCTTCCGTAAACGGCGAAACGCTTTGCCTCGTTGAGTTTCGCGGCATTCCGACCTTGATGCCCCGGTTGCCAAAATTCAACTTTTTTTGTATTTCGGGTGATCCCTCATGTGCTTGTATGCTTCTGCTAATTGTTCTACATCAGACTTTCTCCCACAAACGGCGAAACACTTTGACTAGCTGAGTTTCGCGGCATTCCGACTTCGATGCCCAGGTTGCCGAAATTCAGTTGCCTTTGAATTGCGGGTGATCCCTCTTGAGCATGTATGCCTCCGCTACTTGTTCTACATCAGACTTCTTCCGCAAACGGCGAAACGCTTTGCCTCGGTGAGTTTCGCGGCAATCAAACTTCGATGCCCCGATTGCTGAAATTCAGTTGCCTTTGAATTGTGGGTGATCCCTATTGAGCATGTATGCTTCCGCTACTTGTTCTACATCAGACTTCTTCCGCAAACGGCGAAAAGCTTTGACTCGCTGAGTTTCGCGGCATTCCGACTTCGATGCCCTGGTTGCCGAAATTCAGTTGACTTTGAAATGCGGGTGATCCCTATTGAGCATGTATGCTTCCGCTACTTGTTCTACATCAGACTTCTTCCGCAAACGGCGAAACGCTTTGACTCGCTGAGTTTCGCGGCCTTCCGACTTCGATGCCCCGGTTGCCGAAATTCAGTTGCCTTTGAATTTCGGGTGATCCCTCTTGTGCTTGTATGCTTCTGCTAATTGTTCTACATCAGACTTCCTCCCACAAATGGCGAAACACTTTGACTCGCTGAGTTTCGCGGCATTCCGACTTCGATGCCCTGGTTGCCGAAATTCAGTTGCCTTTGAATTGCGGGTGATCCGTCTTGAGCATGTATGCTTCCGCTACTTGTTCTACATCAGACTTCTTCTGCAAATGGCGAAACGCTTTGACTCGCTGAGTTTCGCGGCATTCAAACTTCGATGCCCCGATTGCTGAAATTCAGTTCCCTTGGAATTGCGGGTGATCCCTATTGAGCATGTAAGCTTCCGCTACTTGTTCTACATTAGACTTCTTCCGTAAACGGCGAAACGCTTTGCCTCGCTGAGTTTCGCGGCATTTCGACTTCGATGCCCTGGTTGCCGAAATTCAGTTGACTTTGAAATGCGGGTGATCCCTATTGAGCATGTATGCTTCCGCTACTTGTTCTACATCAGACTTCTTCCGCAAACGGCGAAACGCTTTGACTCGCTGAGTTTCGCGGCATTCCGACTTCGATGCCCCGGTTGCCGAAATTCAGTTGCCTTTGAATTTCGGGTGATCCCTCTTGTGCTTGTATGCTTCTGCTAATTGTTCTACATCAGACTTTCTCCCACAAATGGCGAAACGCTTTGACTCGCTGAGTTTCGCGGCATTCCGACTTCGATGTCCTGGTTGCCGAAATTCAGTTGCCTTTGAATTGCGGGTGATCCCTCTTGAGCATGTATGCTTCCGCTACTTGTTCTACATCAGACTTCTTCCGCAAACGGCGAAACGCTTTGCCTCGGTGAGTTTCGCGGCATTCTGCTTTCGATGCCCCTGTTGCCGAAATTCAGTAGCCTTTGAATTTCGGGTGATCCCTGTTGATTATGTATGCTTCTGCTACTTGTT
Organism: Populus davidiana; assembly: GCA_030145905.1. Classification (NCBI taxonomy): domain Eukaryota; kingdom Viridiplantae; phylum Streptophyta; class Magnoliopsida; order Malpighiales; family Salicaceae; genus Populus; species Populus davidiana. Next base: position 10,932,592 of record CM057792.1, on the reverse strand, counting down.
CTACATCAGACTTTCTCCTGCAAACGGCGAAACGCTTTAACTCGCTGAGTTTTGCAGCATTCCGACTTCGTTGCCCCGGTTGCCGAAATTCAGTTGCCTTTGAGTTTAGGGTGATCCCTTTTGAGCATGTATGCTTCTGCAACTTGTTCTACATTAAACGTCTTCCGCAAACGGCAAAATGCTTTGACTCGGTGAGTTTCGCGGCATTCCGACTTCGATGCCCCTGTTGCCGAAATTCAGTTGCCTTTGTATTTTGGGTGATCCCTCTTGAGCATGTATGCTTCTGCTAATTGTTCTACATCAGACTTTCTCCCACAAATGGTGAAACGCTTTGACTCGCTGAGTTTCGCGGCATTCCGACTTCGATGCCCCTGTTGCCTAAATTCAGTTGCCTTTGTATTTCGGGTGATCCCTCTTGAGCATGTATGCTTCTGCTACTTGTTCTACATCAGACTTCTTCCGCAAATGGCGAAACGCTTTGACTGGGTGAGTTTCGCGGCATTCCGACTTCGATGCCCTGGTTGCCGAAATTCAGTTACCTTTGAATTGCGGGTGATCCCTGTTTAGCATGTATGCTTCCGCTACTTGTTCTACATCAGACTTCTTCCGCAAACGGCGAAATGCTTTGACTGGGTGAGTTTCGCGGCATTCCGACTTCGTTGCCCTAGTTGCCGAAATTCAGTTGCCTTGGAATTGCGGGTGATCCCTGTTGAGCATGTATGCTTCCGCTACTTGTTCTATATCAAACTTCTTCCGCAAACGGCGAAACGCTTTGACTCGCTGAGTTTCGCGGCATTCCGACCTCGATGCCCCGGTTGCCGAAATTCAGTTGCCTTTGAATTGCGGGTGATCCCTGTTGAGCATGTATGCTTCCGCTACTTGTTCTACATCAGACTTCTTCCGCAAACGGCGAAACGCTTTGCCTCGGTGAGTTTCGCGGCATTCAAACTTTGATGCCCCGATTTGTGAAATTCAGTTGCCTTTGAATTGCGGGTGATCCCTATTGAGCATGTATGCTTCCGCTACTTGTTCTACATCAGACTTCTTCCGCAAACGGCGAAACGCTTTGACTCGCTGAGTTTCGCGGCATTCCGACTTCGATGCCCCGGTTGCCGAAATTCAGTTGCCTTTGAATTTCGGGTGATCCCTCTTGTGCTTGTATGCTTCTGCTAATTGTTCTACATCAGACTTCCTCCCACAAATGGCGAAACACTTTGACTCGCTGAGTTTCGCGGCATTCCGACTTCGATGCCCTGGTTGCCGAAATTCAGTTGCCTTTGAATTGCGGGTGATCCGTCTTGAGCATGTATGCTTCCGCTACTTGTTCTACATCAGACTTCTTCTGCAAATGGCGAAACGCTTTGACTCGCTGAGTTTCGCGGCATTCAAACTTCGATGCCCCGATTGCCGAAATTCAGTTCCCTTGGAATTGCGGGTGATCCCTATTGAGCATGTAAGTTTCCGCTACTTGTTCTACATTAGACTTCTTCCGTAAACGGCGAAACGCTTTGCCTCAATGAGTTTCGCGGCATTCCGACCTCGATGCCCCGGTTGCCGAAATTCAGTTGCCTTTGAATTTCGGGTGATCCCTCTTGAGCATGTATGCTTCCGCTAGTTGTTCTACATCAGACTTCTTCCGCAAATGGCGAAACGCTTTGACTCGCTGAGTTTCGCGGCATTCGGACTTCGATGCCCCGGTTGCCGAAATTCAGTTGCCTTTGAATTTCGGGTGATCCCTTTTGTGCTTGTATGCTTCTGCTAATTGTTCTACATCATACTTCCTCCCACAAATGGCGAAACGCTTTGACTCGCTGAGTTTCGCGGCATTCCGACTTCGATGCCCTAGTTGCCGAAATTCAGTTGCCTTTGAATTGCGGGTGATCCGTCTTGAGCATGTATGCTTCCGCTACTTGTTCTACATCAGACTTCTTCTGCAAATGGCGAAACGCTTTGACTCGCTGAGTTTCGTGGCATTCAAACTTCGATGCCCCGATTGCCGAAATTCAGTTCCCTTTGAATTGCGGGTGATCCCTATTGAGCATGTAAGCTTCCGCTACTTGTTCTACATTAGACTTCTTCCGTAAACGGCGAAACGCTTTGCCTCGATGAGTTTCGCGGCATTCCGACCTCGATGCCCCGGTTGCCGAAATTCAGTTGCCTTTCAATTTCGGGTGATCCCTCTTGAGCATGTATGCTTCCGCTAGTTGTTCTACATCAGACTTCTTCCGCAAATGGCGAAACGCTTTGACTCGCTGAGTTTCGCGGCATTCCAACCTCGATGCCCCGGTTGCCGAAATTCAGTTGCCTTTTAATTTCGGGTGATCCCTCTTGTGCTTGTATGCTTCTGCTAATTGTTCTACATCAGACTTTCTCCCACAAACGGCGAAACGCTTTGACTCGCTGAGTTTCGCGGCATTCCGACTTCGATGCCCTGGTTGCCGAAATTGAGTTGCCTTTGAATTGCGGGTGATCCCTCTTGAGCATGTATGCTTCCGCTACTTGTTCTACATCAGACTTCTTCCGCAAACGGCGAAACGCTTTGCCTCGGTGAGTTTCGCGGCATTCTGACTTCGATGCCCCTGTTGCCGAAATTCAGTTGCCTTTGAATTTCGGGTGATCCCTGTTGATTATGTATGCTTCTGATACTTGTTCTACATCAGACTTTCTCCCGCAATTGGCGAAACGCTTTGACTCGGTGAGTTTCGCAGCATTCCGACTTCGTTGCCCCGGTTACCGAAATTCAGTTGCCTTTGAATTTCGGGTGATCCCTCTTGAGCATGTATGCTTCTGCTACTTGTTCTACATCAGACTTCTTCCGCAAACGGCGAAACGCTTTGACTCGCTGAGTTTCGCGGCATTCTGACTTAGATGCCCCGGTTGCCCAAATTCAGTTGCCTTTGAATTGCGGGTGATCCGTCTTGAGCATGTATGCTTCCGCTACTTGGTCTACATCAGACTCCTTCCGCTAACGGCGAAACGCTTTGACTCCCTGAGTTTCGCGGTATTCCGACTTCGATGCCCTGGTTGCCGAAATTCAGTTGCCTTTGAATTGCGGGTGATCCCTGTTGAGCATGTATGCTTCCGCTATTTGTTCTACATCAGACTTCTTCCGCAAACGGCGAAACGCTTTGACTCGCTGAGTTTCACGGCATTCTGACTTAGATGCCCCGGTTGCGAAAATTCAGTTGCCTTTGAATTGCAGGTGATCCGTCTTGAGCTTGTATGCTTCCGCTACTTGTTCTACATCAGACTTCTTCTGCAAACGGCGAAACGCTTTGACTCGCTGAGTTTCGCGGCATTCAAACTTTGATGCCCCGATTGCCGAAATTCAGTTCCCTTTGAATTGTGGGTGATCCCTATTGAACATGTAAGCTTCCGCTACTTGTTCTACATCAGACTTCTTCCGTAAACGGCGAAATGCTTTGCCTCGATGAGTTTCGCGGCATTCCGACCTCGATGCCCCGGTTGCCGAAATTCAGTTGCCTTTGAATTTCGGGTGATCCCTCTTGAGCATGTATGCTTCCGCTAGTTGTTCTACATCAGACTTCTTCCGCAAACGGCGAAACGCTTTGACTCGCTGAGTTTCGCGGCATTCCGACCTCGATGCCCCGGTTGCCAAAATTCAGTTGCCTTTTAATTTCGGGTGATCCCTCTTGTGCTTGTATGCTTCTGCTACTTGTTCTACATCAGACTTTCTCCCACAAACGGCGAAACGCTTTGACTCGCTAAGTTTCGCGGCATTCCGACTTCGATGCCCTGGTTGCTGAAATTGAGTTGCCTTTGAATTGCGGGTGATCCCTCTTGAGCATGTATGCTTCCGCTACTTGTTCTACATCAGACTTCTTCCGCAAACGGCGAAACGCTTTGCCTCGGTGAGTTTCGTGGCATTCTGACTTCGATGCCCCTGTTGCCGAAATTCAGTTGCCTTTGAATTGCGGGTGATTCGTCTTGAGCATGTATGCTTCCGCTACTTGTTCTACATCAGAGTTCTTCCGCAAACGGCGAAACGCTTTGACTCGCTGAGTTTCGCGGCATTCTGACTTAGATGCCCCGGTTGCCCAAATTCAGTTGCCTTTGAATTGCGGGTGATCCGTCTTGAGCATGTATGCTTCCGCTACTTTTTCTACATCAGACTTCTTCCGCAAACGGCGAAACGCTTTGCCTCGGTGAGTTTCGCGGCATTCTGACTTCGATGCCCCTGTTGCCGAAATTCAATTGCCTTTGAATTTCGGGTGATCCCTGTGGATTATGTATGCTTTTGCTACTTGTTCTACATTAGACTTTCTCCCGCAAATGGCGAAACGCTTTGACTCGGTGAGTTTCGCGGCATTCCGACTTCGTTGCCCCGGTTGCCGAAATTCAGTTGCCTTAGAATTTCGGGTGATCCCTCTTGAGCATGTATGCTTCTGCTACTTGTTCTACATCAGACTTCTTCCGCAAACGGCGAAACGCTTTGACTCGCTGAGTTTCACGGCATTCTGACTTAGATGCCCCGGTTGCCAAAATTCAGTTGCCTTTGAATTGCAGGTGATCCGTCTTGAGCATGTATGCTTCCGCTACTTGTTCTACATCAGACTTCTTCTGCAAACGGCGAAACGCTTTGACTCGCTGAGTTTCGCGGCATTCAAACTTTGATGCCCCGATTGCCGAAATTCAGTTGCCTTTGAATTGCGGGTGATCCCTATTGAGCATGTATGCTTCCGCTACTTGTTCTAAATCAGACTTTCTCCCGCAAACGGCGAAAGGCTTTGACTCGTTGAGTTTCGCGGCATTACGACTGCGATTCCCCGATGTTCGAAATTCAGTTACCTTTGAATTTCGGGTGATCCCTCTTGAGCATGTATGCTTCCGCTACTTGTTCTACATCAGACTTCTTCCGTAAATGGCGAAACACTTTGCCTGGTTGAGTTTCGCGGCATTCCGACTTCGATGCCACGGTTGCCGAAATTCAGTTGCCTTTGAGTTTAGGGTGATCCCTCTTGAGCATGTATGCTTCTGCTACTTGTTCTACATCAAACTTCTTCCACAAACGGCGAAACGCTTTGACTCGTTGAGTTTCGCGGCATTCAAACTTCGATGCCCCGATTGCCGAAATTCAGTTGCCTTTGAATTGCGGGTGATCCCTATTGAGCACGTATGCTTCCGCTACTTGTTCTACATCAAACTTCTTCCGTAAACGGCGAAACGCTTTGCCTCGTTGAGTTTCGCGACATTCCGCCCTCGATGCCTCGGTTGCCGAAATTCAGTTGCCTTTGAATTTCGGGTGATCCCTCTTGTGCTTGTATGCTTCTGCTAATTGTTCTATATCAGACTTTCTCTCACGAACGGTGAAAAGCTTTGACTCGCTGAGTTTCGCGGCATTCCGACTTCGATGCCCCGGTTGCCGAAATTCAGTTGCCTTTGTATTTCGGGAGATCCCCCTTGAGCATGTATGCTTCTGCTACTTGTTGTACATCAGACTTCTTCCGCAAACTGCGAAACGCTTTGCCTCGGTTAGTTTCGCGGCATTCCGACTTCGATGGCCCTGTTGCCGAAATTCAGTTGCCTTTGTATTTCGGGTGATCCCTCTTGATTATGTATGCTTCTGATACTTGTTCTACATCAGACTTTCTCCCGCAATTGGCGAAACGCTTTGACTCGGTGAGTTTCGCAGCATTCCGACTTCGATGCCCCGGTTGCCGAAATTCAGTTGCCTTTGAATTGCGGGTGATCCGTCTTGAGCATGTATGCTTCCGCTACTTGTTCTACATCAGACTCCTTCCGCTAACGGCGAAACGCTTTGACTCCCTGAGTTTCGCGGTATTCCGACTTCGATGCCCTGGTTGCCGAAATTCAGTTGCCTTTGAATTGCGGGTGATCCCTGTTGAGCATGTATGCTTCCGCTATTTGTTCTACATCAGACTTCTTCCGCAAACGGCGAAACGCTTTGACTCGCTGAGTTTCACGGCATTCTGACTTAGATGCCCCGGTTGCGAAAATTCAGTTGCCTTTGAATTGCAGGTGATCCGTCTTGAGCTTGTATGCTTCCGCTACTTGTTCTACATCAGACTTCTTCTGCAAACGGCGAAACGCTTTGACTCGCTGAGTTTCGCGGCATTCAAACTTTGATGCCCCGATTGCCGAAATTCAGTTCCCTTTGAATTGTGGGTGATCCCTATTGAACATGTAAGCTTCCGCTACTTGTTCTACATCAGACTTCTTCCGTAAACGGCGAAACGCTTTGCCTCGATGAGTTTCGCGGCATTCCGACCTCGATGCCCCGGTTGCCGAAATTCAGTTGCCTTTGAATTTCGGGGGATCCCTCTTGAGCATGTATGCTTCCGCTACTTGTTCTACATCAGACTTCTTCCGCAAACGGCGAAAAGCTTTGACTCGTTGAGTTTCGTGGCATTCCGACTTCGATGCCCTGGTTGCCGAAATTTAGTTGCCTTTGAATTGCGTGTGATCCCTCTTGACCATGTGTGCTTCTGCTACTTGTTCTACATCAGACTTCTTCCGCAAACGGCGAAACGCTTTGACTCGCTGAGTTTTGCGGTATTCCGACATCGATGCCCTGGTTGCCGAAATTCAGTTGCCTTTGAATTTCGGCTGATCCCTCTTTAGCATGTATGCTTCTGCTACTTGCTCTACATAAGACTTCTTCTGCAAACGGCGAAACGCTTTGACTCGGTGAGTGTCCCGGCATTCAGACTTCGATGCCCTGATTGCCGAAATTCAGTTGCCTTTGTGTTTCGGGTGATCGCTCTTGAGCATGTATGCTTCCGCTACTTTTTCTACATCAGACTTCTGCCGCAAACGGCGAAACGCTTTGCCTCGGTGAGTTTCACGGCATTCCGATTTCGTTGCCCCTGTTGCCGAAATTCAGTTGCCTTTGAATTTCGGGTGATCCCTATTGAGCATATATGCTTCAGCTATTTGTTCTACATCAGACTTCTTCCGTAAACGGAGAAACGCTTTGACTCGCTGAGTTTCGCGGCATTCCAACTTAGATGCCCCGGTTGCCAAAATTCAGTTGCCTTTGAATTGCGGGTGATCCCTCTTGAGCATGTATGCTTCCGCTACTTGTTCTACATGAGACTTCTTCCGCAAACGGCGAAATGCTTTGACTCGCTGAGTTTCGCGGCATTCCCACTTCGATGCCCCGGTTGCCAAAATTCAGTTGCCTTTGACTTGCGGGTGATCCGTCTTGAGCATGTATGCTTCCGCTACTTGTTCTACATCAGACTTCTTCCGCAAACGGCGAAAACCTTTGACTCGCTGAGTTTCGTGGCATTCCTACTTCGTTGCCCCGGTTGCCGAAATTCAGTTGCCTTTGACTTGCGGGTGATCCGTCTTGAGCATGTATGCTTCCGCTACTTGTTCTACATCAGACTTCTTCCGCAAACGGCGAAAAGCTTTGACTCGTTGAGTTTCGTGGCATTCCGACTTCGATGCCCTGGTTGCCGAAATTTAGTTGCCTTTGAATTGCGTGTGATCCCTCTTGACCATGTGTGCTTCTGCTACTTGTTCTACATCAGACTTCTTCCGCAAACGGCAAAACGCTTTGACTCGCTGAGTTTTGCGGCATTCCGACTTCGATGCCCAGGTTGCCGAAATTCAGTTGCCTTTGAATTTCGGCTGATCCCTCTTTAGCATGTATGCTTCTGCTACTTGCTCTACATCAGACTTCTTCTGCAAACGGCGAAACGCTTTGACTCGGTGAGTGTCCCGGCATTCAGACTTCGATGCCCTGATTGCCGAAATTCAGTTGCCTTTGTGTTTCGGGTGATCGCTCTTGAGCATGTATGCTTCCGCTACTTTTTCTACATCAGACTTCTTCCGCAAACGGCGAAACGCTTTGCCTCGGTGAGTTTCACGGCATTCCGATTTCGTTGCCCCTGTTGCCGAAATTCAGTTGCCTTTGAATTTCGGGTGATCCCTATTGAGCATATATGCTTCAGCTATTTGTTCTACATCAGACTTCTTCCGTAAACGGAGAAACGCTTTGACTCGCTGAGTTTCGCGGCATTCCAACTTAGATGCCCCGGTTGCCAAAATTCAGTTGCCTTTGAATTGCGGGTGATCCCTCTTGAGCATGTATGCTTCCGCTACTTGTTCTACATGAGACTTCTTCCGCAAATGGCGAAATGCTTTGACTCGCTGAGTTTCGCGGCATTCCCACTTCGATGCCCTGGTTGCCGAAATTCAGTTGCCTTTGAATTGCGGGTGATCCCTCTTGATCAAGTGTGCTTCTACTACTTGTTCTACATCAGACTTGTTCCGCAAATGGCGAAACGCTTTGACTAGCTGAGTTTCGCGGCATTCCGACTTCGATGCCCTTGTTGCCGAAATTCAGTTGCCTTTGAATTGCGGGTGATTCCTCTTGACCATGTGTGCTTCTGCTACTTGTTCTACATCAGACTTGTTCTGCAAACGGCGAAAACGCTTTGACTCGCTGAGTTTCGCAGCATTCCGACTTCGATGCCCCGGTTGCCGAAATTCAGTTGCATTTGAATTTCGGGTGATCCGTCTTGAGCATGTATGCTTCCGCTACTTGTACTACATCAGACTTCTTTCGCAAACTGCGAAACGCTTTGCCTCGGTGAGTTTCGCGGCATTCCGACTTCGATGCCCCGGTTGCCGAAATTTAGTTGCCTTTGACTTTCCGGTGATCCCTCTTGAGCATGTATGCTTCTGCTACTTGTTGTACATCAAACTTCTTCCGCAAACGGCGAAACGCTTTGACACGGTGAGTTTCGCGACATTCCGACTTCGATGCCCCTGTTTCCGAAATTCAGTTGCCTTTGAATTTCGGGTGATCCCTCTTGAGCATGTATGCTTCTGCTACTTGTTTTACATAAGACTTCTTCCGCAAACAGCGAAACGCTTTGCCTCGTTGAGTTTCTTGGGATTCCGCCTTCGATGCCCCGGTTGCCGAAATTCAGTTGCTTTTGAATTGCGGGTGATCCCTATTGAGCATGTATGCTTCCCCTACTTGCTCTAAATCAGAATTTCTCCCGCAAATGGCGAAACGCTTTGACTCGGTGAGTTTCGCGACACTACGACTTCGATGCCCCGGTTGCCGAAATTTAGTTGCCTTTGAATTTCGGATGATCCCTCTTGAGCATGTAAGCTTCCGCTACTTGTTCTACATCAGACTTCTTCCGCAAACGGCGAAATGCTTTGCCTAGTTGAGTTTCGCGGCATTCCGACTTCGATGCCCCTGTTGCCGAAATTCAGTTGCCTTTGAATTTCGGGTGATCCTTCTTGAGCATGTATGCTTTTGCTACTTGTTCTACATCAGATATCTTCCGCAAACGGCGAAAGCCTTTGCCTGGTTGCGTTTCGCGGCATTCCGACTTCGATGCCCCGTTTGCCGAAATTCAGTTGCCTTTGAGTTTCGGGTGATCCCTCTTGAGCATGTACGCTTCTCCTACATGTTCTACATCAAACTTCTTCTACAAATGGTGAAACGCTTTGCCTCGATGAGTTTCGCGGCATTACGACTTAGATGCCCCGGTTGCCGAAATTCAGTTGCCTTTGAATTTTGGATGATCCCTCTTGAGCATGTATGCGTCCGCTACTTGTTCTACATCAGACTTCTTCCGCAAACGGCGAAATGCTTTGCCTAGTTGAGTTTCGCGGCATTCCGACTTCGATGCCCCTGTTGCCGAAATTCAGTTGCCTTTGAATTTCGGGTGATCCTTCTTGAGCATGTATGCTTCTGCTACTTGTTCTACATCAGATATCTTCCGTAAACGGCGAAAGCGACTGCCTGGTTGCGTTTCGCGGCATTCCAACTTTGATGCCCCGGTTGCCGAAATTCAGTTGCCTATGAGTTTCGGGTGATCCCTCTTGAGCATGTATGCTTCCGCTACTTGTTCTAAATCAGACTTTCTCCCGCAAATGGCGAAACGCTTTGACTCGTTGAGTTTCGCGACATTACGACTTCGATGCCCCGGTTGCCGAAATTCAGTTGCCTTTGTATTTCGGGTGATCCCTCTTGAGCATGTATGCTTCGGCTACTTGTTCTACATCAGACTTCTTCCGCAAACGGAGAAACGCTTTGCCTCGTTGAGTTTCGCGGCATTCCGACTTCGATGCCACGGTTTCCGAAATTCAGTTGCCTTTGAATTTCGGGTGATCCCTCTTGAGCATGTATGCTTCTGCTACTTGTTCTACATCAGACTTCTGTCGCAAACGGCCAAACGCTTCGACTCGGTGAGTTTCGCAGCATTCCCACTTCGATTCCCCGGTTGCCGAAATTCAGTTGCCTTTGAATTTCGGGTGATCCCTCTTGAGCATGTATGCTTCTGCTACTTGTTCTACATCAGACGTCTTCCGCAAACGGCGAAAGCCTTTGCCTGGTTGAGTTTCGCGGCATTACGACTTCGATGCCCCGGTTGCCGAAATTCAGTTTCCTTTGAGTTTCGGGTGATCCCTCTTGAGCATGTATGCTTCGGCTACTTGTTCTACATCAGACTTCTTCCGCAAACGGAGAAACGCTTTGCCTCGTTGAGTTTCGCGGCATTCCGACTTCGATGCCACGGTTTCCGAAATTCAGTTGCCTTTGAATTTCGGGTGATCCCTCTTTAGCATGTATGCTTCGGCTACTTGTTCTACATCAGACTTCTTCCGCAAACGGCGAAACGCTTTGCCTCGTTGAGTTTCGCGGCATTCCGACTTCGATGCCACGGTTTCCGAAATTCAGTTGCCTTTGAATTTCGGGTGATCCCTCTTGAGCATGTATGCTTCCGCTACTTGTTCTACATCAGACTTCTTTCACAAACGGCGAAACGCTTTGACTCGCTGAGTTTCGTGGCATTCCGACTTCGATGCCCCGGTTGTCAAAATTCAGTTGCCTTTGAATTTCGGCTGATCCCTCTTGAGCATGTATTCTTCTGCTACATTTACTACATCAGACGTCTTCCGCAAACGGCGAAACGCTTTGACTCGCTGAGTTTCGCGGCATTCCCACTTCGATGCCCTGGTTGCCGAAATTCAGTTGCCTTTGAATTGCGGGTGATCCCTCTTGATCAAGTGTGCTTCTACTACTTGTTCTACATCAGACTTCTTTCGCAAACTGCGAAACGCTTTGCCTCGGTGAGTTTCGCGGCATTCCGACTTCGATGCCCCGGTTACCGAAATTTAGTTGCCTTTGACTTTCCGGTGATCCCTCTTGAGCATGTATGCTTCTGCTACTTGTTGTACATCAGACTTCTTCCGCAAACGGCGAAACGCTTTGACTCAGTGAGTTTCGCGGCATTCCGACTTCGATGCCCCTATTGCCGAAATTCAGTTGCCTTTGAATTTCGGGTGATCCCTCTTGAGCATGTATGCTTCTGCTACTTGTTCTACATCAGACTTCTTCCGCAAACAGCGAAACGCTTTGCCTCGTTGAGTTTCCTGGGTTTCCGCCTTCGATGCCCCGGTTGCCGAAATTCAGTTGCTTTTGAATTGCGGGTGATCCCTATTGAGCATGTATGCTTCCCCTACTTGCTCTAAATCAGAATTTCTCCCGCAAATGGCGAAACGCTTTGACTCGGTGAGTTTCGCGGCATTACGACTTCGATGCCCCGGTTGCCGAAATTCAGTTGCCTTTGAATTTCAGATGATCCCTCTTGAGCATGTATGCTTCCGCTACTTGTTCTACATCAGATTTCTTCCGCAAACGGCGAACTGCTTTGCCTAGTTGAGTTTCGCGGCATTCCGACTTCGATGCCCCTGTTGCCGAAATTCAGTTGCCTTTGAATTTCGGGTGATCCTTCTTGAGCATGTATGCTTCTGCTACTTGTTCTACATCAGATATCTTCCGCAAACGGCGAAAGCCTTTGCCTGGTTGCGTTTCGCGGCATTCCGACTTCGATGCCCCGTTTGCCGAAATTCAGTTGCCTTTGAGTTTCGGGTGATCCCTCTTGAGCATGTACGCTTCTCCTACATGTTCTACATCAAACTTCTTCTGCAAATGGTGAAACGCTTTGCATCGATGAGTTTCGCGGCATTACGACTTAGATGCCCCGGTTGCCGAAATTCAGTTGCCTTTGAATTTCGGATGATCCCTCTTGAGCATGTATGCTTCCGCTACTTGTTCTACATCAGACTTCTTCCGCAAACGGCGAAATGCTTTGCCTAGTTGAGTTTCGCGGCATTCCGACTTCGATGCCCCTGTTGCCGAAATTCAGTTGCCTTTGAATTTCGGGTGATCCTTCTTGAGCATGTATGCTTCTGCTACTTGTTCTACATCAGATATCTTCCGTAAACGGCGAAAGCGTTTGCCTGGTTGCGTTTCGCGGCATTCCAACTTCGATGCCCCGGTTGCCGAAATTCAGTTGCCTTTGAGTTTCGGGTGATCCCTCTTGAGCATGTATGCTTCCGCTACTTGTTCTAAATCAGACTTTCTCCCGCAAATGGCGAAACGCTTTGACTCGTTGAGTTTCGCGACATTACGACTTCGATGCCCCGGTTGCCGAAATTCAGTTGCCTTTGTATTTCGGGTGATCCCTCTTGAGCATGTATGCTTCCGCTACTTGTTCTACATCAGACTTCTTCCGCAAATGGCGAAACGATTTGACAAGGTGAGTTTCGTGGCATTCCGACTTCGATGCCCCGGTTGCCGAAATTCAGTTGCCTTTGAATTTCGGGTGATCCTTCTTGAGCATGTATGCTTCTGCTACTTGTTCTACATCAGACTTCTGTCGCAAACGGCAAAACGCTTCGACTCGGTGAGTTTCGCAGCATTCCCACTTCGATTCCCCGGTTGCCGAAATTCAGTTGCCTTTGAATTTCAGGTGATCCCTCTTGAGCATGTATGCTTCTGCTACTTGTTCTACATCAGACGTCTTCCGCAAACGGCGAAAGCCTTTGCCTGGTTGAGTTTCGCGGCATTACGACTTCGATGCCCCGGTTGCCGAAATTCAGTTTCCTTTGAGTTTCGGGTGATCCCTCTTGAGCATGTATGCTTCCGCTACTTGTTCTAAATCAGACTTTCTCCCGCAAACGGCGAAACGCTTTGACTCGGTGAGTTTCGCGGCTTTACGACTTCGATGCCCCGGTTGCCGAAATTCAGTTGCCTTTGTATTTCGGGTGATCCCTCTTGAGCATGTATGCTTCGGCTACTTGTTCTACATCAGACTTCTTCCGCAAACGGCGAAACGCTTTGCCTCGTTGAGTTTCGCGGCATTCCGACTTCGATGCCACGGTTTCCGAAATTCAGTAGCCTTTGAATTTCGGGTGATCCCTCTTGAGCATGTATGCTTCCGCTACTTGTTTTACATCAGACTTCTTTCACAAACGGCGAAACGCTTTGCCTCGTTCAGTTTCGCGGCATTCCGACTTCGATGCCCCGGTTGCCGAAATTCAGTTGCCTTTGAATTTCCGGTGATCCCTCTTGACCATGTGTGCTTCTGCTACTTGTTCTACATCAGACTTGTTCCGCAAACGGCGAAACGCTTTGACTCGCTGAGTTTCGTGGCATTCCGACTTCGATGCCCCGGTTGTCGAAATTCAGTTGCCTTTGAATTTCGGCTGATCCCTCTTGAGCATGTATTCTTCTGCTACATTTACTACATCAGACGTCTTCCGCAAACGGCGAAACGCTTTGACTCGGTGAGTTTCGCGGCATTCCGACTTCGTTGCCCCGGTTGACGAAATTCAGTTGCCTTTGAATTTCGGGAGATCCCTCTTGAGCATGTATGCTTCTGCTACTTGTTCTACATCAGACATCTTCCGCAAACGGCGAAAGCCTTTGCCTGGTTGAGTTTCGCGGCATTCCGACTTCGATGCCCCGGTTGCCGAAATTCAGTTGCCTTTGAGTTTCGGGTGATCCCTCTTGAGCATGTATGCTTCCGCTACTTGTTCTAAATCAAACTTTCTCCCGCAAACGGCGAAACGCTTTGACTCGGTGAGTTTCGCGGCATTAAGACTTCGATGCCCCGGTTTCCGAAATTGAATTGCCTTTGAATTTCGGGTGATCCCTCTTGAGCATGTACGCTTCTGCTACTTGGTCTACATCAGACTTTCTCCCGCAAACGGCGAAACGCTTTGACTCGGTGAGTTTCGCGGCATTACGACTTCGATGCCCCGGTTGCCGAAATTTAGTTGCCTTTGAATTTCGGGTGATCCCTCTTGAGCATGTATGCTTCCGCTACTTGTTCTACATCAGACTTCTTCCGCAAACGATGAAACGCTTTGCCTCGTTGAGTTTCGCGGCATTCTGACTTCGATGCCCCGGTTGCCGAAATTCAGTTGCATTTGAAATTCGGGTGATCCCTCTTGAGCATGTATGCTTCCGCTACTTGTTCTACATCAGACTTCTTCCGCAAACGGCGAAACGCTTTGCCTCGTTGAGTTTCACGGCATTCCGACTTCGATGCCCCGGTTTCCGAAATTCAGTTGCCTTTGAGTTTCGGGTGATCCCTCTTGAGCATGTATGCTTCTGCTACTTGTTCTGCATCAGGCTTCTTCCGCAAACGGCAAAAAGCTTTGACTCGGTGAGTTTCGCGGCATTCCGACTTCGATGCTCCGTTTGCCGAAATTCATTTGCCTTTGAATTTCGGGTGATCCCTTTTGAGCATGTATGCTTCGGCTACTTGTTCTACATCAGACTTCTTCCGCAAACGGCGAAATGCTTTGCCTCGTTGAGTTTCACGGCATTCCGACTTCGATGCCCCGGTTTCCGAAATTCAGTTGCCTTTGAGTTTCGGGTGATCCCTCTTGAGCATGTATGCTTCCGCTACTTGTTCTAAATCAAACTTTCTCCCGCAAACGGCGAAACGCTTTGACTCGGTGAGTTTCGCGGCATTACGACTTCGATGCCCCGGTTTCTGAAATTCAATTGCCTTTGAATTTCGGGTGATCCCTCTTGAGCATGTATGCTTCTTCTACTTGTTCTACATCAGACTTCTTCCGCAAACGGCGAAATGCTTTGCCTCGTTGAGTTTCGCGGCATTCCGAATTCGAGGCCCCGGTTGCCGAAATTCAGTTGTCTTTGAATTTCGGGTGATCCTTCTTGAGCATGTATGCTTCTGCTACTTGTTCTACATCAGACGTCTTCCGCAAACGGCAAAAGCCTTTGCCTGGTTGAGTTTCGCGGAATTACGACTTCGATGCCCCGGTTGCCGAAATTCAGTTGCCTTTGAGTTTCGGGTGATCCCTCTTGAGCATGTATCCTTCCGCTACTTGTTCTAAATCAGACTTTCTCCCGCAAACGGCGAAACGCTTTGACTCGGTGAGTTTCGCGGCATTCCGACTTCGATGCCCCAGTTGCCGAAATTCAGTTGCCTTTGAGTTTCGGGTGATCCCTCTTGAGCATGTATCCTTCCCCTACTTGTTCTAAATCAGACTTTCTCCCGCAAAC
Organism: Populus davidiana; assembly: GCA_030145905.1. NCBI lineage: Eukaryota > Viridiplantae > Streptophyta > Magnoliopsida > Malpighiales > Salicaceae > Populus > Populus davidiana. The sequence goes on along the minus strand of CM057792.1, from coordinate 10,917,258 downwards.
GGCGAAACGCTTTGACTCGGTGAGTTTCGCGGCATTCCGACTTCGATGCCCCGGTTGCCGAAATTCAGTTGCCTTTGAATTTCGGGTGATCCCTCTTGAGCATGTATGCTTCTGCTACTTGTTCTAAATCAAACTTTCTCCCGCAAACGGCGAAACGCTTTGACTCGGTGAGTTTCACGGCATTACGACTTCGATGCCCCGGTTTCCGAAATTCAATTGCCTTTGAATTTCGGGCGATCCCTCTTGAGCATGTATGCTTCTGCTACTTGGTCTACATCAGACTTTCTCCCGCAAACGGCGAAACGCTTTGACTCGGTGACTTTCGCGGCATTACGACTCGTTGCCCCAGTTGCGGAAATTCAGTTGCCTTTGAATTTCGGGTGATCCCTCTTGAGCATGTATGATTCTGCTACTTGTTCTAAATCAAACTTTCTCCCGCAAACGGCGAAACGCTTTGACTCGGTGAGTTTCACGGCATTACGAATTTCGATGCCCCGGTTTCCGAAATTCAATTGCCTTTGAATTTCGGGCGATCCCTCTTGAGCATGTATGCTTCTGCTACTTGGTCTACATTAGACTTTCTCCCGCAAACGGTGAAACGCTTTCACTCGGTGACTTTCGCGGCATTACGACTCGATGCCCCGGTTGCTGAAATTTAGTTGCCTTTGAATTTCGGGTGATCCCTCTTGAGCATGTATTCTTCCGCTACTTGTTCTACATCAGACTTCTTCCGCAAACGGCGAAAAGCTTTGACTCGGTGAGTTTCGCGGCAATCCGACTTCGATGCCCCGGTTGCCGAAATTCAGTTGCCTTTGAGTTTCGGGTGATCCCTCTTGAGCGTGTATGCTTCCGCTACTTGTTCTAAATCACACTTTCTCCCGCAAACGGCGAAACGCTTTGACTCGGTGAGTTTCGCGGCATTACGACTTCGATGCCCCGGTTTCCGAAATTCAATTGCCTTTGAATTTCGGGCGATCCCTCTTGAGCATGTATGCTTCTGCTACTTGGTCTACATTAGACTTTCTCCCGCAAACGGCGAAACGCTTTGACTCGGTGACTTTCGCGGCATTACGACTTCGATGCCCCGGTTGCTGAAATTTAGTTGCCTTTGAATTTCGGGTGATCCCTCTTGAGCATGTATGCTTCCGCTACTTGTTCTACATCAGACTTCTTCCACAAACGGTGAAATACTTTGCCTCGTTGAGTTTCGCGGCATTCCGAATTCGATGCCCCGGTTGCCGAAATTCAGTTGTCTTTGAATTTCGGGTGATCCTTCTTGAGCATGTATGCTTCTGCTACTTGTTCTACATCAGACGTCTTCCGCAAACGGCGAAAGCCTTTGCCTGGTTGAGTTTCGCGGAATTACGACTTCGATGCCCCGGTTGCCGAAATTCAGTTGCCTTTGAGTTTCGGGTGATCCCTCTTGAGCATGTATCCTTCCGCTACTTGTTCTAAATCAGACTTTCTCCCGCAAACGGCGAAACGCTTTGACTCGGTGAGTTTCGCGGCATTCCGACTTCGATGCCCCAGTTGCCGAAATTCAGTTGCCTTTAAATTTCGGGTGATCCCTCTTGAGCATGTATGCTTCTGCTACTTGTTCTAAATCAAACTTTCTCCCGCAAACGGCGAAACGCTTTGACTCGGTGAGTTTCACGGCATTACGAATTTCGATGCCCCGGTTTCCGAAATTCAATTGCCTTTGAATTTCGGGCGATCCCTCTTGAGCATGTATGCTTCTGCTACTTGGTCTACATTAGACTTTCTCCCGCAAACGGCGAAACGCTTTGACTCGGTGACTTTCGCGGCATTACGACTCGATGCCCCGGTTGCTGAAATTTAGTTGCCTTTGAATTTCGGGTGATCCCTCTTGAGCATGTATTCTTCCGCTACTTGTTCTACATCAGACTTCTTCCGCAAACGGCGAAAAGCTTTGACTCGGTGAGTTTCGCGGCAATCCGACTTCGATGCCCCGGTTGCCCAAATTCAGTTGCCTTTGAGTTTCGGGTGATCCCTCTTGAGCATGTATCCTTCCCCTACTTGTTCTAAATCAGACTTTCTCCCGCAAACGGCGAAACGCTTTGACTCGGTGAGTTTCGCGGCATTCCGACTTCGATGCCCCGGTTGCCGAAATTCAGTTGCCTTTGAATTTCGGGTGATCCCTCTTGAGCATGTATGCTTCTGCTACTTGTTCTAAATCAAACTTTCTCCCGCAAACGGCGAAACGCTTTGACTCGGTGAGTTTCACGGCATTACGACTTCGATGCCCCGGTTTCCGAAATTCAATTGCCTTTGAATTTCGGGCGATCCCTCTTGAGCATGTATGCTTCTGCTACTTGGTCTACATCAGACTTTCTCCCGCAAACGGCGAAACGCTTTGACTCGGTGACTTTCGCGGCATTACGACTCGTTGCCCCAGTTGCGGAAATTCAGTTGCCTTTGAATTTCGGGTGATCCCTCTTGAGCATGTATGATTCTGCTACTTGTTCTAAATCAAACTTTCTCCCGCAAACGGCGAAACGCTTTGACTCGGTGAGTTTCACGGCATTACGAATTTCGATGCCCCGGTTTCCGAAATTCAATTGCCTTTGAATTTCGGGCGATCCCTCTTGAGCATGTATGCTTCTGCTACTTGGTCTACATTAGACTTTCTCCCGCAAACGGTGAAACGCTTTCACTCGGTGACTTTCGCGGCATTACGACTCGATGCCCCGGTTGCTGAAATTTAGTTGCCTTTGAATTTCGGGTGATCCCTCTTGAGCATGTATTCTTCCGCTACTTGTTCTACATCAGACTTCTTCCGCAAACGGCGAAAAGCTTTGACTCGGTGAGTTTCGCGGCAATCCGACTTCGATGCCCCGGTTGCCGAAATTCAGTTGCCTTTGAGTTTCGGGTGATCCCTCTTGAGCGTGTATGCTTCCGCTACTTGTTCTAAATCACACTTTCTCCCGCAAACGGCGAAACGCTTTGACTCGGTGAGTTTCGCGGCATTACGACTTCGATGCCCCGGTTTCCGAAATTCAATTGCCTTTGAATTTCGGGCGATCCCTCTTGAGCATGTATGCTTCTGCTACTTGGTCTACATTAGACTTTCTCCCGCAAACGGCGAAACGCTTTGACTCGGTGACTTTCGCGGCATTACGACTTCGATGCCCCGGTTGCTGAAATTTAGTTGCCTTTGAATTTCGGGTGATCCCTCTTGAGCATGTATGCTTCCGCTACTTGTTCTACATCAGACTTCTTCCACAAACGGTGAAATACTTTGCCTTGTTGAGTTTCGCGGCATTCCGAATTCGATGCCCCGGTTGCCGAAATTCAGTTGTCTTTGAATTTCGGGTGATCCTTCTTGAGCATGTATGCTTCTGCTACTTGTTCTACATCAGACGTCTTCCGCAAACGGCGAAAGCCTTTGCCTGGTTGAGTTTCGCGGAATTACGACTTCGATGCCCCGGTTGCCGAAATTCAGTTGCCTTTGAGTTTCGGGTGATCCCTCTTGAGCATGTATCCTTCCGCTACTTGTTCTAAATCAGACTTTCTCCCGCAAACGGCGAAACGCTTTGACTCGGTGAGTTTCGCGGCATTCCGACTTCGATGCCCCAGTTGCCGAAATTCAGTTGCCTTTAAATTTCGGGTGATCCCTCTTGAGCATGTATGCTTCTGCTACTTGTTCTAAATCAAACTTTCTCCCGCAAACGGCGAAACGCTTTGACTCGGTGAGTTTCACGGCATTACGAATTTCGATGCCCCGGTTTCCGAAATTCAATTGCCTTTGAATTTCGGGCGATCCCTCTTGAGCATGTATGCTTCTGCTACTTGGTCTACATTAGACTTTCTCCCGCAAACGGCGAAACGCTTTCACTCGGTGACTTTCGCGGCATTACGACTCGATGCCCCGGTTGCTGAAATTTAGTTGCCTTTGAATTTCGGGTGATCCCTCTTGAGCATGTATTCTTCCGCTACTTGTTCTACATCAGACTTCTTCCGCAAACGGCGAAAAGCTTTGACTCGGTGAGTTTCGCGGCAATCCGACTTCGATGCCCCGGTTGCCAAAATTCAGTTGCCTTTGAGTTTCGGGTGATCCCTCTTGAGCATGTATGCTTCCGCTACTTGTTCTAAATCACACTTTCTCCCGCAAACGGCGAAACGCTTTGACTCGGTGAGTTTCGCGGCATTACGACTTCGATGCCCCGGTTTCCGAAATTCAATTGCCTTTGAATTTCGGGCGATCCCTCTTGAGCATGTATGCTTCTGCTACTTGGTCTACATTAGACTTTCTCCCGCAAACGGCGAAACGCTTTGACTCGGTGACTTTCGCGGCATTACGACTTCGATGCCCCGGTTGCTGAAATTTAGTTGCCTTTGAATTTCGGGTGATCCCTCTTGAGCATGTATGCTTCCGCTACTTGTTCTACATCACACTTCTTCCACAAACGGTGAAATGCTTTGCCTCGTTGAGTTTCGCGGCATTCCGAATTCGATGCCCCGGTTTGCGAAATTCAGTTGTCTTTGAATTTCGGGTGATCCTTCTTGAGCATGTATGCTTCTGCTACTTCTTCTACATCAGACGTCTTCCGCAAACGGCGAAAGCCTTTGCCTGGTTGAGTTTCGCGGAATTACGACTTCGATGCCCCGGTTGACGAAATTAAGTTCCCTTTGAGTTTCGGGTGATCCCTCTTGAGCATGTATCCTTCCGCTACTTGTTCTAAATCAGACTTTCTCCCGCAAACGGCGAAATGCTTTGACTCGGTGAGTTTCGCGGCATTCCGACTTCGATGCCCCAGTTGCCGAAATTCAGTTGCCTTTGAATTTCGGGTGATCCCTCTTGAGCATGTATGCTTCTGCTACTTGTTCTAAATCAAACTTTCTCCCGCAAACGGCGAAACGCTTTGACTCGGTGAGTTTCACGGCATTACGAATTTCGATGCCCCGGTTTCCGAAATTCAATTGCCTTTGAATTTCGGGCGACCCCTCTTGAGCATGTATGCTTCTGCTACTTGGTCTACATTAGACTTTCTCCCGCAAACGGCGAAACGCTTTGACTCGGTGACTTTCGCGGCATTACGACTCGATGCCCCGGTTGCTGAAATTTAGTTGCCTTTGAATTTCGGGTGATCCCTCTTGAGCATGTATTCTTCCGCTACTTGTTCTACATCAGACTTCTTCCGCAAACGGCGAAAAGCTTTGACTCGGTGAGTTTCGCGGCAATCCGACTTCGATGCCCCGGTTGCCGAAATTCAGTTGCCTTTGAGTTTCGGGTGATCCCTCTTGAGCATGTATGCTTCCGCTACTTGTTCTAAATCACACTTTCTCCCGCAAACGGCGAAACGCTTTGACTCGGTGAGTTTCGCGGCATTACGACTTCGATGCCCCGGTTTCCGAAATTCAATTGCCTTTGAATTTCGGGCGATCCCTCTTGAGCATGTATGCTTCTGCTACTTGGTCTACATTATACTTTCTCCCGCAAACGGCGAAACGCTTTGACTCGGTGACTTTCGCGGCATTATGACTTCGATGCCCCGGTTGCTGAAATTTAGTTGCCTTTGAATTTCGGGTGATCCCTCTTGAGCATGTATGCTTCCGCTACTTGTTCTACATCAGACTTCTTCCACAAACGGCGAAACGCTTTGCCTCGTTGAGTTTCGCGGCATTCCGACTTCGATGCCACGGTTGCCGAAATTCAATTGCATTTGAATTTCGGGTGATCCCTCTTGAGCATGTATGCTTCCGCTACTTGGTCTACATCAAACTTCTTTCGCAAATGGCGAAACGCTTTTACTCATTGACTTTCGCGGCAATCAGACTTCGATGCCCCAGTTGCCGAAATTCAATTGCCTTTGAATTTCCGGTGATCCGTCTTAAGCATGTATGCTTCTGCTACTTGGTCTACATCAAACTTCTTTCGCAAACGGCGAAACGCTTTTACTCATTGACTTTCGCAGCATTCCGACTTCGATGCCCCAGTTGCCGAAATTCAGTTGCCTTTGAATTTCGGGTGATCCCTCTTGAGCATGTATGCTTCTGCTACTTGTTGTACATCAGACTTCTTCCGCAAACGGCGAAAAGCTTTGACTCGGTGAGTTTCGCGGCATTCCGACTTCGATGCCCCGGTTGCCGAAATTCAGTTGCCTTTGAATTTCGGGTGATCCCTCTTGAGCATGTATGCTTCTTCTACTTGTTCTACATCAGACTTCTTCCGCAAACGGCGAAACGCTTTGCCTCGTTGAGTTTCGCGGCATTCCGACTTCGATGCCCTGGTTGCCGAAATTCAGTTGCCTTTGAATTTCGGGTGATCCTTCTTGAGCATGTATTGTTCTGCTACTTGTTCTACATCAGACTTCGCCGCAAACGGCGAAACGCTTTGACTCGGTGAGTCTCGCGGCATTCCCACTTCGATTCCCCGGTTGCCGAAATTCAGTTGCCTTTGAATTTCGGGTGATCCCTCTTGAGCATGTATGCTTCTGCTACTTGTTCTACATCAGACGTCTTCCGCAAACGGCGAAAACCTTTGCCTGGTTGAGTTTCGCGGCATTACGACTTCGATGCCTCGGTTGCTGAAATTCAGTTGCCTTTGAGTTTCGGGGGATCGATCTTGATCATGTATGCTTCCGCTACTTGTTCTAAATCAGACTTTCTCCCGCAAACGGCGAAACGCTTTGACTCGGTGAGTTTCGCGGCATTACGACTTCGATGCCCCGGTTGCCGAAATTTAGTTGCCTTTGTATTTCGGGTGATCCCTCTTGAGCATGTATGCTTCTTCTACTTGTTCTACATCATACGTCTTCCGCAAACGGCAAAAGCCTTTGCCTGGTTGAGTTTCGCGGCATTCCGACTTCGATGCCCCGGTTGCCGAAATTCAGTTGCCTTTGAGTTTCGGGGGATCCCTCTTGATCATGTATGCTTCCGCTACTTGTTCTACATCAGACTTCTTTCGCAAACGGCGAAATGCTTTGCCTCGTTCAGTTTCGCGGCATTCCCACTTCGATGCCCCAGTTGCCGAAATTCAGTTGCCTTTGAATTTCCGGTGATCCCTCTTGACCATGTGTGCTTCTGCTACTTGTTCCACATCAGACTTGTTCCGCAAACAGCGAAACGCTTTGACTCGGTGAGTTTCGCGGCATTCCGACTTCGATGCCCCAGTTGCCGAAATTCAGTTGCCTTTGTATTTTGGGTGATCCCTCTTGAGCATGTATGCTTATGCTACCTGTTCTGCATCAGACTTCTTCCGCAAACGGCGAAACGCTTTGCCTCGTTGAGTTTCACGGCATTCCGACTTCGATGCCACGGTTTCCGAAATTCAGTTGCCTTTGAATTTCGGGTGATCCCTCTTGAGCATGTATGCTTCTGCTACTTGTTCTACATCAGACTTCTTTCACAAACGGCGAAACGCTTTGCCTCGTTCAGTTTCGCGGCATTCCGACTTCGATGCCCCGGTTACCAAAATTCAGTTGCCTTTGAATTTCCGGTGATCCGTCTTAAGCATGTATGCTTCTGCTACTTGGTCTACATCAAACTTCTTCCGCAAACGGCGAAACGCTTTTACTATTGACTTTCGCGGCATTCCGACTTCGATGCCCCAGTTGCCGAAATTCAGTTGGCTTTGAATTTCGGGTGATCCCTCTTGAGCATGTATGCTTCCGCTACTTGTTCTACATCAGACTTGTTCCGCAAACGGCGAAACGCTTTGCCTCCTTCAGTTTCGCGGCATTACGACTTCGATGCTCCGGTTGCCGAAATTCAGTTGCCTTTGTATTTCGGGTGATCCCTCTTGAGCATGTATGCTTCTGCTACATGTTCTACATCAGACTTCTTCCTCAAACGGCGAAACGCTTTGCCTCGTTGAGTTTCACGGCATTCCGACTTCGATGCCACGGTTTCCGAAATTCAATTGCCTTTGAATTTCGGGTGATCCCTCTTGAGCATGTATGCTTCCGCTACTTGTTCTACATCAGACTTCTTTCGCAAATGGCGAAACGCTTTGCCTCGTTCAGTTTCGCGGCATTCCAACTTCGATGCCCCGGTTGCCGAAATTCAGTTGCCTTTGAATTTCCGGTGATCCCTCTTAAGCATGTATGCTTCTGCTACTTGGTCTACATCAAACTTCTTCCGAAAACGGCGAAACGCTTTTACTCATTGACTTTCGCGGCATTCCGACTTCGATGCCCCAGTTGCCGAAATTCAGTTGGCTTTGAATTTCGGGTGATCCCTCTTGAGCATGTATGCTTCCGCTACTTGTTCTACATCAGACTTGTTCCGCAAACGGCGAAACGCTTTGCCTCGTTCAGTTTCGCGGCATTCCGACTTCGATGCCCCGGTTGCCGAAATTCAGTTGCCTTTGAATTTCCGGTGATCCCTCTTGACCATGTGTGCTTCTGCTACTTGTTCTACATCAGACTTGTTCCGCAAACGGCGAAACGCTTTGACTCGCTGAGTTTCGTGGCATTCCGACTTCGATGCCCCGGTTGTCGAAATTCAGTTGCCTTTGAATTTCGGCTGATCCCTCTTGAGCATGTATTCTTCTGCTACTTTTTCTACATCAGACGTCTTCCGTAAACGGCGAAACGCTTTCACTCGGTGAGTTTCGCGGCATTCCGACTTCGTTGCCCCGGTTGACGAAATTAAGTTGCCTTTGAATTTCGGGAGATCCCTCTTGAGCATGTATGCTTCTGCTACTTGTTCTACATCAGACATCTTCCGCAAACGGCGAAAGCCTTTGCCTGGTTGAGTTTCGCGGCATTCCGACTTCGATGCCCCGGTTGCCGAAATTCAGTTGCCTTTGCGTTTCGGGTGATCCCTCTTGAGCATGTATGCTTCCGCTACTTGTTCTAAATCAAACTTTCTTCCGCAAATGGCGAAACGCTTTGACTCGGTGAGTTTCGCGGCATTAATACTTCGATGCCCCGGTTTCCGAAATTCAATTGCCTTTGAATTTCGGGTGATCCCTCTTGAGCATGTATGCTTCTGCTACTTGGTCTACATTAGACTTTCTCCGGCAAACGGCAAAACGCTTTGACTCGGTGAGTTTCGCGGCATTACGACCTCGATGCCCCGGTTGCCGAAATTTAGTTGCCTTTGAATTTCGGGTGATCCCTCTTGAGCATGTATGCTTCCGCTACTTGTTCTACATCAGACTTCTTTCGCAAACGGCGAAATGCTTTGCCTCGTTCAGTTTCGCGGCATTCCCACTTCGATGCCCCAGTTGCCGAAATTCAGTTGCCTTTGAATTTCCGGTGATCCCTCTTGACCATGTGTGCTTCTGCTACTTGTTCCACATCAGACTTGTTCCGCAAACAGCGAAACGCTTTGACTCGCTGAGTTTCGTGGCATTCCGACTTCGATGCCCCGGTTGTCGAAATTCAGTTGCCTTTGAATTTCGGCTGATCCCTCTTGAGCATGTATTCTTCTGCTACTTTTTCTACATCAGACGTCTTCCGCAAACGGCGAAACGCTTTCACTCGGTGAGTTTCGCAACATTTCGACTTCGTTGCCCCGGTTGACTAAATTCAGTTGCCTTTGAATTTCGGGAGATCCCTCTTGAGCATGTATGCTTCCGCTACTTGTTCTAAATCAAACTTTCTCCCGCAAACGGCGAAACGCTTTGACTCGGTGAGTTTCGCGGCATTAAGACTTCGATGCCACGGTTTCCGAAATTCAATTGCCTTTGAATTTCGGGTGATCCCTCTTGAGCATGTATGCTTCTGCTACTTGGTCTACATTATACTTTCTCCCGCAAACGGCGAAACGCTTTGACTCGGTGAGTTTCGCGGCATTACGACTTCTGTCGCACCCCAAAAAATCCACATATCGCGGGTCCGACTGGCGAAAATGTTTTATTTATTTTTATTTGGTTCTTTGGAGTCGCCACCTAGTATTTTGGTCACTAGGAACCTAACTGGTCTCAGAGATCGGGTACGGAGACTGGTTGCGTAAAGGAAAGGTATTAGCACCCCAAATACGCCTTACCTAAGGTAAGCTGCATTGTTTTATTGTCTGATAAAAAAAAAAACTAAAGTGTTATTGTGTTTTCCTAGTTGTTGGTCTGTCTATGGTTCAAGAAAAATCCTCCTCAGTAAGGAGGTCTTTATCTTATCGGGTAAAAAAAAAAAACCTAACCGTTCTAACGTCCATACCAAAATTTTATTAATAATATTTAGGAATACGTTTTACGTATAAATTCGTAATCCCAAATATTAAAAGAAAAAAAAAAGATTTTTTTAGAATTTTTGAAATATTGGCCTAGTTCTCATGGCTTGAATAAATTGGTTATTAAAGCCAAAATGCATGTTAATACATATATTGTTTTGAAAATTTTCTTTGTTGCGTGAAAATATGATGTTATAATATTTATGTATATATATTGGAGAGACTAGGCCGTATTTTAAAACAAAAAAACAATTTTTGGAAAATATTATTTTTTTTATGCTTTGACGAAAATCGGGTGTTTTAATACTGAGCTTGTATCCTTACGGTATAAAAATACAACCCAATATTAATCCTCTTTGCTAAAAAAAATATGCAGAAAAATCAATAATATTTTTAGGGACTTTTTGGAATTTTTTGAAAGCAAAAACATTTTTTATTCTGAAAATCTTTGATGTTTTGACGAAAACCGGGTATTTATAACACTGATTTTGTATCTTTACAGTATAAAAATACAAAACCAAATGTGTAAAGCAACAAAATATTTATATGAAAAGAAAATAACAACCAAAAAAGTTTTTTTTAGATTTTTTTCAAAAAAAAAAAAAAATGTATATATGTAGATACCCATATAATAATAATAACATAATATAATTATAATATATTTATATATTAAAAAGGGGCTGGGCCGGCCCAAACCAAACTGGGCCGGACTCGGCCCAGAAGGTACTGGGCCGAACTCGGCCCAACATGTAATGGGCCGAACTCGGCCCAGAAACTAATTAACCTCGGTCTGGGCCGGACCCGGCCCAGACCGCCGGACTGGGCCAGATCCCTCTGGCCCGTCCACATAACTCTGGGCCAGACACAATCTGGCCCAGAGAGAAAGAAAAAAAAAAAAAACACGGGGGGGGGAATTAATTTCCCCCCCCCCCCCCCGCCTCCTGCATGCAGAACGATTCTGCATGCAGGAGGCAAAACATATATATATTAACAGAAAAAATGCAGGGGAAGGAGAGGAGGCGTACCTGGTGCTGGCGGAGCTGCGGTGGTGGTGGCAGTGTCCTCGCTTCACGGACGGTGGCTTCTCTCTCCTCTGTTACAGGGTTTCTCTCTCTTCCTCTCTCTCTTCGTTTTTTTTTTTTTTTTGTTTCGGGGTTCCTCTCTTTCTCTCTTTTTTTTCGTGTTATTCTTTTCTCTTCCCCTCTATCTCGCTGGTTCTATCTCTCTCTTCGGTCTCGTCTCTCTCTTTTTTCTTCTCTTTCTCCGGTTCCCTCTCTCTCCTCTCGGCCTCTCTCTATTTATAAGCAAAAAGGAAACAGTTAGTGCGCCTTCAATCACGCAACGGCTGGTCGGCCACTCTTGCTTTTGGTGGTGGTGGTGGGGACGAGGAGAGAGAGGCGGGAAGTTTTGAAATTTTTCCTCTTTTTTTTTTCTTTCGTTTCTGTTCTGTTACAAACGGGGGGGAAGGAGATGATGAACAGTGTCGTTCAAAACGACACCGTTCTGCTTTTTTTTTTTTTTTTTTTTTTTTTTTGTATATGAAACGGCGTCGTTTTGAATAAAACGCGCCGTTTCATTTAAATGGCCAAACTTTAAATCAGTCCTCCAAATCGGTCCCTGCCCCTCTTGTTGGCCGTCTTTTTCATTTTGGTCCTTGGCATCTGATTTATGCAATTTAGCCCTCAATTGATTAATAAACTTTCAATTTCTTCAATTAGGCCCCTGAATCGAAAAAATAGCAGCCCCTCCATTTACGCGCCTCTTCCAATTTGGTCCCTGGCTTCGGATTTTCTTAATTAAATCCCTAATTGGCCCTTAAACTTCAATTTTTATGCAATTGAGCCCCTGATTTGACCCAATAAATTCCTAAAAAATATATTTTGGCCCCAGAACTTAAATTTCTCCAAATTAAAGCCCAAATTGACTTAAAAATTAATTTTTCTTGCAATCAAATCTTCTATAAATTCAAATAAAAATCCAATTAAGTCCATAAAAATCCAATTAAGTCCATAAAAATCCAAATTTGGGCTTTTCTCCTCAAAATTCAAATTTTCCTTCTCAATAGGGCTTTCATCCTTCAAGAATATACTGTCAAAAATTTAATCCTTGTATTTTTGAATTCCTTGACCAATTTTCTGACTGTTTTCCGGGCGCTTCTGCCTCCGGTTATTTTTTCTAACCTCTTTTGGCTATTTATTTTATTTTTCAGGGGGACCCAAAAATGGGTTACAATAGATGCCCCCTCTTTATAATACTTACGGAGCATGGGTTTTGCGCAGTAAGTGTTATAAAGATAAACCCAAAACGGAATTCCCGAAACTGATCTGGTCGAAGCTTGATTGATCTGAAACTTTGTCCTTTATAACAATCCTCCTTAGCCCCAAAAAACCATGATCGAAACTTAGTCATCTCGAGATCCTTATCCAGCGATCCTCTGAATTCTTATTTTAGTTTGATCAACATGGAAATCCATCCGAGATCCTATCTAGTGATCTTCTTTAACCCGGAATCCCATCCGGCGATTCCTTTACTCATAACCAATACAAAAATGTGTGTGTGGTCTCATTATGATGGGTGACCTGCCCAAGTGAAAAAGAGAAAGAGTGGTCTCATTCTTTGGGTGACCTACCCAGGTAAAAAAAAATGGAGAATGGTCTCATTCTTATGGGTGACCTACCCAGAAAATATGGTCTCATTGTGATGGGTGACCTACCCAGAAAATATGGTCTCATTGTGATGGGTGACCTACCCAGAAAAATATGGTCTCATTGTGATGGGTGACCTACCCAGAAAAAGGAAGAGTGGTCTCATTCTTTGGGTGACCTACCCAGGGGAAGGAATGGCCTCATTCTTATGGGTGACCTACCCAGATAAACAAAAAATGGAGAATGGTCTCATTCTTATGGGTGACCTACCCAGAGAAGTATGGTCTCATTGTGATGGGTGACCTGCCCAGAAAATATGGTCTCATTGTGATGGGTGACCTACCCAGAAAAATATGGTCTCATTGTGATGGGTGACCTACCCAGAAAAAGGAAGAGTGGTCTCATTCTTTGGGTGACCTACCCAGGGGAAGGAATGGCCTCATTCTTATGGGTGACCTACCCAGATAAACAAAAAATGGAGAATGGTCTCATTCTTATGGGTGACCTACCCAGAGAAGTATGGTCTCATTGTGATGGGTGACCTGCCCAGAAAATATGGTCTCATTGTGATGGGTGACCTACCCAGAAAAAGGAAGAGTGGTCTCATTCTTTGGGTGACCTACCCAGGGGGAGAAAATGTGATGAAGTGGTCTCGTTGTGATGGGCGACCTTCCCAAATAGAAAGAATATGAAGTGCGGTCTCATTGTAATGGGTGACCTACCCAAATAAAAAAATATGGAGAAAATGGTCGCGTTGTAATGGGTGACCTACCCAGAAAAATGTTGGTGAGGGCTCAAAGGCGCACTCGAAAAGAGGTAGGGTTTAGAAAACGCACTACCCGAGAAGTGAGGGCTCAAACGGTGCATTCAAAAAGAGGTAGGGTTAGAAAACGCACTACTCAAAAAGTGAGGGCTCAAACAGCGCACTCGAAAAGAGATAGGGTTAGAAAACGCACTACCCAAAAAGTGAGGGATCAAACAACGCACTCGAAAAAAGGTAGGGTTAGAAAACGCACTACCTGAGAAATGGTGATGAAATCCCGATCTGACAAATGTTGAAAGCAATATATTATGGTTAATATGCATGTATGTTTTTGTTACCTATCTTGGAAACATAGGTCCCCCTTTCGTTGTAAACCTCTTCGCCCTTGTTTCAAGCTTTTCTCATGAAACGAAATATCCTTCATATCCTTTTAGTGAAGAGATCTCTAATTCCTTATGGGGCCCTTTCTTGCTCCATTGAGTTTTGCGCCAAAGGCAAAAATTGGTTTTGTTCATGAAAACTGAAACTTTTGATGCAATTAGCAAATTTTATAAAAGATGCTCTCTTTTTTTTTTTTTTTTTTTTTTTTTTATGATATCCCTTTTTGGACTTGGGTTTACTATGAACCCCTATGTGCATTTTGTGCACCTTTTGCCCCCTAGTGTGATGTGCAACTATATGTCAAGTAGATTTGATTTAGTTCACCAATTGATGGAGTCATCCTCTTAGTCATGCCAAAAAAAAGTTCTTTTGAGAAAAAATGCTATGAGATCATGTGTTATATAAAAGGACTCTTTACAAAGAGAATTCATGGCCAAAATTTATTTTTATTGACTGGGAAATTATGAAATACATCAAGCGTAGTATTTCTTTACAGAGTCGGAATTCACAGGCCTAGCTAGATCTTCTCCATCCATTCTAGACAGTAATAAAGCTCCTCCTGAGAATGCTTTCCTCACCACGTACGGCCCCTCGTAGTTAGGTGCCCATTTACTCTGATCTTCTCCAGGTAAAGGTAATATTTTCTTTAGTACAAGATCTCCTTCGTGGAATCCTCGAGGTCGAACCTTCTTGTCATAGGATTTAGCCATCCTTCTTTGGTAGAGTTGATGATGACAGATCGCAGCTATCCTCTTTTCACTAATCAGATTCAACTGTTCATATCTAACCTTTGCCCATTCTACCTCTTCCAGCTCAGAGTCTAACAACACTCTTAATGATGGGATTTCCACTTCTAAAGGCATCACCGCCTCCATTCCATATACCAACATGTACGGGGTGGCTCCTGTTGAGGTTCGAACTGCAGTGCGATATGCATGAAGGGCAAATGGCAACATCTCATGCCAATCCTTATAGGTGACTACCATCTTCTGAATAATCTTTTTGACATTCTTGTTAGCAGCTTCTACCGCACCATTCATCTTTGGTCTATATGGCGAAGAATTGGAATGCTTGATTTTCCATTTAGTGCAGAGCTCTAATATCATCCTGCCGTTGAAATTCTGGGCGTTATCAGTTATAATCTTTTCCGGTGGACCATACCGACATATCAAATCTCTCTCAATAAATTTCTTCACCACTTTTTGCGTCACATGAGCAAATGACCCAGCTTCTACCCATTTTGTGAAGTAGTCGATAGCCACGAGAATAAACCTATGACCATTGCTGGCTTTTGGGTTTACTGGTCCAATTACATCAATTCCCCACATCGCGAAGGGCCATGGAGATGTTAAATTAAACAGAGGAGCCGGAGGAGCATTGATTTTGTCACTGTATACTTGGCACTTATGACATTTCCGGACATAATCGATACAATCCTTCTCTAACGTCATCCAGAAGTACCCGGCTCTTTGTATCTTCCTGGCCATCACATGTCCACTAGCATGAGTTGAGCAAATCCCTTCATGGACTTCCCGTACTGTGCTTTTTGCCTCAAATTCATCCAAACATCTCAACAAAGTCCCGTCAGATGATTTCTTATACAAAATCTCCCCATCAAGATAAAAATCCATTGCCAATCTTCTCAAGGTCTTTTTGTCGATTTTGGATGCCCCCATGGGATATGCCTGATTTTGGATGAAATTCTTGATATCATAGTACCACGGGTTTCCATCCACTTCTCTTTCGACTGAGCAACAATGAGCAGGGTTATTTCTGATATTGATGTGTACTGGCTGTACCTTGTGCCCAAAGTCTATCTTGGCCATAGATGCTAGTGTGGCCAAAGCATCTGCAAACTGGTTCCCTTCTCTTCCCAGATGGGTGAATTCTATTTCCTCAAATTCTTTAGCTAGCTGAGACAGGTATTCTTGGTAAGGCCTTAACTTCTCTTCTTTGGTTTGCCATTCTCCTTTTACTTGGCAAATGATCAACATTGAGTCTCCATACACATCTATCTTTTTGATGTTCATCTCTAATGCAGCCTCTAAACCAAGAATGCAAGCTTCATACTCAGCCGTGTTGTTGGTGCACCCGAACTGCAGCTTAACTGAAACCGGATACTGCTTCTTATCAGGAGAGATTATCACTGCCCCCGCTCCGTTACCACATACATTTACAGCACCATCAAAGTATATAACCCACCAATCTGACTTCTCTTCTTCGATTGCAAACACATCTTCATCGGGAAAGTCAAAGTTTAACGGCTCATAATCTTCCATAGCATGGTCAGCCAGGTGATCGGCAATAACACTCCCTTTCACGGCTTTCCTTGTCATATATACTATGTCATATTCAGCCAAAAGAACTTGCCATCTTGCAATTCGGCTAGATAGATAAGGCTTTTCACAAATGTACCTTAACGGGTCTAACTTGGAAATTAACCATGTAGTGTGATACAACATATACTGACGTAATCTCTTTGTAGCCCATGCTAGTGCGCAGCACAGCTTCTCAATCACAGTATACCTAGACTCATATTCCGTGAACTTCTTGCTTAGGTAATAAATTGCCCTTTCCTTCCTTCCGGTTTCATCATGTTGCCCAAGCACACATCCCATTGCTGTTTCGGTTACTGTTAGGTATAAAATCAATGGCCTTTCTGGTACGGGAGGAACAAGCAGAGGTGGATTTAGCAAGTACTGCTTGATTTTCTCAAAAGCTTTATCACACTCTTCATTCCATATTCCAGGGTTCTTCTTCCTCAACAAACGAAAGATCGGGTCACAAGTCGCGGTTAAATGAGATATAAACCGAGCGATGTAATTCAACCTTCCCAAGAACCCTCTCACCTCCTTCTCAGTCTTGGGGGGTGGCATAGATTGAATAGCTTTTACTTTTTCAGGATCCACTTCTATCCCTTTGTCTAGCGGTTACTTTTAGGTTCTTCTAGCGGAAAGTGATGTGTAAATGCATAGTAAGACATCAAGATGAATTTTGAAAATGCATGATCTCATTGAAAATAAAAGATTGGCTCACAACAAAAATAAAATCCCATTGACATCTTGAGCCTCGATTGTCAATGAATAAAAAAAACAGAACAGAAAAGAAAGGCAAACAACATAGATAAAAATATAACCCAACCATCATTGTTGATTACATTTTAAAAACCAATGGAGCTTCTTGGGTCTCCCAATTCTGGAACTTTTCCCCTTCGGCTAGCTTCCGGACAAAAGTCTTGACGGTGACTTCTTCCAAAGTGTGGATGGTCAATTGTGGCATCTCTTCAATCCTCCTTTCGGACTCGATTTTCTCCGCAATGTCCTTGACTTGATTTTCCTCCAGAGTGTTTATGTTCATTGAAGAAAGATTTTGAAAGAGGTCTCCATGTCCCCCATCAGGTTGTATCACATATGCGGCCTTTGGAAATGAAAACCTGATTGGAGGGATGGCTAAGTTTTCTTCTACAGGCTTCCTTCCTTCCATCCTAGCCATTCTCTTCTCCCTTCTTGCACCAGCAGCTCGTTTGTAATCCTCTTTCTTGGGCTTATATCCAAGCCCAAACCTCTGTTCTGCAGCTTTCAATTTGATTATACCCCTCCATTCCGGCCTTCTTTGCCCCATATCGTATGGGAAAGGAATCTTGTTTTTCAAACAGATTTTAGCGCCCATTTTAGTGGCTTCAGAGATTTCTGGCTTCCTCAATACAGTGTTCTCGGGCACCCACTCGGTATTCACAATCTCAAATGCATGAAGGTTTCCGTCCCTACAATCTTCTGCTTCAATGAATGGAACCGCCACATTTCTTACCATCGATATAGTCTCCTCAGCCTTAACAGTAACCAGGACACCGTTGGCAATGTACTTTAAACATTGATGTAGCGAAGAGGTGACAGCTCTCGCAGAATGTATCCATGGCCTTCCTAACAGCATGCTATAAGAAGGGTGGATATCCATCACTTGAAGGGTTACTAGAAAGACTTGTGGACCCACAGCTAGTTCAACATCAATTGACCCTACAACTGGCCTTGATGAGCCATCATACGCTCTCGCCGTTATCACACTGGGTTGCATATGTGAGGGATCTATCGGCATTTCATCCAGCACATGCCTTGGTAACACATTCAGGGCCGAGCCGTTATCAATGAGAACCTTGCCGACGAGGCAATCCTTGCATCGGACCGTGACATACAAGGGCTTGTTATGTCCAGTTCCTTCAGCATCGAGTTCATCTTCCGTGAAATACAAGTAATTGGCAGCATGAATCCTCCCTACTAGATGTTCCATAGTCTTTTGCTCGATATCTTGGGGCACATAAGCCTCATTCAATACTTTTTGCAAAGCATTACGATGTGGCTCCGAGTTGCGTATTAAAGACATGATGGAGATCTTAGCAGGGGTTTTCTTTAACTGATCTACTATACTGTACTCACTATGCTTCATTAGTTTCAAGAACTCGTTTGTTTCTTCCTCGGTCACAGGTTTATTCACCTCAAACTCTTTATCGAGGTCCAGCACCTCCTTGCCTTTAACCTTTCTTTGTCTTTCTAGCTCTTCAGGTGTGTAACAACGACCACTCCGAGTTAGCCCACTTATCTCCGTTCGGAACAGCGGCAAATGAGCTTCAACATTCGAGGTATAACCATAATCTCCAGGCATCGCTCCATAGTTTACTTTGCTTGCATAGGATGGCCTAGTTAATACCAGTTTTGAGCGACCATTAGCTGTTGATTGGATTCTACATTTCTCTATCATCCCTACCTCTTCATTGTCACTTACGTCCTCAATCCTCAACTCTCCTAGAGCCAGCATTCTTGCAACTTTTTGATGAAATTCACTGCATTCATCAATGTGATGTCCTTCCTTTTTATGGAAAGGGCAAAAGTTACTTTCCCATGTGCAGTACTCAGTCGTTTCTTCCAAATGTCCAGACTGTACCAACATCGAGTATAGCTTGGCCATAGTCACTTTCAACACCTTCTTTTTGCTACCAATCTCCATGGTATTCACTCCTTCCCTACCATCGACATGTTTAGGTAAAGGGTTTGAATTCTGATTAGGTGAATCCTCAAAAGTGACCCATCCCACTTTGATCAGTTGTAATACCTTTCTTTTAAAAGCAAAGCAAGCCTCAATGCTATGGCCTGCGTGACCAGCATGGTATTCACAAGTTACCTCGGGGTTGTACCAGGCAGGGAAAGGTGGTTGCATAGGTGGTATGG
This sequence comes from Populus davidiana, assembly GCA_030145905.1. NCBI lineage: Eukaryota > Viridiplantae > Streptophyta > Magnoliopsida > Malpighiales > Salicaceae > Populus > Populus davidiana. Next base: position 10,898,113 of record CM057792.1, on the reverse strand, counting down.
GTAGGGGAGCTATCTGCCCAATACTCAACAGCTTGGCATACAACTCTTTTAAGGTTATGGGTAGAGGAGGTAGTTGTTCTTCTGACGGTTGCTTATCTCTCCTTTGGTAATTGTTGTGGTTATTTGCAGGGAATTTTATTTGATTGGGTTGGTTTGGAGTGGGGGGTTTGGAAAAGTTAATACTAGTGACTCGGGGGGTAGGTACTTGGTAGTTTTTGCTTCTTCTTTCTAGGTTGTTCACCTCAATTTCTTTCTTCCTTCCAATGAAACCTCTCTTCTCTAGAGGTTCTGCTATTCTTCCGCTTCGGATCCCTTGTTCAATCCTCTCGGCGATCCGCACGACATCATAGAAATGTTGTGCTGAACTACCCATAAGGTGTTCATAGTATGGAGCCTTGAAAGTATTGGCAAACAAAGTCACCATTTCTGTCTCTATCAGCGGAGGTTGCACATTGATAGCTTGGTCTCGCCACCTTTGAGCATAAGCCCTCACGGACTCTTGACTTCCTTTCTCCATGTTGATCAGACTGGTCCTATCAGGAGCAATCTCTAGATTAAACTTGTATTGCTTCAAGAAAGCGTCCGCCAAGTCTGTCCACTTCCTGATCCTAATATTGTCTAACCTCATATACCAACTGAGGGCCGATCCGGTCAGACTATCCTGGAAGAAGTATATTAACATTTTGTCGTCGTGGATAACCTCTGCCATTTTGTTATAGTAGGAGCGGAGATGGGTCTTCGGGCATTCCATCCCAGTATACTTAACAAATTCCGGCACTCTGAACTTTTTTGGAATGACAATATTAGGTACTAAACATACCTCAGCGGCCCTAATTGGGTCAAACAAATCATTTCCTTCAATTGCCCTTAGCCTCTCTTCTAGGGCAGTCCACTTATCATCTCCTTCATGATTAGAGAATTTAAAGTCATGTGGATCTTCGTTTGTTAAATCCATTGTAATAGGGATTTGGATGGGCCGAGCAGGACTCTGCTTAGTTGGTGTGTTTGCCCCTATGTTTATAGGTGCGACAGGAATTTGAGATGCTGCTGGTGCTTCATTAGGTTGAGTAGATGTTCCCGCTCCATCTCTGGCTCTTAATAATTGCTCTAACATACTGGTTAGGTGCGCCACATCATTCCGAACTCCTTCTAGTTCTCTTTGGTACTGAGATTCCGGTTGTGACCTTCCTTCGTTTTCCATTCTTGCTCTTTGCCGAGTGTAGTGGACTTTGGAAGGGGGACCTATGTTTCACGATCTGGAATGCGTATGATAAATTAAAAACAAAAAATACGTGATGCGAATGTGATGCATATGAAATGTGTATATATGCATATTTTACGAGCTGATTCATGACTTTCGTAACCTTTAAGCAAGATTTCTGAGTTGACCTGATTACCATAAAGGAGGGTTTGCCAAGTTCTTATCATAGTGGCTTACCAAACTCATCAAGAAAGGAAATACGTCATGGACTTCTTATAAATAACAAAAATTGCTCATACAAAACAAATAATGGGAAAGAGAGTCCTATACATTGCTACCTCTAAAAAGCATTTCCTCTATTAGCTAAATCCCCAATAAAACCGGCCATGGCCCCCATGTATTCTCGATACTTTGAAGCATCATTTCCAACTTGGGTGGCTTGTTGTTGCAACCTTTCTGCGTAACGGGCTACTTGCTCAACCTGTTTTTCCATGTGTCTTATTTTGGCATGGAATACGGTGTTATCTTCGATTATTGCTTCGTTGCTGGCTCCTAAAGCTTCGTTGCTTCTTTCCAATACTCGCACCATACCCTCTGATTGTGCCAACTTATCTCTTGTCCTTTGTAGCTCTTCTTTGGCAATATCCAGCTCCGCTATTTTGGAATTGATCTGAACTGCAAAGCTGTCCATGTAGTCTTGGCATTCTTGACGCTCTTGCTTAGCCTTACTCATATCTTCTTCCATCTCGCAGTAGTGGCTTCTCAACTCCCTTAACTCTTCTTCTCGTACCTCGCTCTCCGCTTGTAAAGCCCTCATCCTTCCTTTTGAAGACTCAGCTCTCTTCTGGTAATCTCTCATGTCAGACTCAGCGGCCATTCTCGCATTTCTTTCTTCCTCTATCTGCACCATGTATTGAGCTCTAACCTTCCTTTCTTCTTCTATGTCGAGGTTGGCTAGACGATTCTTCTCCTTCTCAACTTCTATTTTCTTTAAAAGAAGTTTCCTTCCCTTCTTCAAAGAATCCATCGTCTCCTTATCATCATTCACGCCTTTTGTTGCCCTCTTAACCTTAGCCAATTCTTTTTCTGCTATCCTATTCTTCTTGACCAACTCATCATAATCGGCTATTCGATTCCTTAACTCAGCCTGGACCCCCGTTGTTATGTCTTCAGCTACCTCAGCCCTTTTCTGCCATTCCTTTAGAGACATTAGCTGCTTCTCTTGTTTTTCTAACCGCTGATTCAAGAAAACCCTCATCGTATTTTCCTCCTCTAGCTGGTTCTCTAACAATTGTTGTCGCCCCTTACTTTTGCTGAGTTCTATTACACACTGATCTAGCTGCTTTCTTAGATCTTCTTCGTCATCCTTTCTTTTCCTTTTCTGTGTTTCTATCGCTGCATCTGACTGTTCTTGTGTAGAGAGACCCTTTACTTCAGAAAAATCCTCATTCCTCCAAACTGTATAATTATGGCTGAATGAGGTTTCAAAACTGCTTCCTTCTTCTCTTTTCACCTTCACGGGCCTTTCCCAATCCTGTCGGATAAGCTCCATTTCTTTGATGAACGGTTGGTGCTTGAATAAACCAATGAAATCAGCTAAACCCAAGGTTCTTGGTGTATATTGCATTCCGCCTAACTGCCTTGTTACGAGGGCGGGCGCATAACTGATGTAACCAGTTACACCAATTAAAGGAACCCATATCTTGCTTCCGCAGCTCATTGTGCAAATAGCGTTGTTCATCCACGGTGCTTTCCATTTGAAGTTGCTACTTGGCAATGCTGCATACTTATCCCTCCATGCCTTCTCATCCCAATTCTTCCAAGTCTCATCTATGGTAATCTTTAACGGTCACAAGTCAAACCACCAAAAGTTGTTAAAGATGTCTCTTGGTGCTTCGATATGACTGATTATCCATAAGTACAACATAGGGACGCAGCACCTCATAGCTCCTTTTCCATGTGTTCGGCAGTGATTAAGAGATAACATGGTTTCCCCCAAGATGGCTGAGGAAGGATTGATCCGGTCATGCTCATATTCGATGAAGACACTTGCTGCTTCTAAACTGATGACCCCAATTTCAGAAGGGAACAACACTAGCCCAAAAATGGCGAAGGCCACCAACCTATATCGTTCGTCTCCCAACTTGCCTTCTTCGGCGTTTTTCTTCATTCGAGCTTCAATGATCTTCCATTTAAAACCCCCTTCAGCAACTCTACACTGGCTGATTTTTCCTAAGCCTAATAAACTGACTACTTCCGAAGCTGTATCTTCAAATCTGCGTCGGCGGTAGATTCGGCAGTTGTCATTTGGAAAATCCAGGATTCTCTCATATTCTTCCAAGGTGGGTGTCATATCGATGTTTCCAAAGGTAAAGCAACGATAACTGGGATCCCAAAAATTCAGAAGGGCTTTGATCGCCGCTGCTTGTACAGGCAACTTCATTATATGTGCAATCCTCCCATATCGCCTTTCAAACAGGGTCTCGTCAACATATTCCATGATAGGCAATAACTTTCCTAAATCGTTTACCATGTGATTTACCTTGGTAATGCATGGTAACCCACTAGCATCGATTCTTGGACATTTTCCTTCGGCGATCTGAGCCAACTCAGACTCTTGCCCATATTCTTGGAAAGAGAGGTACTTAGTCATGATTTCAGCTCAAAACCTGAGTTGATGAAATTAACAATTAATCGTGATGCAAATGAAAATAAGATTCATAACCTAAAGACAAGCTCTATTTATTAAGTGAGAGAGGGTAGTTTTTTCTATCTGGTCTCGAAGGGTCTCATATCTGCCCAGTGACATTCTTCGTAAAGAAGTATGGGGGCGTTGCAAGGAACAATTAAGACACGTATGCCCACCATTACCAAGCAGGCACTCAGATATGAGTTGGGTGTTTCACGCATTTAAACCCTGACCAATAGTCTTAGGGTAAATCGCTAATTCCCCACTTAACTTAAAGTTTGTGTGTGCTTTTCAAAATTAAGGCAAGTGATGCATGAAACAATTATATACAATGCATGAATAATATGCGTGTAAAATAAAAACAAATACGCAAATAAATAACATGAAAGGAATATATTAAAAATAAGCACAGGAAAACACAAATAAATCAGACAAAAACAAAGCTTAGTCTACAAAGTCCCTAGTGGAGTCGCCATTCTGTCGCACCCCAAAAAATCCACATATCGCGGGTCCGACTGGCGAAAATTTTTTATTTATTTTTATTTGGTTCTTTGGAGTCGCCACCTAGTATTTTGGTCACTAGGAACCTAACTGGTCTTAGAGATCGGGTACGGAGACTGGTTGCGTAAAGGGAAGGTATTAGCACCCCAAATACGCCTTACCTAAGGTAAGCTGCATTGTTTTATTGTCTGATAAAAAAAAAAACTAAAGTGTTATTGTGTTTTCCTAGTTGTTGGTCTGTCTATGGTTCAAGAAAAATCCTCCTCAGTAAGGAGGTCTTTATCTTATCGGGTAAAAAAAAAAAACCTAACCGTTCTAACGTCCATACCAAAATTTTATTAATAATATTTAGGAATACGTTTTACGTATAAATTCGTAATCCCAAATATTAAAAGAAAAAAAAAAGATTTTTTTAGAATTTTTGAAATATTGGCCTAGTTCTCATGGCTTGAATAAATTGGTTATTAAAGCCAAAATGCATGTTAATACATATATTGTTTTGAAAATTTTCTTTGTTGTGTGAAAATATGATGTTATAATATTTATGTATATATATTGGAGAGACTAGGCCGTATTTTAAAACAAAAAAACAATTTTTGGAAAATATTATTTTTTTTATGCTTTAACGAAAATCGGGTGTTTTAATACTGAGCTTGTATCCTTACGGTATAAAAATACAACCCAATATTAATCCTCTTTGCTAAAAAAAATATGCAGAAAAATCAATAATATTTTTAGGGACTTTTTGGAATTTTTTGAAAGCAAAAACATTTTTTATTCTGAAAATCTTTGATGTTTTGACGAAAACCGGGTATTTATAACACTGATTTTGTATCTTTACAGTATAAAAATACAAAACCAAATGTGTAAAGCAACAAAATATTTATATGAAAAGAAAATAACAACCAAAAATTTTTTTTTTAGATTTTTTTCAAAAAAAAAAAAAATGTATATATGTAGATACCCATATAATAATAATAACATAATATAATTATAATATATTTATATATTAAAAAGGGGCCGGCCCGGCCCCAACCAAACTGGGCCGGACTCGGCCCAGAAGGTACTGGGCCGAACTCGGCCCAACATGTAATGGGCCGAACTCGGCCCAGAAACTAATTAACCTCGGTCTAGGCCGGACCCGGCCCAGACCGCCGGACTGGGCCAGATCCCTCTGGCCCGTCCACATAACTCTGGGCCAGACACAATCTGGCCCAGAGAGAAAGAAAAAAAAAAACACGGGGGGGGGAATTAATTTCCCCCCCCCCCCCCGCCTCCTGCATGCAGAACGATTCTGCATGCAGGAGGCAAAACATATATATATTAACAGAAAAAATGCAGGGGAAGGAGAGGAGGCGTACCTGGTGCTGGCGGAGCTGCGGTGGTGGTGGCAGTGTCCTCGCTTCACGGACGGTGGCTTCTCTCTCCTCTGTTACAGGGTTTCTCTCTCTTCCTCTCTCTCTTCGTTTTTTTTTTTTTTTTTTGTTTCGGGGTTCCTCTCTTTCTCTCTTTTTTTTTCGTGTTATTCTTTTCTCTTCCCCTCTATCTCGCTGGTTCTATCTCTCTCTTCGGTCTCGTCTCTCTCTTTTTTCTTCTCTTTCTCCGGTTCCCTCTCTCTCCTCTCGGCCTCTCTCTATTTATAAGCAAAAAGGAAACGGTTAGTGCGCCTTCAATCACGCAACGGCTGGTCGGCCACTCTTGCTTTCGGTGGTGGTGGTGGGGACGAGGAGAGAGAGGCGGGAAGTTTTGAAATTTTTCCTCTTTTTTTTTTCTTTCGTTTCTGTTCTGTTACAAACGGGGGGGAAGGAGATGATGAACAGTGTCGTTCAAAACGACACCGTTCTGTTTTTTTTTTTTTTTTTTTTTTTTTTTGTATATGAAACGGCGTCGTTTTGAATAAAACGCGCCGTTTCATTTAAATGGCCAAACTTTAAATCAGTCCTCCAAATCGGTCCCTGCCCCTCTTGTTGGCCGCCTTTTTCATTTTGGTCCTTGGCATCTGATTTATGCAATTTAGCCCTCAATTGATTAATAAACTTTCAATTTCTTCAATTAGGCCCCTGAATCGAAAAAATAGCAGCCCCTCCATTTACGCGCCTCTTCAAATTTGGTCCCTGGCTTCGGATTTTCTTAATTAAATCCCTAATTGGCCCTTAAACTTCAATTTTTATGCAATTGAGCCCCTGATTTGACCCAATAAATTCCTAAAAAATATATTTTGGCCCCAGAACTTAAATTTCTCCAAATTAAAGCACAAATTGACTTAAAAATTAATTTTTCTTGCAATCAAATCTTCTATAAATTCAAATAAAAATCCAATTAAGTCCATAAAAATCCAATTAAGTCCATAAAAATCCAAATTTGGGCTTTTCTCCTCAAAATTCAAATTTTCCTTCTCAATAGGGCTTTCATCCTTCAAGAATATACTGTCAAAAATTTAATCCTTGTATTTTTGAATTCCTTGACCAATTTTCTGACTGTTTTCCGGGCGCTTCTGCCTCCGGTTATTTTTTCTAACCTCTTTTGGCTATTTATTTTATTTTTCAGAGGGACCCAAAAATGGGTTACAACAACTTCGATGCCCCGGTTGCCGAAATTTAGTTGCCTTTTAATTTCGGGTGATCCCTCTTGAGCATGTATTCTTCTGCTACTTTTTCTACATCAGACGTCTTCCGCAAACGGCGAAACGCTTTCACTCGGTGAGTTTCGCGGCATTCCGACTTCATTGCCCCGGTTGACGAAATTCAGTTGCCTTTGAATTTCGAGAGATCCCTCTTGAGCATGTATGCTTCTGCTACTTGTTCTACATCAGACATCTTTTGCAAACGGCGAAAGCCTTTGCCTGGTTGAGTTTCGCGGCATTCCGACTTCGATGCCCCGGTTGCCGAAATTCAGTTGCCTTTGAGTTTCGGGTGATCCCTCTTGAGCATGTATGCTTCCGCTACTTGTTCTAAATCAAACTTTCTTCCGCAAATGGCGAAACGCTTTGACTCGGTGAGTTTCGCGGCATTAATACTTCGATGCCCCGGTTTCCGAAATTCAATTGCCTTTGAATTTCGGGTGATCCCTCTTGAGCATGTATGCTTCTGCTACTTGGTCTACATTAGACTTTCTCCCGCAAACGGCGAAACGCTTTGACTGGGTGAGTTTCGCGGCATTACGACTTCGATGCCCCGGTTGCCGAAATTTAGTTGCCTTTGAATTTCGGGTGTTCCCTCTTGAGCATGTATGCTTCCGCTACTTGTTCTACATCAGACTTCTTTCGCAAACGGCGAAATGCTTTGCCTCGTTCAGTTTCGCGGCATTCCCACTTCGATGCCACGGTTTCCGAAATTCAGTTGCCTTTGAATTTCGGGTGATCCCTCTTCAGCATGTATGCTTCCGCTACTTGTTCTACATCAGACTTCTTTCGCAAACGGCGAAACGCTTTGCCTCGTTCAGTATCGCGGCATTCCGACTTCGATGCCCCGGTTGCCGAAATTCAGTTGCCTTTCAATTTCGGGTGATCCCTCTTGAGCATGTATGCTGCTGCTACTTGTTCTACATCAGACTTGTTCTGCAAACGGCGAAACGCTTTGCCTCGTTCAGTTTCGCGGCATTACGACTTCGGTGCCCCGGTTGCTGAAATTCAGTTGCTTTTGAATTTCCGGTGATCCCTCTTGACCATGTGTGCTTCTGCTACTTGTTCTACATCAGACTTGTTCCGCAAACGGCGAAACGCTTTGACTTGCTGAGTTTCGTGGCATTCCGACTTCGATGCCCCGGTTGTCGAAATTCAGTTGCCTTTGAATTTCGGCTGATCCCTCTTGAGCATGTATTCTTCTGCTACTTTTTCTACATCAGACGTCTTCCGCAAACGGCGAAACGCTTTCACTCGGTGAGTTTCGCGGCATTCCGACTTCGTTGCCCCGGTTGACGAAATTAAGTGGCCTTTGAATTTCGGGAGATCCCTCTTGAGCATGTATGCTTCTGCTACTTGTTCTACATCAGACATCTTCCGCAAACGGCGAAAGCCTTTGCATGGTTGAGTTTCGCGGCATTCCGACTTCGATGCCCCGGTTGCCGAAATTCAGTTGCCTTTGAGTTTCTAGTGATCCCTCTTGAGCATGTATGCTTCCGCTACTTGTTCTAAATCAAACTTTCTCCCGCAAACGGCGAAACGCTTTGACTCGGTGAGTTTCGCGGCATTAATACTTCGATGCCCCGGTTTCCGAAATTCAATTGCCTTTGAATTTCGGGTGATCCCTCTTGAGCATGTATGCTTCTGCTACTTGGTCTACATTAGACTTTCTCCCGCAAACGGCGAAACGCTTTGACTCGGTGAGTTTCGCGGCATTACGACTTCGATGCCCCGGTTGCCGAAATTTAGTTGCCTTTGAATTTCGGGTGATCCCTCTTGAGCATGTATGCTTCTGCTACTTGGTCTACATTAGACTTTCTCCCGCAAACGGCGAAACACTTTGACTCGGTTAGTTTCGCGGCATTACGACTTCGATGCCCCGGTTGCCGAAATTTAGTTGCCTTTGAATTTCCGGTGATCCCTCTTGAGCATGTATGCTTCCGCTACTTGTTCTACATCAGACTTCTTCCGCAAACGATGAAACGCTTTGCCTCGTTGAGTTTCGTGGTATTCCGACTTCGATGCCCCGGTTGCCGAAATTCAGTTGCATTTGAATTTCGGGTGATCCCCCTTGAGCATGTATGCTTCCGCTACTTGTTCTACATCAGACTTCTTTCGCAAACGGCGAAACGCTTTCCTCGTTCAGTTTCGCGGCATTCCGAATTGGATGCCCCGGTTGCCGAAATTCAGTTGCCTTTGAATTTCCGGTGATCCGTCTTAAGCATGTCTGCTTCTGCTACTTGGTCTACATCAAACTTCTTCCGCAAACGGCGAAACGCTTTTACTCGTTGACTTTGGCGGCATTCCGACTTCGATGCCCTAGTTGCCGAAATTCAGTTGCCTTTGAATTTCGGGTGATCCCTCTTGAGCATGTATGCTTCTGCTACTTGTTCTACATCAGACTTCTTCCGCAAACGGCGAAAAGCTTTGATTCGGTAAGTTTCGCGGCATTCCGACTTCGATGCCCCGGTTGCCGAAATTCAGTTGCGTTTGAATTTCGGGTGATCCCTCTTGAGCATGTATGATTTTGCTACTTGTTATACATCAGACTTCTTCCGCAAACGGCGAAACGCTTTGCCTCGTTGAGTTTCGCGGTATTCCGACTTCGATGCCCCGGTTTCCGAAATTCAGTTGCCTTTGAATTTCGGGTGATCCCTCTTGAGCATGTATGCTTCCGCTACTTGTTCTACATCAGACTTCTTCCGCAAATAGCGAAACGCTTTGACTCGCTGAGTTTCGCGGCATTCCCACTTCGATGCCCCGGTTGCCGAAATTCAGTTGCCTTTATATTTCGGGTGATCCCTCTTGAGCATGTATGCTTCTGCTACTTGTTCTACATTAGACTTCTTCCGCAAACGGCGAAACGCTTTGCCTCGTTGAGTTTCACGGCATTCCGACTTCGATGCCACGGTTTCCGAAATTCAGTTGCGTTTGAATTTCGGGTGATCCCTCTTGAGCATGTATGCTTCCGCTACTTGTTCTACATCAGACTTCTTTCGCAAACGGCGAAACGCTTTGCCTCGTTCAGTTTCGCGGCATTCCGACTTCGATGCCCCGGTTGCCGAAATTCAGTTGCCTTTGAATTTCCGGTGATCCCTCTTGACCATGTGTGCTTCTGCTACTTGTTCTCCATCAGACTTGTTCCTCAAACGGCGAAATGCTTTGACTCGCTGAGTTTCGTGGCATTCCGACTTCGATGCCCCGGTTGACGAAATTCAGTTGCCTTTGAATTTCGGGTGATCCCTCTTGAGCATGTATGCTTCTGCCACTTGGTCTACATCAAACTTCTTTCGCAAACGGCGAAACGCTTTGCCTCGTTCAGTTTCGCGGCATTCCGACTTCGATGCCCCGGTTGCCGAAATTCAGTTGCCTTTGAATTTCCGGTGATCCCTCTTGACCATGTGTGCTTCTGCTACTTGTTCTACATCAGACTTGTTCCTCAAACGGCGAAACGCTTTGACTCGCTGAGTTTCGTGGCATTCCGACTTCGATGCCCCGGTTGACGAAATTCAGTTGCCTTTGAATTTCGGGTGATCCCTCTTGAGCATGTATGCTTCTCCTACTTGGTCTACATCAAACTTCTTTTGCAAACGGCGAAACGCTTTGCCTCGTTCAGTTTCGCGGCATTCCGACTTCGATGCCCCGGTTGCCGAAATTCAGTTGCCTTTGAATTGCGGGTGATCGCTCTTGAGCATGTATGCTTCCGCTACTTGTTCTACATCAGACTTCTTCTGCAAATGGCGAAATGCTTTGCCTAGTTGAGTTTCGCGGCATTACGACTTCGATGCCCCGGTTGCCGAAATTCAGTTGCCTTTGAATTGCGGGTGATCGCTCTTGAGCATGTATGCTTCCGCTACTTGTTCTACATCAGACTTCTTCTGCAAATGGCGAAATGCTTTGCCTAGTTGAGTTTCGCGGCATTACGACTTCGATGCCCCGGTTGCCGAAATTCAGTTGCCTTTGAATTTCGGGTGATCCCTCTTGAGCATGTATGCTTCTGCTACTTGTTCTACATCAGACATCTTCCGCAAACGGCGAAAGCCTTTGCATGGTTGAGTTTTGCGGCATTCCGACTTCGATGCCCCGGTTGCCGAAATTCAGTTGCCTTTGAGTTTCGGGTGATCCCTCTTGAGCATGTATGCTTCCGCTACTTGTTCTAAATCAAACTTTCTCCCGCAAACGGCGAAACGCTTTGACTCGGTGAGTTTCGCGGCATTAAGACTTCGATGCCCCGGTTTCCGAAATTCAATTGCCTTTAAATTTCGGGTGATCCCTCTTGTGCATGTATGCTTCTGCTACTTGGTCTACATTAGACTTTCTCCCGCAAACGGCGAAACGCTTTGACTCGGTGAGTTTCGCGGCATTACGACTTCGATGCCCCGGTTGCCGAAATTTAGTTGCCTTTGAATTTCCGGTGATCCCTCTTGAGCATGTATGCTTCCGCTACTTGTTCTACATCAGACTTCTTCCGCAAACGATGAAACGCTTTGCCTCGTTGAGTTTTGCGGTATTCCGACTTCGATGCCCCGGTTGCCGAAATTCAGTTGCATTTGAATTTCGGGTGCTCCCTCTTGAGCATGTATGCTTCCGCTACTTGTTCTACATCAGACTTCTTTCGCAAACAGCGAAACGCTTTCCTCGTTCAGTTTCGCGGCATTCCGAATTCGATGCCCCGGTTGCCGAAATTCAGTTGCCTTTGAATTTCCGGTGATCCGTCTTAAGCATGTCTGCTTCTGCTACTTGGTCTACATCAAACTTCTTCCGCAAACGGCGAAAAGCTTTGACTCGGTGAGCTTCGCGGAATTCCGACTTCGATGCCCCCGTTGCCGAAATTCAGTTGCGTTTAAATTTCGGGTGATCCCTCTTGAGCATGTATGATTCTGCTACTTGTTCTACATCAGACTTCTTCCGCAAACGGCGAAACGCTTTGCCTCGTTGAGTTTCGCGGTATTCCGACTTTGATGCCCCGGTTTCCGAAATTCAGTTGCCTTTGAATTTCGGGTGATCCCTCTTGAGCATCTATGCTTCCGCTACTTGTTCTACATCAGACTTCTTCCGCAAATAGCGAAACGCTTTGACTAGCTGAGTTTCGCGGCATTCCCACTTCGATGCCCCGGTTGCCGAAATTCAGTTGCCTTTATATTTCGGGTGATCCCTCTTGAGCATGTATGCTTCTGCTACTTGTTCTACATTAGACTTCTTCCGCAAACGGCGAAACGCTTTGCCTCGTTCAGTTTCGCGGCATTCCGACTTCGATGCCCCGGTTGCCGAAATTTAGTTGCCTTTGAATTTCCGGTGATCCCTCTTGACCATGTATGCTTCTGCTACTTGTTCTACATCAGACATCTTCCGCAAACGGCGAAAGCCTTTGCCTGGTTGAGTTTCACGGCATTCCGACTTCGATGCCACGGTTTCCGAAATTCAGTTGCGTTTGAATTTCGGGTGATCCCTCTTGATCATGTATGCTTCCGCTACTTGTTCTACATCAGACTTCTTCTCCAAACGGCGAAACGCTTTGCCTCGTTCTGTTTCGCGGCATTCCGACTTCGATGTCCCGGTTGCCGAAATTCAGTTGCCTTTGAATTGCGGGTGATCGCTCTTGAGCATGTATGCTTCCGCTACTTGTTCTACATCAGACTTCTTCCGCAAATGGCGAAATTCTTTGCCTAGTTTTGTTTCGCGGCATTCCGACTTCGATGCCCCAGTTGTCGAAATTCAGTTGCCTTTGAATTTCGGGTGATCCCTATTGAGCATGTATGCTTCTGCTACTTGTTCTACATCAGACATCTTCCGCAAACGGCGAAAGCCTTTGCCTGGTTGAGTTTCGCGGCATTCCGACTTCGATGACCGGTTGCCGAAATTCAGTTGCCTTTGAGTTTCTGGTGATCCCTCTTGAGCATGTATGCTTCCGCTACTTGTTCTACATCAGACTTCTTTCGCAAACGGCGAAACGCTTTGCCTCGTTCTGTTTCGCGGCATTCCGACTTCGATGTCCCGGTTGCCGAAATTCAGTTGCCTTTGAATTGCGGGTGATCGCTCTTGAGCATGTATGCTTCCACTACTTGTTCTACATCAGACTTCTTCCGCAAATGGCGAAATTCTTTGCCTAGTTTTGTTTCGCGGCATTCCGACTTCGATGCCCCAGTTGCCGAAATTCAGTTGCCTTTGAATTTCCGGTGATCCCTCTTGACCATGTATGCTTCGGCTACTTGTTCTACATCAAACATCTTCCGCAAACGGCGAAACGCTTTGCCTCGTTCAGTTTCGCGGCATTCCGACTTCGATGCCCCGGTTGCCGAAATTCAGTTGCCTTTGACTTTCGGGTGATCCCTCTTGAGCATGTATGCTTCCGCTACTTGTTCTAAATCAAACTTTCTCCCGCAAACGGCGAAACGCTTTGACTCGCTGAGTTTCGTGGCATTCCGACTTCGATGCCCCGGTTGTCGAAATTCAGTTGCCTTTGAATTTCGGCTGATCCCTCTTGAGCATGTATTCTTCTGCTACTTTTTCTACATCAGACGTCTTCCCCAAACGGCGAAACGCTTTCACTCGGTGAGTTTCGCGGCATTCCGACTTCGTTGCCCCGGTTGCCGAAATTCAGTTGCCTTTGAATTTCGGGAGATCCCTCTTGAGCATGTATGCTTTGGCTACTTGTTCTACATCAGACATCTTCCGCAAACGACGAAAGCCTTTGCCTGGTTGAGTTTCGCGGCATTCCGACTTCGATGCCCCGATTGCCGAAATTCAGTTGCCATTGAGTTTCGGGTGATCCCTCTTGAGCATGTATGCTTCCGCTACTTGTTCTACATCAGACTTCTTCTCCAAACAGCGAAACGCTTTGCCTCGTTCTGTTTCGCGGCATTCCGACTTCGATGTCCCGGTTGCCGAAATTCAGTTGCCTTTGAATTGCGGGTGATCGCTCTTGAGCATGTATGCTTCCGCTACTTGTTCTACATCAGACTTCTTCCGCAAATGGCGAAATTCTTTGCCTAGTTTTGTTTCGCGGCATTCCGACTTCGATGCCCCAGTTGCCGAAATTCAGTTGCCTTTGAATTTCGGGTGATCCCTATTGAGCATGTATGCTTCTGCTACTTGTTCTACATCAGACATCTTCCGCAAACGGCGAAAGCCTTTGCCTGGTTGAGTTTCGCGGCATTCCGACTTCGATGACCGGTTGCCGAAATTCAGTTGCCTTTGAGTTTCTGGTGATCCCTCTTGAGCATGTATGCTTCCGCTACTTGTTCTAAATCAGACTTTCTCCCGCAAACGGCGAAACGCTTTGAGTCGGTGAGTTTCGCGGCATTCCCACTTCGATGCCCCGGTTGCCGAAATTCAGTTGCCTTTATATTTCGGGTGATCCCTCTTGAGCATGTATGCTTCTGCTACTTGTTCTACATCAGACTTCTTCCGCAAACAGCGAAACACTTTGACTCGGTGAGTTTCGCGGCATTCCCACGTCGATGCCCCGGTTGCCGAAATTCAGTTGCCTTTATATTTCGGGTGATCCCTCTTGAGCATGTATGCTTCTGCTACTTGTTCTACATCAGACTTCTTCCGCAAACAGCGAAACGCTTTGACTCGGTGAGTTTCGCGGCATTCCCACGTCGATGCCCCGGTTGCCGAAATTCAGTTGCCTTTGAATTTCGGGTGATCCCTCTTGAGCATGTATGCTTCCGCTACTTGTTCTACATCAGACTTCTTCCGCAAACGGCGAAACGCTTTGGCTCGTTCAGTTTCATCGCATTCCGACTTCGATGCCCCGGTTGCCGAAATTCAGTTGCCTTTGAATTTCGGGTGATCCCTCTTGAGCATGTATGCTTCCGCTCCTTGTTCTACATCAGACTTCTTCCGCAAACAGGGAAACGCTTTGACTTGCTGAGTTTCGCGGCATTCCAACTTCGATGCCCCGGGTTCCGAAATTCAGTTGCCTTTATATTTCGGGTGATCCCTCTTGAGCATGTATACTTCTGCTACTTGTTCTACATCAGACTTCTTCCGCAAATAGCGAAACGCTTTGATTCGGTGAGTTTCGCGGCATTCCAACTTCGATGCCCCGGTTGCCGAAATTCAGTTGCCTTTGAATTTCGGGTGATCCCTCTTGAGCATGTATGCTTCTGCTACTTGTTCTACATCAGACTTCTTCCGCAAACGGCGAAACGCTTTGCCTCGTTCAGTTTCATCGCATTCCGACTTCGATGCCCCGGTTGCCGAAATTCAGTTGCCTTTGAATTTCGGGTGATCCCTCTTGAGCATGTATGCTTCTGCTACTTGGTCTACATCAAACTTCTTTCGCAAACGGCGAAACGCTTTGCCTCGTTCAGTTTCGTGGCATTCCGACTTCGATGCCCCGGTTGCCGAAATTCAGTTGCCTTTGAATTGCGGGTGATCGCTCTTGAGCATGTATGCTTCCGCTACTTGTTCTAAATCAGACTTCTTCCGCAAATGGCGAAATGCTTTGCCTAGTTGAGTTTCGCGGCATTCCGACTTCGATGCCCCAGTTGCCGAAATTCAGTTGCCTTTGAATTTCGGGTGATCCCTATTGAGCATGTATGCTTCTGCTACTTGTTCTACATCAGACATCTTCCGCAAACAGCGAAAGCCTTTGCCTGGTTGAGTTTCGCGGCATTCCGACTACGATGACCGGTTGCCGAAATTCAGTTGCCTTTTAGTTTCGGGTGATCCCTCTTGAGCATGTATGCTTCCGCTACTTGTTCTAAATCAGACTTTCTCCCGTAAACGGCGAAACGCTTTGACTCGGTGAGTTTCGCGGCATTACGACTTCGATGCCCCGGTTGCCAAAATTCAGTTGCCTTTGTATTTCGGATGATCCCTCTTGAGCATGTATGCTTCCGCTACTTGTTCTACATCAGACTTCTTCCGCAAACGGCGAAACGCTTTGCCTCGTTCAATTTCATCGCATTCCGACTTCGATGCCCCGGTTGCCGAAATTCAGTTGCCTTTGAATTTCGGTTGATCCCTCTTAAGCATGTATGCTTCCGCTCCTTGTTCTACATCAGACTTCTTCCGCAAACAGCGAAACGCTTTGACTCGCTGAGTTTCGCGGCATTCCCACTTCGATGCCCCGGTTGCCGAAATTCAGTTGCCTTTATATTTCAGGTGATCCCTCTTGAGCATGTATGCTTCTGCTACTTGTTCTACATCAGACTTCTTCCGCAAAAAGCGAAACGATTTGACTCGGTGAGTTTCGCGGCATTCCCACTTCGATGCCCCGGTTGCCGAAATTCAGTTGCCTTTGAATTTCGGGTGATTCCTCTTGAGCATGTATGCTTCCGCTACTTGTTCTACATCAGACTTCTTCCGCAAACGGCGAAACGCTTTGCCTCGTTCAGTTTCATCGCATTCCGACTTCGATGCCCCGGTTGCCGAAATTCAGTTGCCTTTGAATTTCGGGTGATCCCTCTTGAGCATGTATGCTTCCACTCCTTGTTCTACATCAGACTTCTTCCGCAAACAGCGAAACGCTTTGACTCGCTGAGTTTCGCGGCATTCCCACTTCGATGCCCCGGTTTCCGAAATTTAGTTGCCTTTATATTTCGGGTGATCCCTCTTTAGCATGTATACTTCTACTACTTGTTCTACATCAGACTTCTTCCGCAAACAGCGAAACGCTTTGATTCGGTGAGTTTCGCGGCATTCCAACTTCGATGCCCCGGTTGCCGAAATTCAGTTCCTTTGAATTTCGGGTGATCCCTCTTGAGCATGTATGCTTCCGCTACTTGGTCTACATCAGACTTCTTCCGCAAACGGCGAAACGCTTTGCCTCGTTCAGTTTCATCGCATTCCGACTTCGATGCCCCGGTTGCCGAAATTCAGTTGCCTTTGAATTTCGGGTGATCCCTCTTGAGCATGTATGCTTCTGCTACTTGGTCTACATCAAACTTCTTTCGCAAACGGCGAAACGCTTTGCCTCGTTCAGTTTTGCGGCATTCCGACTTCGATGCCCCGGTTGCCGAAATTCAGTTGCCTTTGAATTGCGGGTGATCGCTCTTGAGCATGTATGCTTCCGCTACTTGTTCTACATCAGACTTCTTCCGCAAATGGCGAAATGCTTTGCCTAGTTGAGTTTCGCGGCATTCCGACTTCGATGCCCCAGTTGCCGAAATTCAGTTGCCTTTGAATTTCGGGTGATCCCTATTGAGCATGTATGCTTCTGCTACTTGTTCTACATCAGACATCTTCCGCAAACAGCGAAAGCCTTTGCCTGGTTGAGTTTCGCGGCATTCCGACTACGATGACCGGTTGCCGAAATTCAGTTGCCTTTGAGTTTCGGGTGATCCCTCTGGAGCATGTATGCTTCCGCTCCTTGTTCTACATCAGACTTCTTCCGCAAACAGCGAAACGCTTTGACTTGGTGAGTTTCGCGGCATTCCAACTACGATGCCCCGGTTTCCGAAATTCAGTTGCCTTTATATTTGAGGTGATCCCTCTTGAGCATGTATCCTTCTGCTACTTGTTCTACATCAGACTTCTTCCGCAAACAGCGAAACGCTTTGATTTGGTGAGTTTCGCGGCATTCCAACTTCGATGCCCCGGTTGCCGAAATTCAGTTGCCTTTGAATTTCGGGTGATCCCTCTTGAGCATGTATGCTTCCGCTACTTGTTCTACATCAGACTTCTTCCGCAAACAGCGAAACGCTTTGACTCGTTGAGTTTCGCGGCATTCCAACTTCGATGTCCCGGTTGCCGAAATTCAGTTGCCTTTGAATTTCGGGTGATCCCTCTTGAGCATGTATGCTTCCGCTACTTGTTCTACATCAGACTTCTTCCGCAAAGGGCGAAACGCTTTGCCTCGTTGAGTTTCGCGGCATTCCAACTTCGATGCCCCGGTTGCCGAAATTCAGTTGCCTTTGAATTGCGGGTGATCGCTCTTGAGCATGTATGCTTCCGCTACTTGTTCTACATCAGACTTCTTCCGCAAATGGCGAAATGCTTTGCCTAGTTGAGTTTCGCGGCATTCCGACTTCAATGCCCCCGTTTCCGAAATTCAGTTGCCTTTGAATTTCGGGTGATCCCTATTGAGCATGTATGCTTCTGCTACTTGTTCTACATCAGACATCTTCCGCAAACGGCGAAAGCCTTTGCCTGGTTGAGTTTCGCGGCATTCCGACTTCGATGACCGGTTGCCGAAATTCAGTTGCCTTTGAGTTTCGGGTGATCCCTCTTGAGCATGTATGCTTCCGCTACTTGTTCTAAATCAGACTTTCTCCCGCAAACGGCGAAAGGCTTTGACTCGGTGAGTTTCGCGGCATTACGACTTCGATGCCCCGGTTGCCGAAATTCAGTTGCCTTTGTATTTCGGGTGATCCCTCTTGAGCATGTATGCTTCCGCTACTTGTTCTACATGAGACTTCTTCCGCAAACAGCGAAACGCTTTGACTCGCTGAGTTTCGCGGCATTCCGACTTCGATGCCCCGGTTTCCGAAATTCAGTTGCCTTTGAATGTCGGGTGATCCCTCTTGAGCATGTATGCTTCCGCTACTTGTTCTACATCAGACTTCTTTCGCAAACGGAGAAATGCTTTGCCTCGTTCAGTTTCGCAGCATTCCGACTTCGATGCCCCGGTTGCCGAAATTCAGTTGCCATTGAGTTTCGGGTGATCCCTCTTGAGCATGTATGCTTCCGCTACTTGTTTTACATCAGACTTCTTCTCCAAACGGCGAAACGCTTTGCCTCGTTCTGTTTCGCCGCATTCCGACTTCGATGCCCCGGTTGCTGAAATTCATTGCCTTTGAAGTTCGGGTGATCCCTCTTGAGCATGTATGCTTCCGCTACTTGTTCTACATCAGACTTCTTCCGCAAATGGCGAAATGCTTTTACTCGGTGAGTTTCGCGGCATTCCGACTTCGATGCCCCGGTTGCCGAAATTCAGTTGCCTTTGATTTTCGGGTGATCCCTCTTCAGCATGTATGCTTCTGCTACTTGTTCTACATCAGACATCTTCCGCAAACGGCGAAAGCCTTTGCCTGGTTGAGTTTCGCGGCATTCCACCTTCGATGCCCCGGTTGCCGAAATGCAGTTGCCATTGAGTTTCGGGTGATCCCTCTTGAGCATGTATGCTTCCGCTACTTGTTCTACATCAGACTTCTTCTCCAAACAGCGAAACGCTTTGCCTCGTTCTGTTTCGCCACATTCCGACTTCGATGCCGCGGTTGCCGAAATTCAGTTGCCTTTGAATTTCGGGTGATCCCTCTTGAGCATGTATGCTTCCGCTACTTGTTCTACATCAGACTTCTTCCGCAAATAGCGAAACGCTTTGAGTCGCTGAGTTTCGCGGCATTCCGACTTCGATGCCCCGGTTGCCGAAATTCAGTTGCCTTTATATTTCGGGTGATCCCTCTTGAGCATGTATGCGTCTGCTACTTGTTCTACATCAGACTTCTTCCGCAAACGGCGAAATGCTGTGACTCAGTGAGTTCCGAGGCATTCCGACTTCCATGCCCCGGTTTCCGAAATTCAGTTGCCTTTGAATTTCGGGTGATCCCTCTTGAGCATGTATGCTTCTGCTACTTGTTCTACATCAGACATCTTCCGCAAACGGCGAAAGCCTTTGCCTGGTTGAGTTTCGCGGCATTCCGACTACGATGACCGGTTGCCGAAATTCAGTTGCCTTTGAGTTTCGGGTGATCCCTCTTGAGCATGTATGCTTCCGCTACTTGTTCTAAATCAGACTTTCTCCCACAAATGGCGAAACGCTTTGACTCGGTGAGTTTCGCGGCATTACGACTTCGATGCCCCGGTTGCCGAAATTCAGTTGCCTTTGAATTTCGGGTGATCCCTCTTGAGCATGTATGCTTCCGCTACTTGTTCTACATCAGACTTCTTCCGCAAACGGCGAAACGCTTTGCCTCGTTCAGTTTCATCGCATTCCGACTTCGATGCCCCGGTTGCCGAAATTCAGTTGCCTTTGAATTTCGGGTGATCCCTCTTGAGCATGTATGCTTCTGCTACTTGGTCTACATCAAACTTCTTTCGCAAACGGCGAAACGCTTTGCCTCGTTCAGTTTCGCGGCATTCCGACTTCGATGCCCTGGTTGCCGAAATTCAGTTGCCTTTGAATTGCGGGTGATCGCTCTTGAGCATGTATGCTTCCGCTACTTGTTCTACATCAGACTTCTTCCGCAAATGGCGAAATGCTTTGCCTAGTTGAGTTTCGCGGCATTCCGACTTCAATGCCCCAGTTGCAGAAATTCAGTTGCCTTTGAATTTCGGGTGATCCCTATTGAGCATGTATGCTTCTGCTACTTGTTCTACATCAGACATCTTCCGCAAACAGTGAAAGCCTTTGCCTGGTTGAGTTTCGCGGCATTCCGACTACGATGACCGGTTGCCGAAATTCAGTTGCCTTTGAGTTTCGGGTGATCCCTCTGGAGCATGTATGCTTCCGCTACTTGTTCTAAATAAGACTTTCTCCCGCAAACGGCGAAACGCTTTGACTCGGTGAGTTTCGCGGCATTACGACTTCGATGCCCCGGTTGCCGAAATTCAGTTGCCTTTGAATTCCGGGTGATCCCTCTTGAGCATGTATGCTTCCGCTCCTTGTTCTACATCAGACTTCTTCCGCAAACAGCGAAACGCTTTGACTCGCTGAGTTTCGCGGCATTCCAACTTCGATGCCCCGGTTTCTGAAATTCAGTTGCCTTTATATTTGAGGTGATCCCTCTTGAGCATGTATACTTCTGCTACTTGTTCTACATCAGACTTCTTCCGCAAACAGCGAAACGCTTTGATTCGGTGAGTTTCGCGGCATTCCAACTTCGATGCCCCGGTTGCCGAAATTCAGTTGCCTTTGAATTTCGGGTGATCCCTCTTGAGCATGTATGCTTCCGCTACTTGTTCTACATCAGACTTCTTCCGCAAACGGCGAAACGCTTTGCCTCGTTCAGTTTCATCGCATTCCGACTTCGATGCCCCGGTTGCCGAAATTCAGTTGCCTTTGAATTTCGGGTGATCCCTCTTGAGCATGTATGCTTCTGCTACTTGGTCTACATCAAACTTCTTTCGCAAACGGCGAAACGCTTTGCCTCGTTGAGTTTCGCGGCATTCCAACTTCGATGCCCCGGTTGCCGAAATTCAGTTGCCTTTGAATTGCGGGTGATCGCTCTTGAGCATGTATGCTTCCGCTACTTGTTCTACATCAGACTTCTTCCGCAAATGGCGAAATGCTTTGCCTAGTTGAGTTTCGCGGCATTCCGACTTCGATGCCCCCGTTTCCGAAATTCAGTTGCCTTTGAATTTCGGGTGATCCCTATTGAGCATGTATGCTTCTGCTACTTGTTCTACATCAGACATCTTCCGCAAACGGCGAAAGCCTTTGCCTGGTTGAGTTTCGCGGCATTCCGACTTCGATGACCGGTTGCCGAAATTCAGTTGCCTTTGAGTTTCGGGTGATCCCTCTTGAGCATGTATGCTTCCGCTACTTGTTCTAAATCAGACTTTCTCCCGCAAACGGCGAAAGGCTTTGACTCGGTGAGTTTCGCGGCATTACGACTTCGATGCCCCGGTTGCCGAAATTCAGTTGCCTTTGTATTTCGGGTGATCCCTCTTGAGCATGTATGCTTCCGCTACTTGTTCTACATGAGACTTCTTCCGCAAACAGCGAAACGCTTTGACTCGCTGAGTTTCGCGGCATTCCGACTTCGATGCCCCGGTTTCCGAAATTCAGTTGCCTTTGAATGTCGGGTGATCCCTCTTGAGCATGTATGCTTCCGCTACTTGTTCTACATCAGACTTCTTTCGCAAACGGAGAAATGCTTTGCCTCGTTCAGTTTCGCAGCATTCCGACTTCGATGCCCCGGTTGCCGAAATTCAGTTGCCATTGAGTTTCGGGTGATCCCTCTTGAGCATGTATGCTTCCGCTACTTGTTTTACATCAGACTTCTTCTCCAAACGGCGAAACGCTTTGCCTCGTTCTGTTTCGCCGCATTCCGACTTCGATGCCCCGGTTGCTGAAATTCAGTTGCCTTTGAAGTTCGGGTGATCCCTCTTGAGCATGTATGCTTCCGCTACTTGTTCTACATCAGACTTCTTCCGCAAATGGCGAAATGCTTTTACTCGGTGAGTTTCGCGGCATTCCGACTTCGATGCCCCGGTTGCCGAAATTCAGTTGCCTTTGATTTTCGGGTGATCCCTCTTCAGCATGTATGCTTCTGCTACTTGTTCTACATCAGACATCTTCCGCAAACGGCGAAAGCCTTTGCCTGGTTGAGTTTCGCGGCATTCCACCTTCGATGCCCCGGTTGCCGAAATGCAGTTGCCATTGAGTTTCGGGTGATCCCTCTTGAGCATGTATGCTTCCGCTACTTGTTCTACATCAGACTTCTTCTCCAAACAGCGAAACGCTTTGCCTCGTTCTGTTTCGCCACATTCCGACTTCGATGCCGCGGTTGCCGAAATTCAGTTGCCTTTGAATTTCGGGTGATCCCTCTTGAGCATGTATGCTTCCGCTACTTGTTCTACATCAGACTTCTTCCGCAAATAGCGAAACGCTTTGAGTCGCTGAGTTTCGCGGCATTCCGACTTCGATGCCCCGGTTGCCGAAATTCAGTTGCCTTTATATTTCGGGTGATCCCTCTTGAGCATGTATGCGTCTGCTACTTGTTCTACATCAGACTTCTTCCGCAAACGGCGAAATGCTGTGACTCAGTGAGTTCCGAGGC
The DNA here is from genome assembly GCA_030145905.1 of Populus davidiana. Taxonomy (NCBI): domain Eukaryota; kingdom Viridiplantae; phylum Streptophyta; class Magnoliopsida; order Malpighiales; family Salicaceae; genus Populus; species Populus davidiana. Next base: position 10,875,425 of record CM057792.1, on the reverse strand, counting down.
ATTCCGACTTCCATGCCCCGGTTTCCGAAATTCAGTTGCCTTTGAATTTCGGGTGATCCCTCTTGAGCATGTATGCTTCTGCTACTTGTTCTACATCAGACATCTTCCGCAAACGGCGAAAGCCTTTGCCTGGTTGAGTTTCGCGGCATTCCGACTACGATGACCGGTTGCCGAAATTCAGTTGCCTTTGAGTTTCGGGTGATCCCTCTTGAGCATGTATGCTTCCGCTACTTGTTCTAAATCAGACTTTCTCCCACAAATGGCGAAACGCTTTGACTCGGTGAGTTTCGCGGCATTACGACTTCGATGCCCCGGTTGCCGAAATTCAGTTGCCTTTGAATTTCGGGTGATCCCTCTTGAGCATGTATGCTTTCGCTACTTGTTCTACATCAGACTTCTTCCGCAAACGGCGAAACGCTTTGCCTCGTTCAGTTTCATCGCATTCCGACTTCGATGCCCCGGTTGCCGAAATTCAGTTGCCTTTGAATTGCGGGTGATCGCTCTTGAGCATGTATGCTTCCGCTACTTGTTCTACATCAGACTTCTTCCGCAAATGGCGAAATGCTTTGCCTAGTTGAGTTTCGCGGCATTCCGACTTCAATGCCCCAGTTGCAGAAATTCAGTTGCCTTTGAATTTCGGGTGATCCCTATTGAGCATGTATGCTTCTGCTACTTGGTCTACATCAAACTTCTTTCGCAAACGGCGAAACGCTTTGCCTCGTTCAGTTTCGCGGCATTCCGACTTCGATGCCCTGGTTGCCGAAATTCAGTTGCCTTTGAATTGCGGGTGATCGCTCTTGAGCATGTATGCTTCCGCTACTTGTTCTACATCAGACTTCTTGCGCAAACGGCGAAAGCATTTGCCTGGTTGAGTTTCGTGGCATTCCGACTTCGATGACCGGTTGCCGAAACTCAGTTGCCTTTGAATTTCGGGTGATCCCTCTTGAGCATGTATGCTTCTGCTACTTGGTCTACATCAAACTTCTTTCGCAAACGGCGAAACGCTTTGCCTCGTTCAGTTTCGCGGCATTCCGACTTCGATGCCCTGGTTGCCGAAATTCAGTTGCCTTTGAATTGCGGGTGATCGCTCTTGAGCATGTATGCTTCCGCTACTTGTTCTACATCAGACTTCTTCCGCAAATGGCGAAATGCTTTGCCTAGTTGAGTTTCGCGGCATTCCGACTTCAATGCCCCAGTTGCAGAAATTCAGTTGCCTTTGAATTTCGGGTGATCCCTATTGAGCATGTATGCTTCTGCTACTTGTTCTACATCAGACATCTTCCGCAAACAGTGAAAGCCTTTGCCTGGTTGAGTTTCGCGGCATTCCGACTACGATGACCGGTTGCCGAAATTCAGTTGCCTTTGAGTTTCGGGTGATCCCTCTGGAGCATGTATGCTTCCGCTACTTGTTCTAAACAAGACTTTCTCCCGCAAACGGCGAAACGCTTTGACTCGGTGAGTTTCGCGGCATTACGACTTCGATGCCCCGGTTGCCGAAATTCAGTTGCCTTTGAATTCCGGGTGATCCCTCTTGAGCATGTATGCTTCCGCTACTTGTTCTACATCAGACTTCTTCCGCAAACAGCGAAACGCTTTGACTCGCTGAGTTTCGCGGCATTCCAACTTCGATGCCCCGGTTTCTGAAATTCAGTTGCCTTTATATTTGAGGTGATCCCTCTTGAGCATGTATACTTCTGCTACTTGTTCTACATCAGACTTCTTCCGCAAACAGCGAAACGCTTTGATTCGGTGAGTTTCGCGGCATTCCAACTTCGATGCCCCGGTTGCCGAAATTCAGTTGCCTTTGAATTTCGGGTGATCCCTCTTGAGCATGTATGCTTCCGCTACTTGTTCTACATCAGACTTCTTCCGCAAACGGCGAAACGCTTTGCCTCGTTCAGTTTCATCGCATTCCGACTTCGATGCCCCGGTTGCCGAAATTCAGTTGCCTTTGAATTTCGGGTGATCCCTCTTGAGCATGTATGCTTCTGCTACTTGGTCTACATCAAACTTCTTTCGCAAACGGCGAAACGCTTTGCCTCGTTGAGTTTCGCGGCATTCCAACTTCGATGCCCCGGTTGCCGAAATTCAGTTGCCTTTGAATTGCGGGTGATCGCTCTTGAGCATGTATGCTTCCGCTACTTGTTCTACATCAGACTTCTTCCGCAAATGGCGAAATGCTTTGCCTAGTTGAGTTTCGCGGCATTCCGACTTCGATGCCCCCGTTTCCGAAATTCAGTTGCCTTTGAATTTCGGGTGATCCCTATTGAGCATGTATGCTTCTGCTACTTGTTCTACATCAGACATCTTCCGCAAACGGCGAAAGCCTTTGCCTGGTTGAGTTTCGCGGCATTCCGACTTCGATGACCGGTTGCCGAAATTCAGTTGCCTTTGAGTTTCGGGTGATCCCTCTTGAGCATGTATGCTTCCGCTACTTGTTCTAAATCAGACTTTCTCCCGCAAACGGCGAAACGCTTTGACTCGGTGAGTTTCGCGGCATTACGACTTCGATGCCCCGGTTGCCGAAATTCAGTTGCCTTTGTATTTCGGGTGATCCCTCTTGAGCATGTATGCTTCCGCTACTTGTTCTACATGAGACTTCTTCCGCAAACAGCGAAACGCTTTGACTCGCTGAGTTTCGCGACATTCCGACTTCGATGCCCCGGTTGCCGAAATTCAGTTGCCATTGAGTTTCGGGTGATCCCTCTTGAGCATGTATGCTTCCGCTACTTGTTTTACATCAGACTTCTTCTCCAAACGGCGAAACGCTTTGCCTCGTTCTGTTTCGCCGCATTCCGACTTCGATGCCCCGGTTGCTGAAATTCAGTTGCCTTTGAATTTCGGGTGATCCCTCTTGAGCATATATGCTTCCGCTACTTGTTCTACATCAGACTTCTTCCGCAAATGGCGAAATGCTTTGCCTAGTTGAGTTTCGCGGCATTCCGACTTCGATGCCCCCGTTTCCGAAATTCAGTTGCCTTTGATTTTCGGGTGATCCCTCTTCAGCATGTATGCTTCTGCTACTTGTTCTACATCAGACATCTTCCGCAAACGGCGAAAGCCTTTGCCTGGTTGAGTTTCGCGGCATTCCAACTTCGATGCCCCGGTTGCCGAAATGCAGTTGCCATTGAGTTTCGGGTGATCCCTCTTGAGCATGTATGCTTCCGCTACTTGTTCTACATCAGACTTCTTCTCCAAACAGCGAAACGCTTTGCCTCGTTCTGTTTTGCCACTTTCCGACTTCGATGCCGCGGTTGCCGAAATTCAGTTGCCTTTGAATTTCGGATGATCCCTCTTGAGCATGTATGCTTCCGCTACTTGTTCTACATCAGACTTCTTCCGCAAATAGCGAAACGCTTTGACTCGCTGAGTTTCGCAGCATTCCCACTTCGATGCCCCGGTTGCCGAAATTCAGTTGCCTTTATATTTCGGGTGATCCCTCTTGAGCATGTATGCGTCTGCTACTTGTTCTACATCAGACTTCTTCCGCAAACAGCGAAACGCTTTAAATCGGTGAGTTTCGCGGCATTCCCACTTCGATGCCCCGGTTGCCGAAATTTAGTTGCCTTTGAATTTCGGGTGATCCCTCTTGAGCATGTATGCTTCCGCTACTTGTTCTACATCAGACTTCTTCCGCAAACGGCGAAACGCTTTGCCTCGTTCAGTTTCGCCACATTCCGACTTCGATGCCCCGGTTGCCGAAATTCAGTTGCCTTTGAATTCCGGGTGATCCCTTTTGAGCATGTATGCTTCCGCTACTTGTTCTACATCAGACTTCTTCCGCAAACAGCGAAACGCTTTGACTCGTTGAGTTTCGCGGCATTCCAACTTCGATGCCCCGGTTGCCGAAATTCAGTTGCCTTTGAATTTCGGGTGATCCCTCTTGAGCATGTATTCTTCTGCTACTTGTTCTACATCAGACGTCTTCCGCAAACGGCGAAACGCTTTCACTCGGTGAGTTTCGCGGCATTCCGACTTTGATGCCCCGATTGCCGAAATTCAGTTGCCTTTGAATTGCGGGTGATCGCTCTTGAGCATGTATGCTTCCGCAACATATTCTACATCAGACTTCTTCCGCAAATGGCGAAATGCTTTGCCTAGTTGAGTTTCGCGGCATTCCGACTTCGATGCCCCAGTTGCCGAAATTCAATTGCCTTTGAATTTCGGGTGACCCCTCTTGAGCATGTATGCTTCTGCTACTTGTTCTACATCAGACATCTTGCGCAAACGGCGAAAGCCTTTGCCTGGTTGAGTTTCGTGGCATTCCGACTTCGATGACCGGTTGCCGAAACTCAGTTGCCTTTGAGTTTCGGGTGATCCCTCTTGAGCATGTATGCTTCCGCTACTTGTTCTAAATCAGACTTTCTCCCGCAAACGGCGAAACGCTTTGACTCGGTGAGTTTCGCGGCATTACGACTTCCATGCCCCGGTTGCCAAAATTCAGTTGCCTTTGTATTTCGGGTGATCCCTCTTGAGCATGTATGCTTCTGCTACTTGTTCTACATCAGACTTCTTTCGCAAACGGCGAAATGCTTTGACTCAGTGAGTTTCGAGGCATTCCGACTTCGATGCCCCGGTTTCCGAAATGCAGTTGCCTTTGAATTTCGGGTGATCCCTCTTGAGCATGTATGCTTCTGCTACTTGTTCTACATCAGACTTCTTTCGCAAACGGCGAAATGCTTTGCCTCGTTCAGTTTCGCGGCATTCCGACTTTGATGCCCCGGTTGCCGAAATTCAGTTGCCTTTGAATTTCCGGTGATCCCTCTTGACCATGTGTGCTTCTGCTACTTGTTCTACATCAGACTTGTTCCGCAAACGGCGAAACGCTTTGACTCGATGAGTTTCGCGGCATTACGACTTCGATGCCCCGGTTTCTGAAATTCAATTGCCTTTGAATTTCGGGTGATCCCTCTTGAGCATGTATGCGTCTGCTACTTGTTCTACATCAGACTTCTTCCGCAAACGGCGAAATGCTGTGACTCAGTGAGTTCCGAGGCATTCCGACTTCCATGCCCCGGTTTCTGAAATTCAGTTGCCTTTGAATTTCGGGTGATCCCTCTTGAGCATGTATGCTTCTGCTACTTGTTCTACATCAGACATCTTCCGCAAACGGCGAAAGCCTTTGCCTGGTTGAGTTTCGCGGCATTCCGACTACGATGACCGGTTGCCGAAATTCAGTTGCCTTTGAGTTTCGGGTGATCCCTCTTGAGCATGTATGCTTCCGCTAGTTGTTCTAAATCAGACTTTCTCCCGCAAACAGCGAAACGCTTTGACTCGCTGAGTTTCGCGGCATTCCAACTTCGATGCCCCGGTTTTTGAAATTCAGTTGCCTTTATATTTGAGGTGATCCCTCTTGAGCATGTATACTTCTGCTACTTGTTCTACATCAGACTTCTTCCGCAAACAGCGAAACGCTTTGATTCGGTGAGTTTCGCGGCATTCCAACTTCGATGCCCCGGTTGCCGAAATTCAGTTGCCTTTGAATTTCGGGTGATCCCTCTTGAGCATGTATGCTTCCGCTACTTGTTCTACATCAGACTTCTTCCGCAAACGGCGAAACGCTTTGCCTCGTTCAGTTTCATCGCATTCCGACTTCGATGCCCCGGTTGCCGAAATTCAGTTGCCTTTGAATTTCGGGTGATCCCTCTTGAGCATGTATGCTTCTGCTACTTGGTCTACATCAAACTTCTTTCGCAAACGGCGAAACGCTTTGCCTCGTTGAGTTTCGCGGCATTCCAACTTCGATGCCCCGGTTGCCGAAATTCAGTTGCCTTTGAATTGCGGGTGATCGCTCTTGAGCATGTATGCTTCCGCTACTTGTTCTACATCAGACTTCTTCCGCAAATGGCGAAATGCTTTGCCTAGTTGAGTTTCGCGGCATTCCGACTTCGATGCCCCCGTTTCCGAAATTCAGTTGCCTTTGAATTTCGGGTGATCCCTATTGAGCATGTATGCTTCTGCTACTTGTTCTACATCAGACATCTTCCGCAAACGGCGAAAGCCTTTGCCTGGTTGAGTTTCGCGGCATTCCGACTTCGATGACCGGTTGCCGAAATTCAGTTGCCTTTGAGTTTCGGGTGATCCCTCTTGAGCATGTATGCTTCCGCTACTTGTTCTAAATCAGACTTTCTCCCGCAAACGGCGAAACGCTTTGACTCGGTGAGTTTCGCGGCATTACGACTTCGATGCCCCGGTTGCCGAAATTCAGTTGCCTTTGTATTTCGGGTGATCCCTCTTGAGCATGTATGCTTCCGCTACTTGTTCTACATGAGACTTCTTCCACAAACAGCGAAACGCTTTGACTCGCTGAGTTTCGCGACATTCCGACTTCGATGCCCCGGTTGCCGAAATTCAGTTGCCATTGAGTTTCGGGTGATCCCTCTTGAGCATGTATGCTTCCGCTACTTGTTTTACATCAGACTTCTTCTCCAAACGGCGAAACGCTTTGCCTCGTTCTGTTTCGCCGCATTCCGACTTCGATGCCCCGGTTGCTGAAATTCAGTTGCCTTTGAATTTCGGGTGATCCCTCTTGAGCATATATGCTTCCGCTACTTGTTCTACATCAGACTTCTTCCGCAAATGGCGAAATGCTTTTACTCGGTGAGTTTCGCGGCATTCCGACTTCGATGCCCCGGTTGCCGAAATTCAGTTGCCTTTGATTTTCGGGTGATCCCTCTTCAGCATGTATGCTTCTGCTACTTGTTCTACATCAGACATCTTCCGCAAACGGCGAAAGCCTTTGCCTGGTTGAGTTTCGCGGCATTCCAACTTCGATGCCCCGGTTGCCGAAATGCAGTTGCCATTGAGTTTCGGGTGATCCCTCTTGAGCATGTATGCTTCCGCTACTTGTTCTACATCAGACTTCTTCTCCAAACAGCGAAACGCTTTGCCTCGTTCTGTTTCGCCACATTCCGACTTCGATGCCGCAGTTGCCGAAATTCAGTTGCCTTTGAATTTCGGATGATCCCTCTTGAGCATGTATGCTTCCGCTACTTGTTCTACATCAGACTTCATCCGCAAATAGCGAAACGCTTTGACTCGCTGAGTTTCGCAGCATTCCCACTTCGATGCCCCGGTTGCCGAAATTCAGTTGCCTTTGAATTTCGGGTGATCCCTCTTGAGCATGTATGCTTCTGCTACTTGGTCTACATCAAACTTCTTTCGCAAACGGCGAAACGCTTTGCCTCGTTCAGTTTCGCGGCATTCCGACTTCGATGCCCTGGTTGCCGAAATTCAGTTGCCTTTGAATTGCGGGTGATCGCTCTTGAGCATGTATGCTTCCGCTACTTGTTCTACATCAGACTTCTTCCGCAAATGGCGAAATGCTTTGCCTAGTTGAGTTTCGCGGCATTCCGACTTCAATGCCCCAGTTGCAGAAATTCAGTTGCCTTTGAATTTCGGGTGATCCCTATTGAGCATGTATGCTTCTGCTACTTGTTCTACATCAGACATCTTCCGCAAACAGCGAAAGCCTTTGCCTGGTTGAGTTTCACGGCATTCCGACTACGATGACCGGTTGCCGAAATTCAGTTGCCTTTGAGTTTCGGGTGATCCCTCTGGAGCATGTATGCTTCCGCTACTTGTTCTAAATAAGACTTTCTCCCGCAAACGGCGAAACGCTTTGACTCGGTGAGTTTTGCGGCATTACGACTTCGATGCCCCGGTTGCCGAAATTCAGTTGCCTTTGAATTCCGGGTGATCCCTCTTGAGCATGTATGCTTCCGCTCCTTGTTCTACATCAGACTTCTTCCGCAAACAGCGAAACGCTTTGACTCGCTGAGTTTCGCGGCATTCCAACTTCGATGCCCCGGTTTCTGAAATTCAGTTGCCTTTATATTTGAGGTGATCCCTCTTGAGCATGTATACTTCTGCTACTTGTTCTACATCAGACTTCTTCCGCAAACAGCGAAACGCTTTGATTCGGTGAGTTTCGCGGCATTCCAACTTCGATGCCCCGGTTGCCGAAATTCAGTTGCCTTTGAATTTCGGGTGATCCCTCTTGAGCATGTATGCTTCCGCTACTTGTTCTACATCAGACTTCTTCCGCAAACGGCGAAACGCTTTGCCTCGTTCAGTTTCATCGCATTCCGACTTCGATGCCCCGGTTGCCGAAATTCAGTTGCCTTTGAATTTCGGGTGATCCCTCTTGAGCATGTATGCTTCTGCTACTTGGTCTACATCAAACTTCTTTCGCAAACGGCGAAACGCTTTGCCTCGTTGAGTTTCGCGGCATTCCAACTTCGATGCCCCGGTTGCCGAAATTCAGTTGCCTTTGAATTGCGGGTGATCGCTCTTGAGCATGTATGCTTCCGCTACTTGTTCTACATCAGACTTCTTCCGCAAATGGCGAAATGCTTTGCCTAGTTGAGTTTCGCGGCATTCGGACTTCGATGCCCCCGTTTCCGAAATTCAGTTGCCTTTGAATTTCGGGTGATCCCTATTGAGCATGTATGCTTCTGCTACTTGTTCTACATCAGACATCTTCCGCAAACGGCGAAAGCCTTTGCCTGGTTGAGTTTCGCGGCATTCCGACTTCGATGACCGGTTGCCGAAATTCAGTTGCCTTTGAGTTTCGGGTGATCCCTCTTGAGCATGTATGCTTCCGCTACTTGTTCTAAATCAGACTTTCTCCCGCAAACGGCGAAACGCTTTGACTCGGTGAGTTTCGCGGCATTACGACTTCGATGCCCCGGTTGCCGAAATTCAGTTGCCTTTGTATTTCGGGTGATCCCTCTTGAGCATGTATGCTTCCGCTACTTGTTTTACATCAGACTTCTTCTCCAAACGGCGAAACGCTTTGCCTCGTTCTGTTTCGCCGCATTCCGACTTCGATGCCCCGGTTGCTGAAATTCAGTTGCCTTTGAATTTCGGGTGATCCCTCTTGAGCATATATGCTTCCGCTACTTGTTCTACATCAGACTTCTTCCGCAAATGGCGAAATGCTTTTACTCGGTGAGTTTCGCGGCATTCCGACTTCGATGCCCCGGTTGCCGAAATTCAGTTGCCTTTGATTTTCGGGTGATCCCTCTTCAGCATGTATGCTTCTGCTACTTGTTCTACATCAGACATCTTCCGCAAACGGCGAAAGCCTTTGCCTGGTTGAGTTTCGCGGCATTCCAACTTCGATGCCCCGGTTGCCGAAATGCAGTTGCCATTGAGTTTCGGGTGATCCCTCTTGAGCATGTATGCTTCCGCTACTTGTTCTACATCAGACTTCTTCTCCAAACAGCGAAACGCTTTGCCTCGTTCTGTTTCGCCACATTCCGACTTCGATGCCGCAGTTGCCGAAATTCAGTTGCCTTTGAATTTCGGATGATCCCTCTTGAGCATGTATGCTTCCGCTACTTGTTCTACATCAGACTTCATCCGCAAATAGCGAAACGCTTTGACTCGCTGAGTTTCGCAGCATTCCCACTTCGATGCCCCGGTTGCCGAAATTCAGTTGCCTTTATATTTCGGGTGATCCCTCTTGAGCATGTATGCGTCTGCTACTTGTTCTACATCAGACTTCTTCCGCAAACAGCGAAACGCTTTAAATCGGTGAGTTTCGCGGCATTCCCACTTCGATGCCCCGGTTGCCGAAATTTAGTTGCCTTTGAATTTCGGGTGATCCCTCTTGAGCATGTATGCTTCCGCTACTTGTTCTACATCAGACTTCTTCCGCAAACGGCGAAACGCTTTGCCTCGTTCAGTTTCGCCACATTCCGACTTCGATGCCCCGGTTGCCGAAATTCAGTTGCCTTTGAATTCCGGGTGATCCCTTTTGAGCATGTATGCTTCCGCTACTTGTTCTACATCAGACTTCTTCCGCAAACAGCGAAACGCTTTGACTCGTTGAGTTTCGCGGCATTCCAACTTCGATGCCCCGGTTGCCGAAATTCAGTTGCCTTTGAATTTCGGGTGATCCCTCTTGAGCATGTATTCTTCTGCTACTTGTTCTACATCAGACGTCTTCCGCAAACGGCGAAACGCTTTCACTCGGTGAGTTTCGCGGCATTCCGACTTTGATGCCCCGATTGCCGAAATTCAGTTGCCTTTGAATTGCGGGTGATCGCTCTTGAGCATGTATGCTTCCGCAACATATTCTACATCAGACTTCTTCCGCAAACGGCGAAATGCTTTGCCTAGTTGAGTTTCGCGGCATTCCGACTTCGATGCCCCAGTTGCCGAAATTCAATTGCCTTTGAATTTCGGGTGACCCCTCTTGAGCATGTATGCTTCTGCTACTTGTTCTACATCAGACATCTTGTGCAAACGGCGAAAGCCTTTGCCTGGTTGAGTTTCGTGGCATTCCGACTTCGATGACCGGTTGCCGAAATTCAGTTGCCTTTGAGTTTCGGGTGATCCCTCTTGAGCATGTATGCTTCCGCTACTTGTTCTAAATCAGACTTTCTCCCGCAAACGGCGAAACGCTTTGACTCGGTGAGTTTCGCGGCATTACGACTTCCATGCCCCGGTTGCCAAAATTCAGTTGCCTTTGTATTTCGGGTGATCCCTCTTGAGCATGTATGCTTCTGCTACTTGTTCTACATCAGACTTCTTTCGCAAACGGCGAAATGCTTTGACTCAGTGAGTTTCGAGGCATTCCGACTTCGATGCCCCGGTTTCCGAAATGCAGTTGCCTTTGAATTTCGGGTGATCCCTCTTGAGCATGTATGCTTCGGCTACTTGTTCTACATCAGACTTCTTTCGCAAACGGCGAAATGCTTTGCCTCGTTCAGTTTCGCGGCATTCCGACTTTGATGCCCCGGTTGCCGAAATTCAGTTGCCTTTGAATTTCCGGTGATCCCTCTTGACCATGTGTGCTTCTGCTACTTGTTCTACATCAGACTTGTTCCGCAAACGGCGAAACACTTTGACTCGATGAGTTTCGTGGCATTCCGACTTCGATGCCCCGGTTACCGAAATTCAGTTTCCTTTGAATTTCGGCTGATCCCTCTTGAGCATGTATTCTTCTGCTACTTGTTCTACATCAGACGTCTTCCGCAAACGGCGAAACGCTTTCACTCGGTGAGTTTCACGGCATTCCGACTTCGATGCCCCGGTTGCCGAAATTCAGTTGCCTTTGAATTGCGGGTGATCGCTCTTGAGCATGTATGCTTCCGCTACTTGTTCTACATCAGACTTCTTCTGCAAATGGCGAAATGCTTTGCCTAGTTGAGTTTCGCGGCATTCCGACTTCGATGCCCAGGTTGCCGAAATTCAATTGCCTTTGACTTTCAGGTGATCCCTCTTGAGCATGTATGCTTCTGCTACTTGTTCTACATCAGACATCTTCCGCAAACGGCGAAAGCCTTTGCCTGGTTGAGTTTCGCGGCATTACGACTTCGATGCCCCGGTTTCCGAAATTCAATTGCCTTTGAATTTCGGGTGATCCCTCTTGAGCATGTATGCTTCTGCTACTTGTTCTACATCAGACTTCTTCCGCAAACGGCGAAATGCTTTGACTTAGTGAGTTTCGAGGCATTCCGACTTCGATGACCGGTTGCTGAAATTCAGTTGCCTTTGAGTTTCGGGTGATCCCTCTTGAGCATGTATGCTTCCGCTACTTGTTCTAAATCAAACTTTCTCCCCCAAACGGCGAAACGCTTTGACTCGGTGAGTTTCGCGGCATTACGACTTCAATGCCCCGGTTTCCGAAATTCAATTGCCTTTGAATTTCGGGTGACCCCTCTTGAGCATGTATGCTTCTGCTACTTGTTCTACATCAGACATCTTGCGCAAACGGCGAAAGCCTTTGCCTGGTTGAGTTTCGCGGCATGCCGACTTCGATGACCGGTTGCCGAAATTCAGTTGCCTTTGAGTTTCGGGTGATCCCTCTTGAGCATGTATGCTTCTGCTACTTGTTCTACATCAGACATCTTGCGCAAACGGCGAAAGCCTTTGCCTGGTTGAGTTTCGCGGCATTCCAACTTCGATGCCCCGGTTGCCGAAATGCAGTTGCCATTGAGTTTCGGGTGATCCCTCTTGAGCATGTATGCTTCCGCTACTTGTTCTACATCAGACTTCTTCTCCAAACAGCGAAACGCTTTGCCTCGTTCTGTTTCGCCACATTCCGACTTCGATGCCGCGGTTGCCGAAATTCAGTTGCCTTTGAATTTCGGATGATCCCTCTTGAGCATGTATGCTTCCGCTACTTGTTCTACATCAGACTTCTTCCGCAAATAGTGAAACGCTTTGACTCGCTGAGTTTCGCAGCATTCCCACTTCGATGCCCCGGTTGCCGAAATTCAGTTGCCTTTATATTTCGGGTGATCCCTCTTGAGCATGTATGCGTCTGCTACTTGTTCTACATCAGACTTCTTCCGCAAACAGCGAAACGCTTTAAATCGGTGAGTTTCGCGGCATTCCCAATTCGATGCCCCGGTTGCCGAAATTTAGTTGCCTTTGAATTTCGGGTGATCCCTCTTGAGCATGTATGCTTCCGCTACTTGTTCTACATCAGACTTCTTCCGCAAACGGCGAAACGCTTTGCCTCGTTCAGTTTCGCCACATTCCGACTTCGATGCCCCGGTTGCCGAAATTCAGTTGCCTTTGAATTCCGGGTGATCCCTTTTGAGCATGTATGCTTCCGCTACTTGTTCTACATCAGACTTCTTCCGCAAACAGCGAAACGCTTTGACTCGTTGAGTTTCGCGGCATTCCAACTTCGATGCCCCGGTTGCCGAAATTCAGTTGCCTTTGAATTTCGGGTGATCCCTCTTGAGCATGTATTCTTCTGCTACTTGTTCTACATCAGACGTCTTCCGCAAACGGCGAAACGCTTTCACTCGGTGAGTTTCGCGGCATTCCGACTTTGATGCCCCGATTGCCGAAATTCAGTTGCCTTTGAATTGCGGGTGATCGCTCTTGAGCATGTATGCTTCCGCAACATATTCTACATCAGACTTCTTCCGCAAACGGCGAAATGCTTTGCCTAGTTGAGTTTCGCGGCATTCCGACTTCGATGCCCCAGTTGCCGAAATTCAATTGCCTTTGAATTTCGGGTGACCCCTCTTGAGCATGTATGCTTCTGCTACTTGTTCTACATCAGACATCTTGCGCAAACGGCGAAAGCCTTTGCCTGGTTGAGTTTCGTGGCATTCCGACTTCGATGACCGGTTGCCGAAATTCAGTTGCCTTTGTATTTCGGGTGATCCCTCTTGAGCATGTATGCTTCCGCTACTTGTTCTAAATCAGACTTTCTCCCGCAAACGGCGAAACGCTTTGACTCGGTGAGTTTCGCGGCATTACGACTTCCATGCCCCGGTTGCCAAAATTCAGTGGCCTTTGTATTTCGGGTGATCCCTCTTGAGCATGTATGCTTCTGCTACTTGTTCTACATCAGACTTCTTTCGCAAACGGCGAAATGCTTTGACTCAGTGAGTTTCGAGGCATTCCGACTTCGATGCCCCGGTTTCCGAAATGCAGTTGCCTTTGAATTTCGGGTGATCCCTCTTGAGCATGTATGCTTCTGCTACTTGTTCTACATCAGACTTCTTTCGCAAACGGCGAAATGCTTTGACTCAGTGAGTTTCGAGGCATTCCGACTTCGATGCCTCGGTTTCCGAAATGCAGTTGCCTTTGAATTTCGGGTGATCCCTCTTGAGCATGTATGCTTCGGCTACTTGTTCTACATCAGACTTCTTTCGCAAACGGCGAAATGCTTTGCCTCGTTCAGTTTCGCGGCATTACGACTTTGATGCCCCGGTTGCCGAAATTCAGTTGCCTTTGAATTGCGGGTGATCGCTCTTGAGCATGTATGCTTCCGCTACTTGTTCTACATCAGACTTCTTCTGCAAATGGCGAAATGCTTTGCCTAGTTGAGTTTCGCGGCATTCCGACTTCGATGCCCAGGTTGCCGAAATTCAATTGCCTTTGAATTTCAGGTGATCCCTCTTGAGCATGTATGCTTCTGCTACTTGTTCTACATCAGACATCTTCCGCAAACGGCGAAAGCCTTTGCCTGGTTGAGTTTCGCGGCATTACGACTTCGATGCCCTGGTTTCCGAAATTCAATTGCCTTTGAATTTCGGGTGATCCCTCTTGAGCATGTATGCTTCTGCTACTTGTTCTACATCAGACTTCTTCCGCAAACGGCGAAATGCTTTGACTTAGTGAGTTTCGAGGCATTCCGACTTCGATGACCGGTTGCTGAAATTCAGTTGCCTTTGAGTTTCGGGTGATCCCTCTTGAGCATGTATGCTTCCGCTACTTGTTCTAAATCAAACTTTCTCCCCCAAACGGCGAAACGCTTTGACTCGGTGAGTTTCGCGGCATTACGACTTCAATGCCCCGGTTTCCGAAATTCAATTGCCTTTGAATTTCGGGTGACCCCTCTTGAGCATGTATGCTTCTGCTACTTGTTCTACATCAGACATCTTGCGCAAACGGCGAAAGCCTTTGCCTGGTTGAGTTTCGCGGCATGCCGACTTCGATGACCGGTTGCCGAAATTCAGTTGCCTTTGAGTTTCGGGTGATCCCTCTTGAGCATGTATGCTTCTGCTACTTGTTCTACATCAGACATCTTGCGCAAACGGCGAAAGCCTTTGCCTGGTTGAGTTTCGCGGCATTCCAACTTCGATGCCCCGGTTGCCGAAATGCAGTTGCCATTGAGTTTCGGGTGATCCCTCTTGAGCATGTATGCTTCCGCTACTTGTTCTACATCAGACTTCTTCTCCAAACAGCGAAACGCTTTGCCTCGTTCTGTTTCGCCACATTCCGACTTCGATGCCGCGGTTGCCGAAATTCAGTTGCCTTTGAATTTCGGATGATCCCTCTTGAGCATGTATGCTTCCGCTACTTGTTCTACATCAGACTTCTTCCGCAAATAGTGAAACGCTTTGACTCGCTGAGTTTCGCAGCATTCCCACTTCGATGCCCCGGTTGCCGAAATTCAGTTGCCTTTATATTTCGGGTGATCCCTCTTGAGCATGTATGCGTCTGCTACTTGTTCTACATCAGACTTCTTCCGCAAACAGCGAAACGCTTTAAATCGGTGAGTTTCGCGGCATTCCCAATTCGATGCCCCGGTTGCCGAAATTTAGTTGCCTTTGAATTTCGGGTGATCCCTCTTGAGCATGTATGCTTCCGCTACTTGTTCTACATCAGACTTCTTCCGCAAACGGCGAAACGCTTTGCCTCGTTCAGTTTCGCCACATTCCGACTTCGATGCCCCGGTTGCCGAAATTCAGTTGCCTTTGAATTCCGGGTGATCCCTTTTGAGCATGTATGCTTCCGCTACTTGTTCTACATCAGACTTCTTCCGCAAACAGCGAAACGCTTTGACTCGTTGAGTTTCGCGGCATTCCAACTTCGATGCCCCGGTTGCCGAAATTCAGTTGCCTTTGAATTTCGGGTGATCCCTCTTGAGCATGTATTCTTCTGCTACTTGTTCTACATCAGACGTCTTCCGCAAACGGCGAAACGCTTTCACTCGGTGAGTTTCGCGGCATTCCGACTTTGATGCCCCGATTGCCGAAATTCAGTTGCCTTTGAATTGCGGGTGATCGCTCTTGAGCATGTATGCTTCCGCAACATATTCTACATCAGACTTCTTCCGCAAACGGCGAAATGCTTTGCCTAGTTGAGTTTCGCGGCATTCCGACTTCGATGCCCCAGTTGCCGAAATTCAATTGCCTTTGAATTTCGGGTGACCCCTCTTGAGCATGTATGCTTCTGCTACTTGTTCTACATCAGACATCTTGCGCAAACGGCGAAAGCCTTTGCCTGGTTGAGTTTCGTGGCATTCCGACTTCGATGACCGGTTGCCGAAATTCAGTTGCCTTTGTATTTCGGGTGATCCCTCTTGAGCATGTATGCTTCCGCTACTTGTTCTAAATCAGACTTTCTCCCGCAAACGGCGAAACGCTTTGACTCGGTGAGTTTCGCGGCATTACGACTTCCATGCCCCGGTTGCCAAAATTCAGTGGCCTTTGTATTTCGGGTGATCCCTCTTGAGCATGTATGCTTCTGCTACTTGTTCTACATCAGACTTCTTTCGCAAACGGCGAAATGCTTTGACTCAGTGAGTTTCGAGGCATTCCGACTTCGATGCCCCGGTTTCCGAAATGCAGTTGCCTTTGAATTTCGGGTGATCCCTCTTGAGCATGTATGCTTCTGCTACTTGTTCTACATCAGACTTCTTTCGCAAACGGCGAAATGCTTTGACTCAGTGAGTTTCGAGGCATTCCGACTTCGATGCCTCGGTTTCCGAAATGCAGTTGCCTTTGAATTTCGGGTGATCCCTCTTGAGCATGTATGCTTCGGCTACTTGTTCTACATCAGACTTCTTTCGCAAACGGCGAAATGCTTTGCCTCGTTCAGTTTCGCGGCATTACGACTTTGATGCCCCGGTTGCCGAAATTCAGTTGCCTTTGAATTGCGGGTGATCGCTCTTGAGCATGTATGCTTCCGCTACTTGTTCTACATCAGACTTCTTCTGCAAATGGCGAAATGCTTTGCCTAGTTGAGTTTCGCGGCATTCCGACTTCGATGCCCAGGTTGCCGAAATTCAATTGCCTTTGAATTTCAGGTGATCCCTCTTGAGCATGTATGCTTCTGCTACTTGTTCTACATCAGACATCTTCCGCAAACGGCGAAAGCCTTTGCCTGGTTGAGTTTCGCGGCATTACGACTTCGATGCCCTGGTTTCCGAAATTCAATTGCCTTTGAATTTCGGGTGATCCCTCTTGAGCATGTATGCTTCTGCTACTTGTTCTACATCAGACTTCTTCCGCAAACGGCGAAATGCTTTGACTTAGTGAGTTTCGAGGCATTCCGACTTCGATGACCGGTTGCTGAAATTCAGTTGCCTTTGAGTTTCGGGTGATCCCTCTTGAGCATGTATGCTTCCGCTACTTGTTCTAAATCAAACTTTCTCCCCCAAACGGCGAAACGCTTTGACTCGGTGAGTTTCGCGGCATTACGACTTCAATGCCCCGGTTTCCAAAATTCAATTGCCTTTGAATTTCGGGTGATTCCTCTTGAGCATGTATGCTTCTGCTACTTGTTCTACATTAGACTTTCTCCCGCAAATGGTGAAACGCTTTGACTCGGTGAGTTTAGCGGCATTACGACTTCGATGCCCCGGTTGCCGAAATTCAGTTGCCTTTGAAATTCGGGTGATCCCTCTTGAGCATGTATGCTTCCGCTACTTGTTCTACATCAGACTTCTTCCGCAAACGGCGAAACGCTTTTCCTCGTTGAGTTTCGCGGCATTCCGACTTCGATGCCCCGGTTGCCGAAATTCAATTGCCTTTGTATTTCGGGTGATCCCTCTTGAGCATGTATGCTTCTGCTACTTGTTCTACATCAGACTTCTTCCGCAAACGGCGAAATGCTGTGACTCAGTGAGTTCCGAGGCATTCCGACTTCGATGCCCCGGTTTCCGAAATTCAGTTGCCTTTGAATTTCGGGTGATCCCTCTTGAGCATGTATGCTTCTGCTACTTGTTCTACATCAGACATCTTCCGCAAATGGCGAAAGCCTTTGCCTGGTTGAGTTTCGCGGCATTCCGACTACGATGACCGGTTGCCGAAATTCAGTTGCCTTTGAGTTTCGGGTGATCCCTCTTGAGCATGTATGCTTCCGCTACTTGTTCTAAATCAGACTTCTTCTCCAAACAGCGAAACGCTTTGCCTCGTTCTGTTTCGCCACATTCCGACTTCGATGCCGCGGTTGCCGAAATTCAGTTGCCTTTGAATTTCGGGTGATCCCTCTTGAGCATGTATGCTTCCGCTACTTGTTCTACATCAGACTTCTTCCGCAAATAGCAAAACGCTTTGACTCGCTGAGTTTCGCGGCATTCCCACTTCGATGCCCCGGTTGCCGAAATTCAGTTGCCTTTATATTTCTGGTGATCCCTCTTGAGCATGTATGCGTCTGCTACTTGTTCTACATCAGACTTCTTCCGCAAACAGCGAAACGCTTTAAATCGGTGAGTTTCGCGGCATTCCCACTTCGATGCCCCGGTTGCCGAAATTCAGTTGCCTTTGAATTTCGGGTGATCCCTCTTGAGCATGTATGCTTCCGCTACTTGTTCTACATCAGACTTCTTCCGCAAACGGCGAAACGCTTTGCCTCGTTCAGTTTCGCCACATTCCGACTTCGATGCCCCGGTTGCCGAAATTCAGTTGCCTTTGAATTCCGGGTGATCCCTCTTGAGCATGTATGCTTCCGCTACTTGTTCTACATCAGACTTCTTCCGCAAACAGCGAAACGCTTTGACTCGTTGAGTTTCGCGGCATTCCAACTTCGATGCCCCAGTTGCCGAAATTCAGTTGCCTTTGAATTTCGGGTGATCCCTCTTGAGCATGTATTCTTCTGCTACTTGTTCTACATCAGACGTCTTCCGCAAACGGCGAAACGCTTTCACTCGGTGAGTTTCGCGGCATTCCGACTTTGATGCCCCGATTGCCGAATTTCAGTTGCCTTTGAATTGCGGGTGATCGCTCTTGAGCATGTATGCTTCCGCAACATATTCTACATCAGACTTCTTCCGCAAACGGCGAAATGCTTTGCCTACTTGAGTTTCGCGGCATTCCGACTTCGATGCCCCAGTTGCCGAAATTCAATTGCCTTTGAATTTCGGGTGACCCCTCTTGAGCATGTATGCTTCTGCTACTTGTTCTACATCAGACATCTTGCGCAAACGGCGAAAGCCTTTGCCTGGTTGAGTTTCGCGGCATTCCGACTTCGATGACCGGTTGCCGAAATTCAGTTGCCTTTGAGTTTCGGGTGATCCCTCTTGAGCATGTATGCTTCCGCTACTTGTTCTAAATCAGACTTTCTCCCGCAAACGGCGAAACGCTTTGACTCGGTGAGTTTCGCGGCATTACGACTTGCATGCCCCGGTTGCCAAAATTCAGTTGCCTTTGTATTTCGGGTGATCCCTCTTGAGCATGTATGCTTCTGCTACTTGTTCTACATCAGACTTCTTTCGCAAACGGCGAAATGCTTTGACTCAGTGAGTTTCGAGGCATTCCGACTTCGATGCCCCGGTTTCCGAAATGCAGTTGCCTTTGAATTTCGGGTGATCCCTCTTGAGCATGTATGCTTCTGCTACTTGTTCTACATCAGACTTCTTTCGCAAACGGCGAAATGCTTTGACTCAGTGAGTTTCGAGGCATTCCGACTTCGATGCCCCGGTTTCCAAAATGCAGTTGCCTTTGAATTTCGGGTGATCCCTCTTGAGCATGTATGCTTCTGCTACTTGTTCTACATCAGACTTCTTTCGCAAACGGCGAAATGCTTTGCCTCGTTCAGTTTCGCGGCATTCCGACTTTGATGCCCCGGTTGCCGAAATTCAGTTGCCTTTGAATTTCCGGTGATCCCTCTTGACCATGTGTGCTTCTGCTACTTGTTCTACATCAGACTTGTTCCGCAAACGGCGAAACGCTTTGACTCGATGAGTTTCGTGGCATTCCGACTTCGATGCCCCGGTTACCGAAATTCAGTTTCCTTTGAATTTCGGCTGATCCCTCTTGAGCATGTATTCTTCTGCTACTTGTTCTACATCAGACGTCTTCCGCAAACGGCGAAACGCTTTCACTCGGTGAGTTTCACGGCATTCCGACTTCGATGCCCCGGTTGCCGAAATTCAGTTGCCTTTGAATTGCGGGTGATCGCTCTTGAGCATGTATGCTTCCGCTACTTGTTCTACATCAGACTTCTTCTGCAAATGGCGAAATGCTTTGCCTAGTTGAGTTTCGCGGCATTCCGACTTCGATGCCCAGGTTGCCGAAATTCAATTGCCTTTGAATTTCAGGTGATCCCTCTTGAGCATGTATGCTTCTGCTACTTGTTCTACATCAGACATCTTCCGCAAACGGCGAAAGCCTTTGCCTGGTTGAGTTTCGCGGCATTACGACTTCGATGCCCCGGTTTCCGAAATTCAATTGCCTTTGTATTTCGGGTGATCCCTCTTGAGCATGTATGCTTCTGCTACTTGTTCTACATCAGACTTCTTCCGCAAACGGCGAAATGCTGTGACTCAGTGAGTTCCGAGGCATTCCGACTTCGATGCCCCGGTTTCCGAAATTCAGTTGCCTTTGAATTTCGGGTGATCCCTCTTGAGCATGTATGCTTCTGCTACTTGTTCTACATCAGACATCTTCCGCAAATGGCGAAAGCCTTTGCCTGGTTGAGTTTTGCGGCATTCCGACTACGATGACCGGTTGCCGAAATTCAGTTGCCTTTGAGTTTCGGGTGATCCCTCTTGAGCATGTATGCTTCCGCTACTTGTTCTAAATCAGACTTCTTCTCCAAACAGCGAAACGCTTTGCCTCGTTCTGTTTCGCCACATTCCGACTTCGATGCCGCGGTTGCCGAAATTCAGTTGCCTTTGAATTTCGGGTGATCCCTCTTGAGCATGTATGCTTCCGCTACTTGTTCTACATCAGACTTCTTCCGCAAATAGCAAAACGCTTTGACTCGCTGAGTTTCGCGGCATTCCCACTTCGATGCCCCGGTTGCCGAAATTCAGTTGCCTTTATATTTCTGGTGATCCCTCTTGAGCATGTATGCGTCTGCTACTTGTTCTACATCAGACTTCTTCCGCAAACAGCGAAACGCTTTAAATCGGTGAGTTTCGCGGCATTCCCACTTCGATGCCCCGGTTGCCGAAATTCAGTTGCCTTTGAATTTCGGGTGATCCCTCTTGAGCATGTATGCTTCCGCTACTTGTTCTACATCAGACTTCTTCCGCAAACGGCGAAACGCTTTGCCTCGTTCAGTTTCGCCACATTCCGACTTCGATGCCCCGGTTGCCGAAATTCAGTTGCCTTTGAATTCCGGGTGATCCCTCTTGAGCATGTATGCTTCCCCTACTTGTTCTACATCAGACTTCTTCCGCAAACAGCGAAACGCTTTGACTCGTTGAGTTTCGCGGCATTCCAACTTCGATGCCCCAGTTGCCGAAATTCAGTTGCCTTTGAATTTCGGGTGATCCCTCTTGAGCATGTATTCTTCTGCTACTTGTTCTACATCAGACGTCTTCCGCAAACGGCGAAACGCTTTCACTCGGTGAGTTTCGCGGCATTCCGACTTTGATGCCCCGATTGCCGAAATTCAGTTGCCTTTGAATTGCGGGTGATCGCTCTTGAGCATGTATGCTTCCGCAACATATTCTACATCAGACTTCTTCCGCAAACGGCGAAATGCTTTGCCTACTTGAGTTTCGCGGCATTCCGACTTCGATGCCCCAGTTGCCGAAATTCAATTGCCTTTGAATTTCGGGTGACCCCTCTTGAGCATGTATGCTTCTGCTACTTGTTCTACATCAGACATCTTGCGCAAACGGCGAAAGCCTTTGCCTGGTTGAGTTTCGCGGCATTCCGACTTCGATGACCGGTTGCCGAAATTCAGTTGCCTTTGAGTTTCGGGTGATCCCTCTTGAGCATGTATGCTTCCGCTACTTGTTCTAAATCAGACTTTCTCCCGCAAACGGCGAAACGCTTTGACTCGGTGAGTTTCGCGGCATTACGACTTCCATGCCCCGGTTGCCAAAATTCAGTTGCCTTTGTATTTCGGGTGATCCCTCTTGAGCATGTATGCTTCTGCTACTTGTTCTACATCAGACTTCTTTCGCAAACGGCGAAATGCTTTGACTCAGTGAGTTTCGAGGCATTCCGACTTCGATGCCCCGGTTTCCGAAATGCAGTTCCCTTTGAATTTCGGGTGATCCCTCTTGAGCATGTATGCTTCTGCTACTTGTTCTACATCAGACTTCTTTCGCAAACGGCGAAATGCTTTGACTCAGTGAGTTTCGAGGCATTCCGACTTCGATGCCCCGGTTTCCGAAATGCAGTTGCCTTTGAATTTCAGGTGATCCCTCTTGAGCATGTATGCTTCTGCTACTTGTTCTACATCAGACATCTTCCGCAAACGGCGAAAGCCTTTGCCTGGTTGAGTTTCGCGGCATTACGACTTCGATGCCCCGGTTTCCGAATTTCAATTGCCTTTGTATTTCGGGTGATCCCTCTTGAGCATGTATGCTTCTGCTACTTGTTCTACATCAGACTTCTTCCGCAAACGGCGAAATGCTGTGACTCAGTGAGTTCCGAGGCATTCCGACTTCGATGCCCCGGTTTCCGAAATTCAGTTGCCTTTGAATTTCGGGTGATCCCTCTTGAGCATGTATGCTTCTGCTACTTGTTCTACATCAGACATCTTCCGCAAATGGCGAAAGCCTTTGCCTGGTTGAGTTTCGCGGCATTCCGACTACGATGACCGGTTGCCGAAATTCAGTTGCCTTTGAGTTTCGGGTGATCCCTCTTGAGCATGTATGCTTCCGCTACTTGTTCTAAATCAGACTTCTTCTCCAAACAGCGAAACGCTTTGCCTCGTTCTGTTTCGCCACATTCCGACTTCGATGTCGCGGTTGCCGAAATTCAGTTGCCTTTGAATTTCGGGTGATCCCTCTTGAGCATGTATGCTTCCGCTACTTGTTCTACATCAGACTTCTTCCGCAAATAGCAAAACGCTTTGACTCGCTTAGTTTCGCGGCATTCCCACTTCGATGCCCCGGTTGCCGAAATTCAGTTGCCTTTATATTTCTGGTGATCCCTCTTGAGCATGTATGCGTCTGCTACTTGTTCTACATCAGACTTCTTCCGCAAACGGCGAAATGCTTTGACTCAGTGAGTTTCGAGGCATTCCGACTTCGATGCCCCGGTTTCCGAAATGCAGTTGCCTTTGAATTTCAGGTGATCCCTCTTGAGCATGTATGCTTCTGCTACTTGTTCTACATCAGACATCTTCCGCAAACGGCGAAAGCCTTTGCCTGGTTGAGTTTCGCGGCATTACGACTTCGATGCCCCGGTTTCCGAAATTCAATTGCCTTTGTATTTCGGGTGATCCCTCTTGAGCATGTATGCTTCTGCTACTTGTTCTACATCAGACTTCTTCCGCAAACGGCGAAATGCTGTGACTCAGTGAGTTCCGAGGCATTCCGACTTCGATGCCCCGGTTTCCGAAATTCAGTTGCCTTTGAATTTCGGGTGATCCCTCTTGAGCATGTATGCTTCTGCTACTTGTTCTACATCAGACATCTTCCGCAAATGGCGAAAGCCTTTGCCTGGTTGAGTTTCGCGGCATTCCGACTACGATGACCGGTTGCCGAAATTCAGTTGCCTTTGAGTTTCGGGTGATCCCTCTTGAGCATGTATGCTTCCGCTACTTGTTCTAAATCAGACTTCTTCTCCAAACAGCGAAACGCTTTGCCTCGTTCTGTTTCGCCACATTCCGACTTCGATGCCGCGGTTGCCGAAATTCAGTTGCCTTTGAATTTCGGGTGATCCCTCTTGAGCATGTATGCTTCCGCTACTTGTTCTACATCAGACTTCTTCCGCAAATAGCAAAACGCTTTGACTCGCTGAGTTTCGCGGCATTCCCACTTCGATGCCCCGGTTGCCGAAATTCAGTTGCCTTTATATTTCTGGTGATCCCTCTTGAGCATGTATGCGTCTGCTACTTGTTCTACATCAGACTTCTTCCGCAAACGGCGAAATGCTTTGACTCAGTGAGTTTCGAGGCATTCCGACTTCGATGCCCCGGTTTCCGAAATGCAGTTGCCTTTGAATTTCAGGTGATCCCTCTTGAGCATGTATGCTTCTGCTACTTGTTCTACATCAGACATCTTCCGCAAACGGCGAAAGCCTTTGCCTGGTTGAGTTTCGCGGCATTACGACTTCGATGCCCCGGTTTCCGAAATTCAATTGCCTTTATATTTCTGGTGATCCCTCTTGAGCATGTATGCGTCTGCTACTTGTTCTACATCAGACTTCTTCCGCAAACAGCGAAACGCTTTAAATCGGTGAGTTTCGCGGCATTCCCACTTCGATGCCCCGGTTGCCGAAATTCAGTTGCCTTTGAATTTCGGGTGATCCCTCTTGAGCATGTATGCTTCCGCTACTTGTTCTACATCAGACTTCTTCCGCAAACGGCGAAACGCTTTGCCTCGTTCAGTTTCGCCACATTCCGACTTCGATGCCCCGGTTGCCGAAATTCAGTTGCCTTTGAATTCCGGGTGATCCCTCTTGAGCATGTATGCTTCCCCTACTTGTTCTACATCAGACTTCTTCCGCAAACAGCGAAACGCTTTGACTCGTTGAGTTTCGCGGCATTCCAACTTCGATGCCCCAGTTGCCGAAATTCAGTTGCCTTTGAATTTCGGGTGATCCCTCTTGAGCATGTATTCTTCTGCTACTTGTTCTACATCAGACGTCTTCCGCAAACGGCGAAACGCTTTCACTCGGTGAGTTTCGCGGCATTCCGACTTTGATGCCCCGATTGCCGAAATTCAGTTGCCTTTGAATTGCGGGTGATCGCTCTTGAGCATGTATGCTTCCGCAACATATTCTACATCAGACTTCTTCCGCAAACGGCGAAATGCTTTGCCTACTTGAGTTTCGCGGCATTCCGACTTCGATGCCCCAGTTGCCGAAATTCAATTGCCTTTGAATTTCGGGTGACCCCTCTTGAGCATGTATGCTTCTGCTACTTGTTCTACATCAGACTTCTTCCGCAAACGGCGAAATGCTGTGACTCAGTGAGTTCCGAGGCATTCCGACTTCGATGCCCCGGTTTCCGAAATTCAGTTGCCTTTGAATTTCGGGTGATCCCTCTTGAGCATGTATGCTTCTGCTACTTGTTCTACATCAGACATCTTCCGCAAATGGCGAAAGCCTTTGCCTGGTTGAGTTTCGCGGCATTCCGACTACGATGACCGGTTGCCGAAATTCAGTTGCCTTTGAGTTTCGGGTGATCCCTCTTGAGCATGTATGCTTCCGCTACTTGTTCTAAATCAGACTTCTTCTCCAAACAGCGAAACGCTTTGCCTCGTTCTGTTTCGCCACATTCCGACTTCGATGCCGCGGTTGCCGAAATTCAGTTGCCTTTGAATTTCGGGTGATCCCTCTTGAGCATGTATGCTTCCGCTACTTGTTCTACATCAGACTTCTTCCGCAAATAGCAAAACGCTTTGACTCGCTTAGTTTCGCGGCATTCCCACTTCGATGCCCCGGTTGCCGAAATTCAGTTGCCTTTATATTTCTGGTGATCCCTCTTGAGCATGTATGCGTCTGCTACTTGTTCTACATCAGACTTCTTCCGCAAACAGCGAAACGCTTTAAATCGGTGAGTTTCGCGGCATTCCCACTTCGATGCCCCGGTTGCCGAAATTCAGTTGCCTTTGAATTTCGGGTGATCCCTCTTGAGCATGTATGCTTCCGCTACTTGTTCTACATCAGACTTCTTCCGCAAACGGCGAAACGCTTTGCCTCGTTCAGTTTCGCCACATTCCGACTTCGATGCCCCGGTTGCCGAAATTCAGTTGCCTTTGAATTCCGGGTGATCCCTCTTGAGCATGTATGCTTCCCCTACTTGTTCTACATCAGACTTCTTCCGCAAACAGCGAAACGCTTTGACTCGTTGAGTTTCGCGGCATTCCAACTTCGATGCCCCAGTTGCCGAAATTCAGTTGCCTTTGAATTTCGGGTGATCCCTCTTGAGCATGTATTCTTCTGCTACTTGTTCTACATCAGACGTCTTCCGCAAACGGCGAAACGCTTTCACTCGGTGAGTTTCGCGGCATTCCGACTTTGATGCCCCGATTGCCGAAATTCAGTTGCCTTTGAATTGCGGGTGATCGCTCTTGAGCATGTATGCTTCCGCAACATATTCTACATCAGACTTCTTCCGCAAACGGCGAAATGCTTTGCCTACTTGAGTTTCGCGGCATTCCGACTTCGATGCCCCAGTTGCCGAAATTCAATTGCCTTTGAATTTCGGGTGACCCCTCTTGAGCATGTATGCTTCTGCTACTTGTTCTACATCAGACAT
This sequence comes from Populus davidiana, assembly GCA_030145905.1. NCBI lineage: Eukaryota > Viridiplantae > Streptophyta > Magnoliopsida > Malpighiales > Salicaceae > Populus > Populus davidiana. The sequence continues at coordinate 10,849,604 of CM057792.1, read as the reverse complement.
CTTGCGCAAACGGCGAAAGCCTTTGCCTGGTTGAGTTTCGCGGCATTCCGACTTCGATGACCGGTTGCCGAAATTCAGTTGCCTTTGAGTTTCGGGTGATCCCTCTTGAGCATGTATGCTTCCGCTACTTGTTCTAAATCAGACTTTCTCCCGCAAACGGCGAAACGCTTTGACTCGGTGAGTTTCGCGGCATTACGACTTCCATGCCCCGGTTGCCAAAATTCAGTTGCCTTTGTATTTCGGGTGATCCCTCTTGAGCATGTATGCTTCTGCTACTTGTTCTACATCAGACTTCTTTCGCAAACGGCGAAATGCTTTGACTCAGTGAGTTTCGAGGCATTCCGACTTCGATGCCCCGGTTTCCGAAATGCAGTTCCCTTTGAATTTCGGGTGATCCCTCTTGAGCATGTATGCTTCTGCTACTTGTTCTACATCAGACTTCTTTCGCAAACGGCGAAATGCTTTGACTCAGTGAGTTTCGAGGCATTCCGACTTCGATGCCCCGGTTTCCGAAATGCAGTTGCCTTTGAATTTCGGGTGATCCCTCTTGAGCATGTATGCTTCTGCTACTTGTTCTACATCAGACTTCTTTCGCAAACGGCGAAATGCTTTGCCTAGTTGAGTTTCGCGGCATTCCGACTTCGATGCCCAGGTTGCCGAAATTCAATTGCCTTTGTATTTCGGGTCATCCCTCTTGAGCATGTATGCTTCTGCTACTTGTTCTACATCAGACTTCTTCCGCAAACGGCGAAATGCTGTGACTCAGTGAGTTCCGAGGCATTCCGACTTCGATGCCCCGGTTTCCGAAATTCAGTTGCCTTTGAATTTCGGGTGATCCCTCTTGAGCATGTATGCTTCTGCTACTTGTTCTACATCAGACATCTTCCGCAAATGGCGAAAGCCTTTGCCTGGTTGAGTTTCGCGGCATTCCGACTACGATGACCGGTTGCCGAAATTCAGTTGCCTTTGAGTTTCGGGTGATCCCTCTTGAGCATGTATGCTTCCGCTACTTGTTCTAAATCAGACTTCTTCTCCAAACAGCGAAACGCTTTGCCTCGTTCTATTTCGCCACATTCCGACTTCGATGCCGCGGTTGCCGAAATTCAGTTGCCTTTGAATTTCGGGCGATCCCTCTTGAGCATGTATGCTTCCGCTACTTGTTCTACATCAGACTTCTTCCGCAAATAGCAAAACGCTTTGACTCGCTGAGTTTCGCGGCATTCCCACTTCGATGCCCCGGTTGCCGAAATTCAGTTGCCTTTATATTTCTGGTGATCCCTCTTGAGCATGTATGCGTCTGCTACTTGTTCTACATCAGACTTCTTCCGCAAACAGCGAAACGCTTTAAATCGGTGAGTTTCGCGGCATTCCCACTTCGATGCCCCGGTTGCCGAAATTCAGTTGCCTTTGAATTTCGGGTGATCCCTCTTGAGCATGTATGCTTCCGCTACTTGTTCTACATCAGACTTCTTCCGCAAACGGCGAAACGCTTTGCCTCGTTCAGTTTCGCCACATTCCGACTTCGATGCCCCGGTTGCCGAAATTCAGTTGCCTTTGAATTCCGGGTGATCCCTCTTGAGCATGTATGCTTCCCCTACTTGTTCTACATCAGACTTCTTCCGCAAACAGCGAAACGCTTTGACTCGTTGAGTTTCGCGGCATTCCAACTTCGATGCCCCAGTTGCCGAAATTCAGTTGCCTTTGAATTTCGGGTGATCCCTCTTGAGCATGTATTCTTCTGCTACTTGTTCTACATCAGACGTCTTCCGCAAACGGCGAAACGCTTTCACTCGGTGAGTTTCGCGGCATTCCGACTTTGATGCCCCGATTGCCGAAATTCAGTTGCCTTTGAATTGCGGGTGATCGCTCTTGAGCATGTATGCTTCCGCAACATATTCTACATCAGACTTCTTCCGCAAACGGCGAAATGCTTTGCCTACTTGAGTTTCGCGGCATTCCGACTTCGATGCCCCAGTTGCCGAAATTCAATTGCCTTTGAATTTCGGGTGACCCCTCTTGAGCATGTATGCTTCTGCTACTTGTTCTACATCAGACTTCTTCCGCAAACGGCGAAATGCTGTGACTCAGTGAGTTCCGAGGCATTCCGACTTCGATGCCCCGGTTTCCGAAATTCAGTTGCCTTTGAATTTCGGGTGATCCCTCTTGAGCATGTATGCTTCGGCTACTTGTTCTACATCAGACATCTTCCGCAAATGGCGAAAGCCTTTGCCTGGTTGAGTTTCGCGGCATTCCGACTACGATGACCGGTTGCCGAAATTCAGTTGCCTTTGAGTTTCGGGTGATCCCTCTTGAGCATGTATGCTTCCGCTACTTGTTCTACATCAGACTTCTTTCGCAAACGGCGAAATGCTTTGACTCAGTGAGTTTCGAGGCATTCCGACTTCGATGCCCCGGTTTCCGAAATGCAGTTCCCTTTGAATTTCGGGTGATCCCTCTTGAGCATGTATGCTTCTGCTACTTGTTCTACATCAGACTTCTTTCGCAAACGGCGAAATGCTTTGACTCAGTGAGTTTCGAGGCATTCCGACTTCGATGCCCCGGTTTCCGAAATGCAGTTGCCTTTGAATTTCGGGTGATCCCTCTTGAGCATGTATGCTTCTGCTACTTGTTCTACATCAGACTTCTTTCGCAAACGGCGAAATGCTTTGCCTAGTTGAGTTTCGCGGCATTCCGACTTCGATGCCCAGGTTGCCGAAATTCAATTGCCTTTGTATTTCGGGTCATCCCTCTTGAGCATGTATGCTTCTGCTACTTGTTCTACATCAGACTTCTTCCGCAAACGGCGAAATGCTGTGACTCAGTGAGTTCCGAGGCATTCCGACTTCGATGCCCCGGTTTCCGAAATTCAGTTGCCTTTGAATTTCGGGTGATCCCTCTTGAGCATGTATGCTTCTGCTACTTGTTCTACATCAGACATCTTCCGCAAATGGCGAAAGCCTTTGCCTGGTTGAGTTTCGCGGCATTCCGACTACGATGACCGGTTGCCGAAATTCAGTTGCCTTTGAGTTTCGGGTGATCCCTCTTGAGCATGTATGCTTCCGCTACTTGTTCTAAATCAGACTTCTTCTCCAAACAGCGAAACGCTTTGCCTCGTTCTGTTTCGCCACATTCCGACTTCGATGCCGCGGTTGCCGAAATTCAGTTGCCTTTGAATTTCGGGCGATCCCTCTTGAGCATGTATGCTTCCGCTACTTGTTCTACATCAGACTTCTTCCGCAAATAGCAAAACGCTTTGACTCGCTGAGTTTCGCGGCATTCCCACTTCGATGCCCCGGTTGCCGAAATTCAGTTGCCTTTATATTTCTGGTGATCCCTCTTGAGCATGTATGCGTCTGCTACTTGTTCTACATCAGACTTCTTCCGCAAACAGCGAAACGCTTTAAATCGGTGAGTTTCACGGCATTCCCACTTCGATGCCCCGGTTGCCGAAATTCAGTTGCCTTTGAATTTCGGGTGATCCCTCTTGAGCATGTATGCTTCCGCTACTTGTTCTACATCAGACTTCTTCCGCAAACGGCTAAACGCTTTGCCTCGTTCAGTTTCGCCACATTCCGACTTCGATGCCCCGGTTGCCGAAATTCAGTTGCCTTTGAATTCCGGGTGATCCCTCTTGAGCATGTATGCTTCCGCTACTTGTTCTACATCAGACTTCTTCCGCAAACAGCGAAACGCTTTGACTCGTTGAGTTTATCGGCATTCCAACTTCGATGCCCCAGTTGCCGAAATTCAGTTGCCTTTGAATTTCGGGTGATCCCTCTTGAGCATGTATTCTTCTGCTACTTGTTCTACATCAGACGTCTTCCGCAAACGGCGAAACGCTTTCACTCGGTGAGTTTCGCGGCATTCCGACTTTGATGCCCCGATTGCCGAAATTCAGTTGCCTTTGAATTGCGGGTGATCGCTCTTGAGCATGTATGCTTCCGCAACATATTCTACATCAGACTTCTTCCGCAAACGGCGAAATGCTTTGCCTACTTGAGTTTCGCGGCATTCCGACTTCGATGCCCCGGTTGCCGAAATTCAATTGCCTTTGAATTTCGGGTGACCCCTCTTGAGCATGTATGCTTCTGCTACTTGTTCTACATCAGACATCTTGCGCAAACGGCGAAAGCCTTTGCCTGGTTGAGTTTCGCGGCATTCCGACTTCGATGACCGGTTGCCGAAATTCAGTTGCCTTTGAGTTTCGGGTGATCCCTCTTGAGCATGTATGCTTCCGCTACTTGTTCTAAATCAGACTTTCTCCCGCAAACGGCGAAACGCTTTGACTCGGTGAGTTTCGCGGCATTACGACTTCCATGCCCCGGTTGCCAAAATTCAGTTGCCTTTGTATTTCGGGTGATCCCTCTTGAGCATGTATGCTTCTGCTACTTGTTCTACATCAGACTTCTTTCGCAAACGGCGAAATGCTTTGACTCAGTGAGTTTCGAGGCATTCCGACTTCGATGCCCCGGTTTCCGAAATGCAGTTGCCTTTGAATTTCGGGTGATCCCTCTTGAGCATGTATGCTTCTGCTACTTGTTCTACATCAGACTTCTTTCGCAAACGGCGAAATGCTTTGACTCAGTGAGTTTCGAGGCATTCCGACTTCGATGCCCCGGTTTCCGAAATGCAGTTGCCTTTGAATTTCGGGTGATCCCTCTTGAGCATGTATGCTTCTGCTACTTGTTCTACATCAGACTTCTTTCGCAAACGGCGAAATGCTTTGCCTCGTTCAGTTTCGCGGCATTCCGACTTTGATGCCCCGGTTGCCGAAATTCAGTTGCCTTTGAATTTTCGGTGATCCCTCTTGACCATGTGTGCTTCTGCTACTTGTTCTACATCAGACGTCTTCCGCAAACGGCGAAACACTTTCACTCGGTGAGTTTCACGGCATTCCGACTTCGATGCCCCGGTTGCCGAAATTCAGTTGCCTTTGAATTGCGGGTGATCGCTCTTGAGCATGTATGCTTCCGCTACTTGTTCTACATCAGACTTCTTCTGCAAATGGCGAAATGCTTTGCCTAGTTGAGTTTCGCGGCATTCCGACTTCGATGCCCAGGTTGCCGAAATTCAATTGCCTTTGAATTTCAGGTGATCCCTCTTGAGCATGTATGCTTCTGCTACTTGTTCTACATCAGACATCTTCCGCAAACGGCGAAAGCCTTTGCCTGGTTGAGTTTCGCGGCATTACGACTTCGATTCCCCGGTTTCCGAAATTCAATTGCCTTTGAATTTCGGGTGATCCCTCTTGAGCATGTATGCTTCTGCTACTTGTTCTACATCAGACTTCTTCCGCAAACGGCGAAATGCTTTGACTTAGTGAGTTTCGAGGCATTCCGACTTCGATGACCGGTTGCTGAAATTCAGTTGCCTTTGAGTTTCGGGTGATCCCTCTTGAGCATGTATGCTTCCGCTACTTGTTCTAAATCAAACTTTCTCCCCCAAACGGCGAAACGCTTTGACTCGGTGAGTTTCGCGGCATTACGACTTCAATGCCCCGGTTTCCGAAATTCAATTGCCTTTGAATTTCGGGTGATTCCTCTTGAGCATGTATGCTTCTGCTACTTGTTCTACATTAGACTTTCTCCCGCAAATGGTGAAACGCTTTGACTCGGTGAGTTTAGCGGCATTACGACTTCGATGCCCCGGTTGCCGAAATTCAGTTGCCTTTGAAATTCGGGTGATCCCTCTTGAGCATGTATGCTTCCGCTACTTGTTCTACATCAGACTTCTTCCGCAAACGGCGAAACGCTTTTCCTCGTTGAGTTTCGCGGTATTCCGACTTCGATGCCCCGGTTGCCGAAATTCAATTGCCTTTGTATTTCGGGTGATCCCTCTGGAGCATGTATGCTTCTGCTACTTGTTCTACATCAGACTTCTTCCGCAAACGGCGAAATGCTGTGACTCAGTGAGTTCCGAGGCATTCCGACTTCGATGCCCCGGTTTCCGAAATTCAGTTGCCTTTGAATTTCGGGTGATCCCTCTTGAGCATGTATGCTTCTGCGACTTGTTCTACATCAGACATCTTCCGCAAATGGCGAAAGCCTTTGCCTGGTTGAGTTTCGCGGCATTCCGACTACGATGACCGGTTGCCGAAATTCAGTTGCCTTTGAGTTTCGGGTGATCCCTCTTGAGCATGTATGCTTCCGTTACTTGTTCTAAATCAGACTTCTTCTCCAAACAGCGAAACGCTTTGCCTCGTTCTGTTTCGCCACATTCCGACTTCGATGCTGCGGTTGCCGAAATTCAGTTGCCTTTGAATTTCGGGTGATCCCTCTTGAGCATGTATGCTTCCGCTACTTGTTCTACATCAGACTTCTTCCGCAAATAGCAAAACGTTTGACTCGCTGAGTTTCGCGGCATTCCCACTTCGATGCCCCGGTTGCCGAAATTCAGTTGCCTTTATATTTCTGGTGATCCCTCTTGAGCATGTATGCGTCTGCTACTTGTTCTACATCAGACTTCTTCCGCAAACAGCGAAACGCTTTAAATCGGTGAGTTTCGCGGCATTCCCACTTCGATGCCCCGGTTGCCGAAATTCAGTTGCCTTTGAATTTCGGGTGATCCCTCTTGAGCATGTATGCTTCCGCTACTTGTTCTACATCAGACTTCTTCCGCAAACGGCGAAACGCTTTGCCTCGTTCAGTTTCGCCACATTCCGACTTCGATGCCCCGGTTGCCGAAATTCAGTTGCCTTTGAATTCCGGGTGATCCCTCTTGAGCATGTATGCTTCCGCTACTTGTTCTACATCAGACTTCTTCCGCAAACAGCGAAACGCTTTGACTCGTTGAGTTTCGCGGCATTCCAACTTCGATGCCCCAGTTGCCGAAATTCAGTTGCCTTTGAATTTCGGGTGATCCCTCTTGAGCATGTATTCTTCTGCTACTTGTTCTACATCAGACGTCTTCCGCAAACGGCGAAACGCTTTCACTCGGTGAGTTTCGCGGCATTCCGACTTTGATGCCCCGATTGCCGAAATTCAGTTGCCTTTGAATTGCGGGTGATCGCTCTTGAGCATGTAAGCTTCCGCAACATATTCTACATCAGACTTCTTCCGCAAACGGCGAAATGCTTTGCCTACTTGAGTTTCGCGGCATTCCGACTTCGATGCCCCAGTTGCCGAAATTCAATTGCCTTTGAATTTCGGGTGACCCCTCTTGAGCATGTATGCTTCTGCTACTTGTTCTACATCAGACTTCTTTCGCAAACGGCGAAATGCTTTGACTCAGTGAGTTTCGAGGCATTCCGACTTCGATGCCCCGGTTTCCGAAATGCAGTTGCCTTTGAATTTCGGGTGATCCCTCTTGAGCATGTATGCTTCTGCTACTTGTTCTACATCAGACTTCTTCCGCAAACGGCAAAATGCTTTGACTCAGTGAGTTTCGAGGCATTCCGACTTCGATGCCCCGGTTTCCGAAATGTAGTTGCCTTTGAATTTCGGGTGATCCCTCTTGAGCATGTATGCTTCTGCTACTTGTTCTACATCAGACATCTTCCGCAAACGGCGAAAGCCTTTGCCTGGTTGAGTTTCGTGGCATTCCGACTACGATGACCGGTTGCCGAAATTCAGTTGCCTTTGAGTTTCGGGTGATCCCTCTTGAGCATGTATGCTTCCGCTACTTGTTCTAAATCAAACTTTCTCCCCCAAACGGCGAAACGCTTTGACTCGGTGAGTTTCGCGGCATTACGACTTCGATGCCCAGGTTTCCGAAATTCAATTGCCTTTGAATTTCGGGTGATCCCTCTTGAGCATGTATGCTTCTGCTACTTGTTCTACATTAGACTTTCTCCCGCAAATGGTGAAACGCTTTGACTCGGTGAGTTTAGCGGCATTACGACTTCGATGCCCCGGTTGCCGAAATTCAGTTGCCTTTGAAATTTGGGTGATCCCTCTTGAGCATGTATGCTTCCGCTACTTGTTCTACATCAGACTTCTTCTGCAAATGGCGAAATGCTTTGCCTAGTTGAGTTTCGCGGCATTCCGACTTCGATGCCCAGGTTGCCGAAATTCAATTGCCTTTGAATATCAGGTGATCCCTCTTGAGCATGTATGCTTCTGCTACTTGTTCTACATCAGACATCTTCCGCAAACGGCGAAAGCCTTTGCCTGGTTGAGTTTCGCGGCATTACGACTTCGATGCCCCGGTTTCCGAAATTCAATTGCCTTTGAATTTCGGGTGATCCCTCTTGAGCATGTATGCTTCTGCTACTTGTTCTACATTAGACTTTCTCCCGCAAATGGTGAAACGCTTTGACTCGGTGAGTTTCGCGGCATTACGACTTCGATGCCCCGGTTGCCGAAATTCAGTTGCCTTTGTATTTCGGGTGATCCCTCTTGAGCATGTATGCTTCTGCTACTTGTTCTACATCAGAATTCTTCCGCAAACGGCGAAACGCTTTGACTCGGTGAGTTTAGCGGCATTACGACTTCGATGCCCCGGTTGCCAAAATTCAGTTGCCTTTGAATTTCGGGTGATCCCTCTTGAGCATGTATGCTTCTGCTACTTGTTCTACATCAAACATCTTTCGCAAACGGTGAAAGCCTTTGCCTAGTTGAGTTTCGCGGCATTCCGACTTCGATGACCGGTTGCCGAAATTCAGTTGCCTTTGAGTTTCGGGTGATCCCTCTTGAGCATGTATGCTTCCGCTACTTGTTCTAAATCAGACTTTCTCCCGCAAACGGCGAAACGCTTTGACTCGGTGAGTTTCGCGGCATTCCGACTTCGATGCCCCGGTTCCCGAAATTCAATTGCCTTGGTATTTCGGGTGATCCCTCTTGACCATGTGTGCTTCTGCTACTTGTTCTACATCAGACTTGTTCCGCAAACGGCGAAACGCTTTGACTCGATGAGTTTCGTGGCATTCCGACTTCGATGCCCCGGTTGCCGAAATTCAGTTGCCTTTGAATTTCGGCTGATCCCTCTTGAGCATGTATTCTTCTGCTACTTGTTCTACATCAGACGTCTTCCGCAAACGGCGAAACGCTTTCACTCGGTGAGTTTCATGGCATTCCGACTTTGATGCCCCGGTTGCCGAAATTCAGTTGCCTTTGAATTTCGGGTGATCCCTCTTGAGCATGTATGCTTCTGCTACTTGTTCTACATCAAACATCTTCCGCAAACGGCGAAACGCTTTGCCTCGTTCAGTTTCGCGGCATTCCGACTTCGATGCCCCGGTTGCCGAAATTCAGTTGCCTTTGAATTTCGGGTGATCCCTCTTGAGCATGTATGCTTCCGCTACTTGTTCTAAATCAAACTTTCTCCCGCAAACGGCGAAACGCTTTGACTCGGTGAGTTTCGCGGCATTACGACTTCGATGCCCCGGTTTCCAAAATTCAATTGCCTTTGAATTTCGGGTGATCCCTCTTGAGCATGTATGCTTCCGCTACTTGTTCTAAATCAAACTTTCTCCCGCAAACGGCGAAACGCTTTGACTCGCTGAGTTTCGTGGCATTCCGACTTCGATGCCCCGGTTGTCGAAATTCAGTTGCCTTTGAATTTCGGGTGATCCCTCTTGAGCATGTATGCTTCCGCTACTTGTTCTAAATCAAACTTTCTCCCGCAAACGGCGAAACGCTTTGACTCGGTGAGTTTCGCGGCATTACGACTTCGATGCCCCGGTTTCCAAAATTCAATTGCCTTTGAATTTCGGGTGATCCCTCTTGAGCATGTATGCTTCCGCTACTTGTTCTAAATCAAACTTTCTCCCGCAAACGGCGAAACGCTTTGACTCGATGAGTTTCGTGGCATTCCGACTTCGATGCCCCGGTTGCCGAAATTCAGTTGCCTTTGAATTTCGGCTGATCCCTCTTGAGCATGTATTCTTCTGCAACTTGTTCTACATCAGACGTCTTCCGCAAACGGCGAAACGCTTTCACTCGGTGAGTTTCATGGCATTCCGACTTTGATGCCCCGGTTGCCGAAATTCAGTTGCCTTTGAATTTCGGGTGATCCCTCTTGAGCATGTATGCTTCTGCTACTTGTTCTACATCAAACATCTTCCGCAAACGGCGAAACGCTTTGCCTCGTTCAGTTTCGCGGCATTCCGACTTCGATGCCCCGGTTGCCGAAATTCAGTTGCCTTTGAATTTCGGGTGATCCCTCTTGAGCATGTATGCTTCCGCTACTTGTTCTAAATCAAACTTTCTCCCGCAAACGGCGAAACGCTTTGACTCGGTGAGTTTCGCGGCATTACGACTTCGATGCCCCGGTTTCCAAAATTCAATTGCCTTTGAATTTCGGGTGATCCCTCTTGAGCATGTATGCTTCCGCTACTTGTTCTAAATCAAACTTTCTCCCGCAAACGGCGAAACGCTTTGACTCGCTGAGTTTCGTGGCATTCCGACTTCGATGCCCCGGTTGTCGAAATTCAGTTGCCTTTGAATTTCGGGTGATCCCTCTTGAGCATGTATTCTTCTGCTACTTTTTCTACATCAGACGTCTTCCCCAAACGGCGAAACGCTTTCACTCGGTGAGTTTCGCGGCATTCCGACTTCGTTGCCCCGGTTGCCGAAATTCAGTTGCCTTTGTATTTCGGGTGATCCCTCTTGAGCATGTATGCTTCTGCTACTTGTTCTACATCAGACTTCTTCCGCAAACGGCGAAACGCTTTGACTCGGTGAGTTTAGCGGCATTACGACTTCGATGCCCCCGGTTGCCGAAATTCAGGTGCCTTTGAATTTCGGGTGATCCCTCTTGAGCATGTATGCTTCTGCTACTTGTTCTACATCAGACATCTTTCGCAAACGGTGAAAGCCTTTTCCTAGTTGAGTTTCGCGGCATTCCGACTTCGATGACCGGTTGCCGAAATTCAGTTGCCTTTGAGTTTCGGGTGATCCCTCTTGAGCATGTATGCTTCCGCTACTTGTTCTAAATCAGACTTTCTCCCGCAAATGGCGAAACGCTTTGACTCGGTGAGTTTCGCGGCATTACGACTTCGATGCCCCGGTTGCCGAAATTCAGTTGCCTTTGTATTTCGGGTGATCCCTCTTGAGCATGTATGCTTCTGCTACTTGTTCTACATCAGACTTCTTCCGCAAACGGCGAAACGCTTTGACTCGGTGAGTTTAGCGGCATTACGACTTCGATGCCCCGGTTGCCGAAATTCAGGTGCCTTTGAATTTCGGGTGATCCCTCTTGAGCATGTATGCTTCTGCTACTTGTTCTACATCAGACATCTTTCGCAAACGGTGAAAGCCTTTGCCTAGTTGAGTTTCGCGGCATTCCGACTTCGATGACCGGTTGCCGAAATTCAGTTGCCTTTGAGTTTCGGGTGATCCCTCTTGAGCATGTATGCTTCCGCTACTTGTTCTAAATCAGACTTTCTCCCGCAAACGGCGAAACGCTTTGACTCGGTGAGTTTCGCGGCATTACGACTTCGATGCCCCGGTTGCCGAAATTCAGTTGCCTTTGAATTTCGGCTGATCCCTCTTGAGCATGTATGCTTCTGCTACTTGTTCTACATCAGACTTCTTCCGCAAACGGCGAAATGCTTTGACTCAGTGAGTTTCAAGGCATTCCACTTCGATGCCCCGGTTTCCGAAATTCAGTTGCCTTTGAATTTCGGGTGATCCCTCTTGAGCATGTATGCCTCTGCTACTTGTTCTACATCAGACATCTTCCGCAAACGGCGAAAGCCTTTGCCTGGTTGAGTTTCGCGGCATTCCGACTACGATGACCGGTTGCCGAAATTCAGTTGCCTTTGAGTTTCGGGTGATCCCTCTTGAGCATGTATGCTTCCGCTACTTGTTCTAAATCAGACTTTCTCCCGCAAACGGCGAAACGCTTTGACTCGGTGAGTTTCGCGGCATTACGACTTCGATGCCCCGGTTGCCGAAATTCAGTTGCCTTTGTATTTCGGGTGATCCCTCTTGAGCATGTATGCTTCTGCTACTTGTTCTACATCAGAATTCTTCCGCAAACGGCGAAACGCTTTGACTCGGTGAGTTTAGTGGCATTACGACTTCGATGCCCCGGTTGCCAAAATTCAGTTGCCTTTGAATTTCGGGTGATCCCTCTTGAGCATGTATGCTTCTGCTACTTGTTCTACATCAAACATCTTTCGCAAACGGTGAAAGCCTTTGCCTAGTTGAGTTTCGCGGCATTCCGACTTCGATGACCGGTTGCCGAAATTCAGTTGCCTTTGAGTTTCGGGTGATCCCTCTTGAGCATGTATGCTTCCGCTACTTGTTCTAAATCAGACTTTCTCCCGCAAACGGCGAAACGCTTTGACTCGGTGAGTTTCGCGGCATTCCGACTTCGATGCCCCGGTTCCCGAAATTCAATTGCCTTGGTATTTCGGGTGATCCCTCTTGACCATGTGTGCTTCTGCTACTTGTTCTACATCAGACTTGTTCCGCAAACGGCGAAACGCTTTGACTCGATGAGTTTCGTGGCATTCCGACTTCGATGCCCCGGTTGCCGAAATTCAGTTGCCTTTGAATTTCGGCTGATCCCTCTTGAGCATGTATTCTTCTGCTACTTGTTCTACATCAGACGTCTTCCGCAAACGGCGAAACGCTTTCACTCGGTGAGTTTCATGGCATTCCGACTTTGATGCCCCGGTTGCCGAAATTCAGTTGCCTTTGAATTTCGGGTGATCCCTCTTGAGCATGTATGCTTCTGCTACTTGTTCTACATCAGAAGTCTTCCGCAAACGGCGAAAGCCTTTGCCTATTGAGTTTCGCGGCATTCCGACTTCGATGCCCCGGTTGCCGAAATTCAGTTGCCTTTGAGTTTCGGGTGATCCCTCTTGAGCATGTATGCTTCCGCTACTTGTTCTAAATCAAACTTTCTCCCGCAAACGGCGAAACGCTTTGACTCGGTGAGTTTCGCGGCATTACGACTTCGATGCCCAGGTTTCCGAAATTCAATTGCCTTTGAATTTCGGGTGATCCCTCTTGAGCATGTATGCTTCTGCTACTTGTTCTACATTAGACTTTCTCCCGCAAACGGCGAAACGCTTTGACTCGGTGAGTTTACCGGCATTACGACTTCGATGCCCCGGTTGCCGAAATTCAGTTGCCTTTGAATTTCGGGTGATCCCTCTTGAGCATGTATGCTTGCGCTACTTGTTCTACATCAGACTTCTTCCGCAAACGGCGAAACGCTTTGCCTCGTTGAGTTTCGCAGCATTCCGACTTCGATGCCCCGGTTTCCGAAATTCAGTTGCCTTTGTATTTCGGGTGATCCCTCTTGAGCATGTATACTTCTGCTACTTGTTCTACATCAGACTTGTTCCGCAAACGGCGAAATGTTGTGACTCAGTGAGTTTCGAGGCATTCCGACTTCGATGCCCCGGTTTCCGATATTCAGTTGCCTTTGAATTTCGGGTGATCCCTCTTGAGCATGTATGCTTCCGCTACTTGTTCTACATCAGACTTCTTTCGCAAACGGCGAAACGCTTTGCCTCGTTCAGTTTCGCGGCATTCCAAATGCCCCGGTTGCCGAAATTCAGTTGCCTTTGAATTTCCGGTGATCCCTCTTGACCATGTGTGCTTCTGCTACTTGTTCTACATCAGACTTGTTCTGCAAACGGCGAAACGCTATGACTCGCTGAGTTTCGCGGCATTCCGACTACGATGACCGGTTGCCGAAATTCAGTTGCCTTTGAGTTTCGGGTGATCCCTCTTGAGCATGTATGCTTCCGCTACTTGTTCTAAATCAGACTTTCTCCCGCAAACGGCGAAACGCTTTGACTCGGTGAGTTTCGCGGCATTACGACTTCGATGCCCCGGTTGCCAAAATTCAGTTGCCTTTGTATTTCGGGTGATCCCTCTTGAGCATGTATGCTTCTGCTACTTGTTCTACATCAAACATCTTTCGCAAACGGTGGAAGCCTTTGCCTAGTTGAGTTTCGCGGCATTCCGACTTCGATGACCGGTTGCCGAAATTCAGTTGCCTTTGAGTTTCGGGTGATCCCTCTTGAGCATGTATGCTTCCGCTACTTGTTCTAAATCAGACTTTCTCCCCTAAACGGCGAAACGCTTTGACTCGGTGAGTTTCGCGGCATTACGACTTCGATGCCCCGGTTGCCGAAATTCAGTTGCCTTTGAATTTCGGCTGATCCCTCTTGAGCATGTATGCTTCTGCTACTTGTTCTACATCAGACTTCTTCCGCAAACGGCGAAAGCCTTTGCCTGGTTGAGTTTCGCGGCATTCCGACTTGGATGCCACGGTTTCCGAAATTCAGTTGCCTTTGAATTTCGGGTGATCCCTCTTGAGCATGTATGCTTCCGCTACTTGTTCTACATCAGACTTCTTTCGCAAACGGCGAAACGCTTTGCCTCGTTCAGTTTCGTGGCATTCCGACTTCGATGCCCCGTTTGCCGAAATTCAGTTGGCTTTGAATTTCCGGTGATCCCTCTTGACCAGGTATGCTTCTGCTACTTGTTCTACATCAGACATCTTTCGCAAACGGCGAAAGCCTTTGCCTGGTTGAGTTTCGCGGCATTCCGACTTCGATGCCCCGGTTGCCGAAATTCAGTTGCCTTTGAGTTTCGGGTGATCCCTCTTGAGCATGTATGCTTCCGCTACTTGTTCTAAATCAAACTTTCTCCCGCAAACGGCGAAACGCTTTGACTCGGTGAGTTTCGCGGCATAACGACTTCGATGCCCCGGTTTCCGAATTTCAATTGCCTTTGAATTTCGGGTGATCCCTCTTGAGCATGTATGCTTCCGCTACTTGTTCTAAATCAAACTTTCTCCCGCAAACAGCGAAACGCTTTGACTCGCTGAGTTTCGTGGCATTCCGACTTCGATGCCCCGGTTGTCGAAATTCAGTTGCCTTTGAACTTCGGCTGATCCCTCTTGAGCATGTATTCTTCTGCTACTTTTTCTACATCAGACGTCTTCCGCAAACGGCGAAACGCTTTCACTCGGTGAGTTTCGCGGCATTCCGACTTCGTTGCCCCGGTTGCCGAAATTCAGTTGCCTTTGAATTTCGGGAGATCCCTCTTGAGCATGTATGCTTCGGCTACTTGTTCTACATCAGACATCTTCCGCAAACGGCGAAAGCCTTTGCCTGGTTGAGTTTCGCGGCATTCCGACTTCGATGCCCCGATTGCCAAAATTCAGTTGCCATTGAGTTTCGGGTGATCCCTCTTGAGCATGTATGCTTCCTCTACTTGTTCTACATCAGACTTCTTCCGCAAATGGCGAAATGCTTTGCCTAGTTGAGTTTCGCGGCATTCCGACTTCGATGCCCCAGTTGCCGAAATTCAGTTGCCTTTGAATTTCGGGTGATCCCTATTGAGCATGTATGCTTCTGCTACTTGTTCTACATCAGACATCTTCCGCAAACGGCGAAAGCCTTTGCCTGGTTGAGTTTCGCGGCATTACGACTTCGATGCCCTAGTTGCCGAAATTCAGTTGCCTTTATATTTCGGGTGATCCCTCTTGAGCATGTATGCTTCCGCTACTTGTTCTACATCAGACATCTTCCGCAAACAGCGAAACGCTTTGACTTGCTGAGTTTCGCGGCATTCCCACTTCGATGCCCCGGTTGCCGAAATTCAGTTGCCTTTATATTTCGGGTGATCCCTCTTGAGCATGTATGCTTCTGCTACTTGTTCTACATCAGACTTCTTCCGCAAACAGCGAAACGCTTTGACTCGGTGAGTTTCGCGGCATTCCCACGTCGATGCCCCGGTTGCCGAAATTCAGTTGCCTTTGAATTTCGGGTGATCCCTCTTGAGCATGTATGCTTCCGCTACTTGTTCTACATCAGACTTCTTCCGCAACCGGCGAAACGCTTTGCCTCGTTCAGTTTCATCGCATTCCGACTTCGATGCCCCGGTTGCCGAAATTCAGTTGCCTTTGAATTTCGGGTGATCCCTCTTGAGCATGTATGCTTCCGCTCCTTGTTCTACATCAGACTTCTTCCGCAAACAGTGAAACGCTTTTACTCGCTGAGTTTCGCGGCATTCCAACTTCGATGCCCCGGTTTCCAAAATTCAGTTGCCTTTATATTTCGGGTGATCCCTCTTGAGCATGTATCCTTCTGCTACTTGTTCTACATCAGACTTCTTCCGCAAACAGCGAAACGCTTTGCCTCGTTGAGTTTCGCGGCATTCCGACTTCGATGCCCCGGTTGCCGAAATTCAGTTGCATTTGAATTTCCGGTGATCCCTCTTAAGCATGTATGCTTCCGCTACTTGTTCTACATCAGACTTCTTCCGCAAACGGCGAAACGCTTTGCCTCGTTCAGTTTCATCGCATTCCGACTTCGATGCCCCGGTTGCCGAAATTCAGTTGCCTTTGAATTTCAGGTGATCCCTCTTGAGCATGTATGCTTCTGCTACTTGGTCTACATCAAACTTCTTCCGCAAACAGCGAAACGCTTTCATTCGGTGAGTTTCGCGGCATTCCAACTTCGATGCCCCGGTTGCCGAAATTCAGTTGCCTTTGAATTGCGGGTGATCGCTCTTGAGCATGTATGCTTCCGCTACTTGTTCTACATCAGACTTCTTCCGCAAATGGCGAAATGCTTTGCCTAGTTGAGTTTCGCGGCATTCCGACTTCGATGCCCCAGTTGCCGAAATTCAGTTGCCTTTGAATTTCGGGTGATCCCTATTGAGCATGTATGCTTCTGCTACTTGTTCTACATCAGACATCTACCGCAAACAGCGAAAGCCTTTGCCTGGTTGAGTTTCGCGGCATTCCGACTACGATGACCGGTTGCCGAAATTCAGTTGCCTTTGAGTTTTGGGTGATCCCTCTTGAGCATGTATGCTTCCGCTACTTGTTCTAAATCAGACTTTCTCCCGCAAACGGCGAAACGCTTTGACTCGGTGAGTTTCGCGGCATTACGACTTCGATGCCCCGGTTGCCGAAATTCAGTTGCCTTTGTATTTCGGATGATCCCTCTTCAGCATGTATGCTTCCGCTACTTGTTCTACATCAGACTTCTTCCGCAAACGGCGTAACGCTTTGCCTCGTTCAGTTTCATCGCATTCCGACTTCGATGCCCCGGTTGCCGAAATTCAGTTGCCTTTGAATTCCGGGTGATCCCTCTTGAGTATGTATGCTTCCGCTCCTTGTTCTACATCAGACTTCTTCCGCAAACAGCGAAACGCTTTTACTCGCTGAGTTTCGCGGCATTCCCACTTCGATGCCCCGGTTGCCGAAATTTAGTTGCCTTTAGATTTCGGGTGATCCCTCTTGAGCATGTATGCTTCTGCTACTTGTTCTACATCAGACTTCTTCCGCAAACAGCGAAACGCTTTGACTCGGTGAGTTTCGCGGCATTCCCACTTCGATGCCCCGGTTGCCGAAATTCAGTTGCCTTTGAATTTCTGGTGATCCCTCTTGAGCATGTATGCTTCCGCTACTTGTTCTACATCAGACTTCTTCCGCAAACGGCGAAACGCTTTGCCTCGTTCAGTTTCATCGCATTCCGACTTCGATGCCCCGGTTGCCGAAATTCAGTTGCCTTTGAATTTCGGGTGATCCCTCTTGAGCATGTATGCTTCTGCTCCTTGTTCTACATCAGACTTCTTCCGCAAACAGCGAAACGCTTTGACTCGCTGAGTTTCGCGGCATTCCAACTTCGATGCCCCGGTTTCCGAAATTTAGTTGGCTTTATATTTCGGGTGATCCCTCTTTAGCATGTATACTTCTGCTACTTGTTCTACATCAGACTTCTTCCGCAAACAGCGAAACGCTTTGATTCGGTGAGTTTCGCGGCATTCCAACTTCGATGCCCCGGTTGCCGAAATTCAATTGCCTTTGAATTTCGGGTGATCCCTCTTGAGCATGTATGCTTCCGCTACTTGTTCTACATCAGACTTCTTCCGCAAACGGCGAAATGCTTTGCCTCGTTCAGTTTCATCGCATTCCGACTTTGATGCCCCGGTTGCCGAAATTCAGTTGCCTTTGAATTTCGGGTGATCCCTCTTGAGCATGTATGCTTCTTCTACTTGGTCTACATCAAACTTCTTTCGCAAACGGCGAAATGCTTTGCCTCGTTGAGTTTCGCGGCATTCCGACTTCGATGCCCCGGTTGCCGAAATTCAGTTGCCTTTGAATTGCGGGTGATCGCTCTTGAGCATGTATGCTTCCGCTACTTGTTCTACATCAGACTTCTTCCGCAAATGGCGAAATGCTTTGCCTAGTTGAGTTTCGCGGCATTCCGACTTCGATGCCCCAGTTGCCGAAATTCAGTTGCCTTTGAATTTCGGGTGATCCCTCTTGAGCATGTATGCTTCTGCTACTTGTTCTACATCAGACATCTTCCGCAAACGGCGAAAGCCTTTGCCTGGTTGAGTTTCGCGGCATTCCGACTACGATGACCGGTTGCCGAAATTCAGTTGCCTTTGAGTTTCGGGTGATCCCTCTTGAGCATGTATGCTTCCGCTACTTGTTCTAAATCAGACTTTCTCCCGCAAACGGCGAAACGCTTTGACTCGGTGAGTTTCGCGGCATTACGACTTCGATGCCCCGGTTGCCGAAATTCAGTTGCCTTTGTATTTCGGGTGATCCCTCTTGAGCATGTATGCTTCCGCTACTTGTTCTAAATCAGACTTTCTCCCGCAAACAGCGAAACGCTTTGACTCGGTGAGTTTCGCGGCATTACGACTTCGATGCCCCGGTTGCCGAAATTCAGTTTCCTTTGAATTTCGGGTGATCCCTCTTGAGCATGTATTCTTCTGCTACTTGTTCTACATCAGACGTCTTCCGCAAACAGCGAAACGCTTTCACTCGGTGAGTTTCGCGGCATTCCGACTTCGATGCCCCGGTTTCCGAAATGCAGTTGCCTTTGAATTTCGGGTGATCGCTCTTGAGCATGTATGCTTCTGCTACTTGTTCTACATCAGACTTCTTTCGCAAATGGCGAAATACTTTGCCTCGTTCAGTTTCGCGGCATTCCGACTTCGATGCCCCGGTTGCCGAAATTCAGTTGCCTTTGAATTTCCGGTGATCCCTCTTGACCATGTGTGCTTCTTCTACTTGTTCTACATCAGACTTGTTCCGCAAACGGCGAAACGCTTTGCCTCGATGAGTTTCGTGGCATTCCGACTTCGATGCCCCGGTTGCCGAAATTCAGTTTCCTTTGAATTTCGGCTGATCCCTCTTGAGCATGTATTCTTCTGCTATTTGTTCTACATCAGACATCTTCCGCAAACGGCGAAAGCCTTTGCCTGGTTGAGTTTCGCGGCATTCCGACTACGATGACCGGTTGCCGAAATTCAGTTGTCTTTGAGTTTCGGGTGATCCCTCTTGAGCATGTATGCTTCCGCTACTTGTTCTAAATCAGACTTTCTCCCGCAAACGGCGAAACGCTTTGACTCGGTGAGTTTCGCGGCATTACGACTTCGATGCCCCGGTTGCCGAAATTCAGTTGCCTTTGTATTTCGGGTGATCCCTCTTGAGCATGTATGCTTCTGCTACTTGTTCTACATCAGACTTCTTTCGCAAACGTCGAAATGCTTTGCCTCGTTCAGTTTCGCGGCATTCCGACTTCGATGCCCCGGTTGCCGAAATTCAGTTGCCTTTGAATTTCCGGTGATCCCTCTTGACCATGTGTGCTTCTGTTACTTGTTCTACATCAGACTTGTTCCGCAAACGGCGAAACGCTTTGCCTCGATGAGTTTCGTGGCATTCCGACTTCGATGCCCCGGTTGCCGAAATTCAGTTTCCTTTGAATTTCGGCTGATCCCTCTTGAGCATGTATTCTTCTGCTACTTGTTCTACATCAGACATCTTCCGCAAACGGCGAAAGCCTTTGCCTGGTTGAGTTTCGCGGCATTACGACTTCGATGCCCCGGTTTCCGAAATTCAATTGCCTTTGACTTTCGGGTGATCCCTCTTGAGCATGTATGCTTCTGCTACTTGTTCTACATCAGATTTCTTCCGCAAACGGCGAAATGCTTTGACTCAGTGAGTTTCGAGGCATTCCGACTTCGATGACCGGTTGCCGAAATTCAGTTGCCTTTGAGTTTCGGGTGATCCCTCTTGAGCATGTATGCTTCCGCTACTTGTTCTAAATCAAACTTTCTCCCCCAAACGGCGAAACGCTTTGACTCGGTGAGTTTCGCGGCATTACGACTTCGATGCCCCGGTTTCTGAAATTCAATTGCCTTTGAATTTCGGGTGATCCCTCTTGAGCATGTATGCTTCTGCTACTTGTTCTACATTAGACTTTCTCCCGCAAATGGCGAAACGCTTTGACTCGGTGAGTTTAGCGGCATTACGACTTCGATGCCCCGGTTGCCGAAATTCAGTTGCCTTTGAAATTCGGGTGATCCCTCTTGAGCATGTATGCTTCCGCTACTTGTTCTACATCAGACTTCTTCCGCAAACGGCGAAACGTTTTTCCTCGTTGAGTTTCGCGGCATTCCGACTTCGATGCCCCGGTTGCCGAAATTCAATTGCCTTTGTATTTCGGGTGATCCCTCTTGAGCATGTATGCTTCTGCTACTTGTTCTACATCAGACTTCTTCCGCAAACGGCGAAATGCTGTGACTCAGTGAGTTCCGAGGCATTCCGACTTCGATGCCCCGATTTCTGAAATTCAGTTGCCTTTGAATTTCGGGTGATCCCTCTTGAGCATGTATGCTTCTGCTACTTGTTCTACATCAGACATCTTCCGCAAACGGCGAAAGCCTTTGCTTGGTTGAGTTTCGCGGCATTCCGACTACGATGACCGGTTGCCGAAATTCATTTGCCTTTGAGTTTCGGGTGATCCCTCTTGAGCATGTATGCTTCCGCTACTTGTTCTAAATCAAACTTTCTCCCCCAAACGGCGAAACGCTTTGACTCGGTGAGTTTCGCGGCATTACGACTTCGATGCCCCGGTTGCCGAAATTCAATTGCCTTTGAATTTCGGCTGATCCCTCTTGAGCATGTATGCTTCTGCTACTTGTTCTACATCAGACTTCTTCCGCAAACGGCGAAATGCTTTGACTCAGTGAGTTTCGAGGCATTCCGACTTCGATGCCCCGGTTTCTGAAATTCAGTTGCCTTTGAATTTCGGGTGATCCCTCTTGAGCATGTATGCTTCTGCTACTTGTTCTACATCAGACATCTTCCGCAAACGGCGAAAGCCTTTGCCTGGTTGAGTTTCGTGGCATTCCGACTACGATGACCGGTTGCCGAAATTCAGTTGCCTTTGAGTTTCGGGTGATCCCTCTTGAGCATGTATGCTTCCGCTACTTGTTCTAAATCAAACTTTCTCCCCCAAACGGCGAAACGCTTTGACTCGGTGAGTTTCGCGGCATTACGACTTCGATGCCCGGTTGCCGAAATTCAATTGCCTTTGAATTTCGGCTGATCCCTCTTGAGCATGTATGCTTCTGCTACTTGTTCTACATCCGACTTCTTCCGCAAACGGCGAAATGCTTTGACTCAGTGAGTTTCGAGGCATTCCGACTTCGATGCCCCGGTTTCTGAAATTCAGTTGCCTTTGAATTTCGGGTGATCCCTCTTGAGCATGTATGCTTCTGCTACTTGTTCTACATCAGACATCTTCCGCAAACGGCGAAAGCCTTTGCTTGGTTGAGTTTCGCGGCATTCCGACTACGATGACCGGTTGCCGAAATTCAGTTGCCTTTGAGTTTCGGGTGATCCCTCTTGAGCATGTATGCTTCCGCTACTTGTTCTAAATCAAACTTTCTCCCCCAAACGGCGAAACGCTTTGACTCGGTGAGTTTCGCGGCATTACGACTTCGATGCCCCGGTTGCCGAAATTCAATTGCCTTTGAATTTCGGCTGATCCCTCTTGAGCATGTATGCTTCTGCTACTTGTTCTACATCAGACTTCTTCCGCAAACGGCGAAATGCTTTGACTCAGTGAGTTTCGAGGCATTCCGACTTCGATGCCCCGGTTTCTGAAATTCAGTTGCCTTTGAATTTCGGGTGATCCCTCTTGAGCATGTATGCTTCTGCTACTTGTTCTACATCAGACATCTTCCGCAAACGGCGAAAGCCTTTGCCTGGTTGAGTTTCGTGGCATTCCGACTACGATGACCGGTTGCCGAAATTCAGTTGCCTTTGAGTTTCGGGTGATCCCTCTTGAGCATGTATGCTTCCGCTACTTGTTCTAAATCAAACTTTCTCCCCCAAACGGCGAAACGCTTTGACTCGTTGAGTTTCGCGGCATTACGACTTCGATGCCCCGGTTGCCGAAATTCAATTGCCTTTGAATTTCGGCTGATCCCTCTTGATCATGTATGCTTCTGCTACTTGTTCTACATCAGACTTCTTCCGCAAACGGCGAAATGCTTTGACTCAGTGAGTTTCAAGGCATTCCGACTTCGATGCCCCGGTTTCCGAAATTCAGTTGCCTTTGAATTTCGGGTGATCCCTCTTGAGCATGTATGCTTCTGCTACTTGTTCTACATCAGACATCTTCCGCAAACGGCGAAAGCCTTTGCCTGGTTGAGTTTCGTGGCATTCCGACTACGATGACCGGTTGCCGAAATTCAGTTGCCTTTGAGTTTCGGGTGATCCCTCTTGAGCATGTATGCTTCCGCTACTTGTTCTAAATCAAACTTTCTCCCCCAAACGGCGAAACGCTTTGACTCGGTGAGTTTCGCGGCATTACGACTTCGATGCCCCGGTTGCCGAAATTCAATTGCCTTTGAATTTCGGCTGATCCCTCTTGAGCATGTATGCTTCTGCTACTTGTTCTACATCCGACTTCTTCCGCAAACGGCGAAATGCTTTGACTCAGTGAGTTTCGAGGCATTCCGACTTCGATGCCCCGGTTTCTGAAATTCAGTTGCCTTTGAATTTCGGGTGATCCCTCTTGAGCCTGTATGCTTCTGCTACTTGTTCTACATCAGACTTCTTTCGCAAACGGCGAAATGCTTTGCCTCGTTCAGTTTCGCGGCATTCCGACTTCGATGCCCCGGTTGCCGAAATTCAGTTGCCTTTGAATTTCCGGTGATCCCTCTTGACCATGTGTGCTTCTGCTACTTGTTCTACATCAGACTTGTTCCGCAAACGGCGAAACGCTTTGCCTCAGTGAGTTTCAAGGCATTCCGACTTCGATGCCCCGGTTTCCGAAATTCAGTTGCCTTTGAAATTCGGGTGATCCCTCTTGAGCATGTATGCTTCCGCTACTTGTTCTACATCAAACTTCTTCCGCAAACGGCGAAACGCTTTTCCTCGTTGAGTTTCGCGGCATTCCGACTTCGATGCCCCGGTTGCCGAAATTCAATTGCCTTTGAAATTCGGGTGATCCCTCTTGAGCATGTATGCTTCCGCTACTTGTTCTAAATCAAACTTTCTCCCCCAAACGGCGAAACGCTTTGACTCGGTGAGTTTCGCGGCATTACGACTTCGATGCCCCGGTTGCCGAAATTCAATTGCCTTTGAATTTCGGCTGATCCCTCTTGATCATGTATGCTTCTGCTACTTGTTCTACATCAGACTTCTTCCGCAAACGGCGAAATGCTTTGACTCAGTGAGTTTCAAGGCATTCCGACTTCGATGCCCTGGTTTCCGAAATTCAGTTGCCTTTGAATTTCGGGTGATCCCTCTTGAGCATGTATGCTTCTGCTACTTGTTCTACATCAGACATCTTCCGCAAACGGCGAAAGCCTTTGCCTGGTTGAGTTTCGTGGCATTCCGACTACGATGACCGGTTGCCGAAATTCAGTTGCCTTTGAGTTTCGGGTGATCCCTCTTGAGCATGTATGCTTCCGCTACTTGTTCTAAATCAAACTTTCTCCCCCAAACGGCGAAACGCTTTGACTCGGTGAGTTTCGCGGCATTACGACTTCGATGCCCCGGTTGCCGAAATTCAATTGCCTTTGAATTTCGGCTGATCCCTCTTGAGCATGTATGCTTCTGCTACTTGTTCTACATCAGACTTCTTCCGCAAACGGCGAAATGCTTTGACTCAGTGAGTTTCGAGGCATTCCGACTTCGATGCCCCGGTTTCCGAAATTCAGTTGCCTTTGAAATTCGGGTGATCCCTCTTGAGCATGTATGCTTCCGCTACTTGTTCTACATCAAACTTCTTCCGCAAACGGCGAAACGCTTTTCCTCGTTGAGTTTCGCGGCATTCCGACTTCGATGCCCCGGTTGCCGAAATTCAATTGCCTTTGTATTTCGGGTGATCCCTCTTGAGCATGTATGCTTCTGCTACTTGTTCTACATCAGACTTCTTCCGCAAACGGCGAAATGCTGTGACTCAGTGAGTTCCGAGGCATTCCGACTTCGATGCCCCGATTTCCGAAATTCAGTTGCCTTTGAATTTCGGGTGATCCCTCTTGAGCATGTATGCTTCTGCTACTTGTTCTACATCAGACATCTTCCGCAAACGGCGAAAGCCTTTGCCTGGTTGAGTTTCGTGGCATTCCGACTACGATGACCGGTTGCCGAAATTCAGTTGCCTTTGAGTTTCGGGTGATCCCTCTTGAGCATGTATGCTTCCGCTACTTGTTCTAAATCAAACTTTCTCCCCCAAACGGCGAAACGCTTTGACTCGGTGAGTTTCGCGGCATTACGACTTCGATGCCCCGGTTGCCGAAATTCAATTGCCTTTGAATTTCGGCTGATCCCTCTTGAGCATGTATGCTTCTGCTACTTGTTCTACATCAGACTTCTTCCGCAAACGGCGAAATGCTTTGACTCAGTGAGTTTCGAGGCATTCCGACTTCGATGCCCCGGTTTCCGAAATTCAGTTGCCTTTGAAATTCGGGTGATCCCTCTTGAGCATGTATGCTTCCGCTACTTGTTCTACATCAAACTTCTTCCGCAAACGGCGAAACGCTTTTCCTCGTTGAGTTTCGCGGCATTCCGACTTCGATGCCCCGGTTGCCGAAATTCAATTGCCTTTGTATTTCGGGTGATCCCTCTTGAGCATGTATGCTTCTGCTACTTGTTCTACATCAGACTTCTTCCGCAAACGGCAAAATGCTGTGACTCAGTGAGTTCCGAGGCATTCCGACTTCGATGCCCCGATTTCCGAAATTCAGTTGCCTTTGAATTTCGGGTGATCCCTCTTGAGCATGTATGCTTCTGCTACTTGTTCTACATCAGACATCTTCCGCAAACGGCGAAAGCCTTTGCGTGGTTGAGTTTCGCGGCATTCCGACTTCGATGCCCCGGTTGCCGAAATTCAGTTGCCTTTGAGTTTCGGGTGATCCCTCTTGAGCATGTATGCTTCCGCTACTTGTTCTAAATCAAACTTTCTCCCCCAAACGGCGAAACGCTTTGACTCGGTGAGTTTCGCGGCATTACGACTTCGATGCCCCGGTTTCTGAAATTCAATTGCCTTTGAATTTCGGGTGATCCCTCTTGAGCATGTATGCTTCTGCTACTTGTTCTACATTAGACTTTCTCCCGCAAATGGCGAAACGCTTTGACTCGGTGAGTTTAGCGGCATTACGACTTCGATGCCCCGGTTGCCGAAATTCAGTTGCCTTTGAAATTCGGGTGATCCCTCTTGAGCATGTATGCTTCCGCTACTTGTTCTACATCAGACTTCTTCCGCAAACGGCGAAACGCTTTTCCTCGTTGAGTTTCGCGGCATTCCGACTTCGATGCCCCGGTTGCCGAAATTCAATTGCCTTTGTATTTCGGGTGATCCCTCTTGAGCATGTATGCTTCTGCTACTTGTGCTACATCAGACTTCTTCCGCAAACGGCGAAATGCTGTGACTCAGTGAGTTCCGAGGCATTCTGACTTCGATGCCCCGATTTCCGAAATTCAGTTGCCTTTGAATTTCGGGTGATCCCTCTTGAGCATGTATGCTTCTGCTACTTGTTCTACATCAGACATCTTCCGCAAACGGCGAAAGCCTTTGCTTGGTTGAGTTTCGCGGCATTCCGACTACGATGACCGGTTGCCGAAATTCAGTTGCCTTTGACTTTCGGGTGATCCCTCTTGAGCATGTATGCTTCCGCTACTTGTTCTAAATCAAACTTTCTCCCCCAAACGGCGAAACGCTTTGACTCGGTGAGTTTCGCGGCATTACGACTTCGATGCCCCGGTTGCCGAAATTCATTTGCCTTTGAATTTCGGCTGATCCCTCTTGAGCATGTATGCTTCTGCTACTTGTTCTATATCAGACTTCTTCCGCAAACGGCGAAATGCTTTGACTCAATGAGTTTCGAGGCATTCCGACTTCGATGCCCCGGTTTCTGAAATTCAGTTGCCTTTGAATTTCGGGTGATCCCTCTTGAGCATGTATGCTTCTGCTACTTGTTCTACATCAGACATCTTCCGCAAACGGCGAAAGCCTTTGCCTGGTTGAGTTTCGCGGCATTCCGACTACGATGACCGGTTGCCGAAATTCAGTTGCCTTTGAGTTTCGGGTGATCCCTCTTGAGCATGTATGCTTCCGCTACTTGTTCTAAATCAGACTTTCTCCCGCAAACGGCGAAACGCTTTGACTTGGTGAGTTTAGCGGCATTACGACTTCGATGCCGCGGTTGCCGAAATTCAGTTGCCTTTGAATTTCGGGTGATCCCTCTTGAGCATGTATGCTGCTGCTACTTGTTCTACATCAAACATCTTTCGCAAACGGTGAAAGCCTTTGCCTAGTTGAGTTTCGCGGCATTCCGACTTCGATGACCGGTTGCCGAAATTCAGTTGCCTTTGAGTTTCGGGTGATCCCTCTTGAGGATGTATGCTTCCGCTACTTGTTCTAAATCAGACTTTCTCCCGCAAACGGCGAAACGCTTTGACTCGGTGAGTTTCGCGGCATTACGACTTCGATGCCCCGGTCGCCGAAATTCAATTGCCTTTGAATTTCGGGTGATCCCTCTTGAGCATGTATGCTTCTGCTACTTGTTCTACATCAGACTTCTTCCGCAAACGGCGAAATGCTTTGACTCAGTGAGTTTCGAGGCATTCCGACTTCGATGCCCCGGTTTCTGAAATTCAGTTGCCTTTGAATTTCGGGTGATCCCTCTTGAGCATGTATGCTTCTGCTACTTGTTCTACATCAGACTTCTTTCGCAAATGGCGAAATGCTTTACGTCGTTCAGTTTCGCGGCATTCCGACTTCGATGCCCCGGTTGCCGAAATTTAGTTGCCTTTGAATTTCCGGTGATCCCTCTTGACCATGTGTGCTTCTGCTACTTGTTCTACATCAGACTTGTTCCGCAAACGGCGAAATGCTTTGACTCGATGAGTTTCGTGGCATTCCGACTTCGATGCCCCGGTTGCCGAAATTCAGTTGCCTTTGAATTTCGGCTGATTCCTCTTGAGCATGTATTCTTCTGCTACTTGTTCTACATCAGACTTCTTCCGCAAACGGCGAAACGCTTTCACTCGGTGAGTTTCATGGCATTCCGACTTCGATGCCCCGGTTGCCGAAATTCAGTTGCCTTTGAATTTCGGGTGATCCCTCTTGAGCATGTATGCTTCTGCTACTTGTTCTATATCAGACTTCTTCCGCAAACGGCGAAATGCTTTGACTCAATGAGTTTCGAGGCATTCCGACTTCGATGCCCCGGTTTCTGAAATTCAGTTGCCTTTGAATTTCGGGTGATCCCTCTTGAGCATGTATGCTTCCGCTACTTGTTCTAAATCAAACTTTCTCCCGCAAACGGCGAAACGCTTTGACTCGGTGAGTTTCGCGGCATTACGACTTCGATGCCCCGGTTTCCGAAATTCAGTTGCCTTTGAATTTCGGCTGATCCCTCTTGAGCATGTATGCTTCTGCTACTTGTTCTATATCAGACTTCTTCCGCAAACGGCGAAATGCTTTGACTCAATGAGTTTCGAGGCATTCCGACTTCGATGCCCCGGTTTCTGAAATTCAGTTGCCTTTGAATTTCGGGTGATCCCTCTTGAGCATGTATGCTTCTGCTACTTGTTCTACATCAGACATCTTCCGCAAACGGCGAAAGCCTTTGCCTGGTTGAGTTTTGCGGCATTCCGACTACGATGACCGGTTGCCAAAATTCAGTTGCCTTTGAGTTTCGGGTGATCCCTCTTGAGCATGTATGCTTCCGCTACTTGTTCTAAATCAGACTTTCTCCCGCAAACGGCGAAACGCTTTGACTTGGTGAGTTTAGCGGCATTACGACTTCGATGCCCCGGTTGCCGAAATTCAGTTGCCTTTGAATTTCGGGTGATCCCTCTTGAGCATGTATGCTGCTGCTACTTGTTCTACATCAAACATCTTTCGCAAACGGTGAAAGCCTTTGCCTAGTTGAGTTTCGCGGCATTCCGACTTCGATGACCGGTTGCCGAAATTCAGTTGCCTTTGAGTTTCGGGTGATCCCTCTTGAGGATGTATGCTTCCGCTACTTGTTCTAAATCAGACTTTCTCCCGCAAACGGCGAAACGCTTTGACTCGGTGAGTTTCGCGGCATTACGACTTCGATGCCCCGGTCGCCGAAATTCAATTGCCTTTGAATTTCGGGTGATCCCTCTTGAGCATGTATGCTTCTGCTACTTGTTCTACATCAGACTTCTTCCGCAAACGGCGAAATGCTTTGACTCAGTGAGTTTCGAGGCATTCCGACTTCGATGCCCCGGTTTCTGAAATTCAGTTGCCTTTGAATTTCGGGTGATCCCTCTTGAGCATGTATGCTTCTGCTACTTGTTCTACATCAGACTTCTTTCGCAAACGGCGAAATGCTTTACGTCGTTCAGTTTCGCGGCATTCCGACTTCGATGCCCCGGTTGCCGAAATTCAGTTGCCTTTGAATTTCCGGTGATCCCTCTTGACCATGTGTGCTTCTACTACTTGTTCTACATCAGACTTGTTCCGCAAACGGCGAAACGCTTTGACTCGATGAGTTTCGTGGCATTCCGACTTCGATGCCCCGGTTGCCGAAATTCAGTTGCCTTTGAATTTCGGCTGATTCCTCTTGAGCATGTATTCTTCTGCTACTTGTTCTACATCAGACTTCTTCCGCAAACGGCGAAACGCTTTCACTCGGTGAGTTTCATGGCATTCCGACTTCGATGCCCCGGTTGCCGAAATTCAGTTGCCTTTGAATTTCGGGTGATCCCTCTTGAGCATGTATGCTTCTGCTACTTGTTCTACATCAGACGTCTTCCGCAAACGGCGAAAGCCTTTGCTTGGTTGAGTTTCGCGGCATTCCGACTTCGATGCCCCGGTTGCCGAAATTCAGTTGCCTTTGAGTTTCGGGTGATCTCTCTTGAGCATGTATGCTTCCGCTACTTGTTCTAAATCAAACTTTCTCCCGCAAACGGCGAAACGCTTTGACTCGGTGAGTTTCGCGGCATTACGACTTCGATGCCCCGGTTTCCGAAATTCAGTTGCCTTTGAATTTCGGGTGATCCCTCTTGAGCATGTATGCTTCTGCTACTTGTTCTACATCAGACGTCTTCCGCAAACGGCGAAAGCCTTTGCCTGGTTGAGTTTCGCGGCATTCCGACTTCGATGCCCCGGTTGCCGAAATTCAGTTGCCTTTGAGTTTCGGGTGATCCCTCTTGAGCATGTATGCTTCCGCTACTTGTTCTAAATCAAACTTTCTCCCGCAAACGGCGAAACGCTTTGACTCGGTGAGTTTCGCGGCATTACGACTTCGATGCCCCGGTTGCCGAAATTCAGTTGCCTTTGAATTTCGGCTGATCCCTCTTGACCATGTATGCTTCTGCTACTTGTTCTACATCAGACTTCTTCCGCAAACGGCGAAATGCTTTGACTCAGTGAGTTTCGAGGCATTCCGACTTCGATGCCCCGGTTTCCGAAATGCAGTTGCCTGTGAATTTCGGGTGATCCCTCTTGAGCATGTATGCTTCTGCTACTTGTTCTACATCAGACTTCTTTCGCAAACGGCGAAATGCTTTACCTCATTCAGTTTCGCGGCATTCCGACTTCGATGCCCCGGTTGCCGAAATTCAGTTGCCTTTGAATTTCCGGTGATGCCTCTTGACCATGTATGCTTCTGCTACTTGTTCTACATCAGACTTGTTCCGCAAACGGCGAAACGCTTTGACTCGATGAGTTTCGTGGCATTCCGACTTCGATGCACCGGTTGCCGAAATTCAGTTGCCTTTGAATTTCGGCTGATCCCTCTTGAGCATGTATTCTTCTGCTACTTGTTCTACATCAGACGTCTTCCGCAAACGGCGAAACGCTTTCACTCGGTGAGTTTCATGGCATTCCGACTTCGATGCCCCGGTTGCCGAAATTCAGTTGCCTTTGAATTTCGGGTGATCCCTCTTGAGCATCCATGCTTCTGCTACTTGTTCTACATCAGACGTCTTCCGCAAACGGCGAAAGCCTTTGCCTGGTTGAGTTTCGCGGCATTCCGACTTCGATGCCCCGGTTGCCGAAATTCAGTTGCCTTTGAGTTTCGGGTGATCCCTCTTGAGCATGTATGCTTCCGCTACTTGTTCTAAATCAAACTTTCTCCCGCAAACGGCGAAACGCTTTGACTCGGTGAGTTTCGCGGCATTACGACTTCGATGCCCCGGTTTCCGAAATTCAATTGCCTTTGAATTTCGGGTGATCCCTCTTGAGCATGTATGCTTCTGCTACTTGTTCTACATTAGACTTTCTCCCGCAAACGGCGAAACGCTTTGCCGCGGTGAGTTTAGCGGCATTACGACTTCGATGCCCCGGTTTCCGATATTCAGTTGCCTTTGAATTTCGGGTGATCCCTCTTGAGCATGTATACTTCTGCTACTTGTTCTACATCAGACTTGTTCCGCAAACGGCGAAATCCTGTGACTCAGTGAGTTTCGAGGCATTCCGACTTCGATGCCCCGGTTTCCGATATTCAGTTGCCTTTGAATTTCGGGTGATCCCTCTTGAGCATGTATGCTTCCGCTACTTGTTCTACATCAGACTTCTTTCGCAAACTGCGAAACGCTTTGCCTGGTTCAGTTTCGCGGCATTCTGACTTCGATGCCCCGGTTGCCGAAATTCAGTTGCCTTTGAATTTCCGGTGATCCCTCTTGACGATGTGTGCTTCTGCTACTTGTTCTACATCAGACTTGTTCTGCAAACGGCGAAACGCTTTGACTCGCTAAGTTTCGCGGCATTCCGACTACAATGACCGGTTGCCGAAATTCAGTTGCCTTTGAGTTTCGGGTGATCCCTCTTGAGCATGTATGCTTCTGCTACTTGTTCTAAATCAGACTTTCTCCCGCAAACGGCGAAACGCTTTGACTCGGTGAGTTTCGCGGCATTATGACTTCGATGCCCCGGTTGCCGAAATTCAGTTGCCTTTGTATTTCGGGTGATCCCTCTTGAGCATGTATGCTTCCGCTACTTGTTCTAAATCAAACTTTCTCCCGCAAACGGCGTTACGAGTCGGTGAGTTTCGCGGCATTACGACTTCGATGACCGGTTGCCGAAATTCAGTTGCCTTTGAGTTTCGGGTGATCCCTCTTGAGCATGTATGCTTCCTCTACTTGTTCTAAATCAGACTTTCTCCCGCAAACGGCGAAACGCTTTGATTCGGTGAGTATCGCGGCATTACGACTTCGATGCCCCGGTTTCCGAAATTCAGTTGCTTTTGAATTTCGGCTGATCCCTCTTGAGCATGTATGCTTCTGCTACTTGTTCTACATCAGACTTCTTCCGCAAACGGCGAAATGCTTTGACTCAGTGAGTTTCGAGGCATTCCGACTTCGATGCCCCGGTTTCCGAAATTCAGTTGCCTTTGAATTTCTGGTGATCCCTCTTGAGCATGTATGCTTCTGCTACTTGTTCTACATCAGACTTCTTTCGCAAACGGCGAAATGCTTTACCTCGTTCAGTTTCGCGGCATTCCGACTTCGATGCCCCGGTTGCCGAAATTCAGTTGCCTTTGAATTTCCGGTGATCCCTCTTGACCATGTGTGCTTCTACTACTTGTTCTACATCAGACTTATTCCGCAAACGGCGAAACGCTTTGACTCGATGAGTTTCGTGGCATTCCGACTTCGATGCCCCGGTTGCCGAAATTCAGTTGCCTTGAATTTCGGCTGATCCCTCTTGAGCATGTATTCTTCTGCTACTTGTTCTACATCAGACGTCTTCCGCAAACGGCGAAACGCTTTCACTCGGTGAGTTTCATGGCATTCCGACTTCGATGCCCCGGTTGCCGAAATTCAGTTGCCTTTGAATTTCGGGTGATCCCTCTTGAGCATGTATGCTTGCGCTACTTGTTCTACATCAGACTTCTTCCGCAAACGGCGAAACGCTTTGCCTTGTTGAGTTTCGCAGCATTCCGACTTCGATGCCCCGGTTTCCGAAATTCAATTGCCTTTGTATTTCGGGTGATCCCTCTTGAGCATGTATAGTTCTGCTACTTGTTCTACATCAGACTTGTTCCGCAAACGGCGAAATGCTGTGACTCAGTGAGTTTCGAGGCATTCCGACTTCGATGCCCCGGTTTCCGATATTCAGTTGCCTTTGAATTTCGGGTGATCCCTCTTGAGCATGTATGCTTCCGCTACTTGTTCTACATCAGACTTCTTTCGCAAACGGCGAAACGCTTTGCCTCGTTCAGTTTCGCGGCATTCCGACTTCGATGCCCCGGTTGCCGAAATTCAGTTGCCTTTGAATTTCGGGTGATCCCTCTTGAGCATGTATGCTTCTGCTACTTGTTCTACATCAGACGTCTTCCGCAAACGGCGAAAGCCTTTGCCTGGTTGAGTTTCGCAGCATTCTGACTTCGATGCCCCGGTTGCCGAAATTCAGTTGCCTTTGAATTTCGGGTGATCCCTCTTGAGCATGTATGCTTCCGCTACTTGTTCTACATCAGACTTCTTCCGCAAACGGCGAAAAGCTTTGACTCGGTGAGTTTCGCGGCATTCCGACTTCGATGCCCCGGTTGCCGAAATTCAGTTGCCTTTGAGTTTCGGGTGATCCCTCTTGAGCATGTATGCTTCCGCTACTTGTTCTACATCAGACATCTTCCGCAAACGGCTAAAGCCTTTGCCTGGTTGAGTTTCGCGGCATTCCGACTTCGATGCCCTGGTTGCCGAAATTCAGTTGCCTTTGAGTTTCGGGTGATCCCTCTTGAGCATGTATGCTTCCGCTACTTGGTCTACATCAAACTTCTTCCGTAAACGGCGAAACGCTTTGACTCGTTGAGTTTCACGGCATTCCAACTTCCATGCCCCGGTTGCCGAAATTCAGTTGCCTTTGAATTTCGGGTGATCCCTCTTGAGCATGTATGCTTCTGCTACTTGGTCTACATCAAACTTCTTCCGTAAACGGCGAAACGCTTTGACTCGTTGAGTTTCGCGGCATTCCGACTTCGATGCCCCGGTTGCCGAAATTCAGTTGCCTTTCAATTTTGGGTGATCCCTCTTGAGCATGTATGCTGCTGCTACTTGTTCTACATCAGACTTGTTCTGCAAACGGCGAAACGCTTTGCCTCGTTCAGTTTCGCGGCATTACGACTTCAGTGCCCCGGTTGCCGAAATTCAGTTGCCTTTGAATTTCCGGTGATCCGTCTTGAGCATGTATGCTTCTGCTACTTGTTGTACATCAGACTTCTTCTTCAAACGGCGAAACGCTTTTCTCAGTGAGTTTCGCGGCATTCCGACTTCGATGCCCCTATTGCCGAACTTCAGTTCGGGTGATCCCTCTTGAGAATGTATGCTTCTACTACTTGGTCTACATCAAACTTCTTCCGTAAACGGCGAAACGTTTTGACTCGTTGAGTTTCGCGGCATTCCGACTTCGATGCCCCGGTTGCCGAAATTCAGTTGCCTTTGAATTTTGGGTGATCCCTCTTGAGCATGTATGCTGCTGCTACTTGTACTACATCAGACTTGTTCCGCAAACGGCGAAACGCTTTGCCACGTTCAGTTTCGCGGCATTACGACTTCGGTGCCCCGGTTGCCGAAATTCAGTTGCCTTTCAATTTCGGGTGATCCCTCTTGAGCATGTATGCTTCTGCTACTTGTTCTACATCAGACTTCTTCCGCAAACAACGAAATGCTTTGACTCAGTGAGTTTCGCGGCATTCCGACTTCGATGCCCCGGTTTTCGAAATTCAGTTGCCTTTGAATTTCGGGTGATCCCTCTTGAGCATGTATGCTTCCGCTACTTGTTCTAAATCAGACTTTCTCCCGCAAATGGCGAAACGCTTTGCCACGTTGAGTTTCGCGGCATTCCGACTTCGATGCCCCGGTTGCCGAAATTCAGTTGTCTTTGAATTTCAGGTGATCCCTCTTGAGCATGTATGCTTCCGCTACTTGTTCTACATCAGACTTCTTTCTCAAACAGCGAAACGTTTTGCCTCGTTCAGTTTCGCGGCATTCCGACTTCGATGCCCCGGTTGCCGAAATTCAGTTGCCTTTGAATTTCCGGTGATCCCTCTTGAGCATGTATGCTTCCGCTACTTGGTCTACATCAAACTTCTTCCGTAAACGGCGAAACGCTTTGACTCGTTGAGTTTCGCGGCATTCCGACTTCGATGCCCCGGTTGCCGAAATTCAGTTCGGGTGATCCCTCTTGAGCATGTATGCTTCTACTACTTGGTCTACATCAAACTTCTTCCGTAAACAGCGAAACGCTTTGACTCGTTGAGTTTCGCGGCATTCCGACTTCGATGCCCCGGTTGCCGAAATTCAGTTGCCTTTGAATTTCCGGTGATCCCTCTTGAGCATCTTGTTATACATCAGGCTTCTTCCGCAAACGGCGAAACGCTTTGACTCGGTGAGTTATTGGAATGATTGTGAAATCAATGCAAATTAAGTTAGGATCCAATCGATATCACAAATAAAAATCATTGCAAGCATATTTCAATTATTTGGATGTACTGTGCCCAGTCTGTTCTAAATGGAATCTTAATTTCATCCACACAAAAAATAAAGGAATCCAAACTTATTGATGGTATCTAAATGACCAATAATTTAGAGTTTATAGTATCGTACTTGAATACTCAATTAGTACAGTGCTTTCAGCTGTCAACATCTAAACGAAAACTATACCAGTGTTGTCTTCGGCATTGGTCGTTAAAAAAATCTTCCCAGGTACCGGCTGGTTCGTCTCGGTTTTAATTAGAAAATTAAATTAAATCGAATTATTTGTTAAAAAAATGAATTCCATTGTAATGATATTCTTTAGTTTTGTTAGTAGTTATTTCACCAACGCGGGATGAATAATTTATATTTTAGGAAAAAAAATAAACATGCAAGCTTTCCTAATATGTTTTTTATAAAAGAAAAATAATTATAATTATAAATTAAAAAAACTTATGCATGTATTATTTAAATAAATTGATTTAAGCAAATAAATACAAAAAAATAAAATGTTAACGCATCTATTAGACTTACTTCACTGCAAGTCAAATATATTTTTTATAACGCAACAAGTAAAACACTATTTTTTTAGTCTTTGTATAATAATTTTTCATTAAAAAAAGTGTAAAGAGTGAGAGAGAGTAAAATTAGAAAAACAAATTACAAAAGAATTAAGATAAAAACAAAGAGATTGACATAAATAAGGTAGTGTGGAGTGATAAATATTCCAAGTGTAAAGAATTAAAAATAATAATTTTTTTTCCAAAACAAAAGTGTAAAGGAAAAAAAAACAAAAAAAATAAATATTTCAAAAGAATGAAGATAGGAATAGACAAATGTGATAAATAGTCAAAGGATAAAGTGAAAAATATAACAAGTATAAAGAAGAAAAAGGGAAAAAAATCTAAAAATTATTATAAAAATAAAATTACATATTTATCATCATTTCAGTAACAAAATTGGAAAAATTCACAGTTATGCCATTTCTATAGTGAAATATTTTAAAGAGGTAGAAAAATAAAACAGTGTTGCAATTGCTACACTAAAACACTATTTTCTTAGTCTTTGTATAATAATTTATAAAAAAAAAAGCATAAAGAAAAAAATTACAAAAGAATGAAGATAAGAACAAAAAAAATGGCATAAGTAAGTCAAGTGTATAGTGATAAATATTTCAAGTATAAAGAATAAAAAATATTTTTTTTCCAAATAAAAGTGTAAAGAAAAAAAATACAACTAAAACAAAACATTATAAAAGCATGAAGATAAGAGAAAAAGTGTAAAAAAAAGGGAAAATATAAGCAAATCTTTTTTCGAAAAGAAATAAAAACTACATATTTATCATCCCTACAATAGCAAAATCAAAAACAATTATAATCTGCAATGAAAGATTTTAATGCAGTAAAAAAATAAAATATATATATATTGCAATTGCTATAATAAAACATTATTTTCTTAATCTTTATATAGCGTTTTTTCAATAAAAAAGGTGTAAAGAAAAACTACAAAAGAATACAAGAGAATAGAGATAAGAAAAAAAGGAATGATGGAAGTAAATCAAGTGTAGAGTGATAAATATTCTAAGTGTAAAAAATAAAAAACTTTCTTCCAAAAAATGTGTAAAGACAAAAAGAGGAAAAACTTAAAAACAATTATTACACAAGAATATATGAAGATAAGAACAAAAAATTAATGATAAATAAGCATAGTGTAACGTGAAGAACATGCCAAGTATAAAGGGAAAAAATGAAAAACAAATCCAAGTAATTTTTTTTCTATAAAAAAAAAATTATAGAATTTTTATCGCCACAATACCTCTACCATAACAAAATTTAAAAAAAATTGATATCATTTCTACAGTGAAAAAAGGTTTCATTTTATTATATGTATAATTTTAAAAAAAATCAAATTAGTCGATGTTTCTTTTAATTTATTTTTTTACATACTTTGATGTAATCAATCTTATTTTTTTTGGATATTTTTTGTTTTTTTATTTTAAAAATAATACCATTTGGTTCGGTTTAGAATCCTAGAGCTTCATCTTTATGTTAGGGCAATGCCTATAGTCGTTGGTGGAGGTGGTTTTTCATTGGTGACACTTTTTTTTCTCTCTTTTCTCTCATGTCCTCCCCTCAAAATTTTTGCTAGCCATGTAAAATTTTGGAGTGATCCTTTAATTTATTGGGATTTTAAATTTGGTTCTTATTATTATTTTTTTAAAAAAAAATTTGTTCTTGACTCTTTGGTAAAATTTTGATTTGTTTCAATTTCATCATTCAATCCAAATTTATGATATGTTATTTTTTTTCAATTTATTTCTTATTATTTTGATTTGATTTTGGTCATTTTGTTAAATTAATTTTCTTTTTAATTTCACCCTTCAATTAAAAAAAACTAGTTTCCTTCTTCTTTTTTTATTTCAATGTTGGTCCTTATTCTTTTTAATTGTAAGTTTTTATTTATATCCTTATGTATAATTGAATATATTTTTTCAATTCCATCCCTCAATATTTGATTGGTTGGGTGTTGGATCTCATGACATTTTATTTATTTATTTATAAATGTTTCTTTTCAATACCATCATTTGGCTTTGTTTCTTTTCTTTTAAAAACAAATAATAGGGTTTGTAATTCTCTTTGTTTTCTTTTCTTTTGGATTATCATTATCTTATGACTTGAGCTACGGGTTTGATATATTAATCCAGGTTAACTCAATTTTTTTTATAGATCAATTTTTTTTAAGAAATTTTAATCTTTTTCCAGTCCTGTCCTTCAAAATTTGGTTTCGTCCTTGTGTATTTAATTGGTTGGTACTAATTGAGCTACATCATATTTTTCCTTTTGAAAAATTTCTTTTATATTGCCAGATTATCACAATTACTTTTTTTGGGTCTCTTCAATATAATTGCTTTACTTTTAAAATTTAATTAAAATAAAATTAATTTATTTGATCAAGTCGCATCTATGCCCCGAATTATAAATATTTTTCTTAAACATGCTTGTGTTTTCTGAACATTATTTTTTTAAGCAACCTTGAAGTTTCGTAATTAAGTTTTCTTCCTTGGAATGATTGTGAAATCAATGCAAATTAAGTTATGATCCAATCGATATCACAGATAAAAATCATTGCATGCATATTTCAATTATTTGGATGCACTGTGCCCAGTCTGTTCTAAATGGAATCTTAATTTTATCCACAAAAAATAAAGGAATCCAAACATATTGATGGTATCTAAATGACCAATGATTTCGAGTTTATAGTATCGTACTTGTATACTCAATTAATTTAGGTTCACTTGTTTACTGCAGTGCTTTCAGCTGTCAACATCTAAACGAAAACTATACCAGTGTTGTCTTCGGCATTGGTCGTTAAAAAAATCTTCCCAGGTACCGGCTGGTTCGTCTCGGTTTTAATTAAAAAATTAAATTAAATCGAATTATTTGTTAAAAAAATGAATTCCAGTGTAATGATTCTCTTTAGTTTTTTAGTAGCTACTACTATATTTTTTGTAAGCTTCGCAACGGGTTAATATCAATTTTTTTAAAATATTAAAAATATTTTAAGGGTTTTCAGTCTGATAGTCATTCCAGACCCAGAAAACTTGAGTTTAGCAGTCATACTAGACTCAAGCGTCTTGATTTTGGCAGCCTAGCAAGAGCTAAGCGAATTGGATCTTGCAGTCATGCAAGATCCGAGCACTTTGGATTTGGCAGCCTTGTCAGACTCAAGCGCCTTGGGTCTACTTAGATCTGGCAGTCATATTAGACCGAAATGTCTTGTGTAGTTTTGTTTAGGTGTGTCTAGGCTCGGGTGCAGACCTATTTAATATATATTAGGTGTAGTGCTTACCAGAATCTAAACAAGTGATAATTAAAATGTTGAGACTTATATAAATTTTTTTATTAAAAAAAATAAATAAACTATCGTTAAAGTATTTTAAACAAAAATTCAAGTACAGAAATTATTTATAAATAACAAATTAATAATTTTTTAATCAAACTCAACTCACTCGACAATGTTTATTTAATGGGTGATCGTTTGTGATTTTTCCCCAATGACAACATTATTATTATTATTTTTTATAATATTGGCTATATGTGTTTAGTTTCATTCTACAATTTATTTAGTTTATTTTTTAAAAAAATTATCATGCTTGTCTAAACCCTTTATGTAAATTTATGTTGCAAAGGAGGTTTCGTTAAAGATATTGGTGATTTATATTTAAATTTTATGTCAGACCCAATTTACAGGCCAACAAACCAAGCCAAGCCCAATTTTTAGGTCTAACAGTTTGATAAATCTAAGAGTCTTGGGTCTGACAATTATAGCAAGATCCAAGCACCTTGGGTTTGGAAGCCATACCAAGTCCAAGCGACTTGGGTGACTTTGTTTAGGTGTGTCTAGGTTTGGGTCCAAGCCTATTTAATTTCATATATGGATGAGGTGCATTGTCTATCAGAATTTGAGCAGGTGATTATTCAAATGTTAAGACTTATAAATTGTTTTAATTTTTTAAAAAAATATATTTAAAATATTTTTGAAATATCCTAAATAGAAATCAAAGTTCATAAATTATTTACAAACAACAAATCATAACATAAATCTAATCTAACAGTTTAGATCTAAAATTTTGAATTATATCTTCTTATTGAAATAGTTTATTTTTTATGTTTAAGAATTTGTTATTGCTTCAATAGAAATTCTATCTTCTCTCTTTTTTTCTCTCTTCTTTTTTTGTCTTTTTTATGAATTTATATTTTTTTATATTTTTTTTAATCTAACTCAATGCAAAAAAAAACATTTATTTAATGGGTGGTTGTTTGTGATTTTTCACCAACAACAACATTATTATATATATTTTTTAACAACACTAAACTATATGTGTTTAGTTTCATTATACAGTTTATTCAGTTTTTTAAGTGCTTCTTCTACCCTACTTTATAGCATCTATTGTTATATGAAAGAGTCTGTCATTTCATTGCACGCTATTAGGAAGAAAAGATATGGAGCCCTCCTGAATGGAAGACTTGATGAATCTGGAAGAAAAGATATGGTTGCCAGACCCAGTCACGAGGGTCTACCATAGTTGCTAGGTCCGAGCATATAGTTCTAGACCTAAGTGACTTGGTTCTAGCAAACCATGCTAGACCCCAGCTTCTTTGGTCAAGGTACTTGGGTATGATAAACATGTCTGATTTGACAAACAATAAATAAAAAGGACAATTGTGAACTTTAGTTTTTAGGAGAGAGAGAGAGAAGAAAGAAAAAAATATAAATAATCAATCACTACCGGCAATTTAACCATTATCTATCTACACGTGCCATACCATATAAAAGAGAGCATGGTTGCGCATCCATAGAGACAATGGATGGCTAGATTTGGCCATCGAGAAGAGTCACACGCGCTTTCTAAATGGCGCGGGTGCCACCCACTCACTAGGAAGAAAAGGAAAGCCAAAGAAACGTCTCGCGCAAAAAGATGAGAAATTGAAAGTGAATCTACTATTATAACTATGAATTAAAAAGTTGATGCTTACGTACAATAAAATAAAGTGAATATCATATGCGTTGCTAAAGACGTGTAAGATTTCAATCTAATTTTTACGTAGTAAAATAATAAGACAATGTTTCAATTGCTAAAGTGAAACACTATTTTCTTAGTCTCTATATAATAAATTTTCAAAAAGAGAAGTGTAAAGAAAACAATTACAAAAAAATAAAGATAAAAACAAAATGAATGGCATAAATAGACCAAGAGTGATAAATATTTAAAGTGTAAAGAATAAAAAAAAATTCCAAAAAGAAGTGTAAGGAAAAAAAAATGAGCCAAACAAAAATAATTTTGGTTTTTTTTTTAATTTTAAAAAATATTGTTTTTTTGGTTTCTCAAATCTAAAACAGAAAAATGTGCCAAACAGATTTTCTTTAAATTTTCTATGAAGTATTTTCAATTTGTTATCTCATAAAGGTCTTTTCAATTAATTTTATATCATATTTTCGACCACATTGATTATTTTGTCCACTCCTTCTCAACAAAGGTCGAAGTTCCGTGCTGCACAACCCATGTCTTCATTTGATCACTTCAATATAAGAGTACAAGAAAAATGAAATCATGGAAGCTTGAACTCAAGATACCTTTCCCACCGTACCAATCGTCTTCTAAGGCATGTAGAGTTAAGGCTAGTCACATCCTCCAGCATC
Source organism: Populus davidiana (assembly GCA_030145905.1). Classification (NCBI taxonomy): domain Eukaryota; kingdom Viridiplantae; phylum Streptophyta; class Magnoliopsida; order Malpighiales; family Salicaceae; genus Populus; species Populus davidiana. The sequence continues at coordinate 10,808,774 of CM057792.1, read as the reverse complement.
ACCTAGAAGGAAGCTGGTGAAAAAACTGTGTCTATAAAACCCCATTGCGCTGTTTTGAATTTGTAGAGCCAATAGAAAAACACTCACTTACAAGGCTGTAGACGCATATACTCTTGTACGTACCATGGCCGCAAAAAAATGCAGTATTCATATATTTCTGCCATTTCTCCTTATTTTAGCTACAAAAATAGTTTGTCGTCCTCTTGATGAGCAGGAATATATGGTGAAGAGGCATGAAGAATGGATGGTTCAACATGGACGTGTCTATGGAGACATGAAAGAGAAGGAGAAACGATACTTGATTTTTAAGGAAAACATTGAACGCATAGAAGCATTTAACAACGGTTCTGACCGCGGATACAAGCTTGGTGTGAACAAATTCGCAGACTTGACCAACGAAGAATTTCGTGCTATGCATCATGGATACAAGAAACAGTCATCCAAATTGATGTCTTCATCATTTAGTCATGAAAATCTAAGTGCCATACCAACTTCAATGGATTGGAGAAAAGCCGGTGCAGTCACCCCAGTTAAAGACCAAGGCACTTGTGGTAAGTATACTTCATAATTTATCATAATAAATGGGAGGTTTATTTGTTTTTCATTTTGGTAACCCAGATATTCTGTTTGTGCAAATTTCGTATTTTTGTAAGAAAAAATCCATTAATTTTCCAGTTTTCTGATGTGTGCTATTGACCTTTGACCAAACTAACTTCAAATTTGGAACCTTCTGTATTTGGGAGTCTTCCCTCCAAAATAAAGTGTATTTGATAAATAAGATGTTTTTATATTAAAATGATTCGTTTTATTTAGTTGAAAAGAAAAAAAAACTTTAGAAAGGATTATTTTCTTCATTATTTTATGATCACATGATATCTTCATATTAATTCTCGAACTTTGAAATGAAGTTTGTCTAAACCATGGACACCTAAACTAAAAACTATTTTTTTAAGAATTTAAACTAATAAAAAATTCCAAACTTAAAGTTATTTTGTTAAGCAGATAAATTGATGGATTTTTCAGAATCTTTCGATTGAACAATTAAAAAAGTTGATGGACATATACCAACTCACTCGACAATGGACCAAGATAGCACACATCTAGCTCATAGAGACAAGCTGCACAAATCCCATGTTACTCCCTTCGTTCTAACAAAATTGTTTATGTTCATTTTGTCAAAAAATATTGTGGTCAAAATATTAACTCTTGTATTTTCTTCCAAAATTTCTAATCAAAGCTACTTTGTAAAAGACATATAATTGGAAAGAGGTTTATTTTAGAAAATAATAAATAAAAATAGCTAACAGGTGCCTTAAAATTTGTTTGCTATTGCTGTGACGTGGGGGTGAAAAACAGTGTTTGGTAACTAGTTGTTTTATTATATTTATAAATGTTAAAAATAGATAAATATGTTTCGTTAATTTATTTTGTCGAGCTTTTGAGATATAGAATAATCAATAAGTGTTAAAATATATTGAAAATACTTTTTAACAAATATTAAGTGATTTATGATTATTTAATTAAGCGTAAATATATTTTTTATAATAGTGATTTTTTATATAAAGTGGGGATATATAATTACTCATAGTACTATTCTTTAATTGCCATAATTAAATACGGGAAGTTTCACAATTGATTTGATTATGCTCTTTGATTAATTTATATTTATGTTGAATGGTAGGGTGTTGCTGGGCATTTTCCGCTGTGGCAGCAGTCGAAGGAATTATAAAGCTTAAGACAGGTAAGTTAGTATCATTATCAGAGCAACAGCTTGTGGACTGTGATGTTGAAGGTGTGGATCAAGGCTGTGGAGGTGGTCTCATGGACAATGCTTTCCAATTTATTTTACGAAACGGAGGCCTAACAAGTGAAGCTGCTTACCCCTACCAAGGAGTAGATGGCACATGCAAAAGCAAGAAGACAGCATCTATTGAAGCAAAAATAACTGGGTATGAAGACGTGCCGGCGAATAATGAAAACGCTCTCCTGCAAGCTGTGGCCAAACAGCCAGTATCGGTTGCCGTTGAAGGTGGTGGGTACGATTTCCAGTTTTATAAAAGTGGTGTCTTCAAAGGGGATTGCGGGACATACCTAGACCACGCGGTTACTGCAATTGGATATGGCACTAACAGCGATGGGACTAATTATTGGTTGGTGAAGAATTCGTGGGGAACCAGTTGGGGAGAAAGTGGGTATATGAAGATGCAAAGAGGCATCGGTGCAAGGGAAGGCCTCTGTGGTGTTGCCATGGATGCTTCTTATCCAACTGCATGAGTAAACGTTAAGGGTACCGTGTGATTAATTGTAAACTAAATTATCGATAATATATAGTGCTTGATTATAGATACTGTGTGGAAAGTTTGTAAATATTCTGCTGCCACTGTTTATATCCTAGTCATGAATTGATGTAAATGTATAAATAGTTTCATTTAAATCTGAAGTACGTATTTGGTTTGCTCATATATATATATATGTACACTTCATATTTAACTTGGTTTAAGGACTTTGAAACTAGATATCTTGGATAACGGTTTATTACTAGAATCCGAATTACAGAGTAAATCTTTTGGATATCCGACGGATTGATAAAACTAATAAGGAGAGGAATTAAGTTATTTATTAACTTAATCTTTAATGGAAGTGTATTATACATAGGCGGAGGCATGGCAAAGGCTGGGGTGGGTTTTAGCTTTGGTCAAGATTTTATTATTAATAAATTAGTTACTTAGTAAATTCATTGTATGTATAAAAAAAATATTATGTTATGTCTTCTTTTCTATCCTACACTGGTAGTGACACCCACCGCTGGTCGATAGAGGAGATTTGACCTATCAAAGCTTCGATCCGCTTCTCTTTTATTTTTCTTCTCTCTCTATTGGTTTTCACCGTCACCAATCACTGTTGTGGAGGAAGCCTAGGCAAGCTTGGTGGTATGGAGACTAGTTGACGTCGGGTCGATGTGATGAGGTCATTTGCAAGTTTGGGTGGAGAGGTGCTGTTTAAAGTTCAGTTCTTCTTCTTTCTCTCACATCTCTTTAGATCTTTCTACTTCTTCTTTTTAATGTCTGTTGCAACTATTACTGGTGGAGGAAAGGGTAACTATACAAGATGGAGGAGCTTGGATTTAAAGGGAGAGAGGACATCTTTGAAGGATCTTCATATGCTTGGTGTGAAGAAAAATTGTTGTGAGATGAGAGGTGTTGAACATGGCAGAAGGTTCTACTGTAGCTATCGTCGTCGACACTCGACAGTCAAGCAAATGGTGGCCTCTGTTGTCACTATATAGTGGTGGTTGTGAGGGTTAATTATTTTGGTGGTTTTCTCTTATGGAGAGGTCATAGGTTTTCACCTTTCCTTTCTTTTATTTTTTATTTTTTTTGTTGAGAGAGTGCTTTTGGTGTGTGCGGGTACAGTTGATAGAGTGTTTTATTTTTGTGCGGGGCCTCTTCTCTTGAATTGTTCTTGTGTCCGGATGTAGGCGTGTATGATTATTTATACTAGATGAACCTTCTTCATCTTTTTATCATTTTTTCTAATTTTTCTAGATAGTTTTTTCACCTTTTAAATTTTCAAAATTCCCTTTCCTTTTTATTATTTTTTTAAATTTTTCTAGAGAGTTTTTTCACCTTTTAAATTTTCAAAATTCCCTCTTATAAGACAATTTGTTTTTTCTTTTTCTTTTTCTTTTTTTTTTCCTTTGCACTTTACTATTTTTTAAACTAAACTAGTTCTTGTTTTTTCATTTACATTTTACTAGCTAAAATTTTTTTTATTTCTATTTGATTGATTTTTCTTTCTCTTACCTTTTTTTTAAAAAACTTTTTCAATACAAAAACAATAAGCAAAATGGTTGAAAATTACAAAATAACTAGAATTTTGCCAAATTGTGTCAAAAATGTATTTTTTGAGAATTTTGAGAAATTTTGTATTTTTATAATTTTAGAAAATAGGTTGAAAACAGGGTAAAAAATTTGTGATGGCAATTGCCTACTCTTTAGAATATTTACTATACAAAAACAAGAAAAAATTATTTTTCTTTGAATTTATATAATAAGTTTTGTAAAGAAAAAAAAATCACACATAATATTTTAAAAAATAAATGTATTTAGCTTGGGATTAATATAGATAATAAAAAGATCATCTTAAGATCTATGCAAATGAGATCAACTTGGGATCGGATCTATGCGAGATATGATTAATTTAGAATCCATATAACTGCAAGTATTAACTCAGAATCCATATAAATAAAAAGATCAACTCTAGATCCATGTGAAAAAAGATCAATATAGAATTCATGAAAGGATCATATTGGGATTGAGATCCTCTTAGGATCTATAAAAAAAATAATCATATCAATTGAGATTAATTTGAAATCTAAATAAAAGGATCAACTTGGAATCTATAAAAGGATTAATTTGAGGTCTATAAAAGGATTATTTTAGGGTTTAGATCAACTTGAAATCTATGAAACGATCATCTTAGGATCCAAATCATAGTGGGATCTATAAAAACAAAGTATTGTTTTGGGATCCAAATGCAGGGAAGAGATCAACGTAGGATTATTCAATGTAATGGTCTTATTCTGCGATCAACATGAACTTCCCCCCAACACTATCTCTATCTTTGTCATTGACATTATTTTTTTTCTTTTGACCTTTGATCGTGCAACTGATTGTGATACCATGCTCACTTGTTTACTTTAACTTAGTTTTGAAAATAGAAATGTCGATTCGGAACCTTCCTTATAATCGAATTGTCATCCAAATTCGACTATCTTTAAGGTCAATTGCCCTTTGTTGATCATATCCTTGTCATGTGCTACAGTCAATTGTTACCAGGATAAATCGATACCCATTACTTCTTTTTGGGTTGATCGGACTGATCACATTAATTTCTCAAATTGCAAATGCTCATAGCACAATCATATTATGTTAGTGGTGCATTGATCTTATCTGCAAAGACTTGACATTTATGACACTTCAACATATATCCAATGCATTTGATATGGTTGGATGTATCTATTTTTAATAAATATAATAAAATAATCTAAAATTTTAGTAAAAAGAAAAAATATATATCTTTGATTTTCTTGAAATGAACTTAAGAATTTTGTTGAACTTAAATTAAAGGAAGAAATCGTTACTGTTCAAAATTTTATTCAAGATCAATATGTAACATCAATTTTATTCAACCCCCGAAACCGAATTATTTTCCTTTTTTTTAATATTTGTGCAAACGCCATAAGCAACCACCTCTTAAAATGGCAAAAGTCAGCCCTTCACAAAATTAAAAAAGAAGAAGAAGAAGGAAAAAGAAACAATTTTTTTAAATTAATAAATTATTTTTAATTTTAAAATTAGATATTATATTGTTTTTATAAATGGATACATCATACATGGAAATCATTTATCGGGTCAAATTCATAGACTTACGGTCAGTATTCAAGATGGAGGGATCATATTATAAATTAATATTGTATTAACATATACAGATTCAAACAAGCAATACAGAACAATAGAGTACTTCATTAAAATAATTCAAAGAGCATTGAGATGAATTATGTATAAAACCCATTAAAAATTAGAAACTATGACATTAGGGGGGGCGCAAAAAGTTAGAATCTTTAGTAAACTTATAATGATGGTGTTGGCCATTTAATTTAATTTTCTACTTCTAATTATAAGGTCTTCCACTCTTAATTTGATTGGAAATTAATCAAATCTTGTATTTTATATGAATACATGTATATCGTGAAGTAACTCTTGCAGCAAATTCCTCCACTATCACTACACTAAAATATAGACACCAATCAAGCAAGAGGTGATTGGAGCTCAATAAGGAATATAGTAGGTGATATATCATAATATATGAACAAATACATAGCTCATTGTTGTAGCCTTATCTTTACATGGGCTGAATCTAGACGAGCACCATATTATAAAATACTTTTTTTCTTTGTTTATTTTAAAGAAAAGTGTCATTATAGAAAAGTGATGGCTGTACCAAGGAAGTAGATGAGGATGATGAAGACAAGGCAAGGCCTCATAGCCTCGTAAAAGAAAGTCTTCCAATAAAACAATCGAACATTTGTGGAGGCCAAATTTTTACTCTTCTTTTTTTTCCTCATTTGATGTATAATTAATATTTGGAATCTTATGTCAAACGGAGAAGTCAGAAAACCCCATCGGGCAGTAACCGTCATAAAGCGATGGGGCGGCTCTTCTTCACCTCCAACTATTTATATAAATATATTTTCTAATTCTTTTGGCTTCACTTCAGAAGGCAACAAGTAATTCAAACATATATAAAATGCCGACAGAGCACCAAATGAAACTCCTCATCTCAAAATCAATTTTTCTTTTCCTTCTTTTTTTTTTTTTTTTTTGAGGAAGTCAAAATCAACTCTTGTTAATAGGGAAACGTCAGTTAACAACATGTATGTGGTTCTAGGGAATAATAAATTGGTATATTTTTATATAAATAAATGGTTTCTATTAAATAAAAACGTATGGTTCTAGGGAATAATAAATTGGTATATTTTTTTATATAAATAAATGGTTTCTATTAAATAAAAACGAAGGTGCAATTTAATATTTTAAAAAATAAGGAAAATGGGAAATGAGTCTGTTAACAAGTGTAGGATAAATTTTTCTTTTTCAAATATACAAATTTCATTGAACTAAAAATAAGGAAGACTTCTACATGAAAAACAACTAAAAGGTAAGGGAACTTTCATTTGGCCATAGACATAGTCTACTGTTCACTATAATAGTGAAGTGGGGTCAATGATCTTCCCAAAAAAAACAAATTACTGCACATTAGTCATTATAGATTTATCTTGATGTGTTTTAGTCTATTCAATATTTTTATTAATAAAAAAAAATAAAAATAACTTCAAGGATAAAAAAAATCAGCACAGTTAAGGAAGGGGTATTTCAATATTTTTATTTTTTATAAGCAATAAAATTACACATGTGTCCTTGAATTTAAGAGTTTTAAGTAATTGAGGTCAAGAGTATTAGGATTTTTTATCCTCTATTTTTTTTTTATTATTATTAAATGTAAATTTGATTAATGTTAATAACATAATTTAGCACCTAAATAATATTTTTAAATTTGAAAAAGCTTTTAGCGCTTGCACAGCATGCGTTAACATGTAGAAGCCTTCGCAAACTCTAGTTGGCGCATGTTACGACTTCTGATTGTCAAAAATAAGCTTCAATTATATAATTTTATTCCTCATTATATTCTCTTTTATTATGGGTTGCACATATCATTCAAATATGGCTAATTATTGCCGGTGACCTTTTGTTTTTCTTACCCTTCATTTCTCTCTTCCACTCCCATAAATGCACTATGATCTTCATTGTTTTTGGTATTTTAGATGTAGTCCTTTTAATTTTGATTTTTGTATATCTTTTTAATTTTTTTTTGTTAAAGTTTTATTTATTTTCGGTTTAACCTTTAATTTCTAATTTGTATATATATAATATTTTTTATTTGGTTCTTTTACTTCTTTTTTTTCTTTGCTCTTTTGTTACAGTTTTTATGACTTTCAATTTTATCCATCAAATCAAGTAATTTAGCCCCTCTTCTTTTGTTTTTTTATTGTTTTCCTTGGCTTGTCAAATTTTTTATAGTTTTCAATCTTATCCTTCAAATCAAGTTCATGGTTTTTATTTTTTTCAATGATTATGATGATGTTAATAAAAATAAAAATAATAGTAATGTAAGTAGTAGTGGTGGTGGTGGTGGTGATAATGATAGTAGTAGTTTATTATGATGGTGATAACAATAACAACACCAATAATGGTCAAAGATATAAAACTTGGCCTGGTCCGACAAGTTGACCCGGCACTCGGGCGACCTGGTGCCTTGGCCAAGTTTTAAATTGTCAAAAATCGGGCTAGCAATTAGCCCAATCAAATCTAAATGACCCACCAGGTCAACATGAAACCCAGGAGACCCGACGTAACCCGAGTGAGACTCAACCTTTTTTGTTATATATTTTTATTAAACCTAAAAATATAAAATTAATTTAATAATAATAGTAGTAATAACAGTCCTATTAGTATTATTACTATTTTCACAACTCAGTCATTTCGCTTACCGATTTACTCGTGTTTGCCTACAACTAGTTTGTGACACAAACCTAAGAGGTTACCCATAATCTTTCAACGTTGTGTATTCCGCTTGTTTACAACGTTGAAAGAGTGTGGGTAACCTCTTGGGTTTATGAGACAAACTAGTTGTAGGCAAACAAGAGTAGATCGGTGAGCGAAAAGGTTGAGTCTAGTAGGATTAGGTTGCCGCATGGGGCTGGAAATTTCGACGAGACTACTACTACTATTACTACTAGTATTATTGATGATAATGCTAGCAATAATTGTGATGATAGTAGTAGTAGTAATATTTCAATAATAATAATAATAATAATAATAATGATCCTTATTCTTTGAATTTTTATTTTTTAAAATCCACTTGTATAATTAAAAAAATTATTCGATTTTATTCTTTGATATTTAACTGATTTAGAATTGAATTTCATTATTTTTTTTTAGATTGGGTGATTCAAGTTTAATAACTCGGGTCATAGATTTAAAAAGTTAACATATTTGTTTTAGAAAAAAAGACTATAATTTTTTTTATCGGGTTATTCTAGTCACATGATGTGGGCCGTAAATTTGACAAGATATCTTGTGCTTGCTTTACCCTAATTAGTGTTGTGACAAGTTTATCATGATCATTTTTTATATATATTCTTTTTTTATACCATGTTAATATTTAAGCATTATTTTTTACAAAACAAAATAAAATAATTTGAGCTCGTGCTGAAGCGCGGGTATCAAAGCTAGTTTAGATCTAAAGCCAACTAATATATATGAGTATTATTTCAAATAAAGAATGAATCAAATTTATATAGCACATTAAGAGAACTAAAAAAATATAGAATGAGATTTTACTTAATTGATCTATAATTTAGATATAAAATATAAAAACTATTTTATAAATGTACACATAGCTGACATACTTTTTTGTATAATTCCCTAATAGTTTTTTTTTATTATTATTTTGATCTTCCATTTGATACTTTTTTTTTCCTTACAAAAGTTCTGAAAACTAATTTATTAACCATTTGTATAAAACTTTCATTGCAGCACAAAGACCCATAAAAAGGCAGAATGATATAAAATAAAATAAAATAAAAAAAATCAAACAACCACCTTAAACTATGAAAAATAGCCATTAAATTAGATAAACACCTTAAAAATCATATCCAGTGGTAAAATTAATATATTAGGGATTATTGTCGAAAAAATAGAAAATTTTCAGAAACTTACAAATAAAATTGACCATTTACCAAACCCCATGGTGATTGGATGGAATTGCGGCTGTAAAAGAACATCTTGGAGCAAAGTGGTTGAAGTTAGATGCCAGGGAAATTGAAATGCATATAATAATTAAATACTATAATATTGAAATTTTCATGAATAATTCACTATCAGCGATTGCCCAAATCTTTTTTTTTATACCCAAAAAAATCATCAATGTAGAGTTCACTTAATAATGTGTGCGATAGTTTTGTTTTTGTTTTTTTTTTAATTTTTTAACAGTTTATTTGTCTATAAAAAATAATAAATTTAGTGTTTAATGATTCTGATTGGTTGATATAAAAAACATATTCTAATATATTTTTAAATATAAAATATTTTTTAAAAATATCCTATCCTATAAAATATGAAACACATGCTCAATTGATTTGTAGATGGCGTTTGACATTATAATTTAACCATATTTTTTAGAATTATTAATTTTTTAACTTTAAAATATTATTTTTTATTCTGAATTATTTTGATGTGTTAATATTAAAAATATTTTTTTAAAAAAATATATTATATTAATATATTTTTAAACCAAAAAATACTTTAAAAGTCAACTTTTATAGCATTAATAAACTGAATCACACTAATAAAATTATGAAATAAAGATTAGAAATTTGAAGATTTCATAGTTTAAAAGGATAGGCTGATTTGATTGACTCTTCTAATCAAACAATGGACAAAACATCAGAAAAGACACATACGATGCGGTGTGCTTTACACCGGATACCCCTTCCAAAGCTTCCAAAACACAAGTTTTCAAATCGTTTATTTATCCAATAATTTGGACTCTTGCTCAGCGTTTAGATCAGCAGATGCTCCAAAATTGTGTTTGGTTTAGCCCTTTTGACCTCTCAACTTCCGAGCAATATTTTACGAGTTGAAAAAAATGAAGCCTGCATAGCCAGGGCAGTCCCCATTTATACTGCTTCCAAGACCGCACAACTCCAAGTCTCAACTCTGGAGTTGCGTCCATTTGTTTCACCTCTCTCTCCATTCCAAGAAAAACCATCCCTGTGAACTCCATTTCCTTTGAGGATCTTTGTCCCTTTCTCTCCCTTATATTCATTGAAATCCCAGAAAAATTTGAAGGCTCACTCTTTCAAGACTCTCTCTCTCTCTCTCAGAGACAAATTAAGCTCCAGTTTCCAAAGAAAGTAACACGTATAGCAAATAAACAATGCTCTTCAAGAGTATCAAGAAGAAAATGTGGATTTTTTTTGGTTAACATATTCCGATGTCCTTTCAAACCCAAAATCGTCCCTTTTCCGTTATGGAATTCATGATCATAGCTAAAACAACATCAAGACTCACCAACAAAGCTGTTAAACAACAAAACTTTCCTCTCCAAATGCTTTCTTTCTGGTTTGCTCCAACAACTCGACCTCCAGGCCTACTCTTCTGCACTTTTGGCTCGTAGACTAAACACATAGTACAACATAAGCATATTTTTCAAAATTCAAGAACTTGCTTCTTTTTACAATGTTTGACTACTGTTTTAACTCTAACTCTTCATCTGGGTCCAGTTATATGAACACGTTTGATCCGTTTCCGCGTAGTTTAGAGGGTTTTAGTGATGTTTTGCAAAGTAGGCCAATGGTTTCTCAAAGTTTGGTGTTGGATGCTGAGATGGGAGAGCTAGTAAAGGCACCTCCAAGAGTTGGGAATAAGGGGATATCTGAGGCCAAGGCTTTGGCAGCTTTGAAGAGCCATAGCGAGGCCGAGAGGAGGAGGAGGGAGAGGATCAATGCCCATCTTGATACTCTTCGCGGTCTTGTGCCCTGCACTGAAAAGGTTAGCATATGTGTTTCCTTCCTTAATTTGTTAGTTTTTGTCAAAAAAAAATTTGTTGGTCAAGATCAATTGTCTTAATATGATTACACAGTTCCCTTGATTGTTGTAGCAAGTTTATTAACTTTTACCAGAATTGATTCTGAAAACTTGTTAATAGGAGGTAACATGAAGACAACTTGATTAGTTTAATTAGAGGGATTTTGGCTGGTGTTCCTGACTTTGTATCATTGATGTATTGAAAGATATAATTCCTGATTGGTCAAGATATAATTCCTGGTTGCTGACAGAAGTTAGGACATGATGAAATCTAAGGATTAAATAGAGTAATTTTTAAGGCATGATAATTGATCGGGGAGGAAGCAATCTTACGGCATCGGAAAAAAAAATACCAGTAGAAAGAAACACCTCAGGACCTCAATCTTATAGTAACCTTAAACAACCAAATTAGTTTGGCCTATTTAATGAAAATTCTGACTTGTCCAGAAACCAGGAAAATGTAAAAAATTGGACTCAAAACTTCCCTTTAAGTTTTCCTCTATTTGCAGAGCAACTAAACCAAGGCTCAAGCCAGATTGTGGAAAAAATTTGACACTGTTTTAGAAAACAGCTAACAGAATAGGACAATTCAATATCATGGATGATAAACTCTAAATTTAAGCAATACTTCGAAGTACTGAAACAAGCAGTTATAATCTTGACAAGTTTCATTGCTCCTGATAAAGCTGAAATTAGAGAGACATATTATGTTCTAATAAACCAGAAGGATCCGTACTTGTGTTGTTTGCTCGCTGTTTCATCTTGCCTTGTGAAGCTCAAGGGCTTTCATCAATGTGTTATAGACCTTTATATGGTGTTATCATACCTTATACTTTCATATTAGAAAGAGTAGCTAACTTCGGTTTATGGCACATCATCTAGATTTTATTTCTCAATGAGTAGTCAACTGCATATTTTTTGTAAACAAAGTCAACTAGGGATCTTTAATCTGTCATAAAAAAGAAACAAATATAGAGGTTGAGATTAAATACTTAGATAATGCATTAGAAGGGGTATGGTTAATTAGTACTGGTTACAACCCTTGCTTCTCATCCTTGGATACTTTTTAATAAAATAGAATTTATAACATTTTCTTTAATCCCATTCATCAAAAGAATAAGAACATTTTCTCTAATCTCAACATGGTGACCTACAAGTTACTAAAAGGATGAATAACATGTATTTTCTAAATGCATCATTACATATAATGTCCATAGTTCTAGTTGAATCAGCTAGTTGTGTGTTGTTCTTCAATAAGCCAGGCTTGAGATTGTGAAGCCAACTTATGAGCTCTGGCTACGGGATATTAAAGGAGATAAATTCTAGTTTACTGATGGCTTGGAGCCTCCCCCTGGTCCTAATTTATCGTTCGTTTATTTGATGATCCTCTAGTATTTTAACAAGGAGATACAAACCACATATTGATTCTAGAAAATAAGATTAATAAATAGCAGAGTCAAACCTACTGTCGGCAGGATACGCCCTCAGACACACACACACACACACACACAAATATATATGAACTAGTAGTTGATAAATGATAATATTAATCGGATGGTGGGACAATATGCCAGGTCCTGTATCATGGTCCCACCATGATGTTTTTTTGAGTATTCATATGTTTGATGGCTTAAGTTTTTTTTCTTTATTAGCTGCTGAATATGATAATTTATCTCGATCATATAATACATATGATTTAATATCAAGGTCGGGAATGCCAACATGAAATAGACGTCTGGGACAAGAAAGACGCTATATTTAAAGTTCTCAAGCTTCGAAATTGACAACATTAAGTATTATAGGATTTCTTTCGGTCATTGTCCTTCTCATTGTGTATTTTCTTATGTGAAGTTGCAAATGTTGACTAAGTCAAAAAAATCATTTATTCACCTCATATTTATTGGCCTTTTTCGAACTGTTTTCTACTGAAAGTTTTGGAGGGATTTAGCTTAGCCTATAAACTTTGATTAAAATCAAAGTAGTAGCTGAATGAATCATTAATTTTTCTTAATTAACCAAATTACTTTTGCAGGTAACATTGAAATATGAAGGCATATCTTGCTGGTATGTCACTGCTAGTATAAGCATCCTGTTGGCTGCGATCGTAGTTTCGCTTTTATTTCGTCTTAAGCCCATGTAACTTAATCAATGATCGTGGCAATTCCCATTATCGGTTCTGACTTGTATCTTTGTGTTTAAATGACAATTGTAGATGGACAAAGCCACGTTGCTTGCCGCAGTCATTAGCCAAGTCAAAGAACTCAAAAGGAATGCCTTAGAAGCCTGTAAAGGCCTTCTTATTCCAACAGCTGATGACGAAGTAAAAGTTGAGACATATTTTGATGGAACTAAAGAAGGAACGTTATACTTCAAGGCATCTATCTGTTGTGACTATCGACCTGAGCTTCTATCTGATATAAGACAAGCTGTTGATGCACTTCCTTTGAAAATGGTGAACGCAGAAATATCAACCTTGGGAAGCCGGTTAAAGAACGAGTTTGTATTCACCAGCAACAGAAATAAGAATGCTGTAGATGATGCAGAGGCAATGCAGCTTCTTACAAAATCCATTCACCATGCCCTAACATCTGTCTTGGAGAAAGGTTCTGCCTCACTAGAATACTCACCAAGGACACCACTTCCAAACAAGAAAAGGAGGGTGACTTTCTTTGATTCCTCGAGCCCGTCTTCTTAAGAACCAAAAATCTTGTTGTTGGTGGTGGTGTTGATGTTCATGCCCGTATCTCTTCTGGCAAGTGTTATCTGTTTGCGTGTGAGAGGTGTGCAAAATGTGGAAGACTTTCTGATAGCAATACATATTTTACACGATTGATGCCTAGGATGCTTCTGCCAAGAGTATTATGAGAGTTGGTATTGTCTCTTTTTTCTTTCTTTTTTGTTGATATTTACAATTAATAGCTCCCATTGGCCACCGCAACCAGGCTTCCCTTACCTGGGACTAGCGCCGTGCTAGGTTTACACTAGCCTTTGCGTTGACGAGGTGATATAATCTTAGTATGTGTAAGCATTGATGTTCCTTTGTAAGACTTAAAACTCTCTAATCATAACTGTCTTGTGTGATGTAACATATATCAGGTCTGGGTTTGAATAATACCTCTTTTTTGTTTGCTGGCATCTGAAATTGCATAACTGTGAATTGCAATTAGGTGCAACGTAACTATTATGAGAGATTATTGCAGGTTTGACAGTTTGGTAGAAGTTTTTTTAAAAAAGTATTTTTTGTTTATTAATTTTTAAATTTTATTTTTAGTATTAACACATCAAAATTATTTAAGAAAGTTAAAAAATAATTTAAAATTAAAACAAAAAATTCAAAAAAACTTAATAATGTTTTAACAAAAAATCCAAACATCATTGTACTAAAAGAATGATATGTTGAATTCCAAAAGGCCAAAAGAAGAATCTCTTTTAGTAATTTGCAACTTATGTAGCAATTAGTAAGAGAAATTTGCAATCTTATATGAAGCTCTTTTTTTAAAATTGTGAAATAAATAAAGGTTAGTCAAAATTCAAAAAATAATTTAAAAATAATTTTTTATTTTTTTTAATATTTTAATATATTTCTAAATAAAAATCATTTTAAAATATAATTATCAAAAACATTTCAAGCCAAATCTTTCAAATGAAAAGGATGCATCCAGCACAGATAAAAGCTACATGATCAGTACTAATTTTCAGACATATCATTTATTTATTTGATGAAAAGAATGGAGTAGCTAAATACACGAACATATGAAATACAAATAATGAAAGACATAAAAAATTATTATTATCCTAATAAATATAAACAAAAATTAGTACGTCTTTATAATAGAGATATGTACCCTCCTCCACCTTCAGTTTTATGGAGAACTCTTAAGCTCCATATCCATCTATATATATTTACAATGGAGATAGATTTCGATACTCCATACCCGCCTGTATTGAAGGTGGACTTATAATAGAGATCCACGTAAAATTTCTTCATATCCAGTTTTTATTAAATAAAATACATAGATTATGAAAAAAAAAATATGCAGAAAAATATTGTAGCAATCTATAGTATTTCATGATAAAATTTACAGTTGTAATTTTCAACCAGCTCAATATTAAAAACAATAAAATTGATAAAGACAATTTTGAAAAAAAATTATAACAAAAAAAATTATATGGAGAAACACTTTAGCAATTAACAATGTTTTAAAGTAAAAAATAAAAATAAAAATAATCAAGGAACAAATATGTGAGGAAAGCTAAAGCTAAATTCTCAACCAGCTCAATATTAAAAAAAAATCAATTCAACAAAGATAATTTTGAAAAAAAAAACATGTGGAGAAATATTGTACCAAAACAAAAACCATGTGAGGGAAAATACTGTAGTAATTTCCAATGTTTTAAAAAAAAAAAAAAAATACAAAGCTAAATTCTCAATCAGCTCAACATGAAAAAAAAAAAAAAAAAAAAAACCAAAAATGACCATTTTGGAAAACAAAAATCATACAAGGAAACATTGTAGTAATCTACAATGTTTGTTTTTAAATGACAAAGCTAAATTTTCAACCAGTTTAATATTAGAAAAAAAATCAGCAAAAATAATTTTGAAAAAAATATACAATTTTTTTTTTTGGAAAAAAATAAGTCAATCATGAGAAAAGAAAAAAAAACAAACATGTAAAAAAAAATTAGTATGATGAAAATAAAAGGCGCGGGGAAAGCTATAGTACTTTCCCCATGCCTTTTAAAGTATTGTTAATTAAAAATTAAAAATATAAATTTGAATATGACACTCTATTGGGTTGGAGTATACCCTCTCTCTCTTTGCATCCAACAACTGAGTATTTTAGCTCGTCTTCCTTTCTATATCTCCACCTCTATAAAAGCAAAAGTTCATCTATATATAACTTGAGAGGTGTAACTCAACTAGTCAGATTCTAGAATTGCTTTCTAGAAATCATCAGTTCGATTCTCATAAACTTCAGGGTCACTGGAGGCTTACATCAGCGTTAACTTCAGGGCCTGTGAAATCAGTTTAGATGCGCGTAATCTGCCCCGAACACCCACGTTAATAATAATAAAAATAAACAAATTCCTTTATACACACGACCATTTGGATAAATGGAGGTCCAGCTAGTATATTTATATAAGAAAATAATCTAAAAGAGATAGGAAAAATACTATAGCTCCCCACATAAAGCACTTTAAATTGGATTAGGGTTTTCATTATTTTTTCCTTGGAGTATTTTTTACTCTAGTCCCCCCCAACATATGTTTTTCAATTTTATAAAAAAATATTTTTTTAATTTTATCACTTAAAGCAAATTGAAACCAAGAGAATTAAATTTGAGACTAAAAAAAAACAAAAAAACCTACTTTTTTAAATTGTTCATGAGGCGTCGATTTTAAAATTTTAGTCATCAAAGTTTTTTCTTTTTTCATTTTTGGTCCCTGTTTATTGAGATTTTGACATTTCATTCCTACAATATATATATATATATATATATATATATATTGCATTTTAGTCCCTAGATTTTATAAGGAAAGAGAGTCATTGAAAAATAATAAAGGAAAGAGAATGCGATCAATTGATCATATTTCGAGAACAAAAAAGCTAAATTTAATGTTAATATCTTTCTCTTGACAAGAAAAGTGTCTTTGATGTATTTTTTTAGCTTTTATATCACCGGGAAAAAAAAATCAATGTTGAGAAATAAATTTTTTAGTTTAATTATGTATTTGTTTTGAGTTGAGAATTTGATTTATTAAGATTTCAAAGATGTTTATTAGGTGTTTTAGGTAACAATAGATTGAGAATTAGTTTTTTGGGTCAAAATAACTCCAGTCCGATTTCTTAAGCATTTTTTTGGCAGTCAAAATTTGGGCGAACAAATAACATGTCATTGACCATAGTAGACAACTCATCATCTATTTTTTAAAAAAATCAAAAGAGTGGACAACATGTCACCTGTTATAAGATCTCACATCGGCAGGTAAGGAGTTAGTTGTTGGTCTTATTAGTAGTGCTGGTAACTAACTTGTTGTAGGCGTTTTGGGGCGTCTAGCTTAATGATGGGCTTGTGTTACCATGAACAAACCTGTGAGGGCAGAAGGCCCAAAGCGGACAATATATAGCAGGTTGGGGCGGGCTGTTACATTTGGTATCAGAGCCGACCTCACTAGCTATTCGATGATGCCGATGGGGTTGCCAGACTCCTTCTAGGGGTGGATTGTAAGATCCCACATAGACGGGTGAGGAGTTAGTTACTAGTCTTATTAGTAGTGCTGGTCGTTAACATGTTGTACGCGTTTTGAGGTGTTGAGCTCAGTAATAGGCTCGCGTCATCAGAAACAAAATCATGAAGGTAAAAGGTCCAAAACAGACAATATACAACAAGTTGAATCGGACTATTACACTTGTTCTTAAACAAAAAAGAAGGATATACATGCAGGTCTAGCCTTGCAAGCTTAAAAATGCTGGACCTTATTTTTATTAGGCAATACACGTGGGCTCCATTTATTTGATCCCTTTGTATCATATTTTTCAAATTTGTTTTGTTTTTAATGAATTTTATTATATAAAAAATACTTTATTATTTATAATATATAAAGCTTATATTTATATAAATTATTTTTTAATTTTTTTATATAAATATTAAAATTTCAAATAATTTTTTTTAGATTGATTTGGATTTGGAATAAATGAGTCCAGCATATTGACCCACAAAACTTGTTAAGTTTAAAGGCATTATAAAAAAAAAAAAAAAAAAATCCCGGCAGTGGCGCACACGCAACTGAATAGTCATTCCCTAATTCTTGTTGCATTGTTTCGTTTGGGTCACCTATTTTTGCCGAATGGGATGTGGTAAACACATTTGCTTGAATAAATAACTATAATTGATATAAATGAAAATAAAAAACAAACAACGATAATGTTTTGTTAAAAGCAAAGAATTCTTTATTTTATTTTTAAAGGATGGGTCGGACCTAGTTTGCAGGTCTGGAATTTGTAGTGAACAGTAAATTAATTGTTTTTATGTTTGATTATATTTTTTAAAAAATAATAATAATAATAATAAATTAAAAAAATATTATTTTAATATATTTTAAAATAATTTGTTTTTTAAAAAAACCTTACCCGCATTCTCGATTTCATAATATGTTATAAGAGCCGACGTGGAACAGTAAATACTAAAAAGAAGAGTAAATATTTATTTAGCCCTTCTATTTTTATTGAAATAATTATTTAGTCCCTGTATGTTTATATTCATGGTTAAACAAGTCTTATGTAATTAGTTATCATTTGCAATTTAATTATGCACCCAAAAACAACTTACAATCTAATTGTACCCTTAAGAGTTTAAGAAGTGGTTTAGTTTGGACATTTTGAAAAAGAGTTGTTAACAGTGACCTCTGCTTAAGGGACTAACTTATGATGTGTTCAGACAAACAAGGACTAGATAAAGAACAGGAAGAATTAAATAATAATTAATAAAATATTAATGAAGTGAAAGTCTAAAAACAGAAGGGAAAAGGATTTCTCTTGTCGCGGAAGATCCAGTTTCAATTCCAGACACGAACTGAAACAAAGTCCTTCTTCTTCTTCGTTATTCGCTTGTTGTCTTGTCTCCATGATGTTTTCGAAGTTACTTTAATTTAAAACCAAAAGCAAAAACACTCTCAAAGTCAGGAAGGCTGCTTTTCTCTTTGCGTCAAAGAGTTCAACAAACAAGTTGAAGAATATATAGACATAAGAGTTTGCTTACAATCTGTCAAATCTTAATCAGAATTGAAAGGTAGAAGAGTGCGTTATGGCTCAAGAGGAAAAGAGTAGGAGTGGATGTGGATCTTCATCTTCTACTATCCTCCAATTCGTACCCTTTAATAGCTTAGCTGACGAAGGTTTCTGGCACAGATTGTCTTCTTTGAAGCTCAACAAATATGGCATCGATGATTCTCCTATACCCATCACCGGTAATATATTTTTTTAATTCTTTTGGGTTTTCTTTAAGCATTCAAATTGTTAATGATGAGAACTCCGAAATTGATTGATGTGTAATCATATATTGAAACTGTATTAATCAAGCTTTTTGAAAAAAAGAAAAGGAGTTAAAAGTTAAGAGGCTGGATTTTGAATAGTAGGCAGGTGTGGATTTTGTGACTAGTCATATGTTGATATAGACGATCTTTATTCGTGTAAACTAGAATTTGGACTGGTCTTGTTTCAGGGTTTTATGCGCCTTGCTCACATTCTCAAGTATCCAATCACCTGAGACTTCTCGCTGAATCTTTGCCGACTGATGAAAATGACCAGTCTTCAATGCCAGCAATTAGTCGCGGTAACAGGAACAGATGTCCTGTACCCGGGACTCTTTACAATACAAATACATTGGAGGCCTTCCATGCCCTGGATAAAAAGAGCTTGCTAAAGGAGGAAGCAAACAAGGTATTTCATTCAGATTGATCTTGGATGAGCAATTTTAGCATTGCAGTGATGAATTGACTTTATTGTAAGTTGAGAGAAAATTTGATTTAACTGCTTGTTTGTTCAAGTGAAGAGGGTATTTAGTTCAAATTGGTCTAATTCTTGAACTGTAAACATGGCCATCTCCCATCAGTGATTTCCATTTTGTGAAAGAATATGTGATGATTTCTTGAGATAAAGATGTCACATGAAAATTCTTTTTTGTGAATAACTAGATTTGGGAAGACATTCATACTGGGAGAGCAGTGGAGGACAGTGCGGTGCTTTCAAGGTTCCTTCTTATATCCTTCGCAGACCTAAAAAAATGGAGCTTTCATTACTGGTTTGCTTTCCCTGCCTTGGTGCTTGATCCTCCTGCGACATTGGTTGAATCAAAGCGTGCTTCAGAATGGTTCACCTCAGAAGAGGTGCATATAATATGATAACTGTTGGGAATTCAGTAGATAATCCATTATAATAGCTGTCGTTTATCTGTTTAGCAATACTAAAATGATATGTGTAATGTGTAGGTAAAATCCGTATCTGTGGCTTGTAATGACTGGCGTAACTCAAGCTTAACCGCAGGTAAAATCATCTCTTTTCTTTCAGTTCACATGTCATTTGGTCAATGAGATAACCTTGTCATTTGGTCAATGAGATAACCTTAACTCCTTGATCATGCAAATCTGCTGCAGATGTTCCATTCTTTTTTATCAGTATTGCTTCCAATTCCCATGCTACTATCAGGCATCTAAAGGATTGGGAAGCCTGCCAGGTTGATAATCAAAAGGTCCATCTCCAAACTCTTCCAGTTCCTTGAAAAAATGGATATCATGTATCTATAAATAGGGCAATTCTCGTATATTTATCTGTTTATATGCTCCTGGGGTAAAGTATGAGATGTGATTGTAAATGCCTCTCTCTTAAAGCTAATTTGCCTGCTATCTGCAGGTGCTATTTGGTTTTTATGACCCATGTCATGAAAAAGATCCTGGTTGGCCTCTTCGCAACTACCTAGCACTGATTTCTTCAAGATGGAATCTGAAGAGTGTCCACTTTTTATGCTACAGAGAAAGTCGTGGTTTTATGGATATGGAGTCTTCCCTTGTCATTGAAGCCTTAATAACAGCTCCACAAGGTAGACCAGCTGGAATTGGCTAACACAGCTCTAGTCCAATTGCTGTTTTGACTTCCTACAGTATGCATATATGGTGAATCTCTAACTTGCAAGAAATATCTGTTTTCAGGATTGAATGATCGTCAACTTGTACCTAATGCAGTTGGATGGGAAAAAAACAAAAATAAATACGTATCCAGATGTATTAACCTTGCTAAATCCATGGACCCAACTAGGTATCTGTCCCCATTTCTCCTCCTTTTTCATGGTAGTATCTTCCATTTATCTTATCATTTCAAATGTTCTTTACAGGTTGGCCGTATCTGCTGCAGATTTGAATTTAAAACTAATGAGATGGCGTGCCTTGCCATCCCTTAACTTAGATGAGTTATCTTCTGTGAAGTGTCTTCTCATAGGAGCGGGCACGCTTGGATGCCAGGTTGCTCGCATGCTTATGGTGAGTGTGATATGAAGGTTAGATTTATTGTTGATAGTCTATATGTTGGTTCTCAAAGATTATGTATATTGCAGGCTTGGGGTGTCCGAAAAATTACACTACTTGACAATGGAAGAGTGGCTATGTCTAATCCATTGAGGCAGTCCCTGTACACATTGGATGACTGCCTCGATGGAGGTGATTTTAAAGCCTTGGCAGCAGCTAAAAGCTTGAAGCGTATATTTCCAGCTGTGGTAATTGATTTTACTTTTAATAGCTATGTACATAAGGCTTAGCTCAAAATGAATGTTGATCCTTTTCTTTTCTTTTCTTTCATTCTTTTTCATTTTTTCTCATCATGAACATTAATCCTTGCTAATAGTTCATCTCTTGTTTTCTTTTTTTTTTCCTCAGGAAGCAAAGGGTGAAGTGATGGCTATACCAATGCCTGGTCATCCAGTGACTAACCAAGAAGAGAAGAGTGTGGTTGATGATTGTAGCCGTCTGTATGATCTGGTTGATTCCCATGATGCAGTTTTCTTGTTGACTGATACAAGAGAGAGCCGATGGCTCCCAACCCTTCTATGTGCAAGTGCTAACAAGGTGTCTTCTTAATCTGAAGTGTACCTAGTACAGTTCTTGTGATGTTTTCAGTCTTTTCTCTCACCAAGCTTATGTTGAATTGATCTGGAGGATCAGTTAACTTGATTTCAACTCATTGGATTGGCCAACTACTATTAATTCATATGGATGTTTATTTTTATTTATTTATTCAATTATCCTTCTGCAGATTACTATAACTGCAGCTCTTGGGTTTGATAGCTTCTTGGTAATGCGGCATGGCCCTGGTCCTTTTAGCTCTGCTCATGCCAACACTTCATCTGTTGATATGGAAAACCTTGCTCAAACTGACAAAGGAGGGAAGAGATTGGGCTGTTACTTCTGCAATGATGTGGTTGCACCTACAGATGTAATTTACTAGAATGCAATTGATCTGATGTATTAATTGTTTTTTAATCAAGTTCAGAATTAATTCATGTTCTCTTTGTGCAGTCAACTGCCAATCGAACTTTAGACCAACAGTGCACTGTTACACGTCCAGGGCTTGCTCCTATTGCTTCATCTCTTGCTGTAGAGCTTTTTGTCAGCATCTTGCATCATCCTGATGGGTAAGTCTGGAAAACTGTGTCAATGAAGCTCGTAGTCTACAAATATTTATGTCTATGGCATCCTCATATTAAGAAATTCCATTTCTTTTGCTTTCATTTGTGAACAGGATGTTTGCTGAAGGTGATATCACAAACTCCACTAGTAGCAGTGGTGGCAGTGAGCCACCTCTTGGTATATTGCCCCACCAGATTCGGGGTTCTCTCTTTCATTTTTCGCAAATGACCCTTGTAGGCCACTCCTCTAATAGTTGCACTGCTTGTTGCGGCACTGTAAGTTTTTGCTGATACAAGAAGATTTTTCAATTAATTTCACGTGCCTGCTTCATCATCTCTTACAATCTTACTTCTAGTGTTCATACAAGTGGCAGTTTAGTGGGTAAATAAGATGATAATGCTCTTGTTGCTTAGGCAGTCCAAACAATATTAGGGAATTTAAGAATAGGGTTTCACCAGATGCCTTTCTGACCCCCCCCCCCCTGAAATTCCTTTCGTTAACTTATCTTCTCCTCTTCATATAGGGTTTTCTTAGCCTGAACCCCTTAATTTTAAGTGTTTGTTTGCAGATCATGTGGCCTCCCTTGGTCCTTTTAGAGACACTTTGTTATTGACACTGATCATTGACAGAGTTTCTTTTAGGAGCTGCAGAAAAGATAGCATCCATACACTCATACCTTCTCTCAAATTTGGGATGACAGTTGCTATATATATATATATATCCTTTCTTTTGCAGTCGACATTTTCTTCATTTGTTCTTTGTTCTCTAGTTCTTTCATTACATTATAACTGCAATTTAACTTATGATCAAACAATATGCTCAGGTTGTATCAGAATATCGGAAAAAAGGAATCGAATTCCTGCTTCAAGCAATTAATCATCCTACTTATTTGGAGGATCTCACCGGACTCACAGAATTGAAGGAGTCGGCAAACTCATTTAAATTGGACTGGGATGATGAGACAGATGACTTTGATGATGATGATGATTGTGTTGAAATATAATTATGTTTCCACATTTTCTAATTGTTCTCATATCAATTGTACAAATGAAAGCAAATCAGTGACATTCTTTTCTTCTCCATTATGTTTGATCTACCTCAGAGATCAAGATCACCAGCATGAAATACTGCTTGTTAATTAACGACATAAATGCTGATGCCCACGAGCAACCAAAAAAAAAACAACCTACTGGTTTGAGTTGACGAAGGTGCTGGTTGTGTTCGAAGGCTTAAATGAATCTGGTACATGTGACTTTTGAAGTTTGAACTCAATTACACACACACACACACACAGAGTAAAGCTAGAAAGAGAAATTGAGATAAGTATGGCCTTTCTTTGTTAGAAAGGCAGGATTTTTTGTTCAGTTATGTAGATGATGTGAGAAGGCAAGAACTAGGCTCATTTTAATTGTCCTCCTGAGTTGTGTCAAGATTTGGAGTGTTGTTTTTTTTTTTTTTTTTTGAACGCAACACAATGGAATGTGGTTGAAATCTTGTTCTTTAAATTTATTTATTTTGTTAATTTTTTTATATTGTTTTGATGTGCTGATTTTAAAAATAATTTTTTAAAATAAAAAAGATATCATTTTGATATATTTTTAAATAAAAAATATTTTGAATAATAACTACTATTACAATTTCAAACAAACTCGAAATCGAAGATGTGCATATTGGTGGCTTTCGAGTTCCTATTGAAACATGCCAATGCCAATTAAGATTAAGGTGGTGTCTAGTGTGCTTAACAATATTGCGTAACATGCTAATGAATGATATTTGGTAGTATCATAGAAAATAAATTGAAAAATACTTTCCAGTATTTGGTTATGTAATAGAAAATGAGTTAAAAAATAATTTATTAATATATTTTTTAAAAATTTATTAAAATAATGAGGAATAAATCTTACAAATTAAAAAGTTGAATGAGAATGAAATTGAAAAAAAAAATCTAATTTCATAAATTATCTCAAATAAAATAAATAATAATCAAAATAATAGAGATCAAATCTAACAGATAAAAAAAATTAAAAGATGATGAAATTAAAATAATAATAATTACAATTTCATAAATTATTTCTAATAAGATAAGTAACAATGAAAAGAATGAGGATCAAATTTGATGGATAAAAAGTTTCAATTAAAAAAATAATAAGAGAAAATCAAATAACAATCATAAAAATAAGGACTAAAATTAATATAAAAATTAAATTAAATCAAATTCCAAGGGATGAAACTGAAGAAAAAAAAGATTCAAAATAAAATATATAGCAATCAAAAGTTTGAGAATTAAATTTGTTATAATCAGTAAATAATATGATATTTCTAAATTTTTTACAACTTCAAGAAAGTATCATTGCCCCCAAATTAAAAGGAAAACAGTTTTCTAGAAATTATATTAAATTTTTCTTTGACTAAAAAATATTTTTTATTAACTAATTTTTCTAGTCTAAGTGTATGTCTAAGCTCAAGAAAAAAAAAATTCTAGGTGACTAAGGAGCTTAGTAAAGCTTCTATTATTATGAATAATGTTATTATTCTAAAACATATTTGTTATCGATGAGTTTTCAAATAACATTAATGATGGATGGGGTCTTTATCCTTCTATTATATGCAGTGACGGATACAAAATCCAATTTTAGTAGGGCAAATTAATATAAGTATATAATTAAATTAATTAAGATCTAAAGTCTAAAAATTATAATTGTCTAATATAAAGTTTAAAAATTTACATATATTGTCAAAAAGATGCTCACCAAAATTTTATTTTTTTTCTTATAACAACTAATCATTCTCGATTCGATTGTATAACTGATTTTTAATTAATTTCATCACTAAAAATATTCTCTTTACTGATACAGTGACTATCGGTAAGATTAATGATAATTTTATAAGTAAAAAGACTAAAAGATATATCACAATCTTATTTATCTCCACCGATTATTTCCCACTAATGCAGTGGTCAGTGGTAAAATTAATACTAATTTTACAAGTAAAAACGACTAAAAGATATACCACAACCTTATTTCATCAATTACTCATGGTCTTTTTTCAAATGACATTGAAAATTCAACAAAAACTAAACAGCATAATTAAATCCATTTTAATCTTCATCAACACAACAACACACAATAAATACACATAGCTACAAGCATTTACTATAGTTCAAAAAGTTATCATTCCCCTCCTTAAAGGGTCGACCCTACTTTCACTATAAATACCCAAAATTTCTTTTTCATTTATGCTTTATTAAGAGTCATTTACATCATATTTCATCCCAAAAACATCACACTTTCACAATCTCATAATGAAATCCATTTCAATCTTCATCAACAGAAGAACACACAATAAATACACATAACTACAAACATTTACTATGGTTCAAAAAGTTCTCATTCCCCTCTTTAATTGACCGACCCTACTTTCACCATAAACACCCAATTTTCTTATTTAATTATGCTTTATTAAGATTCATTTACATCATATTTCATCCAAGAACATCACATTTTCACAATTCACTTTTCTCCAATTTAACATTTAAGAATCCTAATTCAAAATTTTGCATAAATTTTATTGATCTTTACTTAAACTTGTATAATTAAGTTTATGACATTTTACCCGATAATGATATGAACTTTGAATTTTAACTAACAAAAGTCTTCTACTCCTCCTCTTTTCTCTTTTAATATTGTGAGTTTCTTCTTTCTACTCTGTTTCTCTCTCATTTGATTTTTCCTTTAATTCTTGAGTTAGATCTGTTCAGCATTCACTTCCTCATCTATCTTGCCTTAAGTCTTGATTTCTCTCTAGGTTTTAGTGAGGAAGCTCTCAAATTTATTTATTTTGTCTTTTTTTTTTTTGGCACTGGGCGATAGTTTAAAGGGGAAGAAGAAGTTGAATTTCTAGTTTTTTCCAATTTATTTATGAAAATGTCATTAAAGAGTCTACATGTTATTTTGTCTTCTATTTGTTTTTGGCACTGTTGATACTCGTCTTTCCAAACTTCAAGGACTATTTTTAATCAAAGATAGAGCAATTTGTAAGGAGGCTATTCGTAAAATTATAGTCCAATCCAACATTCAGATTAAGAGTTATGTTTGATAGCATAAAACCAATCAATAAGTGATTTACATCAAAATCCAATTTTTTTTATTCAATCATTGTTAGAACTATATCGGTTATTTTACTAAGTCCTTAGGACTATTTTTTATTTCAAAACATATGTATTTTTCCTTTTTATTATTTGTTTCATTTACATACTTACTATAATTTCATGATAACATAATGAATTTTTAACCAGGATTTACACTAACTTTTTTCATATATTTTTTTTTCTTAATTTTTATATCTCATTTCCATTATAATTCATCTGAATTATTTTTTCATTATCAAAACATGTCTATTTTAAATTTCTCCTAATTCTTAAATCAGTTGAAACTCATTATCGATTTCGGTATGATATATACTTCATTTGATTTTCTTAGGTCGTGTGGGCAAATGCCCACATGCTGGATTGATCTATGATTATATTATGTTGAAGAGTTTGATGATTTTTCTTATGTGTGATGTTCATGTTAAATTGAGTTATAAGGCTTGCTCATAGATCCTAGAAGATAAGGAAAGATCCAGGATCCAAGACATGTGAAATGTGGTTGGGAGGATTTTTCACTTGTTGAAAAAACAGATCCAAATGTATAATTTAAAAAATAAAAAAACAAAAATTGTTCGATTTTTATTGTTTAGAATGATTATAGAGTGTTTCAGGGATGGCAATGAGTATCAATATATCAAATTTCTTGATATTCATATCCTATCCATTGCCTTATCGATTAAAGAATTTAGATATCTATAAATTATTCATTGAGTTTTGGGTATCTATACAAGTATCTATTATCTGACTATTATTGATTATTCAATAAAAAATAAATTAGTTTATATATGTGTGTGTGTGTGTGTTTTATGTCAATATTGAGATATGCAAAATTATATGTAGTTAATAATTAAAGTAAATCTCTAAGATAAATAAAAAAAACATATCTAATGAAAAGGGTAGATGAGGTAAAATATTTGTATTTATATCTATCTTTTATTTTTATTGGAAAAACGATGCTAACAAAAACAACACAAATAAAATAGCAAACATAAGCAACACAAAATTTTGTTGAATAGGGTCAACACATACAAATTATAATTTAAAATCTTATTACTAAATATTTTCTCTTTAAATAGTCTACTTTTCTGAGAGGCTTACAACTCCTTAAATAAATCTCAAAAACTGACCTAAACAATTAAAAAATCCCAAAAATAAAGAAATAAAAGTCTTAAACAAACTATAAAAATTTGATACTAAAAGGAAAAGTAGCAAAATTAGTAAGAACAACACACGTTGAGCCTAATTTAGAAGTTTTCCAGACATTAATTGGTTATGGTCTGTCGAGCCTCCTATAGAATTAGATCTTTAGAACCTTCTAATAAAATTTAAGTATGATCTAAAATTCAAAAGTTATAAGTGTTTTTGTACCGATGTTTCTACTCAACTCATGACTTCTTTTTATTTTAGTTCTATCACATCGGTCCATAAATATCTTTGCAAAGCAATCTATATAGCTTAGCTGTGACACATCCATAATTATTGACCATAACCACTTACATAAGAAAATTAACTTCCTACTTTATTCTTTAATTAACATAAACATTTTTTTTCTGATTTATTTATTAATACATCTTTACATTCATCGTATTACACATAGAAATCAACTTTCCATTAATAATTTAACAAATTTCTTGAAATGAAATAAATATTCTAAACTTTTTTCCTTAACATTTAAAATTAATTTATAATTCTACCACAATATAAAAGAGTTACGTTGGTCAGTTTGAACTCAAAGATGTCTCAGGTGCAAACACGGAACACTATGTATGAGGAGATCCATTAACACACACACGCATACATATATATCCAGAGAGAGAGAGGGATGGAGCTTGGAGTGGTATTGATATAAACCTATATATACCTTAAATCTGGAAAACGTACCAAAATAGGCACCAGTGGTCTAGTGGTAGAATAGTACCCTGCCACGGTACAGACCCGGGTTCGATTCCCGGCTGGTGCATTTGGTTTTATATATATGCCTTTCATGTTTTCAACTTTTTAGAATGCGAGAATGTCCAAGTCGTTGATCATGACTCTTTGATTATCACCCTCTACTGGGCCAATATTTTTCCCTATCATCCATGTCAACATCACTTTTCTCTTCTTATCTCTACCTTCAGAATTTGAATCTCCAATTCAGTGCTGCCCTAAAAAGACTCGACTCAAGAATCCAATTCCAAGCTCTATGAATTCTGTGCTGCACACCACAGTCAAATATCTTGGCGTAATATTCTAAAGCAACATAATCAGTCAATGAAGAAGATGGCAGCCCTTAGAGGTACAGCAGTTTGGCAACTTTCAACTAATTAAAAATGAAACTATGTTTATGTTATTGTCTTTTGCAACTTGTAACTTTGGAATTTGGAAATCAAACACTCTTTTATCTTCTTTTCTATACTTCTATATTCTTTAGGGCCCTCAAGAAAGGTGGCTTGAATCCTTAGGACCACAGGGAAGATTGTTGATATACACTCATTTATTAGGTGATCCCAAGTGTCATCCATACAGAAATTGGACCCGACACTATTCAACTATTATTAAGTATAGGTTGACAAGGCAGCCTAAGTGCCTGTTTGGCATTGCGGCCAAACCGGCTTTTTGAAAAAATTCAATTTTTTTTTTTGCTAAAATTGAGAGCGGTTTGTACTTTTTGGATCGTTTTGATGTGCTGATGTCAAAAATGATTTTTAAAAAATGAAAAAACATTATTGGCATGCTTTTCGGCACGAAAAGCTATTTGAAAAGCAACCGCTACCACACTCCCAAACACCCTCTAAATGGCATTTGTTAGTGAATATTTCCCGCAGTCAATTAGTTGGGTACACGTAATACTTATTTTATTTATGTAGAATATATTTATTATTAATAAAAGAAAATCTTTAATATTCATTTATAGTTGATTAATAAATTCTGAGTAAACATAAAATTCATAGCACAAAAATACTTTGCAAAAGAAATTATAAAGTTATTATAATTTTGAGATTCCTATTACGTCAAAGCATTGTTCCTAAATATTCACGATCAATGTTTTATTAAGATTGTACATTAATTAGAGTTGTTGAGATTGATGCATATTATGTTTTTTTTTTTTTTATGAAAGGAAACAACAACTCTCATAAACTGAGGTATGAGAGATACCTTAAACTAATATGCATGTACTTGTTAGATGACATGTATACTGAACTGACTCGCAGGAAAATCTCAAATGAAGAGATTACCTATGTCTATAGAAAGGCTCTCGTGATAGTTGTGTAAATGATATTTAAACTTGAAATCACTAAGTTATCTTATATAAGAAGTGTTATGTTTTGATTTTAACCATATGTTGTCTTAATCAAGGGTAACAGATGAGCATATATTAGATATAACATAAACTATATGTAGATACTTGAATAGTCAAGAGAGGATTCGTTACCCTAAGTAAATTAGAAAAAAAATGTTATATCTGTTCTTAATTAGTATTGATTGTGAAATTCTTGGTTAAGGTGGAATGAGTTTTGAAAAGAGTTTCAAAATCTTATTCAAATAATCAATGACTATAATGTTAAGAATTAACATGATTTAACAAAGTAGACATACCTCATGCTATAATATCTAAATCAGAACATTCATGATAAAAAAATAATAATTACACTGAGAAACTGGTTATTAAAAGGTTAAGTCAAACCACTTATGACTTTCGTAATATTTGAGGGATCATGACAAGTTACTAGACATTGCACTTAATTTTCAAATATAAATCAATCATTTATTGAATTCATAATAAATTAAATTATTCAATTTATTTAATCTTATTTTATGATTTATGTTTAAGCCAACTTATTAGGGAACTTAATGGGTCATACATATAAGAATCATTGGTTAGAAATTAAAATGAGATGATTAATTAAGTGTGACTTGATTATAAATAAATTTTACAAACTGAGAATTATAATGTAATTAATACAGGGATTACAATTCTAGACCTCAAAAGTCAAGTATGGACTTGATTAAATAAATTTATAACATTATCCTAAAATAATATATGTGATATTATTTAAGGGGACAAGTTGATATTTTGCTATTTATAGAGTTTTTAGGTTTCCATATAAATAAAATATTATGCCTCTTATTTTCATGAAAGAAGAGAAAGTGATAAAAGTACATTATGTAAACACCTAAAACACAAAAGACTAGAGCTAATACTCTATGGTATAACAAATTTTCTTTCCTAATAAGTTTTAAGAGATTTATTACTGGTGGTTCGTGTAGATTACTATTAGATGCCAAACATTTAGATAATTTGTGGTTTGCAACAACCTAGTCTTGAAGTAAACATTCAAAGCCAAACAAAATATTTGATTTTCAGCTAATCTTTGTATAAATCCTAAATAATTTTAAATCTAGTTAACAGGATCCCTATGACTCTCCTAAAAATTTTAAATTTACTATTTCTATCATGTATATATGTGTTTCGGGCAGTGTTTTAAGACCCGGCCCGGCCCGGAGGGTTGACCCGTGACCCGATCGACCCGGGCCTATAGTCGGGCCGGGTCTAAGCAAAAAATAGGCTGGGAATTGGCCCGGCCAGACCCGGTCGACCCGGCCGGCCCGGCCAGACCCGGCTGAGACCCGGGTTAATTTTTGTTTTTATATCCTCATGCCCGAAACGACATCGTTTTGGCCTTTAACAATTAAAAGACCAAAACGTCAAGAGCAGAGGCAAGAGGGACGAAACGAAATACCATTGCATACTTGAGAAGAAGATCTAATTTAGAAATTGTTAAACCCATTTCACTCTCAGTCGCGAAGAAGAGCAGATGAGCAGAAGACTCTTGAATCCTTGATCACCGTTTCAATTCTGAGCATAAGGTTAGATGAACTTTTACTTGTTTCTTTCTTCTTTTGCCTTTCGTTATCCTCTATTTCATCTTCTTCCCTCTGTTGAACTTACAGGAGACTAGGAGAGTATAACAGTGGCTTCGATTCTTCCCTCTGTCCAGTTTGTTGATCCATCGGTTCTTTCCTCTGTTGACCCATCGATTGACCCATTAGTTCTTCCCATGGTATGTATCTCGGCCTCTCTATTCTTTTATTTTTCTACGATTTCAAATGGCCTCTTTGTTCTTTTATCTCTGTTGAATATTGCTGTGAAATGTGAATATTTTGTTTGTTAATTGTTGGTTGTCCTTGTTAATTTTTGTTGTGAATATTGTTGTTAATTTTTGGTTGTCCCTGTTCGTTTACTTCTGCTCAATTTGTAGCTGTGAATATTGTTGCTTAATTTATAGCTGTGAATATTCTCGCATTCGTTGAACACTTGAACTGCAGTTGTGAGAATTTGGGTGGGTTGGCCGTTTAATTGATAGGTTGAATTACATGAGAAATTAATTTCTCTTTATAGGTTGAATTACATGGTCACACTTGAACTGCAGTAGCTAAGGTTGTGCTTGATGGATTTTTTTATACAATGGTGTGATTAAGAGAGCATGTGTTACAAAAGCATATTGATAATTAATTCCTTAATGTTTTGTTTTAAATATTTTTGAATTTAAGTTGTTAGAATTTATGTTGTTGGATGTTTTGTTTTAAATATTTTAGAATTTATATGGTTGGATGTTTTGTTTTAAATATTTTATAATTTATATTTGGTTTGTATTTTGGATATTGAATTAAATTTATGTTGTTGGTTTATAATTTAAATTTGGTTTAAGTGTTGTATAGTAATTAGTTATGTGTTTTTTTTTTATATAGGTTTTTTTGGGTTGACCCGGGTTAACCCGGGTCAACCCATCTGACCTGTAATCCAGAGGGTCGACCAGGTCAATGACCGGGTCGGGTTTCAAAACTATGATTTCGGGACTCAACATCAGGAACCACAAAAGCTCTACAATTCTTGTCCAATGACTTCGAAGACTGAGCAGTTGAAGCAATCACAAATTTAGCTTCATTTTAGCTCAAACACTAGAAAGTTTGGCGTAACGTAACTATACATACATCAGAACATGATACGAAACTTCAGGTTTGAGCAACACGAAACAGCCATCCCCTGAAAAGGAAGCATATTTTATTTTTCTTGAATTCTCCAAGTCTGCCACCTCAAGAAGCCTTGCAAAAAGGTCTATCCCTCTATAGCCAGTGGGCTTTTATACACTTTTTGCCTCATAAAGACTAAAAAATAAAGGATGATGCAATATCCTATACATGAATTTTCTCCATCCAATGAATTTTCTCCATCATTCTGGCAATATTGCAGTTGTTGGTTGTGGACACTATCAACCCTTCACTCACATCTCATGAGATCTGACCACTTCAAGTTCAATATGTTGGTGTACAAAATTAGTGGAATGCCCATTCTGAGTTTCATTTTGCATTTCCAGGAAAAGATCGGAGGGATCTTCACATGCTGAATTCTAAGATTATTTCCAACGAAAAGATCTAATAAGGAATTGGAGATCATATCAAGCAAATGGCAAAAAACGTGTAGCAATCCACATCAATGAGGTATAGCAACATGTCTTTAAAAAATGTTTATCAGCACTTCTTTATAATAAAGAACTTCGTTAATTAGACGTTTTGTAGGCCACATCGTGAACTCGAAACTCCAGAAGTTATGATTCCTTACACACTGTATATTAGAGAAATAAGTCTTCAACCTAATAATCGTCACAAGAAAACGTTAAGTAGAAAAACTTGAGATTTCTTTCATATGAGACCTCAAGTTAAGAGAAATAAAAATTAAAATATGGGAAATTTTACCTGATTTGAAGGTGAATTTAAAAATTGCTACTGTACAAAGAAAAATTAGGAAATTCTGGTAGGTACAGATGCACTGAAATTCATTTTGAAGTATTTTCTTGGACAAGGAATCCCTAGTATATATAAATCTTGCACATAAAGGATATGCATTTAGATGTTTGATATTACAACGTAAAATATTTTAATAATATATTTTATTTAAAAATATATCAAAATATTTTTTTTTCGACACTACCACATTAAAATTATTAAAAAAACACTAAAAAATCAATTTTTTCAAACCAAATATGCTTTTGAAATATACCTAAACACAGTTCAAAAACAAAAACAAACTTTATCTTAGTCAAGCTATAGATTATACGTCTCTACTCCATCTGATTTTGACCAACAATCTTTCTGCGCCTAACTTCATAAAATTGATCAACTGAAGTTATATAGAAGAAATCAAACAAGATAACGCATTTTTGAGTAATTTTACGTCTTTTTGTTCAAATAAGAGATTCAAAGACGCAACTGAACAGAACCGGCTCTTTCTTTCAAGTTTCAAGAGCATAAATAAACTATACGTAACATGTTCTATATTTTCCAATGTGTAATTTGCTAACTAGTTTATGCACCCATTTGTTTGCATTTTTGAGGTCAACACTCCCGATTCCGTCAACCCCAAACCATGCTAACCGTGGTGCCTGTTCCACATGTGGGAAAAACAATTTCCCTGCCTGCTGCTCATCAAATGGGTATAGTTTGTAGTGGAATCTGAGTTGGAGTTGCCACGCACCATTGAAGCTCCATCACTAATGCAAT
The DNA here is from genome assembly GCA_030145905.1 of Populus davidiana. Taxonomy (NCBI): domain Eukaryota; kingdom Viridiplantae; phylum Streptophyta; class Magnoliopsida; order Malpighiales; family Salicaceae; genus Populus; species Populus davidiana. Next base: position 10,774,700 of record CM057792.1, on the reverse strand, counting down.
GCGAAGTCCACCAAAAGTTTTAAGAGAAACAAAAAAGAAAGAAAGAGAGGTCAATTTTGGTGGTTAGCGGTGCACTAATAAACGTTTGTGCTGAGTAGATTGTTGACTAATTAAAATGGAAGGCATGGCCTCAATTTTTAAGTTACTAATCTATATAGCATTATTTGTGTTTTAAAACTAACCCTTGTCTGCATCTACATATTGTTTGTGTTTTTAGTGCTAACTCTTGTCTACAAATTGTAGACAACAATTTAAGAATTTATGTTAGATAATTAATATTCTTTGGCTAATTAACATGTGTGAACAAGCTGACTTTTTTTTTTATTAAAAAAAACTCTTTAATTATAATTTAGAAAGAACACACTCATGGCTTCCATTTTTTTTTTCTTATTACCACCACCAAATTTTTAAATTTATTTACAGAATTTTCTGTCGTTTTTTATACTCACAGTCCACGACACGAATTTTCCTAATGGGCTCATGGGCAACAATAAACCGTCAGAAAAACTCTCGTCGATGATTTGTGATTTGTTGATGAGTCTGTTAGTAATGATTTTACCAATAGATTTACTGACAGCAAAAGTATGCAGAAAACAATTTAACCATCTCGCAACATAGCGCAACCCATTTATCTAGTTAACTTCTAGTATTAAAAGGTTCTAAATCCAAATATATAGCCCTGTTCTACAAATTTTAGGAAATTCAACTCAATTAAAGTAAATCCAATTTAACTATTTATATAACTATATACATAGAAGATCCATTGAGAAGCAAAGACGGATGCCCAAATCTTAATCTATCTAAATTGATCAACTGATCAATTAAAGTAAATCCAATTGAACTATTTATATAACTATATAAACAAGAATGAGTTCACTTTTTTTTTCTTTTTCTTTTTTATCATAGAATGTGCATCCTTGATCATGAAAGAGGTGAGATTAGTATAATTGCTAACTAAATTTGCAACACTTTTACAAATTTACGTGGTTAAAAATTTGCCTGGATACGATCAGTTGTAATTTGACCCTGTTGGATAAAATTTTAGTTTACATGTTCACTAAAGAAAATGAACAATTAATTTTAATTATTCTTATATTTTAATCAAATTTTCAATTGTAAGTTTAATTGCTTTTAATTTATCCATGAATTTATTTTCCAAGATGTTATTTTATCATATGTATTATTTAAATTGATAAAAATGCCCTGATATGGAAAAATCAAACCTAATCTAGTGTTTTTTTTTCCTGTAAAACAAATCTCACTTTGCTATAAGTGTCAAATTGATCCATTTGGTGATTGACTTTATTAATCAAGTAATATTTAGTGCTCATTTAATATTGAGCTTGATCCTACTTTTTATCAAAATTTAATTTTTTTTCTTTAAATTAATTGTTTTTTGTGTTGTTGCATCTCTTTGATGTACTAATCAAAAATAAATTTTTTAAAATAAAAAAATATTATTTTAATGCATTTCCAAATAAAAAACACTTTGAAAAAAAACATCTACCACACTCTCAAACACCTCTGAATAGATGAGGTCAAATCCGGTCTAGTAAAAAGTAAAAAAAAAATATATTTTTTATTATTTTATTAAAAAAAAAATCTTATCTATGGGTGAAACTAGAGATTGAGATTTACTCCATAATTCAAACTATTGGTTAAATTAGAAGAGTTAGAATCCGAAACAGATCTAATAATTATATATTTATGTGCGCTTTATATAGCTTAATTAAATTACAATAAGTTAATTACTAATGAACAAAAAAAAGGCATTATTTACTCTCAAATATATTATAATTAGTTCTATCGATTTGGAAATTTATAAGACACAGTTGAAACTTCAAAGTTTGTTTTCTTTTATAATAGAAAAGTTCATAGATTGATTGGTCGTGTGATCTTTAATTTTGTTGCTGTGATAGAAAAAACCTATAATTAATTGCACGAAAAAGGCTAGTAAATAAGATGATAATTAATTTGTATTAATTCAGTAATCTACATAGTACACCATAGAACAAGGATTCAATATAGGATGAAGATGTCGTGGTTATCTATCAAAATTAGATATCACTATCAGAAAATTAAATTAAAAAACACCGTCGGTCGACCTTAAAAAAAAAATTTATGTTGTCCACAATATACTCACTAGGGATTTGTGTTGAATTCCAACTATTTTATTCGCACTGGATGAGCCTTGGTAAATAACTTCTATCGAAGATATCTTTTCAGGTGTCTCTACATGAATGGTAACTGAATTATCAGCATGGTCACAATCACTAATACTAAAGCTTGATGAAGTAGCAAACTCTTGTTGAACATGGAAGTTTTTCTCTTTCAAAAAATGATAGCTAAAATGAAACAATTAACACAGTATTCCATAAAGTAGTGACCTAAAATTGACACCTAAACTCAACTAAAGTTGAAAATAGTATGCACAGAAAAGCTGACATGAGTACTACATGAATCACAAGAAAACATAAATCAACTAAAAGCATTCAAAACAAGAGAACACCCACATGCAGTATATCCACACATGCAAAGCAACACAGAATATCTACCAACAACACTTCACAATTATGTTGTTAGCTATTTTTGAATTGTTAGCTTTTAATGTATTGGCTATCCATTGTATGGTGTTGTTCCACTTGCTCCTCTATGAGAAATCATATGGCCCCAAATAGCATCAATCAAAAAATCATGCCAATCTTTTAGATTATTAGGTATAATTGTTTTTTGTAAATTCCAAACTCATCTACAAATTTCTTCATTTGACACGTTATGATAACTACCAGAAAATTAAAAAATACAAACAGAAATACTAACGGAATGTTTCTGTCGGTAAATTACAGTGAATTATACTAACGGAAACATTCTCTCGGTATATATCGAGAGAATTACAGTTGAAAAAAAAAGAATTAAAACAAATCCAAAAAGCATGATGACGTGTTATTTATACCAACGGAATTACCGACGATATTAATACTATTGTTAAAATTCGTCCGTAAACTCATTGGTAAACTTTTCACTTTGTCTTGGCACTATTCATTGTTGGTAAAATTTTGTTTGTATTTTCCAGAGAACTCTGGAACTATTCACTTCTTAATTGCATTGTTAATTACTGTTATTTACAAACAAAATCACTGACAGATTGAAAAGTCATCGATGTTATTTGGCTGATTTTTGAAATTTTTTTATTAAATTGAATATTTAAATTAAATATTACAGACAAAATCACTGACGGATTGAAAAGTTGTTGGTGATATTTTGCAGTTTTTGAAGATTTTCAATTAAATTATAAATTTAAATTAAATATTATAGATGAAATCACTGACGAAATAGTTAAAAATATTAATATTTAATCATCTATTGGTAAAACTGTCGATAAAATACCCAAATAAAAAGACTAGAATATCTCATTTCATAACAGACATGCCTCTTCTTCTTCTTCTTCTTCTTCCCTTTATATAAAAAACATCAACATCCCTTTTTTCTTTCTCTTCTCTTCTCTCCTCAACTCTTTCTTTTCTCTTCCACGTTCAGGTATGTCTTACATCAACATCCCTTTTTTTCTTTCTTTTTTCTTCACTCCTCAACTCCTTCTTTTCTTCTTCACGCTCATGTATGTCTTCTCCTCTTTTCTTCCTTTCTTTTTTCATTTTTTTAATTAACATACTTTATTGATTTTTTTTCTTTTCTTAACTTCCCTCATAACTACATTAAGGTAAGATTTTTTTCTTCTTCTTTTTTTGTGTTCTTTTTTCATTATATTTGTCATCTTATTTTATTTTAAAATTTTTCTATTGTTAATAATTGTGTGAATGTTGTTGTAGGATTTGTTTTTTCATATGAGATCAATTTTTAGTTGATTTATTTATAGGATTTTAAATAAATTTTAATTATTTTCTAGTTCTGTTAAATAGTCTGTTTTTAAATAATCACCGATAGAATTGAATATGATATTTTTGTTGGTTATATAAAAAACTTCTCGAGGAAAATACCGACGGAATGAAGCAGATAAATGTTTTTAACGTGCTTTTCCTGTCAGTAAATCCATCAATAATATTATTTTTTTTGTTACCTACAAACTTACCAACAAATAAAAAATTACCAGCAAGAGAATTACCGATGGCGCATTTTCATCTATGATCCCACCAGTAAATTAATTACTAATGGAATGATAGTAAAAATACCAATGAAAAATTCCATCGGTAAAGATAAAAATTCTGGTAGTGGATTGATTTTACCATCACCAATGAAATTCTCATCACATATTGTATTGGTATATTTGACATGTTATCAATGCTTATAAAATTTTTAATATTTTTTATTATGTTGGTTCCATCGGAAATAAGAACTTTAATTTCTAATGGTTTATTCTATTACCTATTCTGTTAGAAATACTAAAATATTTTGTAACTTTTGGACGAAAATGAGTGTTTATTCTGACGGACTTGTCCATCACATATTCCATAAGAAATGTCACTAATTTTTTAATAGCTGGGGAAGGAGATAGAACTATCGAGCTATATTTCATTTAAGTTTTCTGATATAATAACCGTCAGCAATTCCATCAGACAATACTGATGTGTCATATTTCCAAGACCATTGCCAAAAAACTTTTCTTTATTCCATCATAAAAATTATTGACATAACAAATTTCATTATAATTTATGAAAATTTTCTGTCGGAAAATACCAACATAATATTCTATGTTTTTGTTGCAATACGCGAATTTTCTAGCAATGTATTGAGTTTGAAATTAACTCAGCAGAGTTGTAGATTTTGGATGCCTATGAGTAATTAAGCTAGAGGTCGCACTGTTTCAGCACCAAAAGTAAAAAGAAAAAAAGAGATATCTCCGTTTTCGACTAATTAATACTAGACCGAGAACTCATCATCGCCACATGGTAATGGAGAAAGTGGAAGACCTAATTGGTTTGACGCCTGAATATTTAAGGTTAGTATGTTTTTGTTAATGATTACTGTTCTTTTTTTCTTTCAAACTTGATCTTCGTTTCATTTACGCTTCTTCAAACCAATGCTTTTCAACGCTACAGTCAGCATTATGATTCTCTATTCCAATTTTGAAATTTCCAACCTTATGAAACGAAAGAAGTTTTTTCTTCTCATATTTCAACTTTCCATTGAAATGATTTAGAAGTCTGTTTTTTTTTATTATTATTAATATGGGTGTTTGGATCAGCTTACGTGCACCTCGACTAATTTCACGAACTCTAGAATTAATAATCATATAAACCTTCAGTGACCATGAAAAAACTCAAACTCGTGATCATTGAGAAGCAAACTCAAAGTCTGATTAGTTGAGTTATCCCTCAAAGTTAATTTCGAAGTCTGTTTGATTTTATATGAAATTGAGTATAGGTAAGGGAAGGGAAAAGAAAAACCTTTCTACCGAATAAACTAAGAAGAAGAAAAATCTCAGCTCATAAATTGCTGGCCATGAAATCATACCATGTGAATAGTTGGGCAACAGATCAAGCTAAGTAATCGAGCTAGCCCTTCGAGACTTAACAATAAAATGAGTTAACTGAAAGTCTATTGCAAATCCTAACACTTCTGTTGCCTCAATGTTTTAGAAAGAGAGGATATACAGGCAGGAAAACCCTCCATGGTGGTCGGGTTTCCTTTGTTTCAGTCGCAAATCTCCGGGACGCATGATATCCAGTTATCAAATTAATCAAGAAATAGGATCATATAGAACAAACATATTCACTACGAAGTATTTTATTTCTGTTTGATCATTTGCAATGGAATTTCACAAATGTTTATCCACCCAATTTCCTAGAGAAATTTATCCAACCATCTATCCATGTAAAAAGATATCATAGAATGGATGCAGATCTTTTCGTTTCTGAGAAAGGAGATTTTCGCCTAAGAATTTAATAGACTAGCTACCCCATTTCAATGCATGGATGACAAGTGTTGGAGAGAAAATCAACAGCTAGATGGATTGACAACAACCCCAATAATAGGGAGCAGAGCACCAAGGCTGATGCCACCTGAAAGCTGAGACCCACATGCCATTAATTTAGCTCACATAGATTCGAAGATTTATTTAATAGTTAGCTAAAGTTCTTATCTTCTTTTGATTAACACATGATTGATCATAGCCAAGCCAACACTTCGCAAAGTTCAATATAAGGAGTCAGCAAAAAGTCTTAGCAGCCTAATAATTTCATTTGCGACCTAAGGAAGCTTCTCCAAGATGGGTTAGGTGACAAAATCACAATAAATCCCACTAGCAGCCCATTTCTTCCGTATCCTTAATTAATTAGGCTAATATTGTTACTAATTAATCCCTTGTCGGATGGTTTATTGTATAATTAGTAATTAAAACACAAGTTCATTTATGGGTGTGCAAGTGATCTTATTAATGTGCCTTGAATATCTCTTACAGTTTGCGAGTTTAAAGAGAGCACTGTTGCCTCTGCATGTGCTCTCTGCTCTTCCTGTAATTTTCCCTCACATATTCTCTCCCACCTTCCCTCTCGTCGTACAGCTCTTGTCCATATATATATCCTCTCTCTTTCACTCTGTCAAAAATCTAGTTTCATACATACAAAAAGAAAAGTTTTCTTTCATGTCTCCAGCACAAAGACCAAACATGCCTGAACCACCTCCTTCCCCTCCTTCCCCTTCTATCTTTGCACTTTCTTACCTGAAACTTCAATTATTCGCTCGTGTCAGGCGGTTCTTGCAAACTAAAAGGGCACAAAAGAGCATTAAAACAAGAACCAACGCTATGGTCACCAAAGAAGAACAAGCAGCAATTACTACTGTGGATAGACAAAGTAGTGATATTGATGATGATTCTGTGGTGTTACAAAGATCAGTAAAGAGACTTCACTTTGGAAGCTGGGAAGAGAAGGAGATGGCAGCTCTTGAGATTGAAAAATTAGCTAGGGAAGATGCTAAGATGAGAAATTTGATGGCTGAGCTTGGTGTTATTCCTGCCTTGGTGGGGATGGTGGCTTCAGAAGTCGCTGGCCGCCAGAGAGTGGCTGTTAATGCTTTGATTGAGCTTGCTAATGGAACTTACAAGTAAGTTTCTTCTTTTCTAATTTGATATCATTATTTTTAATTAATTTGTTTTTCATTTTTATTACAAAAAAAACACAAATTATGAAATTCAATTGTAGTCCAGAATCACTCCTCACAAGACATTTAATTGAGCTGTTTAGAATATTTTCATACTGTTTAGGAGATCAACTAGAATCGTTTTATAAAACTCTATAACTTGTTATGGAAAAAAAAAATTAAATGCAAAAAACAACGTCTTTGGTAGGCATTGTATAGAACTTGCCTAAAACCTAACATAATCTTGGGTGCTGATTACACCATACTGTAGAATTTGCATCGATAGGTCAAGCTCCACTAACACTTCAGATAACAAGAGAATGACGTTAGCTCCTCTTACTTTAATTAGTCAAATATTTCATTCTAACTATGAACAAATGAAGAAAAAAAATATATTATCATAGTACAATAATGACCCCAGTTGTGTGGCTGACCATCCATGTGAATTTGAAGAAGAAAACAAAGATTACATCAAACAGCTTATGTAATTGGATGTTTTTTCAACAGTTTGAAAAAATGGAGTTTGGTTTTTGGCACCATCTGGATTTTTCGGGGTATGAATTATTTCATTATTTGAGCTTAGGGTGAGGTGAGCAATACCCATATATGGTTGATTTATATCCTAAAGAATTGAAAGTTGGTCACTGGGGAAGGAATAAAGGGGACCTGATATGGGTTTGGATTTTGGAGTTTGCCTCTGATAATACTCTCAATTTTCATGTAATGGAGTAATCTGAGGGAGGGACCCTCGTTGTTAAAGAAAGCTATCTACGTCGACGCTGTGTAGGCGTTGCACTTGAGGACTTGTGGTTTCAGCGCCGCCCTTCATAAAATAGATAGGATCAAAACTTTTAGGTTCGGTTTCTTTTTCTTTTTTTTTTTGATAACGCGGGTGTTCGGGCCAGCTTACGCGCACCACGACTAATTCCACAGCCCACTGAACATCCTGCAAGCCCTAGTGAGCAGGTAAGGCACCACGGGGGTGACAAGTATACCGCACGGGGAGAACCCAGAAACAGGAAAGGAGCAAACTTTCCAGCCCCCACTCCCACTGGGATTCGAACCTAGGTTCGAAGGAAGGAAAGTTGCTCCCAACACCACTGAGCCACGCCCCGTTGGTATTTTAGGTTCGGTTTCTTGATTTACCCTTTAATGGTAATGTATAATTGCTCTTGGTGCCACATCAAGCTTTCAATTCTTGATGAGAAAAAAGGAAAAAGAAGAGGATTTGTCTTTGATTTACCCTTGGCTGAGGCAGCACCCAATTTTGGGGATTTCATGATGGTTCTTGACTTGATTTTAGGTGTGGTCCCTTTTTTTTGTCTAGGTTAATTATTGTTAATATTTCTTCACAGAAATTTAGATGATAATTATGATGAAGAAAATATTAATTCAATTTGAATGGATTCAAAACATTATTATTGTAAGGATCGTTATCAATAGTTCTACTATTCTCATCTATTAAATAATATTTTAGTATTTTTAAATTCTATTTTAATTTTAAATTGTCAAGTTTCAAATATTTAATTACTTAGATTTAATTATGAGTTCTTTCTTTTTGTATAAACTCATTTCTCAGCCTTGTTAATTGATTGGTTTAAGAAGACACCCATTTGAATGTTAATGATCATGTTCCTCAAATCAACATCATAAGAAAATAATTAAATTTTTTTTAGCAGATATGAAAATAATTAATTTGGATGAAGTAGGAGGCCACAAGCACAAAGGGCGCTTATTACACGCTCTAGGAGGAAGCATAGACAGAGCAATGATGTTATTGAATCGACAATGTTGTCTTTGAATAGAAATAAGTTACAGGACATAAGAATTGGCGCAAATGATCAGATTCCCTATGATCTATGATCAATAAACAAATTCATCTGTTGACTTCCATCTTCCATCTCAGATCTAAATCCAAGAATCTCTTTGACTTTCTTAGAAAAAGACAGTAACTTGTTTAATACTTGTTGGTTGGTTAGTTTGGCGTGCATGATGCTCATTATTTGCTGGGGAGACATTCAAAAATGGCCACCATGTTACTATCCCTGATTTATATTCTTTGGTTCGGTAGCTGCAACTAGATTAGTGAGCTGTTCTTGTTTTAATTAATGTATTTTTATTTTCTTTCTTCAGGAACAAGGCTCTCATGGTAGAAGCAGGGATCTTTTCGAAACTACCAAAGAGCATGGATGTTTTAGAAGAACCAACAAGACAAGAATTTGCAGAATTAATCCTGTCATTATCTTCGCTGGCGAATCATACCCAATTCCCTCTTGCTTCATCAGAAGTTTTGCCATTTCTAATTGGAATTCTCGAGTCTTGCTCAAGTTACGAAACCAAGGAGTCATGTTTGGGTACTCTATACAACCTGTCTGCTGTGTTAGACAATGCAGGGCCTTTGCTCTCTAACGGGGCAGTTCAAACTCTCTTGAGGGTAATATCAGAAAAAGAATTCTCAGAGAAAGCTCTAGCGACACTAGGTCATTTAGTGGTGACCTTAATGGGGAAGAAAGCAATGGAAAACAGTTCACTTGTGCCAGAGAGTTTGATAGAGATAATGACATGGGAGGAGAAGCCAAAATGTCAAGAATTATCGGCTTATATTTTGATGATTCTAGCTCATCAAAGCTCAGCTCTGCGAGATAAAATGCTTAAATCTGGCATTGTCCCTGTACTCCTTGAGGTGGCATTATTGGGGAGTCCTCTAGCTCAGAAGAGAGCACTAAAACTACTGCAATGGTTCAAAGATGAGAGGCAAGCAAGGATGGGTCCACATTCCGGGCCTCAAACAGCAAGGATAGCAATAGGGTCACCAGTAAATAACAGGGAAGCTCAAGAGGGAAAGAAAGTGATGAAGGATTTGGTGAAGCAAAGTTTACACAAGAACATGGAGTTGATAACCCGGCGAGCCACTGCTACTTCAGGGGACTCTTCCAAGTTCAAGTCCTTGGTTATCAGTACAAGTTCTAAAAGCTTGCCTTGCTAAAGATTTTACAGGCCCTTTAGAAATCTTTGGGGATCTCTCGATCCGGGAGCAGCAGAGAAATTCCTCGATGCCTGCTCATCAAGTTAGGAATCCAATTCTTTAGCCTAGGCCATGTGATGTTTGCTGATTAAAAATAGAAATGCTCGTGTGCAGTATAATAGCTTATGTTAATTGTACATGGTGACCTTAAAAAGAAAAGAAAAGAGAAATTGAAGTCTCCGGATGGGGCCTCACTCCCATTTTTTCCCACAAGATCAATTTCAATTCTTGCACTGACCATTTTTCCTTTTCTTGAGCTACCAATCATAACCTTTATGCGAGTAAATTTGAAGCAGCTGGTCTTCTACATGTCTCTACACGAGGGAATCAACCCCAGCGAAGCAAATCTGATTCAAATGAGAGCATGTCACATCAGCCCAGCCCAATTAGAACTCATTCAGGATCACCAAGCCCAAATTTAAGTCGAAACATCGTGGCGGTGAAAGTGAACCCTAACTGGTTCCCTGGACCCAACAAATATAAATACCCAATCAGCGGTCCAGCAAATTCAGTTAGCCACAAAAAAACAAGACCGGTTTCGTTCTCTATCCTGCGTAACTCCCTCATCTCTAGGGTTTATTCCACGCTAACCAGCAATCCACCACACCACTTCCGCCACCATGGAGTTCATTAAAAAACGCAAAGCTGACGAAAACGGCATCTCAATCCCCACCGGCACCTCTCCACCATCTCCAATAACTCCTCTAACCCCCGAAGAAATCCGTAAAATCCTCGAACCTTTCACAAAAGACCAACTATTAGACATCCTCCAATCCGCCACACTCCACCACTCTGACATCCTTAACTCTGTCCGTTCCGTAGCGGATGGCGACATCTCCCTCCGAAAGCTCTTTATTCGCGGCCTCTCTTCCGAAACAACCTCGGATACCCTCCGAATTCTATTTTCTTCCTTCGGAGAACTAGAAGAAGCTATTGTTATCCATGACAAGAACACAGGTAAGTCGAAAGGTTTCGGGTTTATTACTTTCAAACATGTGGACTCTGCTATGCTTTCTATTAGAGAACCTAGTAAAAAAATTGATGGAAGGATTACTGTTACTCAATTAGCATCGAATAATTCGAGTACCGGTGATGTTTCGTTAAGGAAAGTTTATGTTGGGAACGTGCCTTTTGAGATTACTTCGGAGAGGTTGTTAGGGTTTTTCTCAATGTATGGTGAGATTGAAGAAGGCCCGCTTGGGTTTGATAAATCTACTGGGAAATCAAAGGGTTTTGCCTTTCTTATATATAAGTCTGAGGATGGGGCTAAGGCTGCGATTGCTGATCCTATGAAAAATATTGATGGGCATCAAGTTGTTTGTAAATTAGCTGTTGATAACAAGAGGGTTAATAAGACTAATCAGGGCGGTGCAAATGCACAAAATTCACAGCCATTAGCGCATCCATCGTTCCCTCAACCACAACCACAAAATTCGATTGGCGGGGTAACAGGAAGTTTACAAAATTATGGGCCTGCTAGTAATAGCTATCAGTTGAATACTTCATTGACGGGTTCTGGATATAATGGTGCTTATAGGGTTCCGCCATATGTAGGGGCGGGTCCAAATGATGGTGGATTGAACAATGCAGGGGCTTCAATGTATAGAATGCCACAGAGCACTGTTGGAACCGGTTCTGGGGTGTATCCGGATGCTGGGTCTTATGCTTTGTCTCAGCAACAGCAGCATCAGCAGCAATCCTCAATGCCACTGCCTCCTAGATTCCCACATGGAGCTGGAGGGATGTATCAGGGTATGCCACCACCATATTACTGAAGGTAATTATTGCTAACTTTTTTTTTTCAAATGATTTTGTCCCATGTGAAGTTTTTATTTTATTTTGTTATAACAATCCCTTTTTCTTTTTGTTTTTGTGGAAAAGGTGTTTTTGTTTTCAATTCGTTTGCATTTGTTAATTTTTAGACTAATTGCTGTTTCTCTATAATTGTTGAGAAGCTGTGTCACACCATTGTGGATTTGATTGTGTTGTTATAGCATTTTCTTGTGGGTCATAGAGAAACAATTATAATTAACACGCCTGAAAGATAAAGAGTTTTCTGATCTTTAAAAGATACAGTAGACTAGTTGTAGTTTTATTTCATGGCTTTCTACAACTTTTTGGTTTGTTATTTTGCTTTAGCTAGCCTGAGCTTTATTTTATATGTTTGACATTGATGGGTCTTTGATTCAGGTGTATGAGAGCTTCTTGGGAACACATGCTTTAAATGGTTGTCGTGATTTCCTGAATGCAAGCAATGAAATCTTTAATTTAATTATGTGGACTGCTGTGCTTTTGTTGCTGCTTCACTTCATCTGCTTCCTTAAGATGTGGTTGGATTTGTGATGGATGCTACTTAAACTTTGCAAAATTTAGTTTCTATCTGTAGAACGGGGCTCTTACAGAAGGATTGTAGAACTTTTCTGCTATGCCGGAATTGATGTTTATCTAGATTATAAATATCCCTGTTTTTCTGGTTTTGCTACTTTTGCTCCTCAAGAAGATTTTTGGTATTTGAGGTTTCGTTGTTGGCTTTACCTTTCTGATTGTGTGGATTTTTTATTTTGATTGGTAAAAAGGAATTTTTTATTTCATTTGTCAAGGGTTCACAACATTATTTCTGCATATATCTCTCTATGAGAAAAAAACTGTCTTCCTCTTTTTCATATTTACATGTTGATGTGATGTCTTTTTTTTGTTAATTGCTTTTAATCCTTCTTTTCCCCTAGCTCATTTGTTTAAAATGCATTTCAGTCCCCGAGGTTTTTTTTTTTTTTGCCCCTAAATTGTCTGCTTTTATAAATTGTCATCTTAGACATTGTGTTGTGGTGGAGGCTTCAAGAATGTACATGGCATTACAATGCTTCTGGTACCTCAGTTAGCCCAAGCTGTATTAATAATTGTGGTGTTTCTTGAATCCCTAAACTTCTGTTCTGCCATGCATTATATTTGGCAGCATTTTTCTGGTTTCTGGGTTGTTGGGTTACAGAAACAGTGAATGAGTTCTTAAAACAATGGACTCTGATTATACGAACATGTAGGACAGTCAAGTGGAAACACAATTGCAAATGGATTTAATTTTCTTTGCAACATGCAGATTTGACAATATGGTCCGGGTCTAATAAATAAATGTAATGCACTAGTGTAATATCTCTCGAGATAAAATTACAAATACCATGTTGATTTTATCCTATGTAATATTTTGAAATTAGTGGAAATGTGATTTTGGGTTCTGTAGTGAGTGGAATTTGGGATTTTGTGTGTTGGCTCTTGGAATTTCTTGGTTGATGTTTTTGTAAGGTGTCTCTATGATGTTCACTGTTAATTATTATGAGATTGTGACCTCGAGATCAAATTCCCCTTGTGTTATAGCGTAAATCCCTTCATTGGTATTTATACCCTGATGTCAGATATTAGATATATAGGGCAGAATTGTTTTAGAAGTCTATGCCTGAATCTGATTAACCTGTGTTAGATGATTTAAATTATTGCTCATGCTACCTGTGTCATATGGTGCTGGAATTGATGACTTTGGTGTTCTTTTCTGGTTTGTTCCCAATATTTTTTGTGGTGGGGGCATGTGAAGTTGGGATTCCAATTTGCTTTCCCTCGGGAAGCAAGCAATGGCCAACATCCATTCAACCAGCTACCCATTTCTCAGGACATCTAACGATTGCCTCTTGTCTCCTAATTCATTTTTTTTGTTAATTAAAAGTTGTTTTGCACTCCATAAAACATTAATAAGTTTTATGAACTGATAAAAAACTTGAAATGTCTTAACCATGAAATAAATACAAAACTTGCCTGAGATGAAATTCGTATCATAATTTTATGTAATCTAATGAGATGTGGTGTGGGGTATTTGTTGATCCTCATTTTGTACTTGCTGCACACTGGCATTTGGAAGCTTGGTTGATGCTGTGGTGAAGTGGGGTCTCTATGCTGTCAGGTTTTCACGATTTTGCTAGTTGACTTTGGTCCGGCTCCTGGGCAAATCCTTTTTTTTTTATTTGGTGTCCTCTAAGCTCCATGTGAAATTAACTCTTTACCTGATCTATTCTGGGAATTCTATGATTGCATTCTCTCATTAAGCTTGCGCATGCAACCTGTCATTTGGAGATGGAAACTAATGACTTTGCCGGGTTTCTCTTTTCCTGTCTTTGTTAATGTTTTTCTATGGTGTGTCACCGCTAACCACGTGGACCTTGGAGAGGGCATGAGCAACATCTATCTCGAGCACGGATGGTGATCTTTGATATAAAGGGCAAGAGTTACCTCCCCCACGCCTCTTTCCTAGGGCAACTAGAGTTCTCCCCCAGAAACCCTTTTTTTTTTTTTTTTTATCTTGGCATTTGCAGTGATCAATGCTTGTGGAGGTTGTTTTCGAGGAGCTATAACCATTGCAGAAGTATAGTTTAAATTGAGAACCATTCTGACTCGTTCTACATATAAGAATAAAAATAATATCTCGATAAACATGTATTTCTCGAGTTGCTGTGAGACCTCGGTACAGTTTCCGTGCTTGTTAATTTATATGCACTGCAAAAATATTTATATAGGCATCAACCTTCTAGTGTGGTGGGAATGTGCACTCTTTTATGGACTCAAAGACGGACCATCAAGTCATAAATATTAAAATAAGGGTGACTACGATACACGCATCTTAGAATTTTAAGTAGCATTTTGACTCTAGTGAGTCGGATAAATTTGTTCTCGAGTAATTGAATATGCATGCTTTGCAATGCATTTTGACAAATAACTAAATAAAGTGTAAACTATGTCAATAATTTTTTTTTATTAATGATAACTAAACAAAAAAAAATAATTATGAGATAGTTTTATTGCTCGATGATTATGATTTTGTAATTTTTTGGTTGTATTTAATCTTTTTTTTTAGTAAAATTAGTTTTTTATAATATCATTTCAAGGATAATAGATATATGCACATACATAAAATCAAAGAAATATTATTAGCATGGGTGGGATATTTTTTACCCCATTTCAAAACTGCCATAAATTTTCTTCGTCCTCACCATTTAGTTTTTATCTTGCTTTTCCTCAATAAATAAGAATAAATTGGCCTTCAATTCAGAATGATTTCTCCAAAAAGGACGTTTGATGGTTAAAATGGAAAAGAAAAAAAAATGAACACAGTTCATGGTGACATATGAGAAGGGTTATATTGATTATACTACATCGTTTAGGTTTTTTTGTGTGTTAAAAGTCACTTTTTCTTTTTGAGAATAAATACTTTTTAATTTTTAAAAATAAGATTTATTTATGTGAAACATAAAAAATTTATGAATTAAAGTTGAATAATCTCTTCGAAATATTAAATACATATAAGATAATTTTAAAAAATAAATTCTATTAAAAAATATTAAATAAAGAATCTAAACAATTATGATTAAAGAGTACTAATTCAAATATAAATTAAAAAGTTGTTTGGAAAATTACATATTAAAAAAGGCACCAATTACAAAAAAAAATTCAAAAAAAAAAAACCTAAACACTACTAGGCTTAGCAAGCTAAGCCCGCATGCTTGGCTCATTTTGAAAAGGCATGCGAGCAGGCTTACATGTGTGGGCTTTCATTTTTTTAATTTGGTAATGCGATGGATGACATGTCTTAGACCTCAAAATATTTTGAAAAAATAAAAAGGCCGGTGAAATGTGGCTTGCTTTTCCTTTGATTCTAGTCATAGTGTTGCTTGGAAAGTCAGAGTTTATGATTTTTTTATGTAGTAATCATATTTCAACCCATTCTTGATCTAAAACATCATAAACACCTTGATAAACTTGAATATGGTCTCAAACAAATAAAAAAATCCGTATAAAAACACTCAAAATCAACCCAAAATCAAAATATTTTTCAAGCTCAGATTTGTCATCTCATGCAAAACGAAAGAAAAAGAACACACAGGACAAGTTCCTACCACTTTTTTTCTTTTCTCTCAAACCAATGACTAAAAAATATATGAAAATAAATTTTTGAATCAAAATTAATTTTTCAAAAAATCAAGGGACCAGAAGTTTATAATTTCAAAAGTAAGGATCAAAGTGAATTTTTTAACTCAATTTTGAAATTGTCATGTATGTTCTCTATCTTTTTTTATTTTGATCATCCTTTCAATCTTTTCCTTAACAAATTTGAAGTAATCAGGCTTTAATTTGGCCCCAAAAAAATGCAACCGGAAAAAAATAATTGAGAATTAAAATTTTAAATATAATAAAATTGGCAAAGTAAAATATGAGAGAGTAAATAATGTTTTTTTTTTCTTGTTATAACAAAGATCCACATGTTTTAGAATCTCTTATCATTATAATGTTTATATATTCATGGAGTTATGGTTGTGCACTATTGTCGTCGAAGGGATTTTATGAGATTAGTCATTGACTGTAACCCCCAATAAAAAAAATGAATGGTACGAAAAGTGCTGGTGTAAACATCAATGAGAAATCAATAATGTTGTCATGGCACGGGAATAAGCTGTAAATGACTAAAAATGAAAAATAAATATAGTAAAGTGGCTCTGATGAGACAGTAAAATGATTGGGTGCTTTAGGCAAGGATGAAATAAAGAGATTTTGATTTTCGGGCAAAAAATCATAAATCGACTAATTTTATGTTAAAAATTCATAACTCTCAAAAATAATGATTAGGGAAAATGGTGGAATTGAAAAATCTGAAAATTTGCGTGAGATAATAAAGTAATGAAGGTTTGGCCAAGTTCATGAAAATAAATGAATTTGGTTGTTAAAGTTGGTTGTTAAATTGTGACAAAATCATTGTTTAATCTTATTGTTGTAATATATAATGATTAGGGAAAATGGTGGAATTGAAGTCATGGAATGGATAATACAATCAATTTATTTGTTGGATAAACCATGGTGATAAATGTGTTATAAATAAAATAATTTATTATGAGTATATGGATTGGAAGTAGTTTATTAGTGATTTATGAATGTGAAGTTTAAATATAATTTTGCGATGACGAAATATATTAAAATAATTTCATAAAGAAATAATTGTATAAGTAATTTAGTAATTCATGTTGGTACATGAGAGTTGCCTATGAGAGGACAACATCAGGTCTGTGCATTCAGTGACCAGACTATAGGTAGGTGCTTGACACCTAATCTATTTAGGAAATTCTACGAATGTTAAGATATTGTAATTTTTCTTATAATGCTATTGTAAATATGAACATTGATGTGATATTATTATTAAGAAAATTGAAAAGTTCTAGTTGCCCAATGAGGAATTAGCGACGACGAAACTAATTGAAGGATTGTAATGATTGATACGAATGGTCTTATATTTTCGGAAAGAAATTGTAGTGCATTATGCTTTTAAAGTTGATAATAAAGTAACTTTTTGATATTATTATGTATATTGTGGTTGTGCTAATTGTAGACAAATTTATACATTGAATCAGTTCTCGAGAAAATGGACAGATGAATTAATGACCTAATAAAGGGGTCGGTGTCTGGAAAAATGGGCGGATGAATTAGTGACCCGGTAAAGGGGTCAGTGCCCAGAAAATTGAGTAGGTGAATTAGTGACCCGGTAAAGAGGTTAATGCCTGGAGAAATTGTGCGAGTGAATTAGTGACCCGGTAAAAGGGGTTAGTGCTCGGTAAATTAGGTATATGAATTAGTGGCCTGATAAATGGGTCGGTGCTTGATAATTGGGTGAATAAATAAGAAACCTGGTGGTGGGGTTGGTGCTTAGGAATTGAGCGAATAAATAAGAGATTTGGTGATGGGGTTAGTGCCCGAGAATTGGGTGAATGGATTAATGATCCGATAATGGGGTTAATGTGAGATGTTAGATGGTTGAATTTTTGAACTGTTAGAAGTAATGGACTAGACCTGGGATCAGTGCCAAGTTTGGATAAATGTGATAGATGCATGGTAAATGGGCATAATGAGAGGAACTAGTTGTCCGGGTTTGGCACTAGTGTCCTGGTTAAAGGGTTACTGATAAAAGTAATTATCGAGTTGATAATTGGTATACATTGTATAATGTTAACATGAAATCAAAATGTTTTTTGGAAAAAAACATTTTTTTAGAAAAAGAAAACGTGTATTGTGATTGAATACGTGAAAATGATTGGGATGCCATGATAATTCTTATTTTCAAACTATTGGAGCAATATACCCCTTTCTAGATGATGAACATTCACTACTAGAAAATCAATAAATACAAACGGAAATACCGAGGGAATATTTCCGTCGGTAAATTTTCGAGGGATTTTACCGACGGAAATATTCCCTCGGTATATACCGAGGGAATTACCGTGGGAAAAAAAATTAAAACAAAGCAAAAAAAAATGACTACGTGTCATTTTTTACCAACGGAATTACCGACAGAATTAATCCGTCGGTAAAATATAAACACTGTTCATCATGTCAATTACAAAGGGAATTACCGACGGAAAATTCCGTCGGTATTTTCCAGAGAGCTCTAGAACTGTTCATCTTCCAATTGCACTGTTAATTGTTTTACTTTACGGACAAAATCACCGACGGATTGAAAATGCGTCGGTGTGTTTTGGCGGTTTTCTGAAAAAATTCAATTGATTTAAAATTTTTATTTAAATATTATAGACGGAATCACCGACGGATTGAAAAATCATCAGTAATTTTTGGCGGTTTCTGAAAATTGTTTACGAAATTGAAAATTTAAATTAAATATTACGGACGGAATAATTAAAAAATATTAATATTAAATTATCCGTCGGTAAATCCGTCGGTAACGCGCCCCAATAAAAAACTTGAATCCGCTTATTTCACAAGAGACAGACTCATTATTTCTTTTTCTTCTTCTACTGCTTCTTCTTCTTCTTCTTCTTCTTCTTCTTCTTCACTATATGTAAAAAACATCAATATCTATTTCTTTCTCTTCTTTTCTCTCCTCATCTCCTTCTCTTTTCCTCCATGCTCGGGTATGTCTTCTTCTTCTTTCTTCTTTTATCCTCTTAGTTTTTTTTAATTAATATGCTTTACGAATTTTTTTTTCCTTAGCTTCACTTGCAAGTATATTAAGGTAAGATTTTTCTTTTTTCTTATTTTTTCATGATTTTTTTCACTATATTTGTTTTTTATTTAATTTTAATTGATTTTGTTTATAATAATTGTATAAATGTTGTTATGAGCTTTTTTTTTCATATGAGATCAATTTTTAGTTGATTTATTTATAGGATTTTTAAATTTTTAGCAATTGCAACTTCATTTTTTTCATATGAATTTTTTTAGTTGAATTAATTTTTTTGTTTTATTTTTTTGAGTTGATTTTCTTATTCTTTTTTCCAAGCATTTTGAGTATATATTATACAATGTTGATTTATGTTAATTTAATTATTTTATAATTTTATAAAATGAATTTTTTTTAAAATGTTTTTAAATAATTACCGATGGATTTACCGACGGAAATTTCCGTCGGTAAATCTGTTGGTAATAAAAAAAAATTACCGACGCGTCTGTTCCGCCAGTAAATCCGTCGGTAATATTATTACCGACGGATTTAGCGACGAACAAAAAATTACCGACAAAAGATTCATCGACGGAAATTCTCCGTCGGTGATTTCGTCGGTAAATTAATTACCGATGGAGTATGTGTCTTACGCCGACGGAAAAATTCCGTCGGTAAAACTGTTAAATCTTGTAGTGATTACTACCTAGTGAAGGGCGAATGCTTGGCGAGGGAGAATGAGAGTGGTTGTCTGATTATGAAATTATTGCCTAGCTTAGATTGAGAAAAAAATATTCCTAAATGGTTGGGATGAGCTGAATAGAATTGTTTGAATGATCCTGGACGAGAAGTTATTACTTGGTATTGATAAGTTAATGCTAGTACATGAAACTATTTACTAGAGTGATACTGTTGAGTGTCTAGGAATTACTGAAGATATTAATAGAAGGGCACTAGGAATCAAGGCTTTAAATATAAATTCTAATTGAAGGTTTCGATTGAAGGGTTGGTGCCTTAGTCTATAAAGTTGTTGTAAGGCATTGGTGACTCAGATGGGGAGAAAGGAACCGAAGGGGAACCTAGTTCCTTTCATAGGAACTAGTGTTTATTGAATGTTAGAAATGAAATTGCTAGAATGGAAGATGTGATGTGATAATATGGGGTATCAGTAATGGAAAGTACTCTCATCAAATATGACGGATAGTAAAACAAGTTTATGATGTTGGTTAGCAAGATGACATAATCGAATAAATTAATGCGTAGATCTCAAGATGGATATTCGAGATGATGCCGAACAAAGTAATTGAGATGGGCATTGGCATAACGATGACTGGACTAAAGTGATTAGTCGATTTCACTACTAAGAAATGTGAAATAAAAGGGTGATTCTATGTAAAGATAATAGACAACTGTTGCAGAAAGAAAAGGTGGTATACCCAACTAGCATGAGTAAGAGTGAGTAAAGTTACGAAAATACGGAGGTGCATTATACTTCAATGAACTGAGATCTTATGGACAAAACATGTCGAGGTATTGCAAACAAAGAGCATGTTGTGACTTATAGCCTAACGATGTCATAAAAGTATAGGGAATCGTTAGTTCTACTTTTATGTAATTATAGTTGTTAATATTTAAATAAATATTGGTTCTACATAGGACTCCTACCATGAACGACAAGAAAAAGTTTTAGGAGTAGTTCGGATATTATTAAATTTCTAAGAGTTCTTACCAAATAGAAAAAGTATTTATATTTTTTTTTATTTCTTAGTCATTATGTTTGTATTACATCAAATACTAATTTATTTCCTTAACTATTTATTATTTGTTATAGTATGTTATGTGTGGAACTAAGGCGTTATAGATATTGAAAAACAAATTTCTTATTTTTCCTGAGTTCAATGCTCATGAAAATTGTGTTTATCATGAGAAAATCTCGGGGTGGTACATGGACACTGTAAAATTTGATGTGTTTATTGAGCAAGCACTGATTTTAGATAGATTTTATAGTGTAAGAGTGTACTCCCTGGTCTCGTTAATTAATACACCATGTCAAGGTCCCATGTCACAAAATCCACCGAAAAAGAAACCTCTCTTTTAACCATCTCTGCAACTCCAGAGTCCATGTTGCTTTTCACACTCCACACCATAAGGTAATGTATAAATCCCTGTGATTTCCTTACATAGAGCTGCTTTCATGTTCTCTTAGAAAGTTTCATCAATTGAAAAGGACAAGTTATGAACAAGAGAGCTACTGATATGATTATGGTATGAAGGGATACTGAAAGCAGAACTACAAAGGCAGCAACATGGTACCATTTCTTTGTGCTCTTACTGGAATGGAATGTCAAGTGCTGGAACCACCCTTCGTGCCTTTACTCTTCTTGGATTTGCTGACATAAATGATTACATGTACATGTTATATTTAGTTAATGAAATAGATAATAACTAATATGATTTTACTAATTATTTTACGAGTATCATAAATTATTTTACAAATTTTCAGGATGTAATTTTTGACAAATTCTCTCATTTTGGATCTTTGGAGTGCTTTGCTTGCGTCCAACCCATTCTACATGTTCAAGTGATCAACAACAACAGTCTCTTCTTTTTATATCACTATCTACACTCAATTGTACAAGTTGCAAGAAAAATTTGAATTTTGAAATCAAGATTTAAGGATATCTTTAATTCTAAGTAATTTTAGGAATATTTTATCTTTGTCTTTTAATTAAAATTAGCTTCGTTATACAAAATTTCCATTGCAAAATAGCACAAACAATATAAAAAAGAACTATAGTAAAAAGAAAAAAAAAAGAAGAAGAAACAAGTTAGTGTGTGTTTGGAACGTGGGTGTTTTTTAAAATTTAATTTTTTTTATTTAAAATAAAATTTTAAAAAATAAAAAAATATTATTTTATATATTTTCAAATAAAAAATATTTTTAAAAATAAAAATAGAAAAACTCTTTCAAATAAAATATTGCTAGTGTTGGCATATTTTTTTTTTTAATGGGTTTTTCTCGACAGATCAACCCGTTTTTTTTTTTATCCCCCCCTCGTAATTAATAAATAAAGGTTCTTGTTATCAACAACAAAACAGAACTCCATAAATTAAATAAAATAAATATCCTACTCTCTCGCTCTCGTTCTCTGTAGTCTGTACTGTAGGAGGGAGGAGGAGAGGGAGCAGGCGGCTTTCACTCTAAAAAGCTACTTTAATGAGTGCGTGTTTAATAGACTCTTTTTCCTTTTTGTCATCATCAATAACAGCACTCTATTTTTGTTTTTCTTTCCATTCTATTTTATTTACAAAACAAATATACTTTTGTTTTCTCTTTGTTTAGTACAGTAAAGAAACTCTTTTTTTTTAAAAAAAAAAAGGTATTCAAGACCTTTTTCTTTTTCTTTTTCTTTGGCTTCCGGCAATCAACTTGTAAGTGACCCAACTTCATGTTTAGTGTGTGTGTGTGTATATTGGTTTGAGTGGCTTGTTGGAGTTAGATTAGTGTGACTCTGCAGTCATTAATTTTGCATGCTGATCATCTGAACCTTTTCTGTCTCTTTCTTTTTTATGGGTTGAATTTATATTTGCTACACGATTTTTTCTTTTGGGAGGAGGAGGGAGTTGTTATAACCTTTCTTAGTGCTTGTTATCTCCGTCCATGGACTGCTTTTATTCGTGATTTATCAGTGATCTTCCCAAAGTTGCCCAGCTTATGGATTCTCTTTAATCTTGGCTCACAGGTTTTAATTATTTTTGTTCCCTTCCTTTTCTTTTGACTCTCTCGCTGATAGTTACCTAAGAAACTGAGAAAAAAAGCTGAAAAAAATATACATTCCATTCTCAACTATTTTTGTTTCTGATTTGGTGTTTTTTAGCCCTGATATTGTGTTTTTTTTTTTTTTTTTTTTTTTTTGTGTAGACTTCCCAGTTATCTGACTACAGATGTTTATAACAGTCTGAGTTAGAGGTGCCATATCTAAAAGCAAATTAATGCCAAGTTGTTTTTGTTGATAAGGTTAACAAAAAGTAAAGGTATAGCCTGGATGCAGAATATGTACAAGAAATTCGAAGCTATGTGTTTGGAGTTGGATGATATCTTGGAGCAGGTATTCTTGTCATTTACACAATCAATCTCCTTGTAATGCACCCCTGATTGTTTTTATTATTTGCGTTCTACTGATATTTTTCTTTTTGTGTTTGACTGAATATTTACTGATTGTATTTCCGATTAAATCATGTTTCTAAAGCATAAATATTTTTAGTTCATCAAAAGAAAAGATACAGTTTTAGTATGTGTTTGTTTTTATTATTTGCGTTCTACTGATATTTTTCTTTTTGTGTTTGACTGAATATTTACTGATTGTATTTCCGATTAAATCATGTTTCTAAAGCATAAATATTTTTAGTTCATCAAAAGAAAAGATACAGTTTTAGTATGTGTTTGTTTTTATTATTTGCGTTCTACTGATATTTTTCTTTTTGTGTTTGACTGAATATTTACTGATTGTATTTCCGATTAAATCATGTTTCTAAAGCATAAATATTTTTAGTTCATCAAAAGAAAAGATACAGTTTTAGTATGTGTAAATGATTAATGCAATCTACCCACCATTAAGAGGCTGCAACATGCCAGAAGCAGCCATGCCTGCATAATGCAGTTGACGTTATTGTGCTTCCTGCATGTTTCTAATAGAAAAGCCTCACCTTTGGGCAGATGACTGTTTCTTTTCTCTGATGAATGGCCGCTTTAAACCTTACATCATTCATTACAGATTTCCTTGTAAACTCTAGATCCTGGTACAGTAAGATAGGATTCTGTAATTTCCTCGAGCATACAGATTTTAGGTTAATACTGCAACTCCAAACTGTTCGTTAATTATAAATTGAGAAAAAATGTATTAACTTTGTACCGTTTTTCATTTTAATTTGTTACAATTGATTTTTTGATGTGATTGTCCTGATCTCTCTCTTAAATCCTTCATGTTGCTTTCTTGCTGCTCGATTCCTGCTTTAGCTGCAGTCAGTTCTGCCAAAACATATCTCATGGAATTGAATACATTCTTGGACAGGAAGGGGTGAAATATGCCGACCACTTGCAGACAGTGGGTGCTAATGTCAAGCAATTTTGCTCAGATATTGTGCGAGATGTGCAGCCTCAGCCATCTGAGGATACTGTGGATGGCGTAGCTAGCGTCTCTTGTCTAGTGAAAAAAACCGAGTCAGATAAAATGTCAAAGGAAGGCATTGTCCAAAACCATTTTGATATGGAACCTTGCAACGTGAGTCGTTTGCTCTACTCATGTTCTGTTGAAGGCCACAAAGAATGATCTGTCTTTGGAGGAAATGGTTGTTGCTGAGATATATGAAAAATCAGTGTCAAGTCTTAAGGAAAATCGTTCCGAGGAGAAGCAAGTTCAGCTTGAGACATTGGATACCCCAGAAGAGAAAGATCTAAGCATTTCAGTATTATCCTCAACATCTTATGATCTACTAGAAAGTAACTCTTTAACAGAGGTAATTCCAATCGATGGGCTATCTTCAAAATCTGTTAATTTGGTTGACTCGTATGAAAGCAAGGTTCCAGAGTTGGGATTTACTTCTAGCGAGGCCTCAGCTGAATCAATCAGTAAGTATTTCCTTCTGCTATCTCTTAACTACTCCCTCAATTTTCCTTTCCCTCCATTGATATCTGAGTTGGTAGGCCTAGAAACTCATGTAGCCCCCTAACCACATCTGGGTCAGAGCCTTCTTTTCATGAGTTTGAGCCATACAATGATTTTTCCAAACCAGATCCCATTGTCTCATCTTGAAACTGGTATTCAAATGTTCATTTCATTACGATGAACGTGGCCACACCTTTCTCCAGTTTGAGATCTTGGTTTATTTTACTTATCCTACTTGTATAGTTTTTAGGAAACAATTAATTATCCATGGTCAAGGTTTTGACTTTATATAAGAACTAGTTTTGCTATGGGGAAACTTCACTAGTTCATTTAGCTTTCAAGGCTTTACTTAATACCATGTGAACTTTCTGCTCAACTATATTCTGCACTTTCTCTTTTATCTAGTGGGGGAGAGATAAAGAGAGAGATTCCCATCTGAAAAGATAGAGAATATTGTGGATGAAAGTTAGAAAATGAAAGTTCTTATTATCTTTTGCATTTCACAAATTAACTAGTTGTTGTTTGTCTTGCTTTAGCTGACCTTGCAATCAAAGAAAGGAGCAATTACGATGATATTTACCTTTCTTATTTTGTTACAGGACAGATAGACAACTCCACTGAAGATTCTACCAATCTGGGATCATCTTCTTCAACGAAGCTTGATGGGAGTTGCTTTGTTACAGATTGCAATGAGCTTTCTTCTGTTTCATATGAAGCAGGACAACTATGGTCTTCCAAGGTATGACCTCCTCTCAACTTTGTAAACTAGGTTAGTTTTGGTCACATATGGAGAAAACTCATGAAATTTTAAATATACAATCCTTTGAAATTTGAACTTTTGGGCGTTGATGTACTAACATTAGAGTTTGAAATGAGCTATTGCACTGTCAAAAGTTGAGACTTTTGATAACCAATGCTTCTCTTTTCTCTTGTTTTCCCGTAGAAACCTTGGATAATGTTTCGTGTAAGTGAGAGAAACCACTGGTGGCGGCTTTGAAACATTCAGAGGGGATAAAACACAAAGTTTTATTTCAAGAACAAGAAGCTTACAATAACACAAAAGCTTTAATACATGCCCTCTCTCTCTATATCTAGTGTTTCTCTCTAAACTCTCCACACAAAATAACATTAGCTTAGCACCCTATTTATACACAAATTCAGAATACGAAAATTCAAACTTTTCAGGTGTGAAGGTGGTTGGCGGCTTGTGGCTAGGTAGTGGCAGCTGGTGGCTGGCTGGGCGGTGGTTGCCTTCCTTGACCTTCTAGATTGAGTTTAAGTTTAACAAATCTCCCTTTTAAACTCAATCGAGGGATGTCATGCCAAGCATGAACTTTAATCTGATAAATACTTCTCCCTTCAATGGCTTTTCTCTGTTTGTAGTCTTTAGCCATTAATCTGGCTTTGTATCTTTGCACTTCTCCTTTTGCATTCTTTTTCGTCTTGTAAACCCATTTGATACCTATTGCTTTCTTGTTTTCTGGTAGATTAGTCAGCTTCCAGGTATCATTCTTTTCAATGGCATGTATTTCTTCATCCATTGCTTTTATCTACTTCTCTTCTGTGATAGCTTTATTGAAGCTTAGTGGGTCACTATCTGTAAAGAAACAAAATAAAGTTGTATCTTTCATTACTTGAGTGACATCATACAACTCTTCAAGATTTCTCATCCTTCTTGGTCCTTCTGATGAGGATGCTAATGGTGGTGTTGATGATGATGACTATGGTGTGTTCCTCCTGTTGAATACAGGGAATCTGTGTACCAGACTTTGTGGTTCATCTGCTGACACAATCGGTTCTTCTGCAAGTACTGTTGGTACTTCTTCATCTTCAAGGATCAGATCAGTGTTGATCCATTTGACTACTTCTTGGTCATCATTCCATTGCCAAGATTTATCTTCTTCAAAGATAACATCTCTACTTATAATTACCTTCTTCGTGATGAGATTATACAGCTTATATCCCATCCTTCTTTCACCATTTTCGACAAAGATGCATTTCTCGCTTTTATCATCAAGTTTTGTCCTTCTTGCATATGAGATCTTTGCATATGCCACACAACCAAAGACTTGTAGATGAGTAACACTTGGTTTGTGACCACTCCATGCTTCTTTCGGAGTGACACCCTGCAAACTTCTGGTTGGACAACGATTTAGTAGATACATTGCACATGATACAACTTCAGCCCAATATTGCTTGGGCAGCTTTTTTGCTTTGAACAAACTTCTTGTATTGTCATGAATCGTTCGATTTTTCCTCTCAGCTATACCATTCAGCTATGGTGTATAAGTTGGTGTTGTCTGATGTCTGATGCCTTATTGTGTACAAAAGGCTTCAAAGTCATTTGCTGTATATTCTCCACCTTGATCAGATCTCACGGTTCTGATCTTATAGCCACTTTGCTTTTCCATAATTGCTTTAAAATATTTAAAACAATTGAATACTTCTGACTTCCTCTTCAGAAAGTATATCCACGTCTTTCTGCTAAAATCATCAATAAAAGTGAGGAAGTATCTATTTTGTCCAGTCGACATAGGCTTTATTGGGCCACACACATCTATGTGCACTAACTTCAGTGGCCTCTTTGCTTTCTAGTTGGCAAAACTGGATCTGTGATGTTTGCTGAGGACAAAACTCTCACAGACTTCATCTGGATGATCAATGTGAGACATACCTTTGACCATCTTCTTGCTTGCTAGCATCTTTAGACTCGTGAAATTCAAATGTCCAAGCCTCAGGTGCCAAAGCCATTCTTTACTGTTGGTGATGACACTCAAACACCTTGCTGCATCATACAGGATGTTCAAAGGAAACATCATATTCTTAGACATTTTCACACATGCAATTAATCTCCCATTATAGTCTCTAATTGTCAGATGACAATTCTTCGTGAAAAGAGTATAACCTATCTTCATAAGTTGACCTATGCTGATTAAGTTCTGCTTTATAGCTGGAACATAATAAACATCGGTGATGTAGCTGTGATCGCCGTTCTTCAACTTGATTGGGATGTTGCCTTTACCTTTGAATGTAACTTTTGAGGTATCTCCAAAAGTAACTAGACCTTGAATGATCTCATATAGATTACCAAATAAATCTCGGTGGCCGTATATGTGATTGCTGGCTCCAGAATTTAGATACCATATATTCTCTTGTTTCTCGTCAAGTCCTTGTTGGACAAGTAATGCAGCTGCTCCTCTGTCATCCTTCTCTGTATAGTTGGCTTGCTCACATACTTCTAACGGAGCTTTCCTTCGACATTCAGTGCTATAGTGTCCAAATTGATTGCAACTATAACATTGAATATTCCTTTTGTCACGGTTATTGTAACCGCCTCCTCTTCCTCTTGGAGTGAATGCTTGTTGTCCTCGACCTCCTCTGGTGGTGTTTCTACCACCTCTTCCTCCAAAGCCTGTATTCCAAGATCCTCTTCCTTAGAATCGCTGAAATCCTCCTCTGGATTGTTGACTTCTTGCTTGAGTGGTATATTTACTTGTTAAAGTCTCCCCTTGCTCATATCTGTCCTTGAGAGACAGCTTTGCTTGTAAGGCATGCTCAATGGCCTTATCTCCATTTATCTTTACAATCTTTTACTCATGAGCTTGCAAAGAACTCATAAGCTCATTAACTGTCAACTTGTCCACTTCTTTGGACTCTTCAATGACGACAACAACAAAATCAAATTTTGGATCTAGGGATCTCAAAATTTTCTCAGTAATTCGAGAATCTGTGAAGGCTTCTCCATTTCTTCTTATCTGATTGACTATCACCATAATTCTTGTGTGATAATCAGAAATAGATTCTGAGGACTTCATTTGCAATAATTCGAATTCACCTCGCAAAGATTGAAGACGAATCTTTTTGATTCTGTCAGGACCTTTGTATTTTTGTTGGAGAGCCTCCCATATGTCTTTTGATGTTTCAACGGAAGCAATGATCTCGAACGTGTCTTCATCAAGACCTTGGTAGATGATGGTCTTTGCTTTGTTGTCTTTCTTTCTGTTGACTTTTAGGGCTTGCTTTTGTGCCTCCATTAGAGCATCTTCTGAGTCTTTAGACTCTGGTTCGTCATAATCATTTTGTACAATATCTAAACACTCTTGTGAACCAAGGAATGCCTTTAATCTGATGCACCAACTATCATAGTTGTCTTTGGTCAGCTTCGAGATGAGTGTTTGTGTACTTTATGTAGTCATTTTGCTCTTTAAATGACTATATAACCTTCTGGGAGCTGAATTTAGAAAAACGGACACTGTAGATTGATCCGGAATGGTCCAAATAGTAGGGAACCGGTCTGACTTTGTAGAAATCGGGTAAAAAATGGGATGAACCGGTCAAAAAACAAATTCTATACGGCGGGCGGTTTGCTGGGGCTGAACCGAGAATATTTTGGGGAATATTCGTTCTGCTCGGCTGCGACTGGGGAGAGGTTCGGCTCGGCACGAGGGATAGCTCGGCTTGTGGCTCGGCTAACGGATCAACTTAGACGGCTTAGTCGACTTGAATATGGCGCACGTGGACGACACTCGTCTTCAACCTCTAGCGCGCGTGGGATGCACGTGGGCGATCTGTGCAGAATCTTCAGGAGGCGCGTGTGGATCACCGCGGGCTCCGATGAGGCGGATTCTTGCACCAGTGAGTTTGTATGGATGAGCTCTACACTGTGGAATGATCAAAACTTGTTTTTGACAACTTTGAAAATTCAGGTATATCCCAAAACACTTCTGTTTTTTGACGAACGGGGCTCTGATACCAATTGTAGGTGGGAGAAACCACTGGTGATGGCTTTAAAACACTCAGAGGGGATAAAACACAATTTTATTTCAAGAACAAGAATCTTACAATAACACAAAAGCTTTAATACATGCCCTCTCTCTCTATATCTAGTGTTTCTCTCTAAACTCTCCACACAAAATAACATTAGCTTAACACCCTATTTATACACAAATTCAGAATACGAAAATTCAAACTTTTCAGGTGTGAAGGTGGCTGGCGGCTTGCGGCTAGGCAGTGGCAGCTGGTGGTTGGCGGCTGGTCGGTGACAGCTGGTGGCTGGCTGGGCGGTGGTTGCCTTCCTTGACCTTCTAGATTGATTTTAAGTTCAACATTTCATTCAAAAAAGGGAAGGCAGCGAATCAGGTTTTCAATCAAGAACCAGCTTTTGAACCAAACTATTGAACTTAAACTCAATCTAGAAGGTCAAGGAAGGCAACCACCGCCCAACCAGCCACCAGCTGCCACCGTTTAGCCGCAGGCCGCCAGCTGCCACCGCCTAGCCGCAAGCCGCCAGTCGCCTTCACACGTAAAAGTTTGAATTTTCTTGTTTTGAATGTGTATAAATAGGCAGCTAAGCTTATGTTATTTTATGTGGAGAGTTTTGAATTTCATGTGTGTATTAAAGCTTTTGTATTATTTGTAAGCTTCTTGTTTTTTGAAATAAAACTTTGTGTTTTATCGCATCTGAGTGTTTCAAAGCCATCACCAGTGGTTTCTCCCACCAACAATTGATATCAGAGCCCCGTTCGTCAGAAAACAGAAGAGTTTTGGGGTATACCTGAATTTTCAAAGTTGTCAAAAACAAGTTTTGATCATTCCACAGCGTAGAGCTCATCCATACGAACTCACTGGTGCAAGAATCAGCCTCATCAGAGCCCACGGTGAGCTACACGCGCCGCCTGAAGATTCTGCACAGACGCCCACGCGCGCTAGAGGTTGAAGACGCGTGTCGTCCACGCCCGCCCTATTCAAGCCGTTTAAGCCGAGCCGCCATCCACCCGCGCAGAGCCACACGCCGAGTTGTCCCTCGCACCGAGCCGAGCGAACCCGGTTCGACCCCAGCGAACCGCCCGCCGTACAGAATCAGTTTTTTGACCCGATTTCAGACTGGTTCTCTACTATTTGGACCATTTCGGATCAATCTACAATGTCTGTTTTTTCAAATTCGGCTCCTAGAAGGTGATATAGTCATTCAAAGAGCAAAATAACTACAAAAAGTACACAAACACTCATCCGGAAACTGACCAAAGACAACTATGATAGTTGGTGCATCAGATTAAAAGCATTCCTTGGTTCACAAGAGTGTTTAGATATTGTACAAAATGGTTATGACGAACCGGAGCCCAAAGAAGCAGAAGATGCTCTACAAGAGGCACAAAAGCGAGCCCTAAAAGTCAACAGAAAGAAAGACAACAAAGCAAAGACCATCATCTACCAAGGTCTTGATGAAGAAACGTTCGAGATCATTGCTTCCGCTGAAACATCAAAAGACATATGGGAGGCTCTCCAACAAAAATACAAAGGTGCTGACAGAATAAAAAAGATTCGTCTTCAATCTTTGCGAGGTGAATTTGAATTATTGCAGATGAAGTCCTCGAAATCTATTTCTGATTATCACACAAGAATTATGGTGATAGTCAATCAGATAAGAAGAAATGGAGAAGCCATCACAGATTCTTGAATTACTGAGAAAATTTTGAGATCCCTAGATCCATAATTTGATTTTGTTGTTGTCGTCATTGAAGAGTCCAAGGAAGTGGACAAGTTGACAGTTGATGAGCTTATGAGTTCTTTGCAAGCTCATGAGCAAAAGATTGTAAAGCGAAATGGAGATAAGGCTATTGAGCATGCCTTACAAGTAAAATTGTCTCTCAAGGACAGATATGAGCAAGGGGAGACTTCAACAAGTGGATATACCACTCAAGCAGGAAGTCAACAATCCAGAGGAGGATTTCAGCAATTCCAAGGAAGAGGATCTTGGAATACAAGTTTTAGAGGAAGAGGTGGTAGAAACACCACCAGAGGAGATCGAGGACAACAAGCATTCACTCCTAGAGGAAGAGGAGGCGGTTACAATAACCGTGACAAGAGGAATATCCAATGTTATAGTTGCAATCAAATTGGGTACTATAACACTGAATGCCAAAGGAAAGCTCCGTTAGAGATAAGTGAGCAAGCCAACTATGCAGAGAAGGATGACAGAGAAGCAACTGCATTACTTGTCCAACAAGGACTTGGTGAGAAACAAGAGAATATATGGTATCTAGATATTGGAGCTAGCAATCACATGTGTGGCTACCGAGATTTATTTAGTGATTTAGATGAGACCAAACAAGGTCTAGTTACTTTTAGAGATACCTCAAAGGTTCCATGTCAATGCTCATTTCAGGCACTTAAATAATCCAAGTACAAAAGGTCACAAAAAAAAAAAAAAAAAAAAGATACCCACCAGTGAATAAGTCCCTTACTTGAACCATTTTGAGGAGAAATTAGAAAACCCCATGAGCCCAAGATTTTACCTGAGAAGAAAGAAGGTAAAGAGAGAGAAGAGGAAGAGAAAAAGGAGCAGTGAAGCAGCCCTGATCGAGTAGTGGAGTTGGTGGCCACATTCATTGAAAAATTGCTTCTCGTTCTTGAACCAGAGAAAAGAGAGTGAAGCTGATGGGTTGCCATTGCTTCTTGTTCTGCACGAGACACTCCAATTATGGTGATGATAATGATGGTGGTGATATCATTAATATTGAAGTTGCAATGTATTAGACCTATAGTTTTAATATTTGATCTGGTGGCTGGCCCGGTCCAAGGCTCGGGTTCCGGATTTTAACCGGATCGTTGGGTCGGCCGGATCAATTTTTTAAAAAAAATCAAAATAACATTGTTTTGTTAAAAAAACAAAAATAAAATAAAAATCAATAAGTTTGTAGCTAGGTCTTGATTGAATTTTACCAGGTCAATCAGGTCACCAGATCAATTAAATCACATCAAATTTTTTATTTTCTTGTTTTTTTTTTTAATCCAGTTTAGTTTCTGTTCTGGATTGACAGGATTTCGAATCAACCTGGAGAGTAAAACCAGATTTCAAAACTATAATTAGACCCTCTCTCGCTCTCTCTTTCAGCTTTATTATCCTCTCTTCTATGCTGGCCTTGATCGTTTTCTTCACTCGGCAATCAAACAGAAGTCTTAAGGCCTGGTTCGGAGCCCAACGCCTTTTCGGTCATTTAAAAATACCATGTAAATAAAATAGTCCATTTCTTTGAAACTCTTTTCTTGTTCAAATAAAGCCCACAACTGTATGCCATTAATGGTCCACCAAATATTAGTGGGTTGTGTTCCTCCTCCTTTTTTTTTTTTTCTTTTCCTCAATTCCAATGATTTCTAAAATGTTTTTTTAATAAATATATTAAAATAATATTTTTATTATTATTTAAAAATAATTTTAAATAAAAAAATATAATTTTATTCTACTTGTATTTAGATTACAATCTAGGAGTTCTACCTTGTCTTCCTCTTAAATTGTTTTTTGACTTATATATTACTTAAAAAACAAGAAATTTGATATGGTGATAAGCCATCATTTAAAAATGCAAGTCGTTGACCTACTACGAGGCATTGGTCTATGGTAGGTTCAAGGATGAGGAAAGTTGGAGTTTTTGAAATATAACAAAAAAAGAAAAGAGAAGCTAGTTAGGGTTAATTCATGTTCAAATCCTCACTATATATTAGCCCTTTTTTTCTAGGGGTATGGCGTATACCATTTGACTACATATATGTCCGCTACTGGAAACTTGATTCATGCACGCGTACCTTATATGAGAATAAAAAATAGTAAATTAAATTAATATTTTTATTATTTTTCAATAATTTTGATGTGTTGATATTAAAAATAAAAAAATAAAAAATATATTTAATTTATTTTCAAATAAAAATTACTTTTAAAAAATATTTTACATTATATTAATTATCAACAGACGCTTATGCTAGAACAAAAATAGTTTCTCTTTTAACCAATAACCATGCCATGGACAAAAGGCTAACAAATTCAGTAAAATTGTTTCTTAAAAGAAAAGGACAAATTTAATGCATCTTGATGAGATAACAACTTTGAAGTCTTTAACCACTCAATCACTTACTATGATTGTTGTGTTTGTGTGTACAAGAGGAAGTTATTTTTAATACTTAAAGAGTTAAAACTACTCAATTTCTAGATGTAAGAAATTCAATTTTCCAACAACCCCAAAATAATTGTTGATTTTTGCTTAGGTTTGTCGGCCCTTGCCACTTGAGTCGAATCATAGCTCAAATTAAATATTAGAGAAAGATGCTGCTGTTTGAAAATAAATTAAAGACTAACCATGCATCTACATGTGCTAAGCACATATATGGGTGATCCAAGTCTTGAGAGGTGATGATCCAACCAAACCAACGGAATCTAGAAACTTATCTTCTGTTGAAAATATAAAAAGCTATTTAGAAACATAGTTAATCCTCTAATTTTCTAGCTAGAAAATTAGAGTTAGAAAAAAAAAACTTTTTTAAATTTCTTCATTTAAAAAAATAGCGGTTTTCTAGTTTTTTAAATTTATACTAAGTTTGAAAAGTAGATTCTTCATGGTTTTTCAATAAAAAAGAATTCACAGATTTCCAAATGAAGAAAAAACATGAACAAAACAATTTTTTTCTTTTAAATACAAGTATTTTTTAGCAATGTAAAATATTGATTTTCTTATATTCTTACATTTAGTTAGTGTTATAAATTTAATAAGAAAATAGTTTGTGTATTTTATATTTATTCAGTATCATAAATTTAATTATATATATATATATATATTGTTAATGATATAACTTTTGATCACATGTGTAGCAATTTAAGAGGATATAACTTTTCACATCCAATTAACTTCTCTAAAGATGTAGATTTTTTTCAAGCTAGGAAGAAATTCTTAGGTCGATAAGTCAAATAAATAGAGCCAAATCATATTCAAACACGAGGCTGTTATCATGATTAGAGAAAGGAGAAGCAAATAACCCTCAAATCATACGTCGAATAAAGAGGCAGGAAGAATGTGATGTCTTGCTTATGCAATTACCGACTTCTAAATAGAGCCAAGAAACTGATTCCTTTCTAGCTGTAGCCAATATCGATATGCCTTTAAACAGATTAGGTTTAAGGTGAACAAGATCTAAGATATTTAAAAAATATTTCTTATATATATATATATATATATATATATATGTTCTTAACCGATAAAGCCTTGGACAATCTTTAGAGACCATTTATTATTAAATGGAGAAAATCTGCATTTCATTAAAACAAATTATAATATATGTAACAACTCAGTCCAATCTGTCATCTATTATCTATTTTTGGCCTTATCATCATCACGGTTTTGTTCTTGGTGATGCGAGCCCATCCATGAGCTTAACGCCTCAAAACGCGTATGACAAGTCAATAACCAACACTCTTGATAAAGTCAGATACCACCCTCTCACCTGCCGATAAGAGATATTACAATCCACTTCTCTTAGGGAGTCAGACGACTTCGTCGGCACAACCAAACAGCCAATAAAGTCGGCTCTAATATTAAATATAACTACTCAGCCCAACTTGTCATATATTATCTGTTTTGAGCTTTATCATTTTTATAGTTTTGTTCTTGATAATACGAGTTCATTTATGAGCCCGACATTTCAAAATACATATAACAAGTCAATAATTATTATTTTTAATAAGGCTAGCCGCAACTCCCTCACCGGTCTATATGAAATATTACGATTTCACTGTCGGCCCCCGGCTAACAAGTATATGGTGAGTGGTGCCTGAGATGTGTGGGTGCGTAGCAGTTCTGCTGAGTGCAAATTAATTCTGTTTTTCCATTAACGAAACCAACCTGTTTTTTTGAGTAGATAAGGTTTTGAAATGTTGCGAAAGTGGGCTTTTGAACTATCTATAAGATGTGGCTGAGATGCTAGATTTTTTAAAAGTATACTCTGTTTATTGGGCATAGTCTTTGTTAAGTGATTCACAGGGAAAAAACAAGGGGGTTTGGTTTATTTTATATAAAAACATTATTCAGTGAAGTTGTTCATAACACTGGCTTATCCATCTAAAGCATTAAGTATTACAATTTTTCTTGTGATATAAGCAAAATCGACATCGCATGATGGTACTATTACATTATTACCCTAATGTTAATGTCTAAAGAAAGTTAAAATCATACTTAAATATATCATTTAAGAGAAATGTCTTCAAAAATCACAACTGAGTCGACTAATATTAAGAATTAATTCATGATTTGCCACTGATGTGTATGGAAGTGTAGTTGCAGTTGTTTTTGAAAATGCTTTTCATTTGGAAATATATCAAAATAATATTTTTTATTTTTTAAAAAATATTTTTGACATCAACGTATTAAAATGATCTAAAAACACTAAAAAAATATTAATTTAAAATAAATAAAAAAATAAATTTTTTTAAATATTTTCAAAAACGCTTTTGAAACGTAAAAATAAATTTGTGATGGACATTAACATCTAAAAGTAGATATATTTTGTATCTGTTTAGTGTTGTAATAACAGTTGATTTTTAAAATATTTTTTATTTAAAATATATTGAAACAATAATGTTTTTTTTAAAAAAAATTTATTTTTAAATTAATTAGCACATCAAAAAAATTTAAATAATTTTTTTTTTAAGTTTTTATCAAATTTTATTTATGTCACGTTTTAAAACGCTACCTTTATCGGTTGTGATTGTTGATAACAATTTTTCCATATTTAATAAAATATTTGCAAGTGGACCGTAGTTGAGGTATATATGTTTGCTGTTTAATTATTTATAATATTCTTTCATGATCAGTTAATGCTGCATGTGCACGTTACATCTAAGAGAGCCTTCTTAACACCCTCTTTGGATTATTGGATAGGAAATTAATGTATTAATCATAACAATTAAAGTACCATACAATATGCAACTGCCTTATCGAAGATGGATGACATTAAAATCTCTGAAAACAATAGTTATTCTCAGTCCGTTTTAAGAAATCATCAAGTATTTCGTTAATAATAATTTATTATTATTATGTATTTGATGATAAAAGATATTTTGGAGTGATTTATACGTCAATCAATAAAGATTAAATTATATTTATAAATGATCTTGGAGGCACCCGGCCTCTAACATTAATCTAATTAATGTATTTTTTTAAAAATAAATTATATAATTATATTGATTAATCTACAATCAATATTCAAAAACCCAAATTAAAAAATGTACTTTCTTGAACCTGTAATATTAGTTCATTAATGGAGTAACAAAGAAAATCATTTTCCTTTAATGATTTTGATGACTTGACGGGCGAAGACTAGTAACTCAATCCAATTTAAATTTTAAACACAAGCAAAAACATAAAATAAAATGAGTTGAACTGATCAGTAAATATATTATTTGACTATAAAAATTAAAATAATATTAAAAATAATAATATTGAGATGACAATATATTTAATTTATTCATGTTAAACATGGTTAGCTTTTTAAATTTATAATTCAAGTTATAAAATCATAATATCCTCAAATAAGGTAAATTAAAATAGGTTATGAAGCTAAGTTATCAATAAATCTATCATTGAATTGAATAATAAAATTAAGAAAAATTCAATATAAAAAAACATAATAAAATGACCTTTCTAAACAAAAATATAAATTTAAAAAAAATTATAAAAATATCATTGGTAATCTCACAAAGCTTTTCAAAACTTGCTTTAAAAATTTAACCTGAGATATAATAATATTTAAGAAAATTCTTAGTAAAATCTTATCTAACAGTTAAATTAAAAAATATAATTGATATTATAAAATTAGATAATATTAAAAAAAAAAAAAAACAGAACAACTGGAACGTTCTTGCCGTAATTTGAACAGAATTTATAGAACGAGATAAGATTTTAAGTGAGATGAATTTTTGTATGATCATCATTACAGACAGAATAGAATGGAATTCACATCCCTGGTTTTGAGGTATTTAAGCTGGTGGTATTGAATTTAGAATAGAAAAGCAAGTTTTGCTTGGAAGATGGTATCATTGTGGCCGCCATAAGAGACCATTCCGACAATAAAATACTGTTTTGTGGTTTATTAACGAAGCAACGTGGAGACATTGGAGAGTAGAAAACTGCTGTTCCTCGTGTCATTTTGAATTATTCTTTTGGAGAAACCCACTTTGCCTCTTCCAATGGTTGGTTCTCAGAACTTAACTTTTAACGCAGTAGTGGAAGTCTCTGTTTCCCATTTAAAATTTAGGAAGATGAGGCTTAAAATGCATGTTGTTTTTACTTTTTAGCAAGTTGATGTTGCATCAAGGTGCCATGTCAATGATTGTTACTTTGACTCGTGATGTAAACAACTAGAATTCCAAAAAATAAAAACATAAATAGTTAAAATTATACTTTGCTGAGAGAGTAGATTGACAAATTCTCATAATATTATTATTATTATTATTATTCAGAGTTTATATTTTATAATTAAATTATGATGCAAAATCTTAAAATTTAACTTAGTTAAATTAAGAGCTTGTACGTGTGATTGAAGTTTTTTTTTTTTAAGTATTTTTTATTTGAAAATATATTAATATAATTTTTTTTATATCAACACATTAAAAAATATAAAAACACTTAAAAATTTAATTTAAAACAAAAAAATTTAAAAAAATTTAAAAGCATGATTTGACTGCACACCTTAAATTTTATTGTTTTAAAATCTTAGAGATGACAGTCTAGTATAAATTTGAAGGTATTTTTTGGATTTGATTGTAAAGTAATATATTTTTAATTAAATTTATATATCAATCTAAACTAAATCGCTTCTTAAACATTTAAGAATACATCTTGTTGTCTGTATTCAAGAATTCTTTCTGTGATCATAACAAATAAATAGTACAGGGGTTCCGGTAAAAAAAAAAAATCAATTTGTTAATTACTATAGAGACTTCAAGATCTTGTGTGGTTATTCGCAGGAAAAGACGAGGATTAATTTTCTAATATTCTATCAAATGAGAGATATGTGTACCTTTGATGTAAGAAGATTCGATGGATATTGAAGGATTGAAAATTAAAAAAGCATGATTATTACTAGCAAGAAAAGAGAAACAAATCATTATCTATGGAACAAGCTATAGACGGCACGGCACACAAGGACCAGACAATGGCCCTAGTAGACGGTTCACCAACTTCATGGATGGGTCCCATGTTGATGGACCCATTGGGTCCTGCTGCTCCTAAAGGCACTGTAGTTAGGCCCACTTTCAGAACTCAACCACATAGGTGCGCTCATAGTGGACCTGGTGGACTTCCTCATATTTTTGTAAGCTTTCTGGCTGTAGGCAGAAAAAGTTGATAGCGTTGTGTGTGTCCCTGCATAATTCCTCCCATCATGGGATATTTACGAGGTTATTATTATTTTTTTCAAATATTTTTTATTTTAAAAAAATTATTTTTGATATTATTACATTTGAAAACATATAAATAAAATAAATTTAAATTTAAAAAATTTAAAAAATCAATTTTTAAAAAACACAAAAACAAACATGTCGGAATCCTTTATCTGCTATTGCGTTTTAATTACTCTACTAGTTTAATATTGCATGAAAAGCTTTGGTTGTTATGAAGTCACCTAATGCGGCATGATAGGTATTTGATTAGTTAAGAGATCGATTGGAATGATGATCTATGCATGATGGTGGGATTCGATAGATCACCATATATATATAGCTTCTTCTTGATCGATCGGAAGTGAGGAATTGTAAGAACAAAGGGATAGTTTGGTGTTCAATTATAGAAAACTTTTTACTCACGCTTAACCCTTG
This sequence comes from Populus davidiana, assembly GCA_030145905.1. Classification (NCBI taxonomy): domain Eukaryota; kingdom Viridiplantae; phylum Streptophyta; class Magnoliopsida; order Malpighiales; family Salicaceae; genus Populus; species Populus davidiana. The sequence goes on along the minus strand of CM057792.1, from coordinate 10,735,302 downwards.
TCCCTCCCTCCCTAGCTCTATAATGACCTTTCAACTATACTTTAATTTTGTGCTAAGCTACACTTGACCCAGAAAAAAACATGGACATTATCACTCGTCAATTCATGTTAAACACTCAAGTCTATTTCTTTCTTTCTATCAACATCAATTGATCATAGTAATTTACATTTTATTTATTTTATTTACATGTTTCTTTTTCTTTTCTTTTTTGTCATGATCTAATGTTGCTATCTCATTGATGGCAGTTTATGCGGTTGTTATGTTTATTTACTTTTAAATCCCTATCCTTTCTTACTAATTATGTACCGTGGATCATCGATTTGACTGACCAGAAATCTTTTAAATTAACGGACAATAGACTTAAATTGCAAATTAAATTAAAAACACGTTTGTCTTACTGATGTGGTTCTGTTGATCTGTTAATTTTATCTATTTTTCTTTTAAAAATTCTCAACGTAAATTGTTTTTTGTTTTTTTTATGGCTATTGCCCAAGTAGTTATATTTTTAATAAAATTGATGATTATATATATATATATATATATAAAAGATTACGTTTGTCTTTACTGTGTGACTATGCTTTTTTTTAGAAATAATTTTTAAACCTTAAATTAATATTTTTAATATTTTTGAATTGTATTAACGTTAAAAATATTATTTTCAGCGGAGATGAACGGATGTTGAAATTGTCAACACCGATATTTGAAATTTAGCTGTATAATCACCAATAATTTAACGTGCATGTGCAAATTCAAGTCACTACATGATTAATATGCCCGTGACATGCAAGGCCAATAGAATGTTAAGAGAACCTTTCAAGAAATAAGAATTAAAAACCCATTGCTTACCCATTGCGCTAGCTATACGCTATGTATCGATGTATCCTTCCAAGATTTCCCAACACATGTCCTATATATAAAGAAAGTCAGTGCCAGCCTCCTTCACTTAGCATGTGAACCTACCCTAGCTAGCGCCCCACTCCCTCACTACCTCGATCCCTCCCTCAGGGACTCGCTTCTCGCTTGTATATAAGCTCAATTCACAAGCAAATTGGTATATCCTGAAACATTTGCCAGGAACTCAAAATCCAAGATGGGTTTTAAGTGCGTTTTGTTTTCCATTTTCTGTCAATGTATGCTTTTGCTTTTGCAAGAAGCCATAGCTGGACAGCACTACTACAATGCTAGCAGGTTGAAGGGGAGAAAGCAAGTGAGTGGTTGTGATTTGTTTCAAGGGAGATGGGTGGTTGACGCTTCTTATCCTCTCTATGATTCCTCTGGCTGTCCATTCATTGATGGTGAGTTTGATTGCCAAGGCTATGGCAGACCGGATACTCAGTATCTCAAATACTCCTGGCAACCCGATTCTTGCAATATACCAAGGTATATACTTACTAGCTAGAATTACTCACTTCAATTCATTCCTTTCGTTGAACGGAAGATCAAAAACACATACAAGCACTGTGCTTATGCTTGTTTTTTATTATTATTGTTTCTTGTGTAGGTTTAGCGGTGCAGATTTTTTGGCAAGGTGGAGAGGGAAGAAGATAATGTTCGTGGGTGACTCGCTGAGTCTGAACATGTGGGAATCGTTAGCATGTATGATTCATGCTGCCGTGCCCACTGCCAAGACAACTTTTTCAAAGCGGAACTCCGTGACCTTCGTTGTGAGTTTACTTTCCTACTTTTCCAGTTCTTCCCCTTTCCATTTCAAAAATCAAAATCAACCTCAACCGATTTTGTCTGCAAATCTCCTTATCACTATTGCATGTTTGTCATTTTCCATCTTATTTTTATATGTTATTGATTATTCCATTGTTCTGCTTTTGAGAAAAAGGTCTGCTTCCAAACTGTAGTTTGGCCTTTTTCCTTGAACTATATACAGTATTAACTATAATGAGTACTGAGCTTCTTTTTATGTGTGGCTGTTGTTTATGCTGCCCAGATAAAACTACAGATTTTGTTTAGTTTAATTAAGGCAAATTAGACTTCGTTACTCCACGATTCAAACTGGGGTCTCGTGTTGCCAATTAGTAAATGAGCGAAAGGCACATGGATTGTTTGTATCTGCTGCATGGAGACATCGAGGCACGAATTACACAAATATGCCCATAATTCTCTCTGGTAATTAAATGTAGAGGGTCACAGAAATTTCCTCTTTTCTACTCTTCTGTGGTAGCATATCTTAAAATATAGTAAAGGATCTCCATTCTCAGATAGTGTTTCGTTAAACAGTGAGTGAGGGTCCCAAGAATGATCACAAGGATTTCCCTTTTAGCCCTTAAAAATAAAAAATAAAAAATCCCTTTCCTCTGATACAAATTTTTGAGAGCTACATTTTCATAACCGGTTATTCTGCTTGACCATCAGAAGAGACAATACAGACACGTCTGTAGCTTTCTAAATTCCGTGACTCTTTATTCATTGAGAGAGAGAGAGAGGGAGAGAGAGAGTCCATGGCCCATAGAAAAATAAAAATAAAATATGATAAAGAAATTAATTAGGACATCATTAGTTGCCATCTTGGACCAAATTAGAGGAAATTGAGTGGCCCCATCACTTTCCCTTGACAGCTGTTTTGAAAAAGCTGCCAACCTGTGGTTGCCGTGAATAATTATTTTACTTATTTCATAATGTTTATGTGTTTTATTATTTAATCATATTATTATTAGATATAGCTATCAGCATACACAAATTTAGTAGCCATCCCAATCATAATTGATAGGCTCTCCTTCAGAGTTTAACTCGGTTAAGGACCGGGTCTGTGGATTGCTAGGCAACTCATAGATTATGGAACTAACCCGGGTTAGTTCTAAAACTTCTTCATTTCAGTGATTTAAAAACAAAAACTAAAATGATATCTTTTAAATAAAAATTTTAAAAAATAAAAGAGTTCATTTTAAATAATTTTTCAAATCATTGGAATTAGCTCGTGATGTTAATTGAATTGTAAATTAATTTTTTTAAATCACAAAAAAACTTAAGCTGATCAATATTTAAATTAATTTTTTAAAAAAGTTAAAACGACTTAGTTATCCTTTCAAGTCACTGATTGAATAAGATGGGCAGCTGCAGCTCTATAACAGTACTGTAGTGTTTCCGTGAGTTCAATTACCACCAATTAGTGCTAATTAACTGCTAATCTAATATTTATGAAAACTAGATTTTGTAAGACCTTTAAAGCTTCACGTGAATGCTTGTCTAGCGGCCAGTTCTTCATCAGAAGAACCATGGATGGCTACTGTGACGCTTGTGAGTGACTGACTGCCCAGGCAGATATATATTATATGTTCTTGAGAAAAAGAATCTTGCATTTATTATTCTGCTTTATTGTTACATTTATTATTCTGTCTCCTCAAAATGAGTGGGTACGAGAATTTGAGGAGATTCTATCTTACGCTACTGAAAAGCATCACTGGAACCATTTTTTTCTTCTTTTTTGTGCTAATTGATATGTTAAAGGTTTTTAAAATCATAGCGATCTGGATCATAGCATTTTATGACCATTGTTGAGTTACATATATAGATCATCACATCAATTATGAAGAAGCAGAAAGGGGTTAGTTTCTCTGAAATTGATTTGAAGGAAGAGGGCATCTCCTGTAGTATAATCCAACAACAAAATAAAAATAAGAAAAGAAGTTCTGCAATATTATCTTGACTCTTCGTCATATACTCCATCTCTAAAGTGCCAGTAACAAGAACCATGGATTCAAGAAAGTTGTTTGCCTACATCCATAGATGAAAAGACATTTAAACACAAAGTATTTACAGTATCTATATATTTCAAGTAGCTAACAAAATAGTGTTGCAGGACTACGGTTTAACGTTGTACATGTATCGAACACCATACTTGGTAGATATTGTTCGAGAAAATGTTGGCGATGTGTTAAACCTAAACTCCATAGAGGCTGGCAATGCATGGAAAGGGATGGACATGCTCGTCTTCAATTCCTGGCACTGGTGGCTTCACACTGGAAAGTCCCAAGGGTATTTTCCTCCCTCCATTCTCGCGCCCTGCCAGCGCTATGTCGTGTAGTAATTTCTTGTTTTTATATGCATGTACATGGCTGTCTCCACTCTTATATGGAACTCTAGTTTAATATATAGCTGCCATTATTGGCTGTGCAAATGCAGATGGGACTACATCCGGGATGGACCAGCATTGTACAAAAACATGGACCGCATAGAAGCGTTCACTAAAGGATTAACCACATGGGGCAGATGGGTTGACCAAAATGTTGATCCTTCTAAAACTAAAGTCTTCTTTCAGGGGATTTCGCCCACACATTATCAGTAAGTGGGGGAGAAAACATGCATTAAATTAATGATATATATATATATATATATATATAGTTGTTTGAGCATCAAATGCTCTGCAGCATGCACTACAAGAAACACAACTCATTTTATTCCGACTATTTTTATAAAACTAGGGGCAAGGACTGGAATCAGCCACAAAAGAGTTGTTCTGGAGAAGCTGAGCCCCTATCAGGGTCTACATATCCGGCAGGTGCACCTCCGGCGGTTGGTGTTGTAAGCAAAGTGTTGAGCTCAATTACGAAACCAGTTTATCTACTTGACATAACAACACTATCACAATTAAGAAAAGATGCTCATCCCTCAACTTATAGTGATGGGTCTGGCACAGATTGCAGTCATTGGTGCCTGCCTGGATTGCCTGATACTTGGAACCAACTCTTGTATGCGGCCCTCATCATGTGAAGGTCAAAATCAAAATCTCACTTTAGTTTTCTCTTTTTCTTTCCTTTTGTATAGAATTGAAAATTTATGGGGGGGCAAAAAATTCTCATTTACTCCCGAGGAGGCAGAAATCAAATGTAAAGTGATTGATTTTCTTAATCACAATAATTACCCTAAGATGATACAAAGATAGGTGACAGATGCAAATGGCATCCGATGATTGTGTGAAGGAAGTAGAAATCCATTGGGAATTAAGCTTAAGTTTGTCCATGTATTGTCAGATTTGTTTGCTGTTGTTTAATTAGACTTTACAGATAGTGATTTTATGAGTAGCCCTTATTGAATGTTGCAACGCTTTCACATTCTTCTTTCATTTGCAAATTGCAACGACTAACGAAGTAAGATGTTCCTAACCTAAAAAGTACGAGCTCTATGGCCCTGAGAAATGATCTAAATAACACGAGGTTAAGGGAAGTAGAGGCAAAAGAAATGTGCCAAAAGCATTACACGGCTGTTTGCCACAGAAATGTGGAGAAGCATCCCTCTCAAGGGTCCTGCATCATTTACAGCATTGACCTGAGGAGAGCAAGATTGATTTTCAGACACGTACAGTGTAAACTATATTTCCATGCCATCGCACATGCAGGACACATCATATTCATGGAACAGACTTGCCCATAACTCTATTTCCATGCCATCGCACATGCAGGACACATCATATCCATGGAACAGACTTGCCCATCAGTGTTTAGACAGTAACATAAATGGCATATAGAACAACTTTACATAAAAAAACGAGGCACACCCAATTAAACGCCGTCCCTAGCACTTCGTAAAAATAGCCACTGAGCTAAAGGACTCTTTGGTGAGTATTTTTTCACAGATATTGACCAAGCCCATTAATACTCAAGATGTACTAAATCAAATCAAGAACAGCGAGACAAAAATTACACTATTCCATCCATAATTTAGTCGATATATACCAATAAAATATTGTGGTTAGTATATACCAACAAAATTACAGATAGAATATTCAGAACTTGAAAAAAAAAGGCAATTCACTAGCATGGAACTTTTTACGGGTGATTTTACTGAAAGAATCACCGAGAGATTCAAACCGGGATTTTCGTATAGTGACATGACCAATTCACCATCAGAATTGCCGACGGAATCACTTATGTAAGGATTTCGTATGTGATTACATCGGCAAAAGTGAATATATCATCACTCTGTCGACCCTCTCCTCTCATATTTCTACTTATTCTTCCCCATCCCAACTCTCCCCTCCCAAACTGTAAACAACCAGCCCCTAAAAAAAAATCCCCCACTTCTCAACACAAGTCATATTTCTTTAAGTTTTATGGTCACAACATCCGTGTTCTGATTTATTGTGGATTTTATCATTTTTTATAAGTAAATCTATATCTTTTAATTTTAACATTTAAATGTCAATTTTTTATTTTTTTTTAGTATATGAATATTGTTAGTGTATGTATATATTTTATTGTTATTTATCAAACAAACTTGTAGTATATGAATGTATAATGTTGTACTTGTTATGGTTTGTTTTAGATTTTGTAAAATTGTATTTGTTTGTAAATTATTGAAACTTTGTTGAATTACCGAATTACATGTGTTGTGGTGAAATAATTAATAGCTTGTTTAACGAGTTCGTTTTAATTTTTATCAATGCTATTGCAGAGTTGTAATTTCCATAAATTTATATATATAAATTTGTATGGATGTTGATAATTGATAATGAATATTTATGAGAAGTTGTAATTAGCTTGTTGGATAATCTCGAGGTAAACCAATATTTTTGCAAATTTATTTACCTAACTAGTTAATTAATACGTACACGTTGTCATCATAATTTTATAGATGTTCGATAGAAGTCATGGACGACCGTTCATGGATGTATCGAGATTCATCCCAAGGATTGCGAAGGATAGATTATTGTAATGGGGTTCAGGGTTTTATTAATTTCGCAACATTTATTCCAAGAAATTTTACTGGAGATGGTATTAGGTGTCCATGCAGGAATAGTAAAAATAAAAAGTATTTGCATCCAGATGTTGTAATGACGCATCTTCTACGCAAAGGGTTTATGGAGAATTACCTATGTTGGTATGCACATGGAGAAGTATTTGTTCGTAATAAGAGCATGGAAGAAAGGTTGGTGGGGTCAACTTTTAGTGCTTGCAACGTGCATGGAGTTGCAAATAACAATAGTAATCCTTACAGGAATATGGTTATGGATGCAATGAGAATGAATCAAGGTAATGTCAATCAATGTCCAATCATAGAAAAAGAACATAATGCAGATGCAGCTAGGTTTTGTTATCTGTTGAAAGATTCTGACGAACCATTATAGGATGGCTACACGATCTACAGTAAATTATCAGTCGTAGCACAGGTGTTCACCATTAAGTCAGATCATAGGTTGAGTGAGGCCGGTTATAATAAAATTATCGAATGGGCGATAAGCATTTTACTTGAAGGGAACATGCTAAAAGAGAACTTATATGTTGTGAAGTCTATGATTGAAACCCCTCAGTTTAGGATACCAAAAAATTGACATGTGCCCTAACTTCTGCATGTTATACTACCTTGAAAATACTGAGCTAACTGAGTGCATAGCATGTGAGCATTCCCATTACAAACCCAGAACTGATAGGGGAAAGACTCTTGTGGTATATAAAAAACTTAGATACTTCCCAATCACTACCTAGACTGTAGAGGTTATTCATATCACCAAGGACTTGTGAGCGCATGACACGACACCGATCACATGATGCGGTTGATAGAGTAATGGTGCATCTTTCTGACGGTGAATAATGAAAACACTTTAACAGTGTACATCCTCACTTTTCAGCTGAATCAAGAAACATGCATCTTGGGTTGTGTACAAACAGATTCAAGCCATTTGGGTCATTTGCTGCTCCTTATTCTTGTTAGCCGATCATACTCATGGTTTATAACTTGCCACTAGGGATGTGTATGAGGCCGAAGTTCATGTTTTTATCTACTGTTATACCCGGTTCGAGCAGCTCAGGCCAGAATATAAATGTTTGTCTTCGACCATTGATTGATGAGTTAACGCAATTGTGCTCCTCCAGAGCTTTGACTTATGATATATCGAGAAAAAATAAGTTTGTTATGAGGGTAGCTTGCTTTGATGTGGGCTATCAGTGATTTCTTAGCTTATTGAATGGTTTCTAATTAAAGCACGCAAGGAAAACTAGCATGTCCATACTACATGGAAAACAACAAGGCATTCACGCTAACAAATAGAGATAAAGCTTTTTTTTTATACTGTAACTATCGTTTCTTACCACCAAATCACAGGTATAGAAAGAACAAAAATGATTTCTTTATTGGCAGAATTGAAAGGGATGTTGCACCCTCGTATCTTTCTAGTGAAAAATTATATGATGTTGTATCAGAGTATGATGACATTGTGTTTGGCCTTCAATTAAATAAGCAGAAGTTTCCTAGTTTTGGTTTGACCCACAATTGGGTAAAGCAAAGTATCTTTTGAAAGCTTCCTTATTGGAAGACCAATCTTCTCTGCCATAACCTTGACGTCATGCACATAGAAAAGAACGTGTTTAAGAATATTTCAACACCGTTATGGATGTGAAGGGGAAGAAAAAACACAACATCAAAGCTAGATTGGATGTAGCTTTGTTATATAACCATACAAATATGAAGTTTGTTTGTGATGGGTCACGGGTTGCAAAACCAAGAGCAAGCTTTGTGTTAGAGAAAAATGCATAACTATTAGTCTGCAAATGGCTTAAGAGTCCGCGTTTTCCTGATAGACATGTCTCGAACATATCAAGGTTGGTTAATATAGAGGAATGCAGATTGTATGGAATAAAGAGTCATGACTGCCACGTGTTTACACAAACACTCATTCCATTAGCTTATTATGATTTGTTGTCAAAAGGGATATGGGATGCACTCACGGAGATTAGTCATTTCTTTAGAGATATATGCTCCAGCAAGTTGAATGTTGATCACATTGAGAGGCTTGAAACAAATATCGTCGAGACACTATACAAACTTGAGATGATATTCCCTCCATTATTTTTTAACTCAATGGAGCATCTCCTTATACATTTACTGTTCGAGGAAAAAGTTGGAGGATCGGTCCAGTATAGATGGATGTACCCATTCGAACGGTTAGATATCATAGTTGCAATACAATTCATATATAAAAGTATTTTCTTTATTTTTTTTTAATTGACATTTTTTTATTAATTTAATGCAGGTGCTTGTTCAATATCAAGAAAAAGGTTAAGAACAAGGCACATGTTGAAACTTCGACATATTTATATTGTTGAGCATATTTCAACATTTATCTCGTACTATTTCGAACCTCATTTGAAAATGAGAATCAATCGTATTCCACAACATGATGATGGCGGTGAAGTGCCTTCTAGTGGGAACTTGTTAATATTCTCTAATCCTGGATGACCTACACCTAAAAATATTATAAGGGGAAGATATTTGTTGGAAATAGAGTTCAGACAAACATACAATTATGTTCTATTTAATTGTGATGAGTTGAGATATTTTATTCAGTAAATATATGTACTACTAATTAAACTTTGTTAAAAATGTACTATTTATATTTTGTAATATCATATACTCATATAATTTGGAACAACCTTGCAAGCAACAACATCGACAATATTTACTGTCTAATAACACACAGCTAACCGAATCCCAAATCTTTCAATTACAAGATAAACATTGCCACATGATTTAGAACACAAGTACTATCACAAACTCATTATCTCTTGTCATTACAAAATTCTTGTTTAGTGTTTATTAATGTACATTACATACAAGGTTTACCAAATTGAAAGGAGTGCTATTAAGTTATTGTCTTCAGTAAGCCTGGGCCTTGAAAGAAAAGTTAAGTGCTACAATGAGTATTTTGTCAATGGATATGTGTTCCAAACTGAAGAATACGAGCAATATACTTTCAAAAGAACATCTCAGGATTTCAAAGCAACAACAAGACAAAAGATACTTTATTAAAAGTACAATGAAGTTCTCAAAACAAGAAAAACAAAATGTAGAAAACAAGGTCTCAAAGACCTTATTCATAAAATTCAAAATGCAAAGTAATGTTGCAGTATCTGTCTCATCTTAATATAGGGTTTCCCATCAACATTCGTGTCTAGTCAGTATTTACCAACCACTCATTATACTGCAAATGGTCTGGTGATAATGTGGCAGGTATCATTATCCTTCAGAAATTTAACATGTCTCTTACTCACCAGCTTCTGAACTTGATACTTAAAATTTTTGCAATTTTCAACCGAGTGACCTGGGATCCCTTCATGATATTCACATTTCTCATTTGAATTATACCACTTAAAAAATGGTGGTTGTACGGGATTTGATGGAGTTAGAGCATTATATCTTGTGTTTAGAAGGTACTGGTAAACATCTTTAAGTGGTTGAGGTGTGTCAATCTTTGATAATGACACTGGGGTAGCTAGTGATGCAATGAAATCCGATTAGGCATGACTAAGATTTATAATTTGAAAGCCACTTTCCACTTCATCTTTTTTCATGACTTTAAAGCTCATAGTTTGAACCTTTGATTTTTCCTACTTTAATGTCATGCTCAATACTCTCAACTACAATCACAACATCAAGAAAGTGTTGGGCCATGGTTCCCATAAGGTGCTTGAAATAAAAAGTTTTAAAGGTATTAGAGAATATATTAATCATTTATTTTTCTAACAATGGTGGGCTTACTTGTGCGGTCTTCTCACTCTATTTTTGAGCATATTCACGAATAGATTTATTGTCTTCCTTCTCCATGACCAGCAAGTTAGATATATCTAGGGCGATGTCCATATTAAACTTGTATAAGTTCATAAAAGCATGTGCTAACTCTTTCCAACTTTTAATATTGGTATTATCTATCCTCATGTACTAGGCTAGGTAGCGTCGCTCAAACTATCTTGAAAGAAATGGATCAACAACTTTTCATATCTTACTACTTCTGCTATTTTATTACAATATACCTTCAGGTGAGTTCTTCGGCATTAACTACCGATGTATTTTATGAATTTCGGCACTCTAAATTCTTTTGGCACCTTCGCATTAGAAAACAAACAAATCTCAACAATTCTTATAGGGTCGTACAACTCAACTCCTTCAATTGCTCTCATCCTTTCCTCTAGAACAGCAAACTTATCATAATTATCCTTCTTCACTACCTTTTCTGTATAGGCTTTCTCAACAGTTAGATCACCATGGGTGGCACCCTCATAGGAGATACTAGAAAATGGGTGGCAAATTAAGGTTTTGGTGTACCTATATTTTGATAAGCTGCGAACTGTGCAGCAATTATGGATAGAGCTAAGTGTCCCTCTTGTGACCTGAACCTTAGAGCTTACTCAAGTAGGCTAGTGAGTCTAGTAATGTCGCTTTTCATGCTTTGTATCTCCCTTTAATCTTCAAACCGGACACTTTCCTTGTTTTCCATCATTCTCTTCTGAAGGTGAGTATTGTAAGTTTGATGTTATGATGAACCTATATTTCAACCTGATGCTTTTTGTTTTATTATAACTGTCATAACCTAATTTTTGAGAACACAAATTCACCAAAAAAAAATAGAAAAATGAAAATGAATGAAGAATAATTTGAAGTTTGAGTGAAAATAACACAAACTAGAAGTTTTGAGGGTTAATTAGGGTAGATTTATAATTTAAGTATTCAATTTTGGTAGAAATTAAAAGAATTAATAAGTTTAGGGACTTAATTAAAATTTGAATTAGTTTAATAAATAAAATCAGAGGCTAAAATTGAAGAAATATTAAAATTTAAGGTTGATTTGGGTTCAAATTGCAAAAAATCAAAGTCTGGGGACCAAAGTGAAAAGGTAGGGGGTACTATAGGGAGGTTAATTGATTTTCCTAGGGGTAATTTTGAAAAAATTAAAAGTTGAAGATCCAATTAAGAACTGAATTGATTAAATTAAAAACCAATGACTATTTGGTAAAGGGTGCTGAAATATAGGGGTCTAATTATAATTTACATAGGGGGCCTGATTAAAAAATGTCGAAACCTCAATGACCAAATTGAAAATGGCCGCCTCAGATCAAGACGGCACTGTTTGGCGTTCCCTGTTTCTTCATCTTCTTCCTCTGGAAACAGAGGAAACCACCTGCAAAAAAAAGAAATGATGACGGTATCAGCTCAACCCAGGCAAACGATAGACCGTTTAGTCTACCACCAGTCCAATCTTCAGTCCAATCTCCAGTCCAATCTCCCTCACGCCCCGACGTGCCTTTAAACGCCAAGGAAACCCACCACCGACAGTCCAACAATGGCAGGACTGTCGGTGTTTTTGTCCAACCAAAACACCAAGTCCCCAAGATAAGGAAGGACTGCTGGGAATAAGTAGGAGTCCACTTCCTATAAAAGGAGAGCCGAAGAGCAACACAGGGGACGGGAAAAAAAAGGGAGGGAGAACACATAGCAGAGGAGAGGACAAGAGAGAGAACCAAAAAAACCCAAGAGACGAAGAGAGAATTAACGGGTGAAACAGAGACATAGAGAACGAAAGGAAAGAAAGAAGAAAAGAAGCATCTCCCAGCAACAAGCACCGGTGGATTCTCGTCCAAAACGTCTGTAAACGAGGTAAGTCTTCGTTCCCTCCTTTCCTGCAATTTAATTACCTATGTACTGTAGCACACCTGCAGAAAAAAACAAAAAAAATAAAGGGGCGGATTATCTGCACGGCCCAATAACTGGTTTATGTTGCTAAGTCCAGCCTAGATTATAAACTTATTTGTAAATATATATTTTGTATCTTTTAACATATGAAATTATAAATTTATATATAAGATGTGTTATGAATATTGAATAAAACGAAACTCTTTTTTATTTTCATGTGTTTAATTTTAGAATGGTTAAGTGTTAACTTGATAAGATAAATATTTCTTTATCAATAATAATTTTTCTTAAACTTTAGACAGATCAATAGTTAGAAAACACAAAAATACCTTAATTTATATTAGGCAAAAATTTCTTTATCTAAATTCTTTTATCAATTAGGGTTTCTAATGACTAAAATACTAGGTGGCGACTACATCCTCTTTTTACTAATAAGAAATAAGAATTCTTTGTTTTTTCCACCTACATCAGAAAAAAGATCCCAATCCAGAATAATGATTGTCGGAATGCTGCACACATGCAACAATAGGCTTTGTATGAACTAAAATGAATGGATCAAACAATTCAAAATAGAATCTTTTTTTTTTATATAAAAAAAATCTTGATGTCTAGTTCCTTATTAGATCATTGTGTTGTAAACTTGTTTAAAAGACTATGGTATTTAAGTATAAACACTTGATGAATCAAACTTTAGATTATGATCTATAATTATTGTTGGTAAAAATATCCTTATAGAATAAGAGTTTTCAAAGTTGTATCTCATGATAAATAATTTTTTATTTGTTTGGAAGGGTTTAAACAATACTATGTTTCCTTGGTCCTTGCATTATTGATTTAAAAAAGAATCCTTGGATACAAGTGTTTATGAAGCTCATGTGTTAATGAGTAAACACAAATATATGCAATGAGAAAAATAAGAATTGAAAATCTAAAATTATTGTAAAATCATAATATTAATAATAAAAATCATGATTTTACCTGATTTTGAATGATTTTAATACGATTTTATAATTTTTTTATTTTTACGTGATTTTGCATAATAAATATATATTGACTCGTATGATTTTTATTATTATAAAATTAAAAATAAAATTATATAATTTTAGGAGTAGCTCGCAATTTTAACAATCAAGTCAACATTGGTAAGGGTGGCATTTGAGATTTTCTTCATATTTATACCATGTCAAGTATAAGTACTTTACTTAAGGACACTGATAAAATAAAAGAATGAACCAAAGAATATTGATTCCAAGATCGCCACGGTCATAGTATCTTTACAACAAAAGGCAGCAATTCTGAAGCTGAGTTTGCTACAGATTAGCAAGCTGTAGACGCGCATACAAGTTTCTGTTGCTGCTAGTTTTGACATTGTACATGACATGATCTGGCTTTATCTCTCAATTCTCGGAATGCCCTCATTGTTTCCACATCGAAACCTCCAGCAAACTGCCACAAAAAATGAAAGCATTAGAGCCTCACTGCAAAAAGTATAATTATTCTAATCGTTAAAGGTAAACGCAAGCGTATGGATCTTCACCTGATGTACCCGGAATGCATATCGAACGCCTTGGACTATCAGCTCCTCTTCTTCGGGCCCCCCGCCAGCAGTCTCAAGCTCTGCAGATACTCTCTTCAAGAACTTCATCGCTAATTTCACAGATGCCAACTGAATCTGCAACAATGTGTGAGGAGACTGATTAGCTAGATAACAAAATAAGTACAGAACTATTAATGAAGCTTCAAAGCAAAAACCCAAAAGAAATTAGCGAAGAGTGAGTACAAGATCTATGAAGTAAATATTATGCTAGCTTCATCAAATAATTTGAATAATTTTAGAAGTTTAGTCCTGTCAAAAAGGGACAAAACAAATTCTTTGAAGTTCTGTTGGGTTTTTACAACTTTAAAATCCTCCAAGCTATATTACAAAAAAGAAAAAAATGTGCTAGTTTTTATGGGGCAACTTAGAGATTCTATATCAATGAATCCAAATTCTAAAGCAAACAAGAAAATAAATTTTAGAAATCTGGAAATTCACATGCACGCTAGCAGGCAGGCAGGCGTGGGCAGAGAAAATAAGGCAAAAATCTAAACTTTTCTTTTGTCATCTTGTTACCCCTGGTAATTTTATAATAATGCCTAGTAAAATAGGAGTATTTATTTGGATTATAGCATGGTAAAAAATAATAATAAAATAACAATGAAGAATACTTTAAAAAATAGCACAGTTTAAAGATAACAATATTTACCGGTGACATTTTCAAATTGTAAAATTATTGGACACAAAATTAAAAAATAAATAAATAAATAAAAAAGATCTCAAAAACATATTGAAACTTTATGATAACACCACCGAGATCATTGAAAAGATCTCGATGAAACAAATCCAACAATACTAAAAAAAGTCACAAGTAATGATTAGAGTGGATTACACGAGGGGCCCGAAGACAAGTCAGTCCCGATATCTTTGGACACCTCTTGTTGCCCACTCCGTTCATATTTGTGACCTTTTTTGGTGTTGTTGAATTTGTTTTGTTAAGATCTTTTCAACGGTACTAGTAGTGTCGTCTTTAAAGTTTCGAAATGTCTCCGTGATATTTTTTTATTTATTTTCACTCTCCTCCTTGTCATATGTGAAGAGATAGGAGAGAGATAAAAATAAAAAGACATCAGAAGCACAATCTCGACAAGACAATTCGAACAATACAAAAAAAATCACAAATGGTAAATGGAGTGGACCACACAAGCTGTTTAAAGGTGTTAGAACTCACTTTCCTTCGGGCTATAATTGTGGGGCCTATTCCAATCACCATTGGTGACTTTTCTTGATAACATTGAATTGAACTTATCAAGATCTTTACAATGATACCGGTGATGTTGTCATCAAAATTATAATATGTATCTGTGATCTCGTTCTTTTTTTTTCTCTCACTCCTCTCCTCCTTTCTTATTGAATCTTACGTTCAATTTTTTTGTGATCTAAGGAGTTGATATTGAATCGCAAATATCATTTACAATTCAATGTTATTGTTTTAAATATTTTTTACATTGTTATTTTATTAATATTTTTTTACTAATAATCCAAAGAAATAAAAAACCTCCCCAAGATAGTTAACAATAAAGTTATGTTCTCTCTCCGTGACTAATTAAATAGAACTATGTGAAATCCATAAAAAAAAAGGGATTTGTGGGGTCTGCGTGTTACTGTTATTTTTCCATTAAACACCTATTATGTCCAAAGCCGTAAGAGAAAAGGTTAAATTACCTTACTAACTATTCCTGTTTCAAGCATCCAATCCGTTGGAATTTGAAATCCTTTGTATCTCATGGTTGCTGATTCTCTCATTCTTGATAGATTGTAAACACCATGCTCCAATCTGGACCGATAACACAACTTATGGAATTCGATAAGAAAACTCCATTCTTTGCAATATCAAAAACAAATAAATGCAGATTCAGATGGGTAAAAAAGAGATAAATATTAAGGACGTACTTTTCAAGCAACGCCTGCATTTTCTTGAGAGCAGGACCGCATGGCTGCCGGGGACTGTCTCGAAACAACGAGGCTTCCGATTCTAGCTTCTTGAGATCACAGTAGCCAAAGGCAGCCTCACGTAATGCATCTGCCTTCTGCTCCGGCCAATCAAAGTGTTTAAGCACCGCTCTTTCATCAACCTAAATACCAAGCAAGGAAACAAATTCGTTATGATCTCTCCCAGGTCTTTAAATTAATCTGAACAAAATCAAAAGGGTTTCTTGGAAAATTAAAAATTTACCAGATAAGATAGCTCATCGTCGAGCCATTTAACAAAAGGGACCACGTCTTCGATGTCTGTAAATGCAGCAATCTCAACTTCTTTTATCAGGAACTTGATAAAATCTCCTTGTATTTCCACATCTGTTTTTATCTGTCAAACCATACACAGAGAGGCCTTATATTTATTTAGGTAATTAATAAATCCTTCTAATCGCAGGAACAAGGAAAAACATAACCCATAATCATGTGCCCAAACAACACACAAACATTAATCACGTCAATTTCTTACATTAGCAAAGACATGACCATGTTCCTTTGTGGTGTAGTTATTCTTTTAAATCTAAAGTTATTTTAGTTTTAAATTAATTTTTCTTAAAGGTTAATAAAATTTAAAAAATAAAAAATATTATTTTAATATATTAAAAAAAAAACACCTTAAATCACACTACAGCAAACAGCAAACAGCAAACAGCAAACAGAGTTCATGCCTACACTTTCTGGATCAGATTTAAATTGCCCAATTTGCCATCAAGTTCATAAAAAAATTACAACTCTTTTTTTCCTTTACAAAAGATTCAGATAGTCAACCTCAAATAAACATTAAGACACCAAAACCCAGTGGCAAATCTCGTAAATATC
This sequence comes from Populus davidiana, assembly GCA_030145905.1. Classification (NCBI taxonomy): domain Eukaryota; kingdom Viridiplantae; phylum Streptophyta; class Magnoliopsida; order Malpighiales; family Salicaceae; genus Populus; species Populus davidiana. Next base: position 10,718,498 of record CM057792.1, on the reverse strand, counting down.
TCAAAAGATTAAAAATAGGGAGAAACCGGTACTTACCGCCAACAAATGAGTCGACCTATTCTCTATCTCCCCAATCATATCACGGGCATTGGCCGTTACCGGTGAGGGCTCCGCTACTCCACCGCCGGAATCCCGCCGCGAGTCCCTCCGCATTAACGAGTGATAAAACTCCGCCACCTCCGGGAGTCTCCTCACTTTCTCCGTCCCTGCTCTCTTCCCCTTTGGAGGCGGTGGCGGTGGAGGTGGAACAATCTTCTTAGTCACCGGAAGTGGAGGAGGTGGCGGCGGAGGAGGAGCAGGTGGACATGAAACTGAGTGATCAGAACCGCTGGATGAAACTGACGATGATGATGTCGACAGCGATGACATTGATCGTTTTGGTGGTGGTTTAGGGACCCTAGGAACTCGAGATGTCAGAGTTGACTCAGTGAGTTCCTCCGAGTTACACCTCGAACTCCTCGGCTTCTCGGTTTCGAAATTCTCTTCCAATCTCTTAGAATGATGATCTACATTTTGATTCTGGCTCGATGAACTCATAATGTCGGTACATTTGACTCCTTTCTTCAAGCTTCTTATCAAAGTAGACTTGGTTGTGGCCTCCATTAACCCTTGAAACCTCTGTGAAGAAGAGAGCTCTATTTCATTCTCACGATCTGACACCGCTTTCTTCAGCTCTACAACTTCCGCTTCTAATTCCTTAACTTTCTTTGCACCCTCTATTCTCGCCTCTCCGAATCTCAATCTCACTTCACTCAATTCGGCTTTTAAGCTCTCGTTTTCACGCTCTAGTGATTCTACCTTCCTCACTGCCTTCTCAATCTCCGTATTTTTATTAGAAATCACAGTTTCCAAAACTGGAACAATAGCCACGCTCTCTTTTAATAGTTTAAACTCAAGAAGTTCAGTCTTTAAGAGAGACTCACGTTCACGAAGCTCTTCAACGAGTTTTAAAAGCTCGGTTACGTCAGGCGGACGAGGTTGGACTTGAGCGGAGGAGCGAGGGAAGTAAACACCGAAAGAACGTGAAAAAACCGCCTTTTGAGAGGATACTTTTCCGGAGCTAGGAGAAGGAATCGGTGGTTTTGGTGGTGGTGTATTATTATGAGTTTCAGTTTTGTTTGCTGGTGATTTTTGCAAGCCCATTGCCAGCCTTACCTTACCAGCTACCATAATTCCAAACTTTTAAGAGAGATATCAATTTTATCTCGCCAGTGTCTCTATCGATTTGTGGGGTTAGATTTAGGGTTAGTTTTCTTGTTCTTCTCTTTATGCTTCCTTTTTATTTGGTTTCGATTGCACGGTCCACAGGTTTTTATGATGTGGGTAGAAACGAAGACGTCGTTGTCTCTCCTTGTTGTCTGAAACAAGAGAGAGAGAGAGAGAGACAGTCTTGGAGTTTGTGTGTGAGAGAAAGATTGGGAGGGAAGTGAGTTAAAAGAGAGTAAGAGACAGAGAGAAAGTTAGGGCACAAGTGTCGAGGAACGGTCTTCTCTTCTGGATCCATGTTTTGAAATATAAGACAAATTGGATAATTAACAAACAAAATTAAAAAGAAAAAATGAATTAATATGGTAGTAAAATTTGTTGGTGAAAATCACGATTATGAAATGTTATATTTAATTAAATATTATGTTTTTGAATCTTGATATCAAATCAATACTATAGTTAGGAACTATAATATAATTTTAATTAATATCACAATTCACAACCATGATATCTATTAAATTCAAAATTACTTAGCCATTGGTTTATAATGATCAATTAAATTGATTGATCAGTCCATGAAAAAAATCATAAATTTATCAAAATCAAGGCTATATAGTGAGATTTTTAAAATCTAAAGATTTGATGGTCGAAGTAGCGATTTCATTGTTTATCTTAGAAAAACAACCTCTGAAATCTCCTATAAAAATTTAAGTACAATTCAACGATCGGATTATAAGTTATGATATTTTTAGCTATTATTTTTGATATGACATGACCAGACCTCCAATTGAGCTAGACCTGTCACATTAGTTCATAAATGCATCTATTAGATCATCCATATTTAGTTATGGCAGAACCACACTTGAGTGCTTAGATGATTAGTAGTGACATGCTTAATATTGTTATTTTAAAGCGCGATAATTATCTTATCATATTTAAAAATAGTAATATTTATTTAAGAAACATAACATGAAAATGTGCTATTTTATATATATAAAAAAACATGTGTTATTAACTTTTAATTTATTGTGCTTATTTTTTATAAAAAAACAATCTTGAAATATTTTGCCAATTACTGTAGTTACTTGCACAGGCTTTGCATAAACATACTTCTTAATCCCAATTTTAAAAACAATTTTTTTAATAAAAAGTCTGGGTCACTTTTTTTTGTTTTTTTAAATGTTTTCTTTATTAATTTGGTTGAGTTTTAGATTAATTTTAACTTAATTAATTGAATTATTAAAAACTCAATTAAGTTAGACATGTTTTATCAAGTAAATATCTTTTCAATTTAATTTAAAATATAATATGAATGAAGTTTTAAATCATGAGTTTTCTAAATCATGTCATAAGATTAATAATTATTGGAGGAATGTTCTTAACTCTTTATTTTGAGTATGAGACCAAATTTAGAAAACCAAACCTGCAAAATTATCTGAACAATTAAACTATTTGTCTTTTATATTAAAAAATTATCTATATTTTTAATACCACATACAAATTAAAAAAATGATTGTTTACCCTATATTAAGTGTTGTATCAATTAATAAACTTTTTACTCTTTATTTTACATTTATAAATAATATATATCATCACAAGCCATTTTACTTATTTTTAATAAAACAATATATTTTTTTATCAATAAAAAAATTTCAACAACAAATTTAATCAAACACTTGTCTAACCTAATATTTTTTTTCTTATGCTTTTCTTTAATCCTTTTTTTTCACAACACACTACAAAATCTAATAGCAAAGTCAAATAAACACTAAGGGTCTATTTTGAAATGTAGTTGTGATTGTTTTTTAAAGTGTTTTTTATGCCGAAACATATCAAAATGATTTTTTTTTATTTTTTAAAAAATTATTTTTGAGATCAATGCATCAAAACGATCTAAACATAAAAAAATTATATTAAAAAAAATTAAATGTTTTAAAAATACGGGTTGACCCGCGTTTCCTCTAAGTCAAAATTATCATAATTAGTTTTTTGGTTTTAAAACAAAAAACAAAAGGGGGCTAGCTAGCCCAAAGATTAACATAATTAGTTAGAAATAAAATATAACACATATTTTATTTTCAAAATCTAATGATGATTTTCCATATTATAAGACCTAATTGTTCGTGTTTCATGATTGTAAGAATAGTTGTTTTATTGATTAATATCAAGGAATGCTTGAATGATTGTAGCATTAGTCTAGATAGTATTTATTGTTAGGTGTTGTAATAATTATTATTTTTTAAATTATTTTTTATTTTAAAATATGTTAAAAAGATTTTTTTTAAAAACATTTTTCCACCGCAAAAGTGAACGTGGGTTTTGTGCGGCGAACTAAATTTGGGCGATTGTTATGGGCGATCATTTGAGTGCAATGGAATAGTGGGAAATTGAGAAACTAGATAGTTACGTTCAACGGTCTGATGGAGTAAACTTGTTTTCTTCTTATCTATCCGTTTCTCGCGAAATAATTTGATAAGGGCAGTTGGTTTTTGCTTTCGTCAACAACAAGTCAAACAACTGCTACGACTTCTTCTTTTTCTTTTTTCTGTTTTTTCCCCTATTGTTCTCTTCTCAATTTTCATAAATCAAAGGCGTCAATTCCAAAGCAAACGGGAACAATAATGTCAAGAGGATTCACACACATTAAAAAAAAAAAAATCGTCACCAAATGTTACTATGCATGCATATAATATACAATCTTTCACCAAATATTGTCAAGTGATATATATTTTTAATTTATTTTAGTGATAAAATTTTATTTTTTCTTCTACCATCTCTTTTTGTGGTTAAATTTATTGTCATTTGCTTTCACATTATTAATAAAGAGAAGTATTAAAAGTACAGGGACAAAACTAAAAAAGACAAAGAAACTAGTTGGTTTCTTTTAAAAATTAGTGTTAAAAGTTAACTTTGTCCTCTTACTTTCTAATTGATATATTTTTAGTCCCTATAGTTTTTAAAATCAAATTTTAGTCCAACACGTCATTTTTTGTACCTATAAATAGAGGTTACAAAGCAAGATTAAGCAAAAAAAAATATTTTTTTCATGTATTAATAAAAATGTAACACCAAAACAAGCATAAAACATCATTAAAACATATAAAAAAGAGTTACAGGTGTGCCTTAAGGACATCACATTCTAGGTTAGATAAACGTTTTATACCTTCCAAGCACAAATAATGGTTGTTATCATTTTGTTATCTTTTGCATAACTTTGCCTCCATAAATCTACACCCTTTCAAAGTTAAAAAAAAACCCCCTTATTTTAGACTTGTGAACCTTAACAACTAGGATATCTTTACCAATATTTTTTTCTCATCCTTCTTTCATAAGCTTTGATTTTTCAAGGAGTATTTATATGTTTTTTTTTTTTATGGATTCAATAAAGGATTGATCAATTCAATGAAGGATCGATCAATGCTTGACTCTTTGATTGAAATAAGGAGGTTTTGAAGTGGTTTTAACAACTGTAAGTTCTATACTTGGCTATTTTTGCAATGATGGTTTTGATTTTGGGGATTCTTGGTGGATTTGTCAAAATCACACGTCAAGAGGCATTTTTTGATTTTTTGATCTTGAGAGAAGTTTTTTAGGCATTGATAAGAACCTATTGAGAAGGTTTGAAGTTTGACAAAATAAAAAAAATAGTGGTTTTTACATAATGGGTATCATACTCATGGTTGACTGAGTTGACCAGTTTCGAAGACTCATCGGAGCAATTATGATGTTATTGTCGTTAGATATCACCTGAAGTTGGTAAAAAGGATGCAAACCTTTCGTTTAGATCCAACCTTGCTTAATTTAAGTGTTTGCAGCTTCATATTTATTCGTTTAGAGGTGCTAACTCAATCAACATAGAATCTGCTAAAGTAGAGATGACTAATCAAGAACAAAATGTTGTTGTGTTCATTAAAGAAAATAGGAAGTAAAAGTTTATGGGATGACTAATCAGGAACAAAATGTTGTTGTGTTCATTAAAGAAAATGAACAATGGCCAAATAACTTGTCACTCAATCCTTTCATTAAATCTGAGTGATATGTTGTTTATGTTAAACCCTAAAAATTAGAGTTTTTAATTTGGGATTTGACCAATTTCAATTTGGTCTCTATACTTCTAATTTCAGTGTATATATCTAATTGATCCAAAACTTTCTACATTTTTACAATTGCGTCCTTAAAAAATTTGATTTAAATCCTTTCATTTGAGCATCTTTCATAAGTTAGTCTTTGATTTCCAGATTATGCAATGTGACCTTTATCGACCATCAAACTTTCAATTTCTTTTAATTGACCTTTGACTTGATCAATCTTAGTTCCTGTATTCACACGTCTTTTTTGGTTTGACCTTTAGTTTTGATTTTTTTTTTATTAAAGTCCCTAATTTCCAATCAAACTTCAATATTTATACTGTTAAACCCTTGATTTGACCTAATTAGCTTTTCAAAATTGCAATTAACCCCCAAACTTCAATTTTATCCGATTAAAGCCCAAATTGTACTTAAAAACATTTGTTTTCTTGCCATTAAGCCCTCAAATAATTCAATTAAAATCCAATTGTATTATTAAACTTTAATTGTATTATTAAACATTCAAATTTAAAATTTGCTTCTCAAATTGAATTTTTCTTGTCAATAGGGCCTTTATCAATTAAAATTGAACTGTTAATTTTTCTAATATTGAATATTTTGATACTTCTCAATTAGTCTTTGGTAATTTTATAGGTGTTCTTCATGTTCTCTCTCTCTCTCTCTCTCTATATATATATATATATATATATATGTATTCAATTTTTTTTTAATTTTTTATATTTCCTTTTTCTGATTTTTTTTATATTCATGTGGAGCCTTAAAATGGTTAACAATAACTACTACCTTTGTTTGGGCTCAGTTTTGAACCCAAGGTTTTCCTCCTTAATTTTGGTAGCCTTTTTCTTTATTGTTGGGCTCAAGTTTTAGCTCAAGTCTCCTCCCAAAGATGCTCAGTTTTGGCACAACCTTATTCCTTATTATTGAGCTTTGGTCTTGAGCTTAAGATTTTCCTCTTTTAGGTGCTTGTTTCTTTTTTTGTTGTTATGTTTGGTTTTGAGCCCAATGTTTTTCTTTTTGTTTTGATTGGTTTTGGCAAAACCTTTATTATCTGTTGTTGGACTTAATTTTAAGCCCAAATTCCCTTATTTGAGTTTGGTTTTGAGCTCGTTTTTCTTTTCCAAGGTTCGGTTTTGGTAACGTTGTTAATAACAATGCACTCTAAGAGTGGAAAATAAATCCTGATTCACCAACCAATATGTATGAGAATAATACAAATCATATTTTTGGACCTCCCCTAACAGCTTAAAAGGTAAGGCCTTAGGATATAATTTATATTATTATTTTATATATTCTCTCAATTAAAAGCTTTTTGGGATAGAAACATACACTTACTCACACTACTTTGTGCTTGATTTTTATCAAATAGAATAGAGGTTATGAGATTCAAACTCATAACCATTTAGTCAACAAGGCTCTAATACCATTTTAAAAAACCATCTCAACCCAATAATAGTTTAAGTTGCAAGGTGAAGTCCCAAGAATCGTTTTATATTGCTCTTTAACATACCCCCTCAAGTGAAAGCCCTTTGGACTTGGAAATTGCACATGCCCACACCACCTTGTGTTTAAGTTTTTAGGTGAAATTGTTCTTTGATATGATATGAAAGCTTTGATGATCAAATAATCACGAGTTTAAACTTTACCACTCCTATTTTCTCTTCTAATTAAAATCTAATTTATAGCATATAAATAGAATATGAAACCTCACATAATAGTGTAAGCAAAGTTAATTCAATAATAACAAATATAATCGTAAATGAGGCAATAACCAAAGCACTTATAAAGCCTTAACAACAAAGATAGAGCATCATACTGCCTTAGGAACCCATATCACAAGTGTAAAAGATGAAACACTTTGATAGTCGACAAGCCAAAATAAATTTGAAAAAAAGAGTAAAAACCAACATCAAGGCAATATGAACAAAATATCTTTTGCAAATAAAACAATGAAGAAAACCATCACAATAAAACATGATGACCTCAAGGCTTTGTTCAGTAACCATAAAAATTAATCAAGAAAGTGGTCGAACGCAAATCTGAGAAGCGATTTGTTGAATGCCAAAGCAAAGCAATACCAAATAACCTGAAAGTAGAAATCATAAATAAAATAAGCTATTTTAGAATATATTATAAGGTTAAATAAAGTAGTAATCATAAATAAAAGAAACATTATTTGTTGAATGCCAAAGCAAAGTAACCGAAAATAACCTGAAAGTACTAGTAATCATAAATAAAATAAGCTAGAGTGACTGAATCAAAACCACTCTAAAAAGCTATTTTAGAATACATTATAAGGTTAAACTATTCTAGAAATGAAGATGAAATTCCAAAGTTAGCAATGCAATTAACTAAGGTTCACAACACATGTATAAGTGCAATATATTCAAAAAGTTATAGACTATAAAAAAATCAAACTCACTCACCAAACTAAAAAATCATTTATTTCAAGCCACCTAAAAGAACAATTTTTCAGTACAATAATGCTCATTAATAGGTATAAAATTGAAGTTGAATTTTTACAAAGAGTGATGCAGTCATATGAGGTTTAGAAAATATAATTTGTCCACCACCATTATATGATCATATGAAAAGGGAAAAAAAGAAGAAGCTTAGTCTAATATTCTTTGTATTTTGGCTAAATTTAAAGGCTTTTCACATGAAATGTAAAATAAAGACCTCCCATGTCAAAAATTCCTGTAGCAAAGAAAACCTAGTTACCTTAGGATATATAGAAATGACAAACTATTTTTTTGGAGACAGATTTTGACCTTTCCAATACCAATAATTTTTAAAAAAGAGGTACAAACAACTAAGCACAAGCATATTAAACAAAACATTTGGATACACAAACTAACTCATATAGCATCAAGCAATAACTAAAATGGCTAGATATTACTACATGTAGCAAGCCAAAAGTGCTAGCTATATGATGCTATGAGGGCAGATCATTAATATGTTACAAGCAGATCATTAATACGTGCATGACCCCTAATATCACAATCTTATCAAACACATTCACGAAACACAATAATCAAGGAAAGAAATGGTGCTCCAGAAAACAAACACAGAGACCAATATGCTACCACATCACAATTGATCAGCCACTTCCCTAGTATGTATAGCATGCTCTTCTAGTCAATTTTACATAATTAACAGCATGAGTCTTAGAAACACAATAAGATATTTTATGTATAACTTCTAGAGATTTTAACCTATAATCTGCTTCATTAATTAATGTTTTGGAACCACCACCTTGATTCTTCAGGTATCAACATCTTCTTCATGATCCACCAACTTCCAAGAACCATCTGCTTGCTGCACCATACCCTTGTTTTCTTGAATCCGCCATGATGCTGGTACAAGATACTCATCCCTTAAACCATCAATAGTTTTGTTAATAAGAGCAATATCGCGATTGACCACTAATTCAAACCCTCCTTTGGACCCTTGTGTTCCAGCCACTCCATGCAGGTAAGCCTCCAAGTTATGCCAACTTGATACATTTCCAGGGCTCTTCAGGTACTTAGATTTGGTGGTGTCAATTATCAATTCTTCTCCCACATCCGCATAGCCTATAAATGGATACTTAGGAACAACATCTAGAACGTTATGGATGCGTAATGCTTTAAGATCCATGTATCTGGAGAAAACCTTCTTAAAGTTTGAGTCCCCAACACGAGGACTGGCAAAGAGCATGGCTGTAACAGGACAACCTTTGTTTTCATGGGACTTGTTAAATCCATTAGCAACTATATCCACTGCATTCAATGTTGCAAGTGCAGCTCCTAAGCTGTGGCCGGTTATGGTTATGCTGATTTCTTCATTTTTGAACTGATCCACAAGTCTCCCTACCTCATTAAGAACCTAACAAATAAAAACAATCAGAATTACCAAACATTAATAATATTGCTATATAGAATTTGTTCAACACATATATTCATATGAAGAGTTTATATATATATATATATTACCAGTAAATAATCAAAATCTTTTCTTTGCAGAAATTTATTTCATAAATACATAAAACTAGAATGTTCTTTACCTGGGAGTTACATAAATAAAATCTCTGGTAAAGAGAAGCACTGTAAAATAGGCACATGACCATAATTTCCGACCAATAAAAATTAGATTACATGAATTTTCTTTACTTACGGGTACGCGCATTAAATTTCTTGTTAGAGAATTACTGTATTTTATTAATAAATTCAGGACATTGTCAAAAGATTTTTTTGAGATCATCAATTTCCTTGATGCACACTTTACTACAGAAAATTCTTAGATTGAGAGCACAAAATACTTTGAATACTACATTACCTGGTCTCTAGCACTATTCTTGTTGTATGGTGAACGCGAATCATCGGAAGTGTAGATTGAGTACCAACCCTGGTGCACCTTAGGGTTACCGGACTCGCCAAGTATTTTAGAAGCTGAGACTAAATTAAATTCAAAATCGTTAACCCACTCTAAGATCTGTATCGTTCCTCTCCAAGCAATGACAATATCTCTCCGCCCTAACGCGGCCTTCCCTTCATCGGTAGACACCGCAACGAATCCCATCCAGTTGGATTCTTTACTCCATGCTTCCCTGGATAATGACTTTATGATGAATGCTTCAGAGATATGCACCTGTGAGGTTGCATACAAAAATTTGGTCACACGGTACTTGAATGGATTGCCTTTCTGTAAATGAACCCCGTTAAAAAATTCATCCTTCGCATACAGGCTGGATCCTGCATACTTAGATACCTTCTGTGTGTTGAAACTGTCATATGTAGCCTGAGCCATTTCCCCGTAATGAATGATGTAGTGCCGGAGATCGATATCAAGAGGGTCCAGGAGGTCCTTCCAATTATTTTCTCCACTTAGATGTTTCCATCTTTTTGCTATGCTACCCACCATTTTCTTCTTGCAAAACAACCTTCAAAGGATAGGTAGTTTCTGCATTCCTTAATTAAGTACAGATGTGAAAACCTTAACTCCTTCTAGTATATAAATAATATCAACTTCTGCCTTGTGTCTTTAATCATGAACCCTATTCTCTCGATTAATTAATTTAAATGGATCATAAACTAATACTCCAAGACTTTGATCGACCAAGAGAAGAATCGTGAATTTCAGAAAATCTTACCACAAGAATTATTGCCTTGACCTGAGTACTGCGCTACTTTGAAAACATTAATATATGGAAAAATATTGTTTGATCTATTCCAATCAAAGAGTTTCAGGTTTGCTGAATTCTCCGAACGAATTGGTAAAATTGTTCCAACCATTTGAAATATGGAGTGTGACAGAAGAAAAACATTTAAAGGGGTTACCCAAAATTAAGTTCGGGGATAAGCCTTGTATTTTACATTAATTTACTAATATATAATCATGGCACATTATTGTTTTGGTGGATGGCCTTAATCTAATAGATGATTACTCCTTCATCTTAGTGATCAGGCACTAACTCTAACGGGTGGCTTGTCAACATCCACAATCTCATTTTTAGCCAATAGAACATGGTAAATTCTCAAAATGATCATTTTTACTATTTCTCGAGTCTTTACTAATATTTTATTAAGTATTCATTTTAATTTTAATTTTGACGATTGTTGTTATTTTAACATCTTAATATAAAATGACTATTACATTCTCTAATATATATTATTAGAATCTTGAGCTCTTGTCCAAAACATCCCAGCTTCGAATGACATATATTGAAAGCAAAATGTATGGCATTTCAAGTCGATGATTATTATATTCTCTAATATTTCTTGACTTGGAAAGTTATTGCTCCTTCTGGAACAAGTAATGTTGGAGAATCAATGAGTGTGCACGTACTTCAATTAGAACAAGTAATAACATTAATGGTTAGAATTCTACATTGCCTAAACATAGCAATACCAAGCTACTCATAAATCCTTGAGAATTCTCATCTCTTAAGATGCATTTTGAGATGAGTTAGATCTTCTAAGTTTGACTATTTACCTCATCTTCTCCCTGGGCTCTTGTTTCTAATCCTTCCACGCTACTCTTTGGGCTTCTCAACATAGCAGAAACAAGTGGAATTAAGGAAGAAAAGAGACAGCTATTGTTGCTACAGTACTGTTGTAAAAAAGAAGAATACTTATAGTATTGTTGTATGCCCTCATTTGATTTTTTAATAAATCCCAATTGGATAAGAAAAAAGAGTTTTAATATGACAGTGAATTGAGACTGAATTTCAAATTTCAAATCCCAAATTCTTCTTACGAGATAAGAATTTTTAAAAAATGAATAAAATATTAAAATACATATCAACTATCCAAATATCAGTTTTACAAGTTTTCCAAATGTCAACTGCATAGAATTATATTTACTATTATATTGCTATTAGATTAGTCAAAAGTCTATCGTGTTGTGCTGGTATTTGGATGTTATAAAATATATATATATATATATATATATAAAATAAATGAATAATATTTAATTGGATTACATCATTTCAACACAATTCTTGTATTATCCAAATATCAGTTTTACAAGTTTTCCAAATTTCAACTGCATAGAATTATATTTACTATTATATTGCTATTTGATTAGTCAAAAGTCTATCGTGTTGTGCTGGTATTTGGATGTTATAAAAAATAAAATAAAATTATAAAATAAATGCATAATATTTAATTGGAGTACATCATTTTAACACAATTCTTGTATTATCCAAATATCAGTTTTACAAGTTTTCCAAATTTCAGCTGCATAGAATTATATTTACTATTAGATTAGTCAAAAGTCTATCGTGTTGTGCTGGTATTTGGATGTTATAAAAAATAAAATAAAATTATAAAATAAATGCATAATATTTAATTGGATTACATCATTTCAACACAATTCTTGTATTATCCAAATATCAGTTTTACAAGTTTTCCAAATTTCAGCTGCATAGAATTATATTTACTATTATATTGCTATTAGATTAGTCAAAAGTCTATCGTGTTATGCTGGTATTTGGATGTTATAAAAAATAAAATAAAATAAAATTATAAAATGAATGCATAATATTTAATTGGATTATATCATTTCAACACAATTCTTGTATTATATTTGAAAAGAATTTTTTATTGATGCGTTTTTAATGTGATATTTGTGATGAAGCTATAAAACATTGATATTACAGGTTATACTCCTCTCCATAATGCACAAAATTAGATGTCAACCTATTAAGTTTAAAAATCAGGTCGTAAGATCGAGATAACTCAATAAAAAAAACCACGAAACCTATTTTTTAAAAAACCAACTTTGGGTAATGAGATTGAAAAAGAAAAAGAAAATCTAAAAAATTACAAACTCATGCCAACTTATAAAACCTGATTGCCGCTAAATTGCTGAGAACCACAAAACAAGTGTCAACCCAATGACAATACCACCACTCATCTGATGGTTTTTGGCCATCAGAGAACGTTCCACGTGCCACTTGAATGTGGCAGCTCCTCCCTATGCGCGTGCTAGCGCTTTCTTCCAAGACACCCAATAATTTTTTTTTATTAATTTTATACCTTTGAAAACACCAAACTAACCCTCATTCACATTATATATAACATAAAAACCAAGAAAGTCCAAAAATACCTTTAGATGGTAGCCTATAAAATGTTGTTCAAAAAGTGCATACAAGTAATTAAACTGTGTATTAAAAATGAATTTACAGAAAAACTCTTCCATGGTAATCTAAAAAGCTTGAGCTATAAAAGTTTGGTAGTAATTATACCGTGCAATTAAAAACAAAATAATCAAAAAACCATTTAATATAAGCTATTTTTTTTTTCATTTTTTAAAGGGAGTTGAGAATAATGGATTGTGTTTGGTTGTGCCTTAGCCAACCTTCCTATTTATATAGAGGCAGCAGAGCACTGCAGTAACTATAATGATTACAACATCCTATATTACTTTCCTATTTTGATAGATACATGAGTAACTGTAATGATTACAACATCCTATATTACTTTCCTATTCTATAATATGCCCCTTCAAGCTGAGGGTGGGGGATCAACCCGAAGCTTGAACCGAAAAGCAGTAAAGGATGCAATAAGAAGCGGTTTAGTGAAGACATCGGCAAGTTGATCCCGAGAGGGAACAAAACAAATCTAAATTTCTTTCTTGGCAACACGGTCATGGAAAAAGTGATAATTCACTTCAACATGCTTAGTACAAGCATGGAAGATAGGATTTGCTGAGAGATAGGTAGCTCCAAGATTATCACACCAAATGGTAGGAGCAGAGACTGAGGGAACCTGCAAATCTGTTAACAAGTATTGAAGCCAAATGACTTTAGTGGTACCATCAGCAAGGGCTTTATACTCAGCCTTAATAGAGGAGCGAGCAACAATGCGTTGCTTGCTGGATTTTCAAGAAATCAGCGTCTAACAAAAAAAAAAACAAGATAGCCGCCTGTAGACTTGCAATCATCAATACTACCAGCCCAATTTGCGTCTATAAAGCCATGTAAAGCGAAAGAGGAGCCTCAAGTGATATGGAAACCATAAGATGCTGTACCTTTAAGATAGCTTAAAATATGTTTGACAGCAACCCAATGAGAATCTGTAGGAGCATGCATAAACTGACAGACTCTGTTAACAGCAAAGCATATATCTGGACGGGTGAAGGTAAGATATTGAAGAGCACCCACGATTTGACGAAATTGTGTAGGATCAAAGAATGAATGATCCGGTAATAAAATGACTTTCGAAAGAGAGACTAGAGTATCAACTGGTTTGCAGGAAGTCATAACAGCTCGGGTGAGGATGTCAAGAATATATTTATGTTGACGCAGCATTAAACCCATACGGTAGACTGAACTTCAATACCCAGAAAGTAGTGAACAACACCTAAGTCACGAAGCTTGAACTTAGAGTTGAGTAACTATATAAGGTGATGGAGCATAGCAGAGTTGCTACCCGTGAGCAGAATATCATCAACATACACCAGGAGATAAAAGATATTAGTACCATTAGTTAAGATAAACAGGGAGGTGTCAACCTTGGAAGCTTGGAAACCGATGGAGAGCAAAAAATCACTTAGACGAGTGTACCATGCTCTCGGTGTCTGTTTCAAACCATACAATGATTTGTGCAATCTACACATATGAGATGGAAGACAAGAGTCAACGAAACCTGGAGGCTGTTTCATATAGACCTCTTCAATAAGAACACCATTAAGGAAGACATTATGAATATCAAGCTGATGAATCTTCCAATTTCATGAAACCACGATAGAGAAAACCAATCGGACAATGGCCTGCTTAATAACTGGACTGAAGGTTTTAGAATAATCAATACCTTCCTGCTGGGTAAAACCTCTAGTAACAAGGCGCACTTTATAGCGCTCAATACTACCATCAACACGACGTTTGATCCGATATACCCATCTACTGCCAACAACGTTCATCGAAGGATAAAATGGAACCAAAGACCAAGTGCGATTTTCGCGTAAAGCGGCGATCTCATCACACATAGCATTATGCCAAAACTGCATACCAGTCAGCATCAGAGAATGAAAAAGGCTCAGAAGAGGGAGAATACAGTACTCGTGTGGAGGTAGAAGTAGCGGCAGCGAAAGCAACTAGATTAGCTGTCTTTGGCTGTTGCGGTCTAAGAGTCATAGGATGTCTGTTATGTGCTGGTGGAGACACAGGGGAAGATGGTTGTAGCGAGGAGACCTGTGGCAGCTGATAAGAAGAAAAATCAACCATAAGTTGCAGACCAGCAAGAGAGGATGATAAAGAAGCAGCCTTAAGCACAGGACTGTCAGGAGCTGGAAGCAGAGACTGAAGATGCAAGAGTGCTGGCCAGGGAGGGCGAAGCAAATGAGGGACTAGAAAGTGCCCCAAGACCGTGAAGAGAGACTAGAAAGTGCCCCAAGACCATGAGGAGAGGAGACCAATTGACAATCTGAACCTACATTATAAGGGTTAGATAAACAAGCATGGGATGATGGCCAAGGGGTGGGTGGAGGCTATGGTCGGGTGACTGTTTGGAGTGGCAGAGCGGAGTGTTGTGGGCTGCTGGGTGGCTGGTAAAAGTGGGTGGTGGTGGGTGGTTTAGCAAATTTAGGAGGATGACAATAACGGGTGGGGTGGGGGTTATGGTGGAGAACTTTGCAATCTGTTCAGAATTATCAAATGGAAACACAAGTTCATAGAAGCGAACATGACGGGAAATATAAATACGGCGAGCTGCAATGTCAAGACATCGATAACCAAGATGCGAGGAACTATATATAAAAAAAAACACATGGAGAGGAACGAAAAATCCAATTTATGATTATTATATGGACATAGAAAAGGAAAATAGAGACACACAAAGGTACGCAAAAAATGATAATCAGGAGATCGTTGAAATAAACAATCAAATGGAGAGCGATGGGTAAGAACAAGAGTAGGCATGCAATTTATAAGATAAACAGAGATTTAAAAAGCATAATTCTAGAATCGAAAAGGTGCTTTACATTGCCCTAAAATAGTAAGACCTGTTTCCACAATATGCCTATGACGATGCTTTACTATTCCATTTTGTTCATGATTGTGAGGACAAATCAGACGATGATGAATACCAATGGTCTGAAAAAATGTGGATAGTTTTCGGTATTCACCGCCCTAATCAGTTTGAACATATTTTATTTTTAATGAAAATTGACGTTCGACAAAAGTCTGAAATTGATGAAAAACAGAGTAAACATCAGACTTGGCAACGAGAGGATAATACCATACATATTTAGTATAAGCATCAACAAATATAACAAAATAACGATAGCCATCTGAAGAAAAAAGAGGAGTAGGGGCCCATACATCACTAAAAATTAATTCAAGTGGAGCAGAAGTTTTGTGACTCGTAGGTCTTAAAGACAAACGCGATGATTTTCCTAAAGGACAACTTTGACATTGAAAATTAAGACATTTGCTGTTACAAATGATCTTATTTTTCGAGATTAACAATTGAAAAATACATGAAGTAGGATGACCTAGTCAACGATGCCTTAAATCGGCAGAGGTAGAAGTGCAGGGAGACCAATAGGCTTGAGGAACTGACGTAACAGAAGACTTGGTCAGGACATAGAGACCATCTCTACTCTGACTTGAGAGAAGGACTTCATGGGTGTTGAAATCCTTGACATAAAACTTACAAGGGTGAAATTCAAAATAAACATTATTATCAAGATAAAATTTCTGAACAGAGAGCAGAGGTTTTGTGATTGCAGGAACATGAAGAACATTAGATAAGGTGAAAGAACGATGTGGTGTATATATTTTTGTATGACCAAGATGAGATATAGGAAGGCCCTTACCATCACCAACATGAAAATTATCATTACCAAGATACGATTCTGAAGCGGTCAAGGTGGCAAGTTCAGGTGTGACGTGTTGATTGACACCGGTATCCGGAAACCAATCAACAGAACCGGTTGAGGAGAGATTGCGCTGCACCAGGTTGGTAGTAGGTTGTTGGCCATAACCTCGCTGCTGGAATTGAGGGTAATGGGGAGCTATATGGCCGAAATTCTGACACAATTGGCAGCGTGGATTCTGCCCCCTATTGCACTGCCAAAAGCCCTACCTATTGTCACCGAAGGAGGAGTTTTGGAAGCTGCGGTGATCAGGTCTGGAGCCAGCAAATCAATTGCCTCTGCTATTGGACTGGTTGGGACACCAGCCACCGTTGAAGTTGCCCCTGCTGCGGCCATAATTGCCAAAAGTCTGGCGCTGCGCAACAAGAGCAGAAGATGGAATGCTGGGTGTGGGCAGCAGAAGATTTGTGAAGAAATTTATGTGTGAGGAGATGGCTGTGAAGATTTGTATATGATAAAGGTTCAGCCTTGGTAATAAGACTGGTAACTAAGTCTTTAAACTCTCCTCGAAGACCACGAAACACATATAAATTGAAATCTTCAAGCGAAACTGGCCGACCAGCAGCGGCCAATTCATCAAATAAGGCCTTCGCTTTTTGTTTAAATTGAGTTACTAATTCATCACCTTGTCGAAGATCTTGAAGAGAGCCGTGAAGTTGCATAATACGAGAGTTGGAGGTGGAAGCGAGAGCTCCCTCAAGAGCACTTAGAATGAGTTGGTCCTGTTGTTTCCAGGTTTGAAAAAGCGGATTTACCTGAAGAGAGATACCATCATGGGCAACAACATGTGTTGATGGACATGTGTTGGAGCCATCAACAAAACCAAAAACCCCTTGGCTTAGGAGATAAGGCAGCATCTGCATACACCAATATAAATAATTGGTGTTTGTTAATTTGAGGGAGATGACTTGATGAGTGTGAGAAAGGGAGATAATGCTTGCGGCAGTAGAGGCAGCAGACGTGGGCTGCAAGAGGAGACGTTCACCAGCCATGGCAGAGGAGAATCCAGGCGGTGACGTAGCAGAGGAGACGCTGCAAGAGGAGAGGGCTGCACTGTTGGAGAAGAAGAAAGCTGGACTGCTGGTGCTGCAGAATTTGAAGATGTATATGGCGGCTATTCCATTGAAGAAGGGAGGCTGTGAGAAAAGTAGGTTTAATTTATTTTAGGGTTTTGTGGCTCTGATACCAAGTTGAGAATATTGGAATGTGTTTGGTTGTGCCTTAGCCATTCTTTCTATTTATATAGAGGCAGCTGAACACTGCAGTAACTGTAATGATTACAACATCCTATATTACTTTCCTATTCTATAATAAAGGGTATTATAGTATTTGCATTGTTAACCAACAAAAAACAATAATGACTACTGAATTTCTATAAAAGATGATCAAACATCTTAAATTATTTTTTATGAGTAAAGGGATAAAATATTCATTTAATCATATATAGCAATACATAATAACCCATATTTATTGTTACAGTGAAATGGATATGCCTTTTAGAGTTATTTTAATTGTTAGAAACTCGGGAGAAACTCGTTAGATCTATTCTCATCGATCACTTCTTTATAAAAAAAGGGCTTAGGTGTAACAGTAATAGTAACAAAAATCATGAGCATATTATTAGAAAATTACGAGGACAGATTGTTTTGAAGGAAAACTCCGAGTCTTTAATTCGGAAGGACAATCACGGAAAGTCCAACTCGTGTTTACTGTTGCAGTAATGATTAATTTGTATTTTAATTTAAAAAATATGTTAAAATAAGTTTTTTTATTTGTAATATTAAGCTATAAAACGATTTAAAAATATAAAAATAAATTAATTTTAAATAAAAAAAATTAAAATTTTAACAAATAATATTTTTACGGCGATATCAAACATGCTATCACCCCTTCAATTAATTTTGTAATAGAGGCAGAGGCAGAAAGATTGCGGGGTACAACCATCGTTTAGGTAAACATAGCTGATGTGCTTGGTGCCATCACTGAAGAAGCTGACGATGTGTTCCATGGAGAGGATTCAACATAAATAGTTTTGTTATGTGAAGCTCTTCTTGTATTTCATGACCTGACGTGTGTTAGCATGAACTATAATTCTGCAAAAAAAAGAGAAGAAACACAGAGATAGGAGCAGAGAATACTTGATAATCGTTCTTATTTTGCATAAAACCAAATACCACGAGATAGTTGTGTTTATATATATGTTAATAACAGACTAACAAACTTGTGCTAATTAACTAACTATCCCCTATATTAAGATTGTGAGATTGTGACTCTGAAGCAATTTACTCTAATATACTCTAACAACCTGAATTGCAGATTCAAAGTCCACTAGAAAGCATGAAATATTACTAATATTCTCTTTTATTCAAGGCACAATTGTAACAAAATTATGGTTCATTAAATCCCGAATAACCTAGAACATTAACGAAAACAAATCCAAGAACGTGAAAACCATATACATTGTCTGTTCAATAAACAGGAAATTAAATTAATTAATAAAGACCTTGACGAACTAGTTATTTTTCGAAGGAAGAAAGAAAAGCAGATATAAACAAATGGATAAACCCACGTAGGACTGTCATCAATGTGGAAGTACCTACGAGCAGCCCACTCATGCTAGTCAACGCTAGTTTATAACTTAGCTAGTATAAAAACAATTTGTAAGTTTTAAGTTGATAATTATGAAAAGTTAGAAAATGTAATTGAATTGTGATATCATAGATTGCATATACATTGTTTTTATTCAAATTCTATAAGTATGATATTTATGATGTTTTTATTTTTACCAACCAGTGCCAATAAGTTTATTATACATAAACTTTTTCTTTTAGAAATGATCATAATAAAGTTATTTGATTATCCATTATCAAAACAAAACCTTCGAGTTGTGTCTAAGTAGTTGAAGATAGTAACGATGAAGTAATTAAGGAAGATTAATTTTAAATAGATGAGTTAGTTTATCCATATTGAGTATACTTGGCCATCTACAAAGTTAGAAAATCTAAACTTTCATGTCACGGAGAATACTTTTTATGGATGTTCATGTTAAAAAGTTAAATGTAATATTAAGTACCAATGGACATATAAAAGTAGATGAATATAATGAGATCGACCTTGAACTCAACGAAGAAAGATGATGTTGGACATGACAATGATTAAAATGACCAAAATCTGTATGGTTAGGCTAACCTGAGATCCCTTCCGGTGATTCCCTTTAACCATAATAAAAAATCTATATCGTTGGGCTAACTTGAGATCCCATCCAGCGATCCCCTTTAACCAGAACAAAAAATCTATGTGGTTTGGCTAACCTGAGATCCCATTCGACGATCCCCTTTAACCAGAACAAAACATCTCTATGCTTCATGTTGACAAGATTTGAACTTGCTTCCTTCTTCTTTTTCTTTTTCTTCTTGAGAATTTTATAATGGTAGGGTTCTTGTCATTTTTCATCTTGATGATAAGGTTTGATCAAACTTTCCACTGTATTGCCCCCGGCTGTTCAACTTTTCAAGAAGTGTTGAGAAGTATTGATGTCACTTTTGTTAAGGATTTTGCAAACTCGATCGGTGCTCTTTTTGTTTGACAATCTTTCTTGTTCGGGAATGAACTCTCATATTTCAAAGATCATGTCTATTTCAAAGTTTAATTGTTGAAATGAAATCAGAGAGATGTCAGTTTTTTTTTTTTGAAATGCAAGCTTCTTTGGTCAAAGACCCAACACACGTCACTCAATACATGTAGTCCTTTGATTGTCTTGTATTTTGAAAATAGAAATTGACCCGTTGAAAGATTAAAATGGCTTTTTTCCATGGTTCTTTGTGTTAATTTTAATATCTGATCTTGGGTATTAACACGACTAAAAGATTTATGTCTTCTTCCAAGTACAGAAGTGTCGAAGTAATAAATAACCTGGCAAGACCGAGATCGAACCACAGTAAGGTTAATTGTATAAATTATAAAAAACAATAATACAAAAACAACAATAATAACAATAATAGTAATGGTAATAGTTATAATAATACTAATAATAATAGTAGTAATAGTAATATAATAATAATAATAATAATAATAATGATGATGATGATGATGATGATGATGATGATGATGATGAAGAAAAAGAGGAAGAAGTTGATGAGAATTTTAATATGGAAGATCAATTTGAGAATTAAACAATAATAAAAACAAGTGTCAAGGTTAGATGATCCACTAATGGTATTTCAAACAAGTATAATATAAACTCTTATTACTCAACTGGAAACCACACACAAAGGAGGTTCCAATCAAATGATTTGTCATTAATAGCTCATTTTAAATTATTAACATGATCATATTAATTATCTTATTTAAGTAACACCAAACTTTTAAATATTGTCAGGAATTCATGATGCTACCTTATGTTAACAACAAATCAAGTTCCTTTCATAGCACAGGTGTAGGTAATACCATACGGTTGGGCTATGAGAGTGCCAAGCATTTGTTGTACCAATGTTATACAACACAAATCTAGATTAACCATTTAACAAGCAAGGTATTAAGAATTAGTAAGATAAAAAGATAAGACATGTTAATATTAAACATTAAAGTCCATGTTGAGTTTACACCATACTTATTCTTACACCATTAGTGTAACCTTTTCACCTTGACATAATAAACTTAGCTAAACATAATGAAGAAGAGAAACATAAATAAACAAAACAAGAACATAAAGAAAATATAAGTTAACTAAGTAAAGGAAAGGAAATGAAAAGCATAAACAAGATATTAATGAAAGCAAAACTTAAAAATTACAAAAAATATATAAAGAGAGAGAGGAAGAGCAAGTTCTTCCTCTAAACAAGCAAGCCCCTAAATGCTTGGCAAATGCCTCATTTTATAGGCCAAAATTCAGAATTATTGATTTGATGACTAATTGTTGAGTGGGTGGCCAACTCTTGACTTGGTGAAAATCCTTATCTTCTTGTCTAAATAAAACGAAATTGCTAGCATCAGAACTGGAACCACTTGAAAACATTAAAGTTGTAGGAAATTGTCTCAGCTTTCCAAAAAAAAAAAACTGGAGGTCATTTGGACTTCTAGAACTCCAAATGTGGGCCAAACATTGAACAGTGTTCGGGCTGCAGGACAAATTTGGACTTTTTCGTTGTTGCTATAATTTGGACTTGCAAACGGCCTTCTTAGATCTTGGTGTCAACATGAAAGTTGTAGGCCTATGTCTTACTGAATTTGTGTAAAAATTGGAGATCATTTTGACATTTAGAACTCGAGATATAACCCAATTACCAAACAGTGTTCCAGTTTAGACTGCACCAACATCTCTTTTCTAAGTTTGGCCCTTTCTTTGTCCTTTCAATTTCCATACTTGAACTCATCAATCAATCCTTTGATTTATGTGATAGGCCTACATTTAAGATGAACATTTACCATATATTAAGGCATTTTATAGTATTAGACTTGTTATTATAAAACATGCTTTAGTTAAGGAGTTATTGATATTTCAAGTGCAAAATAATGATATAAAACCTTGATAAATATGCACTTTTAAGTACTAATCAGGTATGTCTTTTGATGTCTGTGATGAGGTGATCTTTATGTGAATTTCAAAACAAGATGCTAAAGTCAGAACTCAGGCTTCATCAAGAAAGGTTGTTTCTCTCTCTTTTGTTTTTAGCACTTATTTTATCAGCATGCATATTAACAAGTAGCTTAATCCATGAAGTCACGACCCTTGTTGTAACCCATTTTTGGGTCCCCATAAAAAAATAAAAAAAATAATAAATAAATAGCCAAAGAAGGTTAGAAAAATAACATGAGGCAGAAGCGCTCAGAAAATGGTCGGAAGATTGGTCAACGAGGTTAAAAAATACAAAGATTGGATTTTTGACAGTATATTCTTGAAAGATGAGAGCCTTGTTGAGAAGGAAAATTTGAATTTTTGAGGAGAAAAGCCCAAATTTGGATGTTTATGGACTTAATTGGATTTTATTTGAATTTATAGAGGATTGGAGTGCGAGAAAAATTGATTTTTAAGTCAATTTGGGCTTTAATTGGAAGAAATTTAAGTTCTGGGGCCAAAATATAATTTTTTGGAATTTATTAGGTCAAATCAGGGGCTTAATTGCATAAATATTGAAGTTTAATGGCCAATTAGGGGCTCAATTGTGAAAATCCGAAACTAGGGACCAATTTGGAAGATGCAGGTAAATAGAGGGGGCTGTCTTGATTTGATCCGGGTGCGTAATTGAAGAAATTGGAAGTTTATTGATCAATTGAGGGCTTAATTGCATAAATCAGAGGCCAAGGACCAAGGTGAAAAACACGGCCAACTATGGGGGCGAGGACCGAAATTGGCAGGGACGCAATTGAAAGAAACAAAAGATAATTGAGGGCTGAGTTGAAATTTGGCGCATTCTGGCGCCATTTTTAAATGAAACGACGCGTTTTCCCCAAAACGAAGCCGTTTCATATATAAAAAAAAATAAAAATAGAAGGACCGAACGGTGCCGTTTTGAACGGCACTGTTCCCCTTTCTTCCTCCTCCCCGAACGTGCAGTGAGTATGGAAAAAAAGTTTGTTTAATCAGCCGGTGCCCCTCTCTCCTTGCGTGCTCTGACAGAACCCGGAGCCCATACACCTCGGACGACGCGAAGCCAGGAGGGCCACGCCTTGATCAACCACGCTCGCCGACCAGCCGACCGGCGCTGTTCTGCTCCCCACGCTGCCCTGCTCAGCCCATGCAGCTCCGCTCCCTTTGCCCGCCTATAAAAGAAGGGGGGAGACTTGAAGCACGGGAGGAAGAAGGAACGAAAAAAACCCGAGACTAAGAGAGAGAGAGAAACTGAAGGAGAGAGAAACCGTTGAACTAAAGGGAAATACTTAAAACTCAAAGAAACAGAACCAGGAGGAGGGGAAGAGTACCGAAGCCGTGGGAAAACTTAGAGGAAAGGAAGACCAAGCACGACCCGAGAGGTTACCGGACTGTTGGGAACCGTCGTTTTGAGCCACCGACCTCCGCTGCAGCACCATCAACCCGGACGTTCGACCAGCAGCATCACCTCCGCCGTGCCAGGTATTCTTCTTTCCCCTGCATTTTCGTTGGCCTTTATATTCATTGTCCTCCTGCATGCAGAATCGTTTTGTATGCAGGAGGTAGGGGAAGGGAATTATTTTCCCTTCCCCGTTGGGTTTTTTGAACTGGGCCGGGTTTCCGGCCCAGTTTTGTTATCATTTATTTTGGGCCAGACCGAGTCTGGCCCAGTCTAAAGAGAATTTTTTGTTGGGCCGAGATCGGCCCAGCCTCCTTGCGGGCCGAGATCGGCCCAATCCTGCTTTGGGCTGATGTTTGGCCCAATTCCAGCTGGGTTGGGTTCAGCCCATTTATTTGGGCCGGCCCAGCCCGAATTTTTATTATATATTATTGAATTATAGTATATTATAATATATATGTGTGTATATTGTGTATATATTTTTACTTAAAAAAAAATATATATTTCGAAAAAAATCTTAAAAAAATATTGTTGATTTCCCTGAATATTTTTGTCAAAATGGGTTAATGTTGGTTGGTATTTTTATACTGTAAAGATACAAGACCAATGTTAAAAATACCCGGTTTTCGTAAAAATATCAAAGATTTTCGGAATAAAAAATGTTTTTGCTTTCAAAAAAAAAATTCTAAAAAAATCCCTAAAAATGTTGTTGATTTTTCTGCATATTTTTATTAAAGTGGATTAATATTGGGTTGTATTTTTATACCGTTAGGATACAAGCTCAGTATTTAAATACCCGATTTTTGTCAAAGCATAAAAAACAAAAAAAAACAAAAAATAATATTTTCAAAAAAATTTGTTTTGTTTTAAAATACGGCCTAGTCTCTCCAATATATATATATATAAACATTATAACATCATATTTTCACACAACAAAGGAAATTTTCAAAACAATATATGTATTAGCATGCATTTTGGCTTTAATAACCAGTTTATCTAAGCCATGAGAACTAGGCCAATATTTCAAAAATCCTAAAAAATCATTTTGTTTTCTTTTTAGTATTTGGGATTACGAATTTATATGTAAAACGTATTCCTAAATCTTATTTTTTGGTATAGACGTTAGAACGATTAGGATTTTACCCGATAAGATAAAAGACCTTCTTACTAAGGAGGATTTTTCTTGAACCATAGACAGACCAACGACTAGAAGTACAATAACACTTTAGTTTTTATCAGACAATAAAACAATGCAGCTTACCTTAGGTAGGGCGTATTTGGGGTGCTAATACCTTCCCTTTACGCAACCAGTCCCCGTACCCAATCTCTGAGACCAGTTAGGGTTCCTAGTGACCAAAATACTAGGTGGCGACTCCCATTACATTTTCTACCAATAAAAAACAATATTTTCTTGTATCCCCATAGATATATTTACATTGTAGATTTAAAAAAAATGGAAAAAACTATATTATTTTCACCGCGACGCCGCACACGTGCGACAGAATGGCGACTCCACTGGGGACCTTGTAGACTAAGCTTTGTTTTTGTCTCATTTGTTTGTGTTTTTGTGTGTTTATTGTTAATATGGCTTTCCTTTTATTTGCATATTTATTTTATTTTATTTTACTTATATTATTCATGCATTGTATACAATTGTCTCATGCATCACTTGCTTTAATTTTGAAAAGCACACACAAGCTTTAAGTTAAGTGGGGAATTAGCGATTTACCCTAAGACTATTGGTCAGGGTTTAAATGCGTGAAACACCCAACTCATATCTGAGTGCCTGCTTGGTAATGGTGGGCATACGTGTCTTAACTGTTCCTTGCAACGCCCCCATACTTCTTTACGAAGAACGTCACTGGGTAGATATGAGACCCTTCGAGACCAGATAGAAAGACTACCCACTCTCACTTGATAATTAGAGCTTGTCCTTAGGTTGTGAATCTTACTTTCATTTTGCATCACGATTAATAATGTTAAATTCATCAACCCAGGTTTTGAGCTGAAATCATGACTAAGTACCTCTCTTTCCAAGAATATGGACAAGAATCTGAGTTGGCTCAGATTGCCGAAGGAAAATGCCCAAGAATCGATACTAGTGGTTTACCATGCATTACCAAGGTAAATCACATGGTAAACGACTTAGGAAAGTTGCTGCCTATCATGGAATATATTGACGAGACTTTGTTTGAAAGGCGATATGGGAGAATTGCACAAATAATAAGGTTACCTATACAAGCAGCGGCGATCAAAGCCCTTCTGAATTTTTAGGATCCAAGTTATCGGTGTTTTACCTTTGGAAACATCGATATGACACCCACCTTGGAAGAATATGAGAGAATTCTGGACTTTCCAAATGACAGCCACAGAATCTACCACCGACGCAGATTTGAAGACACAGCTTCGGAAGTAGTCAATTTATTAAGCTTAGGAAAGATCAGCCAGTGTAGAGTCGCTGAAGGGGGTTTTAAATGGAAGGTCATTGAAGCCCGAATGAAGAAAAATGCCGAAGAAGGCAAGTTGGGAGACGAGCGATATAGGTTGGTGGCCTTCGCCATTTTTGGGCTAGTGTTGTTCCCTTCTGAAACTGGGGTCATCAGTTTAGAAGCAGCAAGTGTCTTCGTCGAATATGAGCGTGACCGGATCAATCCTTCCTCAGCCATCTTGGGGGAAACCATGTTATCTCTTAGTCACTGCCGGACACATGGAAAAGGAGCTATGAGATGTTGCGTCCCTATGTTGTACCTATGGATAATTAGTCATATCGAAGCACCAAGAGACATCTTCAACAACTTTTGGTGGTTTGACTTGCGACCGTTAAAGATTACCATAGATGAGACTTGGAAGAATTGGGATGAGAAAGCATGGAGGGATAAGTATGCAGCATTGCCAAGTAGCAACTTCAAATGGAAAGCGCCGTGGATGAACAACGTTATTTGCACAATGAGCTGCGGAAGCAAGATATGGGTTCCTTTAATTGGTGTAACCAGTTACATCAGCTATGCGCCCGCCCTCGTAACAAGGCAGTTAGGCGGAATGCAATATACGCCAAGAACCTTGGGTTTAGCTGATTTCATTGGGTTATTCAAGCACCAACCGTTCATCGAAGAAATGTCGCTTCTCCGACAGGATTGGGAAAGACCCTTGAAGGCGAAAAGAGAAGAAGGAAGCAGTTTTGAAACCTCATTCAGCCATAATTATACAGTTTGGAGGAATGAAGATTTTTCTGAAGTGAAGGGTCTCTCTACACAAGAACAGTCAGAGGCAGCGATAGAACCACAGAAAAGGAAAAGAAAGGATGATGAAGAAGATCTAAGAAAATAGTTAGATCAGTGTATAATAGAACTCAGCAAAAGTAAGGGGCGACAACAACTGTTAGAGAACCAGCTAGAGGAGGAAAATACGATGAGGGTTTTCTTGAATCAGCGGTTAGAAAAACAAGAGAAGCAGCTAATGTCTCTAAAGGAATGGCAGAAAAGGGCCGAGGTAGCTGAAGAGATAACAACGGGGGTCCAGGTTGAGTTAAGGAATCAAATAGCTAATTATGACGAGTTGGTCAAGAAGAATGGGATAGCAGAAAAAGAATTGGCTAAGGTTAAGAGGTCAACAAAAGGCGTGAATGTTGATAAGGAGACGATGGATTCTTTGAAGAAGGGAAGAAAACTTCTTTTAAAGAAAATAGAAGTTGAAAAGGAGAAGAATCGTCTAGCCAACCTCGACATAGAAGAAGAAAGGAAGGTTAGAGCTCAATACATGGTGCAAATAGAGGAAGAAAGAAATGCGAGAAGGGCCGCCGAGTCTGACATGAGAGATTACTAGAAGAGAGCTGAGTCTTCAAAAGGAAGGATGAGGGCTTTACAATCGGAGATCGAGGTACGAGAAGAAGAGTTAAGGGAGTTGAGAAGCCACTACTTCGAGATGGAAGAAGAGATGTGTAAGGCTAAGCAAGAGCGTCAAGAATGCCAAGACTACATGGACAACTTTGCAGTTCAAATCAATTCCAAAATAGCAGAGTTGGATATCGAAAAGGAAGAGCTACAGAGGACAAGAGATAAGTTGGCACAATCAGAGGGTATGGTGCGAGTATTGGAAAGAAGCAACGAAGCAATAATCGGAGATAACGCTGTATTCCATGATAAGATAAGACATATGTCAAAACAGTTTGAGCACATAGCCCGTTGTGCGGAAAGGTTGCAACAACAAGCCACCGAAGTTGGAAATGACGGTTCAAAGTATCGAGAATACATAGGGGCCATGGTCTGTTTTATTAGGGATTTAGCTAATAGGGGAAATGCCTTTTAGAAGTAGCAATGTATAGGACTTCTCTTTTCCATTATTGTTTTGTATGAGCAATTTTGTTATTTATAAGAAGTCCATGACGTATTTCCTTTCTTAATGTGTTGAGTAAGCCACTATGATAAGAACTTGGCAAACCCTCCTTTATGGTAATCAGGTCAACTCAGAAATCTTGCTTAAAGGTTACGAAAGTCATGAATCAGCTCATAATATATATATATATATATATATATATATATATATATATACACACACATTACATATGCATCGCATTCTCATCACACATTTTGTTTTTAATTCATCATATGCACGCCAGATCGTGAAACATAGGTCCCATATCCAAAGTCCACCAAACCCGGTCCAGATCAAGAATGGAAAACAAAGAAAGAGCTCAATTAGAGTCGCACTACCAGACCGAGTTGGAATATGTGAAAAATGAAGTTTCTCGACTGACCAGTCTGCTTGAGCAACTGTTAAGAACCAAGAACGGAGAGGGAACGTCTACCCAACCACCTATAGGAGCACCGTCAGTTCATGTCCCGGGGTTATCTCAGAACTTGGGGGCAGATTCAGCGACGGGGCAGCACTTTGCACCTGTTATTCCATTCAGCCCCCTCAAGCTCACATCACTGTAGATTTAACAGCCGAGGGGCCTTTCGATAATAGGTCCACTGGTTTTGTGAACGAGGACAAAATATCAGCATTAGAAGAAAGGTTAAGAGCAATCGAGGGAAATGATTGGTTTGACCCCATGCGAGCGTCGGAAATATGCTTGGTACCAAACCTCACGGTACCAAAAGATTTTAGGATACCAGAGTTTATAAGGTACACTGGGTTGGAATGCCCAAACACTCACCTTCGATCTTATTGCAATAAGATGGCTGAGGTGATTCATGACGATAAGTTAATGATCTACTTTTTCCAAGACAGTCTATCGGGATCTGCGCTAAGTTGGTACATGAGGTTGGATAATGTCAAGATTAAGATATGGAAGGACTTAGTGGAGGCTTTCCTAAAGCAATACAAGTTCAATTTAGAAATTGCTCCAGATCGAACGAGCCTCATGTCAATGGAAAAAAGAAGCCAAGAGTCAAAGAGGGCTTATGCGCAAAGATGGAGGGACGAGGCCACGCATGTGCAACCCCCTTTGATAGAAACAGAGATGGTGACTCTGTTCGCCAATACATTCAAGGCACCTTACTATGAGCATTTAACGGGTAGCTCATCTCAACATTTCTATGATGTTGTACGTGTGGCGGAAAGAATAGAGCAAGGAATTAAAGCTGGGCGCATAGCGGAGCCTTTAGAGAAGAAAGGTTTTATTGGAAGGAAAAGAGAAGGTGACGTTAACAAATTGGAAGATGGGTACAAAGGCAAAAAAGTAAATTTCCGTAGTCCACAAGCACCTACCTCTCAAGTCTCACGCATAAACTTTAACCAACCTTTTTCACCTAACCGAACAAACAACCGGCCAAACTACCAAAATCACTACCAAGATCATTACCAAAGACCCCACCCAAGATACACTTCAGAACAACTACCGCCATTACCCATGCCATTGAAGGACATGTATGCCAAGCTGTTGAGCATTGGACAAGTAGCTCTTATCCCTACACTACCACTACAACCACCATTCCCAATTTGGTACAAGCCTGAGTTGTCTTGCGAGTACCATGGGGGTAATCCCGGGCATGGGATTGAAACCTGCTATGCCTTCAAGAAGAGGTTATTGGAGCTTATTAGGATGGGATGGGTATCCTTCGAAGACAAGCCCAATGTTAATTCAAACTCATTGCCTAAGCATGCTCCAAATAGTGGTGGAATAGGCATGATCAAAGTGGGAAATCAAGGCAAGGTGTTGAAGGTGCCGATGAAAAGGTTGTACGACATGTTAGTACAATCAGGATTTCTAAAGGCAAAGGTGGTAAGGCAGTCGGAGAGAGGTGACTACCATGAGTTCCACGGAAGAGATGGACATCACATTGAGGATTGCGCAGAGTTTTGCGAAAAGATCGCAAAAATGTTGAAGATGGGACAATTGAGGATTGAACCCATGGAGAGCAGGTGTGAGGTAAGCATGATGGAAGGCCAAGATGAGATGGCAGGAGTTTGTAGGATCCAACAGACTGCTAATGGCCCCCCAAGGCTGATCTTGATTAAACTGTCCTACACAAAAGAGAATCACAATGCCATGCCATATAATTATGGGTATGCCTCCAACATTCGAGCGCCTCTTCCTTTGTTCCAAACGGAGATAAGTGGTTTGACCAGGAGTGGTCGTTGCTTTACGCCTGAAGAATGGAGGAAGAAAAAGGGTAAGGAAGTGGTAGATCTGGACAAAGCTCCCGAAGTTAATAAGCCGGTAACGGAAGAGGAGTCGAATGAGTTTTTGATGTTGATCAAGCATAGCAAATATTGCATAGTGGATCAACTAAAAAAGACTCCAGCGCGGATCTCCCTTATGTCCTTGATACTCAGCTCTGAGCCGCATCGAAATGCCTTGCAAAAGGTATTGAATGAGGCATATGTACCTCAAGACATTGAGCATAAAACCATGGAGCATTTAGTAGGGAGGATCCATGCAACTAATTACCTCTACTTCACGGCTGATGAGCTTGATGCTGAAGGTACCGGACACAACAAGCCTTTATACATTACTGTTAGGTGCAAAGACTGTCTTGTAGGGAAGGTGCTCGTCGATAATGGTTCGGCCCTCAACGTGTTGCCAAAGCACATTCTGGAGGAAATGCCGATTGATGAATCTCATATGAAGCCAAGTACTATGATGGCCAGAGCGTATGATGGCTCACCTAGGCCAATACTTGGGACTTTAGAAGTGGAGCTATATGTGGGACCGCAAATGTTCCTAGTGACACTTCAGGTTATGGATATCCACCCTTCCTATAGTATGTTGTTGGGAAGACCTTGGATCCACGCAGCGGGGGCAGTAACTTCGTCATTGCACTAATGCCTGAAGTACATCATGAATGGGATGTTGGTAACTGTCAAGGCTGAGGAGGCAATATCCATGATAAAGAATGTGGTTGTGTGCCTTTCATCGAAGCGAAGGATTGCAAGGATGGCAATATCCATGCTTTTGAGATCGTGAACACCGACTGGGTGTCGGAGAACACCGTGCTAAGAAGGCCAAGGATCTCAGAAGCAGCAAGGATGGCAAGTCTATGTTTCTTGAACCGTGGGGTCCCACGTCAATATAACCTCGCTTGCAGAATACCAGAAGGGGCTAATCTGACAAGGAAGAGAAAAGCTGATCAAAGATTTGGGCTAGGATATCAACCTAACCAAGAGGATTATTGTTGGGCTGCTGATCGGAGAAGGACAAGAAGGATGGCTAGAATTAAAGGAAGAGATCTTGAAGAAGAACAACTAGAAATCCCTCCCCTTAGCGTATCATTCCCAAGAGCTGCATACATAGTGCAACATGATAAGGGAGCTGAAAGCCTGGGTCTAGAACTGGCTCATATGAGCATAAACACCTTGGAGGGAAACGAGAAGAAAGGGGATGACGTGAAAGCCGTAGCGGGAAAAGAAGATGAAGCGCTGCCACAACTGACGATCCATACACTAGAAGAAGTCTCCGCCAAGACCGTTGTGCGCAAGTTGGCTCCAGGCGAAAAGTTTCAGAATTGGGTGACCCAAGAAGCTCTAGTGGTTTTCAAAATGTAAACCAACTTTGTTTGCCTTAGCATGTTTTTGTCATTGCTTATCTTTGCTTTTGTTTTCTCTAGTTGACAATCAAGCCTCATGATGTCAGCTAGATTCTATATTTGTCATAGAGCCCACCTTTTTCCTTTGAATGAATGTGAGATCATGCACTTTTTCAAGAATTGTTTTTTTTATATATATGCATTTACACCAAGCACTTCCCGCTTTCAGGAATCCTGAAAGCGGGTCTCCAACAACATCACATACATTTAGCATCAAGAATAAATGGCCAAACTTGAAGGAGAATGTAATAGCTATGGAAGAAGAAGAGTGGGATGAAAGCAATATCAGTGAATTCACCAGGCTAGTAGAACAACAGGAACAGACTTGGAAGCCTACCACCGAGGAACTCGAAACCATCAATGTGGGCAATGGTCAGCTCAAGAAAGAGTTGAAAATAGGTACCCTAATTACTTCTGAACAAAGGATAAAAATGATCACCCTATTACAAGAGTATTCAGATGTCTTTGCTTGGTCCTATGAAGATATGCCCGGTTTTGATACAAGTATTGTAGAACACAAGATACCGTTGGAAGAAGGTTATAAGCCAGTCAAGCAGAAGCTAAGGAGGGCCCACCCGGACGTCTGGATCAAGGTCAAGGCAGAACTCGAAAAGCAGTGGGATGCTGGCTTTCTAGAAGTAGTTAGATACCCACAATGGGTGTCTAACATTGTTGTGGTGCCTAAGAAGGAAGGGAAGATTCGAGTTTGTGTGGATTTTCTGAATTTGAATAAAGCTAGCCCTAAGGATGATTTTCCTCTACCACACATAGATGTTTTAGTGGATAATGCTGCCCGAAGTTCCACTTATTCCTTTATGGATGGTTTTTCAGGATACAACCAAATAAAAATAGCTTTAGAGGATAAGGCGAAAACAACTTTTGTCACACCTTGGGGGACCTACTGCTACAAGGTCATGCCATTTGGGTTAAAGAACGCGGGTGCAACATATCAAAGAGCAATGGTGACTCTATTCCATGACATGATGCACAAAGAAATTGAGGTGTATGTAGATGATATGATTGCCAAGTCTAAAAAGGAACAAGATCATATGGAAGTTTTAAGGAAGTTATTTGAGAGCTTGAGGAAGTATAAACTAAGGCTTAATCCTGCAAAATGTTCATTCGGAGTTAAATCGGGCAAGCTATTGGGATTTGTGGTAAGTGATAGAGGTAAAGAGGTGGATCCGGATAAAGTAAGGGCCATCCAGGCCATGTCGTCCCCTAAGACGGAGAAAGAAGTAAGAGGATTCTTGGGAAGGTTGAATTACATTGCTCGGTTTATAGCTCAGCTAACAACAACATGTGAGCCTATATTCCGGCTACTAAGGAAAAAGAATCCCGGAACCTGGAATGAGGAGTGTGAGGAGGCATTCAATAAAATCAAGCATTATTTACAAAATCCACCTTTACTGGTTCCTCCTGTATCAGGAAAACCTCTAGTATTATATCTAACCGTTACTGAAGTAGCCATGGGTTGTGTATTGGGGCAGCATGATGAAACCGGAAGGAAGGAAAGAGCTATTTATTACTTGAGTAAGAAATTCACTGAATGTGAGTCCAGATACACGGAGATAGAAAGGCTCTGTTGTGCGTTGGTGTGGGCGGCAAAGAGGTTGCGACATTACATGTTATACTATACCACTTAGTTGATTTCAAAAGTGGATCCTCTAAGGTATATTTGTAATAAGCCTTTTCTCTCAAGTAGAATTGCAAGGTGGCAAGTTTTATTAGCAGAATATGACATAGTGTATATGACAAGGAAAGCCGTAAAAGGGAGTGCAATCGCAGACCATCTGGCCGATAATGCTGTTGAAGATTACGAACCTTTGGATTTTGATTTCCCCGATGAAGATATATTGTCAATAGAAAAGGAAGAAGAAAAGACAGATTGGTGGACCATGTTTTTTGATGGGGCAGTAAATGTATATGGTAACGGGGCAGGGGCGGTAATAATCTCTCCTGATAAGAAACAATACCTAGTTTCGGTCAAACTACACTTCGAGTGCACCAACAATACAGCTGAGTATGAAGCTTGTATGCTCGGTTTAGAAGCAGCATTGGAGCTGAAAATAAAGAAAATAGATGTATATGGGGACTCAATGTTGATCATTTGCCAGGTAAAAGGGGAATGGCAAACCAAAGAGGAAAAGTTGAGGCCTTACCAGGAATACCTATCCATGCTAGCAAAGGAATTTGAAGAAATTAGGTTCACCCATCTGGGAAGGGAGGGGAACCATTTTGCGAATGCTTTGGCCACATTAGCTGCTATGACTACCATTGATCTCAAGTGCAAGGTACAACCGGTACACATTGATATTAGAAATGATCCAGCTCACTGTTGTTTAGTTGAGGGAGAGATAGACGGACAACCTTGGTATTACGATATCAAGAATCTGGTGTAGAATCAGGAATATCCGGTGGGAGCTTCTAAGACGGATAAGAAAACCTTGAGAAGGTTGGCCATAGACTTCTATTTAGATGGAGAGATTTTATATAAAAGGTCATTTGATGGAACCCTGTTAAGGTGTTTGGATGAGGCAGATGCTAGAAGGGCATTAAGAGAGGTCCATGAGGGGATTTGCTCAACCCATGCTAGCGGGCATATGATGGCGAGGAAAATCCAAAGGGCTGGTTATTTTTGGATGACATTAGAAAAAGACTGCATAGACTATGTCAGAAAATGTCACAAATGTCAAATTTACAGTGACAAGGTCAATATGCCACCAGCTCCTCTGTTTAACCTAACATCTCCATGGCCCTTCGCGATGTGGGGAATTGATGTGATTGGACCTGTAAACCCAAAAGCGAGCAATGGTCATAGATTTATCCTCGTGGCTATTGACTACTTCACAAAATGGGTAGAAGCCGGGTCATTTGCTCATGTGACGCAAAAAGTGGTGAAGAAATTTATTGAGAGAGATTTGATATGTCGGTATGGTCCACCAGAAAATATTATAACTGATAATGCCTAAAATTTCAACGGCAAGATGATAATAGAGCTCTGCACTAAATGGAAAATCAAGCATTCCAATTCTTCGCCATATAGACCAAAGATGAATGGGGCGGTAGAAGCTGCTAACAAGAATGTCAAAAAGATTATTCAGAAGATGGTAGTCACCTATAGGGATTGGCATGAGATGTTGCCATTTGCCCTTCATGCATATCGCACCGCAGTGCGAACCTCGACAGGGACTACCCTATATTCTCTGGTATACGGTATGGAGGCAGTGATGCCCTTGGAAGTGGAAATCCCGTCGTTAAGAGTGTTAATAGATTCTGAGTTAGAAGAGGCCGAGTGGGCCAAAGTGAGACACGAGCAACTGAACCCGATCAGTTAAAAGAGGATGACCGCAATATGTCATCACCAATTTTACCAGAAATGAATGGCTAAGGCGTATGATAAGAAGGTTAGACCGCGGTTGTTTCAAGAAGGGGATCTAGTATTAAAGAAAATATTGTCATTACCCGGAGATGATCAAAGCAAATGGGCACCAAATTACGAGAGTCCTTATGTAGTAACAAAAGCATTCTCAGGAGGAGCATTGAAGTTAGCTAGAATGGATGGAGAAGACTTAGCTAGACTTGTGAATTCTGACTCTGTAAAAAGATATTATGCTTGATGTAAGCCCTTAAATCAATAAAGCAAAGTTTGGCCATTGATTTCTTTCTTCTTGCATTGATCTCACAACATTCATTTTCACATTAATCCAAACAGTGCATGTCTTGGTGTTATTCTCATCACTTATTAAAAAGTTTAGCATCAGCTGAACGCATTTCTTCTCTATATAAAAGCTCAGACTAGGATCACACACCTACGTTGGGGGCAATACAAGATGTTTTTATAAAAAGTATTACGGAAGCCAATAGATTTGAAAACCAACTAAAGCATTTGACAAGAGCATGACAAAAAGGCAGTAACAAGTCATACATTTTGAGAAAATGACTACTTGAAGAAAGTCAAAGAATTATTCTCCAAGAATATAATCATTAAAAAGAGGCAACACGAGAGATGAATCCAACATACGACTTCAAAAGCAAACTCATATTAAAGAAAGAGCTTCATGAACTAGAAGAAGATGATGGGGCCTATGTTTCAAAAACCAGGTACGAATGCATGCATTGCATCTAATCATAAATCATTGCATGTATGTTTTTTTATCATTACAGGAGGAGATCTTAGTGCATTCCAACAAGATTGGGGACGAATAATGAATCATTGAGTTGATGCTAGAACAACAAGAAGAGAAAATAATTTTCAAACCCTGCCAGCAGGAAGAGCGACATCGATAGCATTTTGGAAATCGCCAGAAGGGATTCCAAGTTGATTAAAGGAGATCGCCAGAAGGGATCTCGGGTTTCACTATTTGGAGGTCGCCAGATGGGACCTCGTATTTCATGTTGGTTAAAAGGGAATCGCCAGATGGGATTCCAAGTTGATTAAAGGAGATCGCCAGAAGGGATCTCGTGTTTCACTATTTGGAGGTCGCCAGATGGGACCTCGTATTTCATGTTGGTTAAAAGGGAATCGCCAGATGGGATTCCAAGTTGATTAAAGGAGATCGCCAGAAGGCATCTCGTGTTTCACTATTTGGAGGTCGCCAGATGGGACCTCGTATTTCATGTTGGTTAAAAAGGAATCGTCAGATGGGATTCCAAGTTGATTAAAGGAGATCGCCAGAAGGGATCTCGTGTTTCACTATTTCGAGGTCGCCAGATGGGACCTCATATATCATATTTCATATAGGAATCGCCAGATGGGGTTCCAAGTTGATTAAAGGAGATCGCCAGAAGGGATCTCGTATTTCGATAGTTGTCAAAAGAGGTCGCCAGAGGGGACCCCATATTTTTTATTTTCAGGGAATCGCCAGATGGGATCCCAATGTTTGAGGCCGAAGAGGATTGCTGAAAGAAAGAGTTTCAGATCGATCAAGCTTCGACCAGATCAGTTTCAAGAGTTCAGACTGGGTTATCTTTATAAAACTTACTACGCCCTTGCTCCGTAAGCATTATAAAGAGGGGGCATCTGTTGTAACCCATTTTTGGGTCCCCATAAAAAAAATAAAAATAATAATAAATAAATAGCCAAAGAAGGTTAGAAAAATAACAAGAGGCAGAAGCGCTCAGAAAATGGTCGGAAGATTGGTCAAGGAGGTTAAAAAATACAAAGATTGGATTTTTGACAGTATATTCTTGAAAGATGAGAGCCCTGTTGAGAAGGAAAATTTGAATTTTTGAGGAGAAAAGCCCAAATTTGGATGTTTATGGACTTAATTGGATTTTATTTGAATTTATAGAGGATTGGAGTGCGAGAAAAATTGATTTTTAAGTCAATTTGGGCTTTAATTGGAAGAAATTTAAGTTCTGGGGCCAAAATATAATTTTTTGGAATTTATTAGGTCAAATCAGGGGCTTAATTGCATAAATATTGAAGTTTAATGGCCAATTGGGGGCTCAATTGTGAAAATCCGAAACTAGGGACCAATTTGGAAGATGCAGGTAAATAGAGGGGGCTGTCTTGATTTGATCCGGGGGCGTAATTGAAGAAATTGGAAGTTTATTGATCAATTGAGGGCTTAATTGCATAAATCAGAGGCCAAGGACCAAGGTGAAAAACACGGCCAACTATGGGGGCGAGGACCGAAATTGGCAGGGACGCAATTGAAAGAAACAAAAGATAATTGAGGGCTGAGTTGAAATTTGGCGCATTCTGGCGCCATTTTTAAATGAAACGGCGCGTTTTCCCCAAAACGAAGCCGTTTCATATATATAAAAAAATAAAAATAGAAGGACCGAACGGTGCCGTTTTGAACGGCACTGTTCCCCTTTCTTCTTCCTCCCCGAACGTGCAGTGAGTATGGAAAAAAAGTTTGTTTAATCAGCCAGTGCCCCTCTCTCCTCGCGTGCTCTGACAGAACCCGGAGCCCATACACCTCGGACGACGCGAAGCCAGGAGGGCCACGCCTTGATCAACCACGCTCGCCGACCAGCCGACCGGCGCTGTTCTGCTCCCCACGCTGCCTTGCTCAGCCCATGCAGCCCCGCTCCCTTTGCCCGCCTATAAAAGAAGGGGGGAGACTTGAAGCACGGGAGGAAGAAGGAACGGAAAAAACGCGAGACCAAGAAAGAGAGAGAAACTGAAGGAGAGAGAAACCGTTGAACTAAAGGGAAATACTTAAAACTCAAAGAAACAGAACCAGGAGGAGGGGAAGAGTACCGAAGCTGTGGGAAAACTTAGAGGAAAGGAAGACCAAGCACGACCCGAGAGGTTACCGGACTGTTGGGAACCATCGTTTTGAGCCACCGACCTCCGCTGCAGCACCATCAACCCGGACGTTCGACCAGCAGCATCACCTCCGCCGTGCCAAGTATTCTTCTTCCCCCTGCATTTTCGTTGGCCTTTATATTCGTTGTCCTCCTGCATGCAGAATCGTTCTGCATGCAGGAGGTAGGGAAAGGGAATTATTTTCCCTTCCCCGTTGGGTTTTTTGAACTGGGCCGGGTTTCCGGCCCAGTTTTGTTATCATTTATTTTGGGCCAGACCGAGTCTGGCCTAGTCTAAAGAGAATTTTGTGTTGGGCCGAGATCGGCCCAGTCTCCTTGCGGGCCGAGATCGGCCCAATCCTGCTTTGGGCTGATGTTTGGCCCAATTCCAGCTGGGTTGGGTTCAGCCCATTTATTTGGGCCGGCCCAGCCCGAATTTTTATTATATATTATTGAATTATAGTATATTATAATATATATGTGTGTATATTGTGTATATATTTTTACTTAAAAAAAAATATATATTTCGAAAAAAATCTTAAAAAAATATTGTTGATTTCCCTGAATATTTTTGTCAAAATGGGTTAATGTTGGTTGGTATTTTTATACTGTAAAGATACAAGACCAATGTTAAAAATACCCGGTTTTCGTAAAAATATCAAAGATTTTCAGAATAAAAAATGTTTTTGCTTTCAAAAACAAATTCTAAAAAAATCCCTAAAAATGTTGTTGATTTTTCTGCATATTTTTATTAAAGTGGATTAATATTGGGTTGTATTTTTATACCGTAAGGATACAAGCTCAGTATTTAAATACCCGATTTTCGTCAAAGCATAAAAAACAATAATAATAATAATATTTTCAAAAAAATTTGTTTTGTTTTAAAATACAGCCTAGTCTCTCCAATATATATATATAAACATTATAACATCATATTTTCACACAACAAAGGAAATTTTCAAAACAATATATGTATTAGCATGTAGTTTGGCTTTAATAACCAGTTTATCTAAGCCATGAGAACTAGGCCAATATTTCAAAAATCCTAAAAAATCTTTTTGTTTTCTTTTTAGTATTTGGGATTACGAATTTATACGTAAAACGTATTCCTAAATCTTATTTTTTGGTATAGACGTTAGAACGATTAGGATTTTACCCGATAAGATAAAAGACCTTCTTACTAAGGAGGATTTTTCTTGAACCATAGACAGACCAACGACTAGAAGTACAATAACACTTTAGTTTTTATCAGACAATAAAACAATGCAGCTTACCTTAGGTAGGGCGTATTTGGAGTGCTAATACCGTCCCTTTACGCAACCAGTCCCCGTACCCAATCTCTGAGACCAGTTAGGGTTCCTAGTGACCAAAATACTAGGTGGCGACTCCCATTCCATTTTCTACCAATAAAAAACAATATTTTCTTGTATCCCCATAGATATATTTACATTATAGATTTAAAAAAATGGAAAAAACTATATTATTTTCGCCGCGACGCCGCACACGTGCGACAACCCTTATGGAAAAACTCTTCAAGCTTTGAGAGCACCATTTATCGGTTCAAATTGCTTACTCGATCGAAAAGGGCTTTTAAAAACATGTAATGTAGGCTACGGTTTATGGTTATGAAAGGTGTTTGAGGGTTTCAAAAACATAGGATCAACATTAATTATTCATCATTTCTCTTTATCTTGTTGTCTTTGTAGAGAAAGCGATATATAACCTTATTAACCTCAAATATCAGAATTCTTTTAACATAGGTCATAATGCAAATCCAACTTTTTCTTTGATGAATAATCAATCTCAATCATCTGATAACATCAGGGGCTTTATCATTGATGCCAAAAGTCATGTTTGTAGCTTATTATTATTATTATTATTATTTTGTATCGACTTTTGATATTTGTTGTCTTTCCTTGATTGAAACTTCTTTTGTCTTTCTTAGACTCAATAGGCATTTTCCTTCCTTTATCTTTGACCTGCCTTTAAGTGTAGGCAATTTTAAATTTTTTTTAATGATTTTCACATAGCCTTTCTCACAGTTTTCTAACATGCCCCAGTAGGTCTTCTTTCTTTTAGCTCTCTTTCAAACATAGAACTTTTGTTCTAAGCCTTCCCTTTATCAATTGACTCTAACATTGTCCTTATCTTTGTTAACATAAATCTCTTATTTGCCCCCAGTGTGGGGTGTGATCCTGGTCAGGATTTCTTTTGAAAAGAAATATCTTTACAAAGTGAGGGGATATCAAAGATGACATTTTCTCATTTCAAGCAAGGTTGGTTAGAATCGATAAATTTTGACCTCATCTAGTGTAGTGATTTGGATTTGTAAAAATCATGATTCACTAGTCCATAACTACCAAATCCACTACGTGTCATTATGCATATTGCTAAAACTTAGCTAAATGATTTGTGGTTCGGATTCATGTATGGGCTCAAAATCTGTTTGGTCACCCCATATTATTTTAACAAGCTTTGAATCATTTATGCAATCAAAATACTTTTTAACTTTCAGGATTGATTAGCCTTAATTGCGCGTTGAAGTTCAATCAAAATATTTCACCAAAATAAATTTTGAAAGAAACATCTTCTTATTTCAAAACAATAATAAGACTACGAACAAAACATAATCCATTAAAAGGTGAGATGTGATCCCAAAACAAAAATGATGGACAACACAATTGACAACACGACATTTCTAAATAGCTTCTTCATCAGTCATTCACGTCTTGTTATCACTCATTGGTGATAGCCTGTTGATGATATGACCATTGGTATCATTCTTCACAAAATCTGCTTGTCTCTTGCTCACAAATATTTTGGATTTAATCTTTAAAGTTCTTGCAATTCTTCAACTTTTCCTCTAGATTATTATTTCTAGAGGATCATGTCTTGAGGCAATGATCTAACTATGATTTTTCCTTAATGGAAAAGGTGAGATGGAATAGCAAGCACCCATGGAGCATACCCCTTCCTAATCGTAGCATGTCAATGTGCCCAGTCTTAAAGTTGAAGAATATCACATCATGAAAGTATTCTCCCATTAACACAACATCAACATTGCAAAAGGCTAAGGGGCTTACGTGGGGTTTTTTCCTTGTTAAAACCCCATATGTTAATCGAATGCCTTTTGCTCCATCATTTTCTGTCATGATCCTCCATGATTCATACTTCCATGAAATTTCTCTCCCTATTGATGTAGGTCATGGCAAGCTTTCCTTTGTAATCAGTAAGTCTAGTATCTTTGTTATCATTGCCCTCAGATGCTGGTAGAGGAAGTGGGAACAAACAATGACTCTCCCTTTTATATCAAATGCAAAGATGTTTCCCTTCCAAGTGAGCCAATGAAATGCGCCATTTACGGATACTTTTGTCATGCAATGATGGGACTCTTCATGAGGCAATTTCACTTCGTCTAAAAGCTTCCATTTCCAAATTGCTGATTCAAACAACTCGACTCTAATGCATTGGTACATATAGAATTCTTTATGTGAACAGAATTTGGGCTTTGAGAATCTCACAATCTTGTATCGTAAAGGCTTTGACCTTTCAATCATTAGGCCAAATTCTATAGTATCATATCGTGTCTTTGGATTCGGGATCTTTTTCCATTGTTGGATCGAAGGGATACACATATAATTGCATGATTTATTATGTGCACGACAAAGTAGAACTCCTTGATTTGTTGATGACACAATCTCCACGTGTTCTGGAAGAAAATGAAAGGGTATTTGCATATGGGTCTTCATAGCGTCAGTTGAAACAAAGGAAACTTGATATTTTTTCCTAATCATGCTTTGGATGAGGAAACCAGAGACAATATTGGTTCTTTGGTTGTGTAGCATTGTGAAAACGGATTCGTAGGTCAACTTGTTGTACTCTTTAGAAATAAGCCTACATTTCCCCACAGTCTCCATTAATGAGCGTGTCAGCACTTCATAAATGGCATCTTGGCACAGGTCCCTAGCTGAGTCCATTTGAAACAAGTACCACAGGCTGTGTCTCTTAAGCGAATTTTCCTTGCCACTCTCAGATATTGGCAACTCTTAACTCTGGGATAAAGAGAAGAAATGGGGGACCTTTATTTCAAACTATGAACATGCATGTTTAACCATATGAGGATGTTTTATATGACGAGCTTGCCCTTCAAGGGTTGACACATGGTCGTAATCCTTGCAAGAATTTTGATTCTTGCTCTACATCGGAAATTTTATGAGCAACGACCATTGTATCAGCCACAAGTCTTGAGTTCAAGATGCTTCAGGAAGGGTTTGCTTTGATGCAAAACAAAAGGTAACATGCACAACCTAAGTACAAGTTCTATTCATTAAGTGAGACAAAAGCTAAGTTGACTATCTAGTCTCAAAAGGTCTCATATCTGCCTAGTAACGATCTTCGTAAAGACAGTATAGGGGCATTGCGAGGAACAGTTAAGGCACGTATGCCCATCATTACCAAGTAGGCACTCAGATATGAGTTGGGTGTTTCACGCATCTAAACCCTGACCAATAGTCATAGGGCAGATCGCTAATTCCTCACCTAACTTATAAGATTGTGTGTGCTTTTCAAACATTAAAGTATGTGATGCATGGGGTAGTTCTATCGATGCATGAACATATATGTACAGAAATTAAAGCATGTAAGAAAATAAATAAATTAAGCTTATTAACAGAAAACACGCAAACCAAACAAAACACAATTATGAGACAAAAACAAAGCTTAGTCCACAAGGTCTCCAGTGGAGTCGCCATTCTGTCGCACGTGTGCGACGTCGCGGCTAAAACATCCACCCTTAAATTTTTGTATTATCTAAGAATGTGGCAAATTTATTGAGACAAGGAATTCTTGTCTATGATTAGTGGAAAAATAGAATGGGAATCACCACCTAGTATTTTGATTACTATAAACCCTAACTGGTCTTAGAGATCGGGTACGGGGACTGGTTGCGTAAAGAAAAGGTATTAACGCCCCAAATACACCCTACCTAAGGTAAGCTGCATTGTTTTATTGTATGATAAAATCTAAGGTCTTGTCATGTTTTCTAGTTGTTGGTCCGTCTATGGTTTAAGAAAAGTCCTCCTCGGTAAGGAGATCCTTATTTTATCGGGTAATTCTGACGACAAACCAAAGAATTTAATATCCAGAATACGTCTTACGTATAAAGTCGTAACCCCAGATATTAAAAGAAAAAAAATAATTTTTTTGAAAATTTTGAAATAATGGCCTAGTTCTTGTGGCTTTAATAAACTGGTTATGAAAACCAAAATGCATGCTGATACATATTTTTGAAATTTTCTTTGTTATATGAAAATACAATATGAATTTTTTATATATATTTTTGAGAGACTTGGCCGTATGCATGAAAAATATATATATATATATATATATATATATATATATTTGATTAAAACTTGATATTTTAATATCAAATTTGTATCTTTACAGTATAAAAATACAAATTAATATTGATCAAAATACAATAAATTTTTTTTGAAAAAATCACAGATTTTAAAATGTTTTTGCTGGGCCCAGCCAGGCCCATGGGGCGGGGCTAGACCTCGCAGGCCTGGCTAGGTCACTGGACCAAACTGGTGTCCCGGATAAACAACTTAAAGCATGGGTGAATTTCTTCACGCGTGCATGGACTGTGCGACGGTAATTAAATTACCTTCACACAGTAACATGCA
This sequence comes from Populus davidiana, assembly GCA_030145905.1. NCBI lineage: Eukaryota > Viridiplantae > Streptophyta > Magnoliopsida > Malpighiales > Salicaceae > Populus > Populus davidiana. Next base: position 10,674,885 of record CM057792.1, on the reverse strand, counting down.
TCTTTTTTGCAAAGTCAGAATGGAAGAGAAACAGACCTGGTTTTGGAGAAAGGAAGCCGATGGTTGTGCTAACCTACTCCGCTGGCTTCGTGATTCTGGAGAAGGAAAAGCCTATGGTGATGCTGGCCTCCTCTGCTGGTTCCCTGGTTCTGAAGAAAGTGAAGCCGATGGTGATGGTGGCTTCCTCTGTTGTTTCCTTCGTTCTGGAGACTGGTTTTGGAGAAAGGAGGCCGATGGTTGTGCTGCTCTGCTAGTTTCGTGATTCTGGAGAAGGAAAATCCTATGGTGATGCTGGCCTCCTCTACTGGTTCCCTGGTTCTGAAGAAAGTGAAGCCGGTGGTGATGGTGGCTTCCTCTGGTATTTCCTTCGTTCTGGAAGTGAAAAGAGCAGATGGTGCCTCAACTCTTCTATCGGTGTCGTGTTTTCTGACTTTGCTGTCTCATTCTCCTCTGTTGGTTTCGCCTTCTCTTTGCTTTCTCTCTTCCTGCTCCCTCCCTCTGCCTCTATCTTCTTTACACTCTCTTCTCTCTGTTTTTTTTTTCTCGTTGACTTTTCCGTTTTCTCCCCTCGCTGTCTCGTTGCCCCCCCTGTCTTTCCCCTCTCTCGCTGTCTTTTTTCTTCTTTCCTCTGTCGTTCCCCTCTGGTTTTCCCCCCCTTGCTTGGTCCCTCCTCTGGCATTTAGAGCCAGAGGATGCATGCGTTATGGCATGCATATGGTAACGGCCGGCGTGAGACATGCCCCCCTGAAACAGCTCCACTGTCTATGCAAAAAACGCTTCCCCTGTCTCTTTATTTCCAGCCGTTTCTTTCTTTCGAAGAAGACCATGAACAGTGCGCGCAATTCTTAAGGAAACGGCGCCGTTTTCAATTTCAAAATGGTATTTCTGATTTGGTCCTTGCATGTTTTAATAATTTTGTAATCAAGCCCTCCCTGGAAATGTTGTAATTGGATCCTTTGATTTTAGCGCCTTTTCTAGTTTGGCCTTGATTTCAGATTGTTTCAATTAAGTCCACAATTGGCTATCAAACTTCAATAATTACGCAATTAAGCCCCTGATTTAATCAAATCAACTCTTCAAAATTATAATTGGACTCCAAAACTTTAATTTCTTTCAATAAAAGCCTAAATTGACTTAAAAAATCAATTTTCTTGCAATAAATTTAATTGAGTCTATAAATATCTGATTGTGGACTTTTCTTTTCTCAAATTCAATTTTCTGCATCATCAGGGCTCTCATCAGTCAAAAATATACTGTAATTATTTTAATTCTTGTATTTTTGAACCTCCTCAACCCATTTCTCGCCATTTTGTTGGCATTCCAACGTCTTTTTCCCACTCCTATTATTTTTGAATTTCCTCTGAATATATATATATATATATATTGTATTTTCTTATTTTTGTGTGAGAACCCAAAAATGAATAACAACAAAACACAAAGAAAAATTTTTAAATAAATTGCCTGTGGTGTTTTCGGTTGTTTTGTAGGTCATCGCCGGCGTAGGGAGACAGAGAAGAGGAAGAGGTTCCCAATCCACTGGTCTTTTTCATCGTCATCGGCTGCGGCGCATGAACCCATGCGCCGCTAGTGGCGGTGGCGCGTGGAGTAACGCGTAGCCACTGTTCCTGCGGTTCTAGAAGGCTTCCCAGCACTATTATGGGTTGTTAGGGGTCTATTTTATAATTTTAAAGTTGTTGGGGTCTATTTTGTAATTTTAAAGTTGTTTAATGTAATTTTTGTTTAGTTGTTGAATTTTTACAATTTGTAGTGTATATGTAAAAAGAAAAGAAAAAAGGAAAAAAATATAGTAAAAGTGTGTGTGTGTGTGTTTATATTTGTTTTATGGATGTTTTTTATTTATTTATGATAAAACTGCAAAGATTAAAGAAGAATTTAATATTTTGATTTGTTCGCAGTTAAGAATTATAAACTTATACCTAAGTTGTATTTCTCATATCCGATGAAAAAACAAAATTTTTAAAACTTCTTTAACACATCAAAGCCATGAAGCCGCTTTTATTAGATAGGATGCATTAGGGGTGCTAATACCTTCCCTAACCACAACTAGGATCCCTTACCCGTGAATCTCTGACAAGACCAGTACATCTGGGTTTTCTAGTAGCCCTCAATGAAATACTAGGTGGCGACTCCAACGAACTAATCAAAGCAAACGCATAACGAAAAAAATCGTCAGCCGATGCTGCGCAGGTGACGTGCGACAACAATGGAGGACAAGGAATCCCCTTAGTATAAGTCCCACCCTCTCACATTTTTCTCTACCTCTGTTGCTGCTGCAACTGCTGCCCAAGGCAGCTCTCCTTTTTTCTGGCTCTACTTATGCCCTTGCAAGTTCCCTCTGGAGGAACAACGATCCCCATTTTGAATCAACATTACTGCCAATTTGTAGGCATCCTTGACCTCCAGACATGCAGCTATTCCAGATATTTCAGCTTTCATTTCTCACTAATTTTCAGCCTCCATCTTTAACACGCATCCTCTCTTCACAGCACACTCCAGATGAGCCTTTGTCTCCATTCTTAACACATTGCCATTAATTCAATTGTTCCCGTTTGGCTTTTCATAGCTGGAGGGGCGGAGGAGTTAAGGAGGCTATGGTGGGCTATAGCCTAGCTTAAGTAACAAAAAAAAAAGATTACAAAAAATTCAATAAATAAAAAATGTAATGACCCATCCACATAGATTTTTAATAATTGGTTATGAGATAATCAAATAAACTTTCGAATAACCCAAAACTCAATAAAAAAACTCTCTCTGTCCTTTACTAAAAACCATATAAATCCTAAACACAAATAATTAATTGGTCGTGAGACAATCAGATTTGCATTCCTTTGTTAGTTGGAGTTTAGCTACCGCAGAATGTAAGACTAGTAGAGGGGATAATCAAATTGATAATTTACATCAAAGTGAAACTACTAAGTAGAACTCTCATTTTGATTCTATTTGTAGCTTAATAGATATGTGCATGGTGCAATTTATGCTTGAAAGTATGGTTCAAAAAGGATCTTCTAGCTCTATACGTGGATAAGCTGGTGGTGGTTTGATCGTGATGAAATCTTTTGAATTTATATTCATTTTATATTTGATGCATAAAATAATAGGGATTATTGATTAACTTTGTCGAGTTTTGTAGCAAAAATCTTTTGACATCTTAAATGCAATAAATCTTGTATCAACTATTAAAGCATTGCTTTGAACTTTGAGAGATGCCAAATTTGATCTTCTCCTTGCACATGTACAATTTGTTTGCACACAATATGAGATTGAGATACCACATATAAATACTTTGTATAAAAAAGCTATAGGTCGTTCATGTCAACAACAAGAATCAGTGACAATTTACCAACATTATTAGTATAATATATTTAACTCAATAATTTTTCAGTTGGAAGAATTAAATTTTAGATTTAGTGATGGAATAGTGGAATTCCTTGCATTTATCTCTGCTTTAGAACCTAAAAGCAACTTTAAATCATTTACATTAAATGAGAACTTGCTAAAGATATCGATTCGAACTCGATTATAGATAAATTATATTCCACAAAACATCGAAAAGTGCAACTTTAATAGTGTAATTTGTTTTTCACTTTTATGTACTTAAAATTTTTTTATATATATATTTTATGTTATATATTTGGATTGAAACTTTACTATTAATTTGATATATATATATATTAATAATTAATTTTAAAAAATAATTTATAAGTATTTACTTTGTAGTCCATGCCAGAAAAAATTACATGCTGGAGCAGTTCATCGGAAATGGAATCTATACAGGACAGGCATCTATAAATTAACCAGTTCATTTATGGGACCATCGGCCACGGATGGACCACCATATATAAAAGCCACAAGGTTCATCCATGTGTACAGTATGGTTTACAATCAAGTCAAAAAGCAATATTAAATTAACTTCTTTTTAAATTGTCACGTGTATCATGCATGCTGTTATAATTCAATTTTTAACTTCCTATTTTTTAATATATTAGAAAAAATATAGAAAAATATGATTTTTCAGTAAATTTAGTTAATTTTAATTATTTCATTATTTTTAATTAATTTTTGTGTTAAAAAATAAATCATAAAAAAATTAATTACATGCTGGAGCAGTTCATCGGAAATTAATGGAATCTATACGGGACAGGCATCTATAAACCAGTTCATTTATGGGACCATCGGCCACGGATGGACCACCATATATAAAAGCCACAAGGTTCATCCATGTGTACAGTATGGTTTACAATCAAGTCAAAAAGCAATATTAAATTAACTTCTTTTTAAATTGTCACGTGTATCATGCATGCTGTTATAATTCAATTTTTAACTTCCTATTTTTTAATATATTAGAAACAAATATAGAAAAATATGATTTTTCATTAAATTTAGTTAATTTTAATTATTTCATTATTTTTAATTAATTTTTGCGTTAAAAAATAAATCATAAAAAAATACAAAAACAAAATCTAGAAGACAAGAAAATAGAAAATAAAAAATAAAAAATACATAGATGAGGTGGAAATTGGACCAATAATTGAGTATAACATGCAAAGATAAAGTTTAAGAATTTTTGGGTCACAAGTGTGGATTGAGTTGAAGAGATATTGAAGAAAAACGGCTTAATTTGATTTAACTTGGCTGAGAATGAAAGAAATTAGAAGTTCAAAGATAATTTTAAAATTAATAGCCACTTTAGAAAACCAATATTTAGGTGTTTAATTGAAAACAATGATTGAAATTGGATTTTAATTTGGCTTAAAGATGAGAAATTAAGGCCTTGTTTGTTTCCAGGAATTCACTTTCCTAGAAACCATTTTCCTCACTTTTCCATGTTTGGCAATACATGGAAAGTAAGTCAAAGGAAATGTAATTCCAGTCAAAGGAAAATGTTAAGTTTAACATAAGGAAAGTGTTTTCCACTTTTAATTCTCGGAAAACACTTTCCTGACGTGGCCCAATGCTGTGTTGTCATGTTTTTCTGTAACTGTTCATGTTAATTGCACTGTTCATTGAACAGTGCAATTAACATGAACAGTGAATTGCATACGCTGTTCACTAAAAAATAGTGAACAGTGCAGTTCTAGTGTGCTATTTTTTTAACATTAAAAAAAAATAGTTTAGAGTGAATTTTATACCTTAATATTTTATCCAATTTTATTACATGCTAAAAATATTATTAAAACTATAGTTTTTGTCGGATGTATTTCGTACGTAATGAAATTATAAATGGTTTCATAGAATAGTAAAAAATATTTCACAAGCTTATTTCTTTATAATATGATATGATATATATAGTTATATTTTATAAAATAAGCTATGTATGAATATAGAATATAATAAAAAAAATTCATCATTATACATTTTAGATTTTATTTTTTTTATTGTAAGTGATTAAATATTTTATATATATTAGATAAATTTGAAAAAAAAATTAATTTATTAATAAATTATTTTCCAATTCATTTTCCATAACACAACCAAACACTGGAAAGTGTTTTCCATAACACTACCAAACATCGGAAAATACTTTCCCGGAATTCACTTTCCAGGAATTCACTTTCCCCGGAATTCATTTTCCAAAAGGAATTCACTTTCCTGCAAACAAACGGGGCCTAAAGGAACAAGGACCGAGATGAGAGCAATAGAAAAATTAGAGGGCATGTTGTAATTTGGTCAGGGGCAACATTGAAAGGAATTAATGAAAATAGGTGAAAATTGACCAAAATAAGAAAATTAAAAGTTCAGGGACCAAATAGTTTGGCATTGAAAAGGAAGGATCGATCTGAAATTGATGTGATAAAATTAGGTTAACCTAATTCTAATTGAGAAGAAAAAAAGACAATGTTTCATTTTAACTAAAACCGTGCGTTTTGCTTAAATTGGGGAAGAATATGCTTAGAAGCTTCAAAGCGAACGAAGTTGTTGTCATCTTTTTTTGCAGCTTTTTGGGCATAAAAAGGAAAGCACAGACAATTGCCTCTCATGCAACATTAGAGTTTAATATTGATTCTAATTAAAAAATTTAGTGGCAAAAAAACAAGAGAAATGTGTCCTCTAATATGTCGGCTATAATCATGGCACAAGAAATCAGGGTTTAACTTAATCAAGAACACACCCCCTCAGTCAGCTTTTCATCAAGAACCACGGCCTATCCTTTCCATTCTTATGCAAGATCGACTTTACAAAACTTAATCCTCTCTCCACAAATCAAGCAAAGAGTACACCTAAGTTGATTTCCAAGACTATCTTTACGGTTTGGATTCTCATAAGTGCGGTATATTCACCTATAAAAGGCAATTCAATAGAAAAAAGGGAGAAATAATTTTTTTTTTAAAAAATTGATGAATTGATATAGGTTTAAAAATATTTGATGAAATAGCACAATTTAACTATATCGGTTTTTAGAAACACGACATTTACTAAATATTGTTATTTCTAAGCACGACAAGATAGTTGTTTTGTTTCAGAATAACAACATTTAGTAAATGTCGTGCTTCTAAAGCGCAACATGGTCAAACTGTGTCATTTCTGGTTCAATTGGTTTACCAATTCATAAGGTCAGTGAAACCAGTTGGACAAAACCATGGGACCTTGGCAAGATTTTTAAAATCTAAAAATTCAATGGTCTACATAGCAACATCATGGCTATTAAAAGGAAAACAACCTCCAAAAATTATTGTAAAAATTAGAGCATAATCCTATGGTCGAATCAAAAGTTATGGTCATTTTTAGCTGTTATTTTGGTCTGGCGTGATTACACCTTTTGAGTCTAAACCTATCTCACTAGTCCATAAATATATCTGCTAGGTCATCCACGTAATTTATTTGGGATAAATCCTTATTTAGTTAAGGTAGACTCACACTTGACTGCTCATAATCACCCACTACTATGTGAAGAATTACTTTTTGATATTTTAATTGGAATCTATTTTTAGTCAACAAGTTGGACATTGTATATTTTGACTCATAAGACATATTTGAAAGAAAATTTTCATAAAATTATGGTTTTTGTGTGAAATGATCAACCCAATAATACAACTAGATCCAACTTGTCGATCGGTTGAGGTAGAAGATTAGAGTTTGACCATGTCACACTTCAGAACTGTCACATTTACTAAATGTTATTATTTTCCATGGCGTTCTAACTAGTGTTTATTTGTGAGATTTTGAACAATCTATTTCATTTGTTAAAAAAAAAAAAACAGCTTAGGTGAGAACTGATTTGAATGAAGTTACATGAGAAAACTCATATAAGGAAAGGGGATAAGGGAAAAAATAGCAAACATATTGTTGTAACCTATTTTTTAGTCCCCACACAAAAAAAGAAAATAATACAAAAAAAAATCAATCAAAAAAATATATAAAAATATAGCAGTGAAAAGATGATGTCGTTTCATGCATTTTCACTGGAAAAAAAGAAAGAAAGAAGCAAATGGTGTTGTTTTAAACGGTACCATAAGTTTTCTTCTTCTCGTGGACAGGGGAAGAAGAAGATTTTGTTGCCTAGATTTTGCACTAGCTCTCTCTTCCTCTCCCACTTGCAAGACAAATGACACAGCCCACGCCCCTCGCCTGCAACCATCATGAACATTGGACATGTGAGCTTGTCCTGCGAGCGGCTCTTGGGCGGCTGCACAGAGGCCGCCCTAGCCACCTTGCCTTGTCCCATGACTGGACAGGGTAGGGTGATCTTCCTCTCTCTTTGCCCATAAATAAAGAGGCAAATAAGAGATAATGAAGGGGGGAATGAAAAAAAAAAAAAAAGGATGACAGAGAGAGGGAAAAAAAATAAAGGATGTGTGGAGAGAGATAGGACAACTTAGAAAGAAAGAATAGGAAATAGACGGGGAAAACAAACAAATAGTAAAATAGAGGGCAAAATGAAGGGAACAAAACAGGAGGGAAGGAAATGGAATGAAAAACAAAGAGTAACAAGGGAAAAAGAAAAAGAAAAAAGAAGAGAGGGAGACAAGAGTGAAAAGGAGAAAGACAAGAGTGAGAAGAGAAAAAGGGAGAAGCAAGAAAATGAAAGAAAAAAGGGGAAACAAGAGGAGATAGGAGAGAAGAAGAGTAAGAAAGAAGCACCAAAGCCACTCCCCTAGTTGCTAACGGTGGTAGCACCACCTCTACTTAGTGCCACTCTCACTAGGCTATGACTCCACCATCGATATTCTTTACAGTCACCACCACAAGCCACCATCAGCCCAATAACCATGCTCCTAATAAGCCTTACACTGCACTGTTATTGTAAAATGAATCACACTTTTTCCATTCAATCACTTGTAATCTTTATACAGTCTTAAGAGCTTAATTGCAAGAATTCAAATGTTTGTAACTGACTAATATTGATTGCAGGAATTCAAATGTGTAACTGACTAATATTTACATACATAATTAATAGCAATATCTTCAGGAATAACCGACTGATTCTGCAGTTATGAAGAGCACAAAATCTGGCATTTCTTCTGGTGACAGCTACGCTTGTATTGGCAATAATTTGAATTCATCAGTATCCTTGATACGCCCCCGCAAGAACGGGCTACCATCAGATAGACCGATCTTGTTACGTAAGAATTATGTTCGTTGCCTAGAGAGGGGCTTGGTGAGCAAATCAGCTAGTTGATCAGAGGTGTGGACATGATGAACAACAAGGACATTCTTCGCAACCAAATCACGGACAAAGTGAAGGTCAATCTGGATATGTTTCATCCTAGAATGCTGAACATGATTAAAACTCAGTTGTGTTGCACCCAAATTGTCACATAACAAGAGTGGTGGTTGAGAAAGAGTGAACTACAACTCTTGAAGCAAGGATAACAGCCACACGGATTCAGCTGCAGCCATTGCCAAAGCTCGATACTCTGCTTCAGTTGATGATCGGGCAATGGCACGCTGCTTTTTAGAACTCTAGGAAATGGGAGTGTTGCCAAGAAATAATAGATAGGCCGACGTTGATTTTCTGTCGTCCAAACTGCCAGCCCAGTCTACATCAGAAAAACAAGTCAGTGTTGTCGTAGATTTGTTGCTAATAGTAACACCATGAAAGATGGTGTTCTTCAAGTAGCGCAACAATCTTTTTGTGGCCGTCCAGTGAGTCTGCGTGGGTTGATGCATAAATTGGGATAATTTATTGACCGCAAAGCTGATATCAGGTCTTGTGAGAGACAGGTATTGCAAGGCTCCAATGACTTTACAGTATTCTGTAGAATCAACAGAAGAAGAGCCATCATTCAGTTGTAGAGGAGCCGATGTTGAGAGAGGAGTAGTAACATCCCTGGCACCTTCCATACTAGTCTTGGCAAGTAAATCACGGATGTACTTATGCTGACTAAGAAATAACCCGGCTGCAGTAGGGATAACCTCAACACCAAGAAACAAATGCAGTGATCCCAAGTCCTTGATAGAAAATTTTGTTCCAAGATGATCAATAATACTTGCAACAAAAACTGAATCACTGCCTGTGATAATTAAATCATCAACATATACCAAACAGTAGGCAAGAGTGGCACCAACATGATACACAAACAAAGAGGAATCAGATTTAGAATTAATAAAACCAAACTCTGTTAATGCATTTTTAAGAGCAGAATACCAAGCACGAGGTGCTTGTTTCAAACCATAGATGGCCTTAGTAAGACTGCAAACATAGTCAGGATAGTCTAGATTTTGGAAACCTGGCGGTTGCTGCATATACACTCTGTCAGTGAGATGCCCATGAAGAAACGCATTATTGACATCTAATTGTTTCAAAGACCAACCCTGCATCACAGCAATAGCCAATACAGTTCGAATGGTGACCGATTTAACAACAGGATTAAAGGTCTCCTTATAATCCACTCCGGGTCGTTGATTTAACCAGGCTTTAAACCGATCAACTGACCCATCAGCATGCCTTTTAACTCTAAACACCCACTTACAACCAACAGTATTACAATCGGGCGGAGGAGGAACCAATTGCTAGGTATTGTGACGCATTAAGGCAGTCAATTCTGAGGACATGGCTTCACGCCATCTAGAGTCAGCTAGTGCCTCAGTAACACTTGATGGTTCTAATGAGGATGGAAGAGGATGTTTGGTAACAAGAAAAGATTTTTTGGGTTTATAGATGTCATTCATTGACCGGTTGACCATGCGATGAACTCGAGACTCAGTGTTAACAGGAATTGGAAGACTAATTTCAGAGATACTAGGAGCATGCAATTCAATTGAGGAATCTGAATTTAAAGGCAGGGGAGGAGGCGAAGTACTTACTTGGTGAGAAGATGGTGTAGAGGGTGATCCATGCTCAGACACTGGTAGGATAGCAGTACCCACATCCGGAGACTCGCTGAGACCAGGAAAGGAAAGTTTTGGCAACGAGATCTGGACAGATGAGTTGTGTCCAGTAGATGAAGAAGGAGTGGAACAACGATGATCATCTTGATGGAAAGGAAAAGACCCCTCATGAAAAATGACGTGGCGCGAGGTGATCATTTTTTTAGTAGAAATATCAAAACATAAGTATGCATTTTGGGAAAGACTGTAACCCCTGAATGAACATGGTTATGATTTTGGCTCAAGTTTATGCTGATTGTATGGTCGAGTTAACGGGTAACAGAGACATCCAAATTGTTTGAGTTTGAGATAATTAGGCTTTTGATTGAATAATTTTTCAAACGGAGATTGATTATTCAAGGAAGCAGTAGGCATTCGATTAATGAGATGGGCAGCAGTTTGAAATGCATAAGGCCAATAAAAAAGCGACATGTGGGCATCAGTGAGTAAAGTTAGACCAGTTTCAACAAGATGGCGATGTCGCCGTTCAGACATACCATTTTGTTGAGGAGTGTTGGGGAGCAGTGGTGTAGTGACCAATTCCATGAACAGAGAGATAAGTTGTTAGTCCAATGTATTCCCCACCATTATCAGAATAAAGACTTTTAATTTTGGTGTTGAATCGATTTTCCACAAGATTACGAAATTGTGGGAAAATGGTCTGAACATTTGATTTATGAGTCATGGGATAAATCCAAATATATTTGGTATAATGGTCAACAAAAATAACATAATATTTTGAACCATTAATCCCAATATCGTGAGATGGTCCCCAAACATCTGTATAAATCAATTCAAGTGGAGAACTGCTAGTAAATCCATGAGTCCTGAAAATCTGACGATGGGCTTTATTTTGAGAGCATGAAGTGCATAATGAGGAATGACCATTTTTATTGGTAGGTAAAGAAAAAGCATGAATAAGATGATTAACTAATTTGGACGATGGATGACCAAACCGTTTATGCCATCCATCGGGTGTGGTACGTTCATGAACATAGGCAACAATATTTTTCTTGGAAAGTGGTAGATGCTCCGGAAATGGGTATACTCCATCTTCACAAGCGCCTTTGAGCAGAATTGCCCCCATGATCCAATCCTTCACCAAAAAATAAGTATGATGAAATTCAATGTAAACATTGTTATGTTTGGTGAAATGATGAACATAAATAAGATTTTTATGAATGGTGGGAACACAAAGAGTGTCACGTAAATGAAAAGTATGATTGGACGATTTAAGAGACAAGGACCCAATATGAGACACAGGCAAACCTGTTCCATCACCAATTACCACCTCATCAGCACCATCATATTCAGAGTTAATCATCAGATTAGACAGATCCGTAATCATATTGTGAGATGCTGCGGAATCAACAAGCCACTTGTGATTTTTTTGTTGAGAAGAAGCGGCACAATTTGCAGTGAAATCAGAATTTCACATTTTTGGGCATTGTTTGGCAGTATGACCCATTTGATCACACCATTGGCATTTCAGTTTGAATCTTCTGTGACCCGAATGAAATGAATTATTTCGGTGAGATCCACTTTGGTCACGAGGAGGACGAGAATTAGCCGGGGGGCGCCATTTAGGTTGTCTGAAATTAGGCGAAAATTGAGAGGACTGAGGACTCCATCGATTTGAGTAATTAGCAGTGGGTATAAACGAGGGAGCAGATTGATGATCAAGACGCCGAAGATAGCTTTCATGACTTATAAGAAGATCATGTATTTCTTCAAACTTCAGCGAAGTCTCACGGGCACGAATAGAAGATGCAATTTCTCTGAATTCAATACCCAATCCATTGAGTATGTATAAAGTTAAATCATCATCTGAGATCGAATGATCAATAACTGCTAGTTCATCAGCTATTACTTTGATGCCGTGCAGGAACTCAATAACAGTGTGAGACCCACGAGTGCTCAAGGTTAAATCTTCTTTGAGCTGCATCACACGAGTTCTGGATTTGCCCGCATATAAACGGGCAAGTGCTGTCCAAGCTTCATGGGAGGTTTTATAGGCAGTAAGAAAAGGAGTAATGGTGGTGGAGGTGGAGGCAAGGATGGCGTGTAAGATGAGTTTGTCTTGACGAATCCAGTGGGAATTCGCAGCTTTGGATGCAGTGAAATTCAGAGCATCAATGGCAGGACATTTGTGTATACCTGTGAAAAAATCAATAAGGTCATAGCCAATGAGTAAGGCTTCAAATTGAGCCCTCCACTGCGGAAAGATGGAGGGGATGAGTGGCTGCATTGATTGTGATGATGGGTGAGGTTGGTGATTCGGTGGGTGATGATGGGTGAGGTTGGTGATTCGGTGGATGATGAAGGGTGGGTGGTCATGTTGCAGGAAGCAGATAAAGAGGGTAAGGAGGATGAATACTCGTTAGAGTGTTTTCAGCTCTGATACCATAATAAGCCTTACACTGCACTGTTATTGTAAAATGAATCACACTTTTTCCATTCAATCACTTGTAATCTTTATACAGTCCTAAGAGCTTAATTGCAGGAATTCAAATGTTTGTAACTGACTAATATTGATTGCAGGAATTCAAATGTGTAACTGACTAATATTTACATACATAATTAATAATAATATCTTCAGGAATAACCGACTGATTCTGCAGTTATGAAGAGCACAAAATCTGGCATTTCTTCTAGTGACAGCTACGCTTGTATTGGTAATAATTTGAATTCATCAGTATCCTTGATAGCTCCCTCATTCCATGTATTCTTCTCCCCTTCTCTGTCCCCTCTTCTCTATTCTCCTCATTTGCATGCAGAACGTGAGCAATTCACGTTCTGTAACAAATAAAAATAACTAGCTCTTTACTGTGCTGCACATAGTAACTAGCTACTTATAATTAACTGATTATTGTGTTGAGCATAGTAACCAGCCATTTGTTCCCGTGAACTGGATAGTCCAACCCACACGGCTTAGCTGAGTCCAGCCTTGTAGAAAGTAAGTTCTTTTTTTGGGCCGGTCTTGGCCCAATTTCATTTTGGGTTGATCTCGTCCCAGTTTCTTTTTGGGTCGGGTCCAGCCCATTAAAAAAAAATCAACAACATTTGTGATTTTCTCACGTAGTTTTCTATCCATTTTGATTAATATAGGTTTGTATTTTTATACCATAAAGATACAGATCTAGTATTAATATACCTAATTTTCATTAAAAAAATTTGTTTCATTCATACGGCCAAGTCTCAAACAAAGAAAACTTCAAAAAATATGTTTTAGCATGCATTTTAACTTTAATAACTAATTTATTAAAGTCACGAGAACTTGACAAATATTTAAAAAAATAAAAAAAAATATTTTGTTTTGTTTTAGTATCAAGCATTATAAATTTATACATAAAACATATCAAAGGTTAATCTAATATATTTACATCTCAATATGTTTTTTTTTAAGATATAAATCTACACATGAGTTAATTTATTTTTTTCCTACAGAAAACATTTACACTATATATATATATATTAAAAAAAAATGATTTAATCATGCGTGCTTTTATTGCCATGGAATGATAGGACCACGCAAACTATTCCAATTTTCGTACCACTAGGACCGCATTGAAAGACGAGCTTTTGCTGTCTTTTAAATTTCACGTGTATCATGCCTGCTTGTATTACCATGCAATGATAGGACACGAGTCGAATAGTAATTTCGCAGTTCCATATTATGTTTTAAATGTTTAAATAAGAAGTCATCTTTAGCTTTCAAGAGAATTTAAGAACTCAAAAGATGGAGGATTCAGATATATAAACTATCACACTCTTTATATTTATCAATGAAATTTTTTGTTGGTATTTGTAATATCATTTTATTGGTAATAAAAAAAATATTATTATCAATTAATTTAATGACAGAAAAAGCATGCAAAAAAAAAAATTTATCCGCTTCATTCCGTCGTTATTTCTCTCAAAAAAATATCATATGTAATTTCGTCGGTAATTATTTAAAAATATTTTTTTCAAAACTATAAAATAATTAAATTAATATAAATCAACACTCTATAATGCTCAAAACACTTGGCAAACCAAAGAAGAAAATCAACTCAAACAAATTTGCAACAAATAAATAACAAGAAAAAATATATTCAACTAAAAAAATTCATATGAAAAAAATGATTGCGATTGCTAAATTTTTTAAAATTCTATAAATAAATCAACTAAAAATTGATCTCATATGAAAAAGAAAATCCTACAACAACATTCATACAACTATTAAGAACAAAAAAAAATTAAAAATAAAATAAAATAAACAAATATAGTAAAAAAAAATGAAAAAAGAAGAAAAAAATTCTTACCTTAATGTAGTTGCAAGTGAAGCTAAGAACAAAAAAACAATATTCATAAAGTATATTAATTAAAAAAATTGATGTTTTTTACATATGGAGAAGAAGAAGAAGAAAAAAGCCTCATCTGTTGTGAAATTAAGGATTCCAGACTTTTTATATTAATATTTTTAATCATTCCGTAGGTGATTCTATCTGTAATATTTAATTTAAAATTTTAATTTAATAAAACATTGTCAGAAACTGCCAATTATCACCGACAACTTTTCAATCCATTGATGATTTTGTCTGTAATATTTAATTTAATCAACAATTTTTAGAAACTTGTCAAATAACACCGATGACTTTTCAATACGTCAATAATTTTGTCTGTAAAGAATAATAATTAAAATTGCAATTGAAAATTGAACAGTTCCAAATCTCTCTGGAAAATACTGATGGAATTTTCCGCTAGTGACTCCCTTTGTAATTGATATGATGAACAGTGTTAACAGTTTATTGATAATTTTACCGACATAATTTATTCTATCAGTAATTATGTTGATATAAATGACACGTCATCATTTTTTGGCTTTGTTTTAATTTTTTTTTTCCACTGTAATTATTTTGGTATATACCAAGAGAATATTTTTATCAATATTTTCGTTGGTATTTATCAATTTTTTGTAGTGATAATTGTTTGAAAATCCAGTAAGGAAAGCAAAATAAAACGGATCAATGCCAATGTGTTGCACGTGGTATTATAATTAGATTCAATATTGAGTTCTATATAAACTACAAAGCATAGGAAGTTTTGAGACCATCCCTAAACCAATTCAGTTTTTGATCAAGAAAAAGTTATGAGTAGCATAGGGCTACAAGTGACGGCTAGCATTGCTGATAGATGGAGAGAACTGAGTGGTGAGAAGAGCTGGAATGGCTTGTTGAATCCTCTAGACATTGATCTCCGCCGCTCTATTATTAACTATGGCGATAGGGCAACAGCTAATTGGAGTGCCTTCAACACTGCGACGCTAAGATCAACAAACTGTAGTGGATTTAGCCGCTATGCACCAAGAGATTTCTTCTCCAAAACGGGCATACAAACTAGCAATCCATACAAGTATCAAGTGACAGACTTCATTTATGGAGAAGTTGATGCCAAAATACTAAATTGGCATGACAGCAAATCCACCTGGAGTGCCTATGTAGCTGTGGCAACAAATGAAGGAAAGGCTCTTTTGGGAAGGAGAGATATCGTTGTTTCTTGGATAGGAACTTCGTCGTCGGCTGAAGGGTTGAAAGACTTGGAGGCTGAGCTAATATCTGTGCCAGAGATATTCGGAAACGATGTAGCTAAGATGCACAAGGGCTTTCACTCCCTCTACACGGCCAAAGATGACAAGTCTACTTACAGCAAGACTAGTGCTAGAGACCAGGTGAATCTTGATATACCTTGAAAGTAAAATTATACTATGTGAAAGCATTTGGACAAAATTAAGTATGCTCTAGGCTATACATGTTTCTTTTCTTCACACTTGAAATTAAGGCTAAATTATTTTTCCGAAGACTTATGATAGAGCTTAGGAAAAAATTCTGGAATTTTCACCAATGATCCGGACGTATACTTGCGTTTTACTAGAATGAGAAAAAAAAATTATGCCTTTTCTTGAAAGATTTGAATCCAATATTTCCTGTGTGGAGCCTTTTGGGAAAAATCTGGATAGCCAATGCATGATTTGGGTGTGAAGTTAGCAATTATCAATTAACAGATTCAATAATAAATAAATATGAAATTATCAAAACCATATGGATTATATATCAAGTGCTAGCTAATATATTCCAGGCGCTGGCTGCTGTGAGCAAACTCGTTGACCAATACAAGGATGAAGAAATAAGCATAACAGTAACAGGCCATAGCTTGGGAGCAGCAATTGCAACGTTGAACGCATTAGACATAGTCGTTAAAGGATATAACAAGACCACAGGTGAGCAAAACAAGGCATTTCCTGTCACAGCCATTGTATTTGCTAGCCCCCGCGTTGGAGATGCAAATTTCAAAAAATTATGCGAAGGACTTGAAGATCTGCATGTCTTGCGGGTTACAAATGAAAAGGACAATGTTCCTACCCTTCCACTCGACTTACCACCTTTATTTAGCTATAAACATGTGGGAGAAGAATTGCGAATCGACACTCGAAAGTCACCGTATGTAAAGAGTATGAATGATCCCCTTGATTTTCATGACTTGGAACTTTACATCCATGGGGTAGCAGGAACTCAAGGGAGTGAAGGGGGATTTAATTTGGAAGTTGATCGTGATATTGCCCTTGTGAATAAAGGTCTGGATGGACTGAAGGATGAATACAAGATACCAGCTGGATGGTGGGGCATTGAGGACAATAAGGGCATGGTCCTCGGCGATGATGGAAGATGGAAGTTACTATCTTCTGCGTGAGACAGTACTGTCAATGCATGATAATTATGGTAATGAAATAAATTAGTGTGATGTTGAGGCTAAATCTTTTAGGTAATGCATTCTTCTAGAGTCCATCTGGTTGTGATGTTGCTTCTGTGTATGGCCATATTGGCATCATTTATCTACTCCAATAAACCCTTCAGATGCCTGATTATATACCGATCAATAGTTTTGATTACGAAACATATACAAGGATGGGATCCGAACAAGTCTATGGCTAAAATAAACTGTTAATTTTATTGATCTTAAAAAAATTATCGGAGTGCAGCTTCTTCTTCTTTTTTAATGATTCCTAGAATATGGTGGACTAAAATTTAGAAAGGATTGTAATGTATATTGATTTTCATGATTTAAACAAGACAAGTCCCAAGAATAATTAATTAGTCCCTTTCGACTTGAGAAACAAATTGATTAGGCAACAAATTGCCCTCCATGGTTATGGAATTAATAATAATAATAAAAAACCTTGGTGAAAAGAGTATAACGCCCCTAGATGAATTATTTAATATGCAGATTTTCCAATATTTAGTACAAAATATTTTTTTCTAACAAAAATTATTTAATAGGCAAGCTTTTTCGATGTGTATATATTTTTACATAAAAAAATTAAATTGAAAAGCTTATGCACACATCTTATTCAATAAATCAAGAATCATCTATGCAAATAAGAAAAAAGTCATTAACAATAACTAAAAATAAAACTTGAAAAATTAATAGACACATCCAAAACAAGATATTTGATTTTGTAAAACAAGTCATTTATCTGGTTATGTTTAATGAATGTTTTTATTAATTTTTTTTTTTGTGAATCAAAGGCTAATAGAAACAAACACTGATTGAATAAAGAAAAAGAAAAAAAAAACTAAAAGTGGGGAAAAAAATAATGTCGAAAAATGAATTTTTTAATTTTAATTTTAAAAAAGAACTATTGTTAAATGATGAAATCAAAAAAAAAAAAACCAAAAAATATTTCGACCCACTTTAACCTTTTAAACCCGTGACTTGGGTCATTAGATCAAAATCACCATGAGCGAAAAAATCTTGAAGTCCAATCTCCAGCAAATCAAACAATAAATGATGAAATCGGAAAAAAATCAATTATGAAAAATGATATAAAATAAAAAATGGTAATTAATTAAAAGAATAAGGATGAAAATTGAAATAAAAAATAGATTAGAGGATAATTGTAATTGTTTTTATTAAAGGGTTAAATTGAGAAGAAAAATAACCTTAACGAAAGGAAAAAAATGAAAAGAGTGAGGATCAAACTAAAAAGAACAATACACTAAAAAATTGAATTAAATGATTAAATTGAAAACCAACAAAACTTTACAAAATGACCAAGAATAAAAAATAAAAATCAAAAGAATAAAGATCAAATTGAAAAGGAAATATGAAATATTTAAGTTGGAGGAATAAATTCAAACAATAAAGACTGATAAAATAAGGACCACCTTGTGATTTTTGGGCGAGGAGAGAGAAAAGAAAAACAAAGAAAAGCCCACCAACGATGAACTAGCCAACCACAATCGACATGCGTCGCATCAAAAGGAAAAGGACACGGTGACACATTCAATGACATGAAGGAATTGCAGTTTTTACCACTAGGAGGGCCACATTTGCTGTTCAATGGGCGTGGGTGCCTCCCACTCACTTTTACATAGACAACACGCAATATTAGCTTTTTTATATTTTTAAATTAATTAGTTTTTCTAAAAAGATTAAAATATTCTCTATGATTATGAAATTAATAATAATAAAAAAACCTTGTTGAAAAGAGTAAAAGGCTGCCAGACAAATGACTTATTGTCCATTTTTTTATTTATGTGGGTGTCTGGGTTAGCTTATGCACATCTCAACTAATTTTATGGGTTTTATTCAAGGGTTAAGATGTCTCTTTATTATATATATATATATATATATATATATATATATATATATATATATATATATATAAAGAATAAATATCCTTGGTCATCAGTACTTATTTATTTTTTACTTCCAGGCTAAAAACATCAAGTCACATATACCCCAATCAAATATTTAATTACTAACAGGCGTTATAAAAAACCGAAGCACCCCATTTAAACCCAATTTATAAGCCTTTTTTTTAAGAACAAAAAAAAACAAGAAAAGTAATTATATTGTAGCAATAAATAGTAAAATGTGTTATTTGTATTGTTTGGGTAAAATGAATAGCAATGACTAATAAAATGTGTCACAGTGCTTTTAGAGTTTTTGTTAATTGTTAAGATGAAAAGGTTATATCAAAACGGTTTGTTAAAATTGACAGTTGATTGGAAAAGGTCACCTTGAATCCTCGTACATGTCGGTGGCGAATTTGTGGTGAACAATTAATTTTGGACGTATGCGTCCTCACGTGGAATTCCGCGTCAGAAGTTAAAATCATAGGGGTCCATTGCCATTAATTCAATTGGCATATTTGTAACCTTGGAATTGTTTGTTCTTCTGCCATTATTCAATTTTCCTTGTCTAACGTCTAAATCACTAGTTGGAGCATATGTAAAGATAAAACGATCATGGGTACATGGATCCAATGCCATGCTGATTTATCATTCAATGCCACCAAGACATAACGAGAGACATTAAATTGCTTGGGATTGTGGGTAGGATCGGGAGTGTTTTGTAATTTAAAGTGTTTTTTTTTAAATATATTAAAATAAAAAAAGTTAATTTAAAAAATTATTACTTAGTTTTTTGGCTTTATTTTAATTATTTTTTTCAACTATAATTATTTTGGTATATCATGAAAGATTATTTTTGTCAATATTTTTATTGGTATTTATCAATTTTTTATGGTGGTAATTGTTTGAAAATCCAGTCAGGAAAGCAAAATAAAACGGGTCAATGCCAATGTGTTGCACGTGGTATTATAATTTGATTCAATATTGAGTTCTATATAAACTACAAAGCATAGGAAGTTTTGAGACCATATATCCCTAAACCAATTCAGTATTTGATCAAGAAAAAGTTATGAGTAGCATAGGGCTACAAGTGACGGCTAGCATTGCTGATAGATGGAGAGAACTGAGTGGTGAGAAGAGCTGGAATGGCTTGTTGAATCCTCTAGACATTGATCTCCGCCGCTCTATTATCAACTATGGCGATAGGGCAACAGCTATTGGGAATGCCTTTAACAATACGAGTCTAAGATCAACAAACTGTTGTGGATTTAGCCGCTATGCACCAAGAGATTTCTTCTCCAAAACGGGCATACAAACAACCAATCCATACAAGTATCAAGTGACAGACTTCATTTATGGAGAAGTGGAAGCCAAAATACTTGCTTTGGATGACAGTGAATCCACCTGGAGTGCCTATGTAGCTGTGGCAACAAATGAAGGAAAGGCTCTTTTGGGAAGGAGAGATATCGTGGTTTCTTGGAGAGGAACTTTGTTGTCGGTTGAATGGTTGAAAGACTTTGAGCCTGAGCTAATATCTGTGCCAGAGATATTCGGAAACGATGTGGCTAAGATGCACAAGGGCTTTCACTCCCTCTACACGGCCAAAGATGACAAGTCTACTTACAGCAAGACTAGTGCTAGAGACCAGGTGACTCTTGATATACCTTGAAAGTAAAATTATACTGTGTGAAAGCATTTGGACAAAATTAAGTATGCTCTAGGCTATACATGTTTCTTTTCTTCACACTTGAAATTAAGGCTAAAATATTTTTCCGAAGACTTATGATAGAGCTTAGGAAAAAATTCTGCAATTTTCACCAATGATCCGTAATTATCCTTGCGTTTTACTAGAATGAGAAAAAAAAACTATGCCTTTTCTTGGAAGATTTGAATCCAATATTTCCTGTGTGGAGCCTCTTGGGAAAAAATCTGGATAGCCAATGCATGATTTGGGTGTGAAGTTAGCAATTATCAATTAACAGATTCAATAATAAATAAATATGAAATTATCAAAACCATATGGATTATATATCAAGTGCTAACTAATATATTCCAGGCGCTGGCTGCTGTGAGCAAACTCGTTGACCAATACAAGGACGAAGAAATAAGCATAACAGTAACAGGCCATAGCTTGGGAGCAGCAATTGCAACGTTGAACGCATTAGACATAGTCGTTAATGGCTATAACAAGACCACAGGTGAGCAAAACAAGGCCTTTCCTGTCACGGCCATTGTATTTGCTAGCCCACGAGTTGGAGATTCAAATTTCAAAACGTTATGCGAAGGACTTGAAGATCTACATGTCTTGCGGGTTACAAACGAAAACGACATCGTTCCTAACCTTCCTCTCGACATACCACCTTTTTTTGGCTTCAAACATGTGGGAGAAGAATTGCGAATCGACACTCGAAAGTCACCGTATGTGAAGAGTATGAATGATTTGGGTGCTTTGGGTGATTTTCATAACTTGGAACTTTACATCCATGGAGTAGCAGGAACTCAAGGGAGTGAAGGGGGATTTAATTTGGAAGTTGATCGTGATATTGCCCTTGTGAATAAAGATCTGGATGGACTGAAGGATGAATACAAGATACCAGCTGGATGGTGGGGCATTGAGGACAATAAGGGCATGGTCCTCGGCGATGATGGAAGATGGAAGTTACTATCTTCTGCGTGAGACAGTACTGTCAATGCACCCTCCATGGTTATGGAATTAATAAAAAAAAAAACCTTGGTGAAAAGAGTATAACGCCCCTAGATGAATTATTTAATATGCAGATTTTCCAATATTTAGTACAAAATATTTTTTTCTAACAAAAATTATTTAATAGGCAAGCTTTTTCGATGTGTATATATTTTTACATAAAACAATTAAATTGAAAAGCTTATGCACACATTTTATTCAATAAATCAAGAATCATATATGCAAATAAGAAAAAAAATCATTAACAATAACTAAAAATAAAACTAGAAAAATTAATAGACACATCCAAAAACAAAACTATGATTTTGTAAAACAAGTCATTTATCTAGTTATGTTTAATGAATTTGTTTATTAAATTTGTTTTTTGTAAATCAAAGGCTAATAGAAACAAACACTGATTGAATAAAGAAAAAGAAAAAAAAAACTAAAAGTGGGGAAAAAATAATGTCGAAAAATGAATTTTTTAATTTTTATTTTAAAAAAGAACTATTGTTAAATGATGAAATCAAAAAATAAAATAAGATCAAAAAATATATTGACCCACTTTAACCTTTTAAACCCGTGACCTGGGTCATCAGATCAAAATCACCATGCGTGAAAAAATCTTGAAGTCCAATCTCCAGCAAATCAAACACTAAATGATGAAATCGAAAAAAAATCAATTATGCAAAATGATATAAAATAAAAAATGATAATTAATTAAAAGAATAAGGGTGAAAATTGTAATAAAAAATAGATTAGAGGATAATTGTAATTGTTTTTTATTAAAGGGTTAAATTGAGAAGAAAAATAACCTTAACGAAAGGAAAAAAGTAAAAAGAATGAGGATCAAACTGAAAAGAACAATACACTAGAAAATTGAATTAAATGATTAAATTGAAAACCAACAAAACTTTTACAAAATGACCAAGAATAAAAATATAAAAAGCAAAAGAATAAAGATCAACTTGAAAAAGAAATATGAAATATTTAAGTTGAAGGACTAAATTCAAAATAAGGACCACCTTGTGATTTTTGCGAGAGGAGAGAGAAAAGAAAAACAAAGAAAAGCCCACCAACGATGAACTAGCCAAGCACAATCGACATGCGTGGCATCAAAAGGAAAAGGACACGGTGACACATTCAACTACATGAAGGAATTGCAGTTTTTACAACTAGGAGGACCACATTTGCTGCTCAATGGACGTGGGTGCCTCCCGCTCACTTTTACAAAGACAACACGCGATATTAGCTTTTTTATATTTTTAAATTAATTAGTTTTTATAAAAAAGATTAAACTATTCTCTATGATTATGAAATTAATAATTTTAATAAAAAACCTTGTTGAAAAGAGTAAAACGCTGCCAGACAAATGACTTATTGTCTATTTTTTTTTATTTACGTGGGTGTCTAAGCTAGCTTATGCACATCTCAACTAATTTTACGGATTCTAAAGTCAAATGTTGATTTCAAGGGTTAAGATGTCTCTTTATTATATATATATATAAAAGAATAAATATCCTTGGTCATCAGTACTTATTTATTTTTTACTTCCAGGCTAAAAACATCAAGTCACATATACCCCAATCAAATATTTAATTACTAACAGGCGTTGTAAAAAAACCGAAGCACCCCCATTTATACCCAATTTATAAGCCTTTGTTTTAAGAAAAAAAAAACAAGAAAAGTAATTATATTGTAGCAATAAATAGTAAAATGTGTTATTTGTATTGTTTGGGTAAAATGAATAGCAATGACTCATAAAATGTGTCACAGTGCTTTTAGAGTTTTTGTTAATTGTTAAGATGAAAAGGTTATATCTAAACGGTTTGTTAAAATTGACAGTCGATTGGAAAAGGTCACATTGAATCCTAGTACATGTCGGTGGCGAATTTGTGGTGAACAATTAATTTTGGACGTATGCCTCCTCACGTGGAATTCCGCGTAAGAAGTTAAAATCATAGGGGTCCATTGCCATTAATTCAATTGGCATATTTATAACCTTGGAATTGTTTGTTCTTCTGCCATTATTCAATTTTCCTTGTCTAACGTCTATATCACTAGTTGGAGTATATGTAAAGATAAAACGACCATGGGTACATGGATCCAATGCCATGCTGATTTATCATTCAATGCCACCACGACATAACGAGAGGCATTAAATTGTTTGGGATTGTGGGTTGGATTGTGATTGTGGTTATAATTTAAAGTGTTTTTTTTATATATTAATATAAAAAAATTATTTAAAAAAATATTTTTAACATGAATATATTAAAATGATATAAAAATATATAAAAAATAATTTAAAATAAAAATAAAATTCAAAATTTAAATTTTAAAATGCATCACGTTTTCAAATACATTATAAGTCCATATATATATATATATAAAACGTGTTTAATAATTCTATAAAAATACAAATTATTGTTGTTGGTGTTCCAAAATACATTTAAAAAAATCTATAAAAATAAATATTTGAGTTATTTGAATCTCGACTCAAACAATCTTGGTTACCTGGGTCAAGCCTGAGTGACCAGCCACCTTGGTTGCCTTGAGTGCACATAACTTGTCATGTATAATAAACTTATGAGTTTGAGCACTATGTAGTTAACAGGGTTTTTGTTTTTGTGTTAGGAAATACGTTGTGATTACGATTAATGACTGTTTGGAAAAAAAAAAAAACTCACCGGTTTAATTATGTTGGATAGTGGTGCAACCACAGCTTCACCCAAAGCATGGTATACCTGCTTCTGAACATTCTAGTGCAAAGTTATTGAATGTTGAAAGATTGTTCAATTATCTCTTAAGAAAATATCCATCCCTCTCCTCTCTTCCTCCTTTCTCCCCCTTACCCTCTTCTCACCGTCCCCTTGTTTCCATCTATAATTCATAGTTTGCACCGACCTCTTCACTCTTTCAAACCTCAGTTACAGATGCTTTATTTCTCCTTCTTCTTTCTGGCCACAAACGATAGTAAAACCCACGATTCAACGTTTTGACAACAACCACCATCCCTGTCCATGATCTACGCAAATCACCACCAGATCTATTTTCCTTATGTCCTCTAATCCCCTCTTCGTTTACAACTTAGTGTTATCTGCTGGAAAATCTAGGTAAATTTAAGTTCAATAACTATTCATTGTCCACTGTGCATGTTCATCAGATTTGAGACACTAACTAGATCTTCTGCATTCCTGTTAATGTATCCTTATTTGTTGTTGCATGAACCTTAGATTTGATCTTCAAAACTTTATTAAGCATTCGTGGATCCCATCATCTTGTTTCTAAGTTGCATTACTTAAAACATTGAAACTCGGTTATATTATGTCCTGGTAATTTGATTTTCTTTGAAATCTTCAAGAAGATACCACCAAATTTGACTAATGAAACATCAAAATACATGGTCAATATGGATAGATTATTACTTATTTTCATTTATTATATTTTCACTGAGGTTTGTAAGATTCTGCAGAGGATGGTGGTCTTTCTGGATTTGATAAGTCCATGTCTCTCACAGGGAGGTTATAGTGCTTTAGGAATAGTCAAATAATAAGCAAAACATGAAATTGAGAAACCTAAAAGGTCAAAGTAAACTAATGTTGACAGAGATGATGTATTAGTATACAAAAATATTCTTATTGAAGCGCATAA
Organism: Populus davidiana; assembly: GCA_030145905.1. Taxonomy (NCBI): domain Eukaryota; kingdom Viridiplantae; phylum Streptophyta; class Magnoliopsida; order Malpighiales; family Salicaceae; genus Populus; species Populus davidiana. The sequence goes on along the minus strand of CM057792.1, from coordinate 10,649,547 downwards.
CCTTATCTCTTAGGTTTGTCATTTCCTTTCCTTATACTGCTAGTTTACTGTCATGTAAGTCATGAATAAGAAATACAAGTTGCCTTATTTTCTTTTTATTGAGTGAGAATTTGAATCGTCATTATATAGCAAGTTTATTGATCAATACTCCTTTTCTAGCAACATGTGCTGGCATTTTATTATTAACAATGAAGCCCTAGTAAGAGTCTTAAGAAAAGAAGAAAGGTTCTGGCACGCTTAGATAAATTGGTTGATAGCATCTTTACAAGAAGTGACTGTACAGTTAGTGTTTCACTACATTGATGAAGTTGTTTTGGGGGAGTGTATTGTTTTGCTACTAAATTTGTCAAGTAGGAGGGAAATATGGCAACAATTGAAAGTATAGAAAGAAAATTTCAAAGGCTAAAACTAATGATAGGAAATCAGTCCTAAAATCATGAGGAACAACTCAATCTTTATAAGGCACTTCAATTATAAATTACTTATCTGTTAACAGCCTTGGAAATTTTAAATTCCATGTTGCTTTTTAGAATCATACAATTTTTTTTTATTTTTTTTTGCATATAATGCAATGATTTGTTTATTTATTTGTTAAATGATTTATATACATAATATTCTTTTCATTTACATATCATATGAAAATCCAACTTTATGTTAAGTTGTGTTTTTGTTATGTAACTAACATATTGCGTGAACCTTTTGTTTTTCAATTACTTTTTGTTTTTATTGAATATCCGTGAGAGATAGATTAACATATCATTGTCATTGCAGATATTGAATTATTAGTGATATTATCTTTTATATTGTTTATGCCATTCCATGATTAAGGTGTTGGTGTTATGGAGTTTGGTTTGTGCTTCTTGCGTCTAGTTTTTATTTGTTGTATTCGAGAGGACCTACCATGTATTTATAATATAATGTGTGCTTGTTGTGTTGGCTATTTATATGTAGGTTGTCAAACACTTGTAGTGTGTATCCTATAACAAACATTTTCTTAACTTTTATTGCAAGTGTTGGGGTCCTTTATGTTGTATTGTATTACAGCTTGTTGAACATAAGATTATTAGATGAAAACATTTAGGTTTTAATGTCTAGTAGAATGTGCTTGTATTGTATATTCACGAGTGATTGTATTCGTGCCTACATAATTCAACGTTTCAATATAATTGAACACATCACTTTCAACATCAATTATGGTATAACTCAACTTGTTTGACTCTCTTAATGAATTCCAATTATAGTATATTAATCTACATCTCTTATTCTAGTAAGCTGTCTTCCTTTATTATAAATTCTTACTTTAGATACATGCAATTTCTAAATAACAATACTTTTAATTTTGACACAAATATAAAAGTTTATACATTTAATGCTAAAATGAATAATTAAAAACTAAGTCTTCATTTGCTTTGCATTTTGGACTTATTGCTTGATTTCATTCAATTATTCATGCTTGCTGATATGATCTTGGACAAAAGTACTATACAAATAATGTAATAATTCAATTTTCAACCCACAATCATATGTCAAAGTGTGTGTGTGAAATTGATGGTTTATGAATACTTGATAAATAAGCATAAAAGTAGAATTAATTGATAACAATATGAAAGTTTGTAAACTTTTAATAATTCAAAACAAAGCGTATGATAAAACCTTATTATAAATTTTGCAAATAACCATTGTAAAATATTTATTACGATATGTCTCATGAGTCATCTTAAGATTAGAGTTCCTTCTTAGTTTATCATCCTAACAATAATAGTTCTATTAAACGATTTAATAACATAAAAAAATAGTCTATTTAACTATTTCAAATATCCTCTTTCCCAATCAAAATGAGTCATTGTCCTCAATTTTTAAATTTAAAGAGATAGAGTATAGAAGATATCACTTGAAATAGAAACTACTAAACAACTTAAAACACACTTAAACAAATATAACCAAAATAAATAACAAAATAGAAAATAATATGATATGGGTAAAACCAAAAGAGAAATATTTACACACTAAGACTCAAATTTAATATATGCTTTTTACAGCCTTTTATGGTTGATCAGTCCATTTGATTCATGGATGGATCAATTTCAAGGATGAAAGTTTATAGCTGATAAATCAATTGTTCAATATTTGTAGTAGAGATTATGATTCATTGAACTAAAGATGTTAATTATAAATCTCTATTCCACAACATAGTCAAGAAAAGACAATAAATTATTATAAAAACCATTAAAATTTAACGAACTTAAAGTTTTCTAGTGATTATTTAGTTGGACCTAGGAGAAAATCTAAAATATCTCTTCTAATATGCCTAGATCATCTAGTAAGGCAATAAAAGTGATAGAATGCTCAAGAATTATAGTTATTCATTTAGAGATTATCGAGACCTTTAATTCCTCCCCAATTGTTTTTTCAATGATGTTCTCTTTAGCTAAATCTTTTAGATGATACTCAAAACTTGATTGCCTTCTACAAATATAGTTGTTGACACACTTCTATTAACCCAAAGTTGTCTCCCTTATACACTAAATAAATATTTCTCTTGGCTAGTACCTGACCAAGATATCATTTCTACACTCTATTATACTCTTTGAATATTTGAGTTGAATAAAAATGAAGGGAATGATGAGAATATTGTATACATATGGAAAAGGAAATGCAATCATATTACTTATATGGATAGGCCAACTAGAGTTTTGGTTTTTTTTTTTTATATGTGTCAAAATATGTATATGTACAAGTAGTTATGATTGTAGCTCATATCTTAACTTGGTTTTATATCTAAGAACAACTTAAACACCTTTTATGGGTTGATGATAGTCTTCTTATACAAACAAGGTATTTTTTAGTCAGGCTTCCAAAACTATGTATAGTATATTATTTATAAAAAAAAAGTTATAAATCATGAATTGCACGATGCAAATATCCACTATGATGCGTCTCAAGATTCAATAGAAGATTATCTAAAGTCTCCTTACTTAAGTCATCTTTAATAAATTGTATTTTATCTTCATGGTTTATAGATATCATTTCTAAAAAATAATATCATGTATTTCAAGTCCATCTAGCATGTTTGTGACAAACTTTCAATTGCTTTGCATGACATTTCTTCATAAAAGTGTTTTTACTTATCTTAAGCATGTGAAAAAAAAAATGAAAGACTCACCTGATAATCAAACATTTACTTCAATTATCTAGCAAATATCTTTAGGAATTTCATGATGTATCAATAACCTCAATCTCTCACACCTAACATAATAAATTTATGTTATTGTATTTTAAGGCAAAACAAGAAAATACATTTTCAATTTCACAATAGTGGTGTTTATTTTTTAGACGAGAGGTAAAGAAGAGATGTAAAGAAAATAAAAGAAATAATGAATTGAACAAATAATTAATAAATATATCAACAGATCTTAGTTATCATGAGGAACCAAAAGAACCGACTTAAGAGTCATAAAGTAACATTATCCGTCATTTGACCGGGGTTGGAAAGAGACTGGCAAAACCAAAAGTTACACAAAAAAGAAACAAAAAAAAATGTGAGAAAAAATAATCAATCTTTATAAACAGGATCATTCAAACCAATGGATTCATTTTCAATCAAAGTATGCTTTCAAATGATATCCATTCACTTTAGAAATATTATCATTCTTTGGATTCTCGATATCAAAGGCCCAATAAGCATATATATATGTGTGTGTGTGTGTGTGTGTATCACAATAAATGGATCGCTCCATCTTCATCTTAGCTTTTTAGAAAATAAGTAGAGTAAAAAATTATAAAACAAAACCTTTTAACCAATATCAAATATTTTTCTTAAGATTTTATTGTCATGAAACACTTTGATTCTTGCTTTATGAAGTCTTGAATTCTCATATGCATTATTTCTTATTTCCTCAAGTTCATTTATTTATAACTTATATAATTGGCTAGCATCATCAAAGTTTAAATTGAAAGCTTTAATATCCCAATAAGCTTTATATTCAAGTTTTGCATGTAAGTGACAAGGTTTTCCATAAACTAGCTATAAGGTGACATACCTAATGATGTTTTAAAAGCAATTTGATAGGCCTAAAGTGCATCATTAAGTCTTAAAGACAAGTCTTTTTTTATTAGGGTTCACTGTTTTCTTCAAGATTTGTTTGATCTTTCTATTAGCAAGTTATACTTATCCACTTATCTGAGGGTGATAAGAGGTTGCAACTTTGTATGTGATTTCATATTTCTTCATTAAAGATTCAAATTTCTAGTTTCAAAATGTGTTCCACCATCACTTATCGTGTCTCGAGGGATTTCAAATCAACTCAAAATATCGTCATTAAAAAATTTGATCATGTTTTTGACTCGGACTTGGAATTGTCTCTATCCATTTGAAAACATAATTTATTATGACTAATATGTACAAAAATCCAAATGAAAGAGGAAATGGTCCTATGAAATCTATACCCTAATAATAAAAAATTTCAATGACAAGAAAAGGATTTAAAGGCATCATGTGATGTTTTGAAATATATCCTAACTTTTGGCAACTTTCATAAGTTTTGTAGAATACATGTGTCCTTGAACATGGTGGGCCAATAAAATCCACATTTTAAGATTGTACAATCATTTTGTTTTAATGAGAAATGACCCTTGCATCCCTTATAATAACAAAATTTAATGACACTACTTATTTCATGGTCGGAAATGCATATTTGAAATATTTGATCAGGACAATACTTGAATAAGTAAAGTTCATCCCAATATGAATTCTTCACTTCACTCAAAACATTTCTTGTCTTGGATACTCCAATAAGCCGTCAAATCTCACGTTACAAGAAAATTGACAATACTAGCAAACCAATGCATTATAGCAATGAAAAATAAAGATTCATTAGGAAAATAATCATTGATTTGTGTGATATCAAGTGTTGACTATACTTTCAATCTTGCCTTAGAATCCTTCTTAGAAAAAAAGATATTTAATGCTACATAATCACCAAAAACAATAACATGTGAACCAACAGGATAAGATTTAAATTTTTCACCATGTAAATACTACTTTAAGTAGTTCATTTTCAGTGGTCAAATAATTTATTTAAGCACTATTTAAAGTTTTATTGGTATAGTAAATAACTTAAGGTTTCTTATCTTTTCTTTGAGGATAAAAATTAAAATTAAAAATAAATTAGATGGCATCTATAAATTTTTTATTGATTGGTGAATTTGGAAAAAAAAATGAAAAAAAAAATAAAAAGAAAGAAAACTAAATTTAAACAAAAACTAATATACCATAAATTTGAATTGAGATATGGAATTAAAAACCAATAAAAAGTTCACAAAAAGGTTGAGGAACAACAATCAGAAATCAAAAGAATGAGGACTAAAGTGAAAATACAACATATGAGAAATTAAGATTAAAGAATTAAATTGAAAAAAATCAAAATTTTGCAAAAGGACCAAGGATACAAAAAATAAAAATAAAAATAACCAAAATCAAAATAACAAAATTGAGTGGTTGGTTTGAAAAGTTTTATTGGTATAGTAAATAACTTAAGGTTTCTTATCTTTTCTTTGTCCTAAAATTGCACCGACAATATAATCAAACATTTAGTTGAGGAACTGATGCTTCATTTATTAAAAAAAATATTAATTTTCAAATCAACAACTAAAAGGATTGGTCACATATCCATGTATATCTACTTCTAACAATAAGACAGAAGGATCAAAATGAGAAAAGAGAAATTAAAAAAGTGAGGATAAAAATTAAAATTAAAAATAAATTAGATGGCATCTATAAATTTTTTATTGATTGGTGAATTTGGAAAAAAAAAATGAAAAAAAAATAAAAAGAAAGAAAACTAAATTTAAACAAAAACTAATATACCATAAATTTGAATTGAGATATGGAATTAAAAACCAATAAAAAGTTCACAAAAAGGTTAAGGAACAACAATCAGAAATCAAAAGAATGAGGACTAAAGTGAAAATACAACATATGAGAAATTAAGATTAAAGAATTAAATTGAAAAAAATCAAAATTTTGCAAAAGGACCAAGGATACAAAAAATAAAAATAAAAATAACCAAAATCAAAATAACAAAATTGAGTGGTTGGTTTGAAAATTTAAGGGCAGGTGTGGAAACTTAGAAACTTAGGAGATGAGAGAAAAAAAAAAGGAGGGTATCAGTGCCAAGTTGGACGACTACTAATGACATTGTTGTCCAATGATGGAGCGGATACCATAACAAATTGTTTGCCGCCCTAGAATTCACATTTTAGCAATTAGGTAACACCACACATGTTTCTTAGAGATGACATGAAACAATCACATGATGACAAATATAGTTTCATTATTTTTTTTAATATTTATTATAATGTTAAAAAGAAACCTACTCCTTGGCCCATTTAGTATTAGCGAAAAAGAAAAAATCAAGGTGAAAAAACAAAATACCATTGAATCGTCTATTTGTATCCCTTTATTGTTCATTAAAAAATAAAAAGACTCCCCCTCGCCCACCAACAAGCCTATATTATTTTCTGTGTAAAAAAAGAAATTTCTAGCCAGGGAACTGACAGGGCAATGGAAAAGAAATGGATGTGTACGGTGCATCTACATTAAAAAAAAAAAAACGCTACGAGAAATCTTTTGCCAGGGCACAGCACAACTGCGCACCTACTTCAAAAAGGAAAAAGAAAAAGGAAAAAAAAAAAGATCACTTGAGGTCTTGGCCTAGCGGTGGAAGGGGCTTGTTCCTTTCCTTTGTACCAGGGTTCAAGTCTTATTGTGCACGCCACCTATTACCCCCGCAGTGCCTTACATGTTTATTGAGTTTGCAGGATGTTTAGTGGGCTGTGGGATTAGTCGTGGTGCGCGTAAGCTGGCCTGAACACCTACTAAAAAAAAAAAAAAAGAGCAGCTAACCACGATTATACATATATATATATATATATGTTCGCGGGCGTTGGTGTTTTATTTATGTGTATAGTTTAGTTTCGTTGTGTCGATTGGATTTGTCTTAATACCAGTTATTTTTCTTTGTCGTGCAGGTTGGTGTAAGAATATAAATACAACTAGAGAGTCAGGGTAACGATGTCGTTCAAAGTTTACATTAAAACATGTCACTTAATATTAAAACAAATCAAGGAACCAAGAATAATTCCTTTAAAACGAGGCCGTAGGTGCACCAAGCAAGACCTGGTGTGAAAATAATCAGCTCTGGCAGGTTGGTGTGCACATGCTATTAATTAGCTGGATGAATTTGTACCAAACCATGTTCACTATCTGTTTGTACCAAACCATGCTATTAAAAAAAAAATAAAAAAATAACCATACAGTAAATAATACATTGATATGAGTTTGAAATAGTTGAGAATAATAGAATGTATTGGGTTGTGTCTTAATCAACCTTTCTATTTATATAGAGGTCGCATAACACTGCAGTAACTATAGGGATTACAACATCCTATATTAATTTTTTATTCTGATAGATACATGAGTAACTGTAGGGATTACAATATCCTATATTAATTTTTTATTTTTATAGATACATGATATACATTCTATAATAGAAACTAAAGAGTTTGCTTGCAATATAATTACAAGTTCGAACCCTGTTGTTAATAATATAATGACTAATAAAAATTTACATGATCATTAATTTCAAAACCCGTAAAATTAATCGAGTATAGGATTTGAACCTACAACCTTGGTTTAAGCCCCACACGCTTCAATAACCAATGATGCACAACAAGAATTTGTTAAACAAATGCATAAAATAATATATCAAGATAATTCACTGTTTATATAAACAAGTAAACGGACTTAACTTTTTTAATTTTATTGATAATGTATATTATAAGGAACCATATTAAATACTTTATTAAAAAAAAAAAGCTAGGCCAAAAAAATCAGTCAGAATCTAACATACAAGATACTTGGAAAAATTCTTAAACACCTCATTCCATAACAAGTGTCACAATTTTATTTGTTGGGACATCTTATTTAATTTTCATCATTATCTGGTCAAATATTACAACCTCGTTTGTTGAGACACCTTTACTAAAGAATCCTCCAACTTACCTCATTTTGAAAGGCTAAGTTATAATAATCAACTCTCTTGATGATGTGAGCCTTTGTTATGCAATGAAAGTTATAATTAATTTTAAATCTATTGTCTAAAACTATGAGTATCTAGTAGATGACTCAAATAACAAAACTACTACAAGATTCCCAAGATTAAATATGTCAATTATTCATCCATTTGTAAATTTTAAATCAGAATTTTTTATCTTTAGTTTTTAAATAAAAACTTCATTGTATATGTTTTTCATCCCACGTTTCATTCTCTATGTTTTGAGAATCCTCTTATATATTTGTTTTAGATCAACATGTAATTTTTTTTATTTTTAATTCAATGAAATCTCTATTTTTTGAATAAACAAAAAAGTAATATATTTAACTTTAAGTATGCTTTTATTAAAGAAATGATATTTCTTGTTTGGTTTTGAATAAACAAAAGAGAAGGGATAATCAAAGAGAGGTTTAAATTTCCTCCAAGCCCTAATTTTGGGGATGTCTAATCGTTAGCTTCCATAAGTAGATTTTAACATTTAGAATGTGTTTATCAACTTACTTTTCAAAGAGTTAAAAAAAAATATATTCAATTAATGTTTTTTAGGTTTTTTAATTTGGATATATTTGATATGTAAGAAATAAAATAAAAAATAAAAAATATTTTTTTAATATATTTTCAATTAAAAATCACTTTTAAAAATCAATATGACTTTTGTTGAACAATATATAAATTCAGTTGTTGAATTTAATGTTGATCCAAGAAATAGACATAAGTTTTAATCAAAATGTCCCTTCATAAGATATCAACGGAAACGGAAAGTTTATTCAAAACACTACTTTACATTTAAAAGTGTCACTTTAAATCCAAGAATTTTAATGTTGGTCCAAGAAACAGACAACATTTTTTAAACATTTTTTTCAAGGTCAAATGTCAAAGTTCACCTCCTGAAACATTTAGTCATTTGTTTTTTTTTTTTAGAATAAGTCGATATATTGAAAGGGCTAACTAGAAGGTAGCCAAAAACAAGATACATGAAAGAAAAGCATAAAAAAAAAAAAAAAGAGAATCACATCAGGATTGAAGAAGCTGATACGCCATGCTTAAAGCCTTGATTTGGTGTTAGACCAATCTATAATACCTTCAGGTACCATAATTAAAGTAGTGCCAGTAGCCATGAAAAACTTATCTGCAGACTTGAGCCAATTTGAGAGGCGATAAAGAATTAAGAAGAAACTGTATTCGAAGGTTGCAGTTCCATCATTGAAGATTACCTTGTTCCTTGTCGTAACCCATTTTCGGGTCCCCATAAAAATAAATAAAATAAATAGGCAAAGCAAGTTAGAAAAATAACAGGAAGCAGAAGCGCTTAGAAAATGGTCAGAAAAATTGGTCAAGGAGGTTAAAAATACAAAGATGGATTTTTGACAATATATTCTTGAATGATAAGAGCCCTGGTGCATAAGAAAATTTGATTTTTGAGGAGAAAAGCCCAAATTTGGAGGTTTATGGATTTAATTGGATTTTTAATTGAATTTATAGAGGATTTGAGTGCAAGAAAAGTTGATTTTTAAGTCAATTTGGGCTTTAATTAGAAGAAATTTAAGTTCTGGGGCCAAAATATATTTTTTAGGAATTTATTGGGTCAAATCAGGGGCTTAATTGCATAAATATTAAAGTTTAATAGCCAATTAGGGGTTGAATTGTGAAAAACCGAAACCAGGGACCAATTTGGAAAAAGCGGGTAAATAGAGGGGGCTGTTTTGAATTGGTTCAGGGGCCTAATTGAAGAAATTGGAAGTTTATTGATCAATTGAGGGCTTAATTGCATAAATCAGAGGCCAAGGACCAACGTGAAAAACGCGACCAACTATGGGGGCGGGGACCGAAATTGGCAGGGACGCAATTGAAATGATCAAAGATGATTGAGGGCTAAGTTGGAAATTTGGCGCGTTCTGGCGCCATTTTTAAATGAAACGGCGTGTTTTCTCCAAAACAACTCCGTTTCATACAAAAAAAAAACAAAAAAAAGAAAGACCGAAAGGTGCCGTTTTGAACGGCACTGTTCCCCTTTCTTCTTCCCCTCCCCCTGAACCTGCAACAGAAGGAAGGAAGCTTTGTTTTTGAAAATCTTCCCGCCCCTTTCTCCCCTGCATCTCCACTGAACAGCTCGAAGCCCCACACTGTGGGACCACCGACCGAAGTCATTGGCTGACCACCGGCCGAAAGTAAAGGAACGACGCCTTGCTGTCGCAGGTGGTGGCCGACCAGCCACCGCGAAATCCGCTCCTCAGGCGCACTAATAACGGTCCCAACGCCTTTTCTCTCCTATAAAGAGAGAACAAAAAGAACCAAGAAAGAAGAGACCGAAGGGAGGAGAGAGAGAGGAGAAGAGAGAGAGAGCGAACAAGAGAGGGAAAAGAGAAAGGAATAAACCGAAAACAAAAGAAAAGAAAACGGAAAACAAAGAGAAAGGAAGGAAAGGAGAGAAATACCGAAAACGAAAAAAGAAGAGGGGAAGAGGAAGAAATCTTTTTTTTCCCGTCGGTTGAGCAGCAGCACCGCCGCTTGAACCTGTCGTCCGTGAGCCTCGACCGCCATCGGCCTCCACCGCAGCACCACCTGCGTCGCCTCTTCCACGCCAGGTAACTTCTTCTCCCCCCTATTTGTTAGCATTTTATTGGCTTTCCCTGCATGCAGAACGAACGTTCTGCATGCAGGAGGAGGGGGGAAATAATTCCCCCCCTGATGATGCATAGCTGGGCCAGGCAAATCCTGGCCCAACATTTTTTTTTTGGGGCAGACTGAGTCTGGCCCGACCTTGTGTTTGATGGGCCAGACCAGGTCTGGCCCATACCAGCTTTTTGGGCCAAGTACGACCTAGATATGAGTTTTATTGGGCCGAGATCGGCCCAATCCATTCTGGGCCGAAATCGACCCCATTCCTGCTGGGCTGAGTCTGGCCCATTCAGTTGGGCCGGCCCAGCCACATAATATATTATATTATATATTATTATATATGTATGTATATTTTAAAAAATATATAAAAAATTAAAAACATTAAAAAAATATATTCTAAAAAATCTTGAAAAATATTGTTGATTTTCCTGTATTTTTTGTCAAAATGGTTTAATGTTGGTTTGTATTTTTATACTGTAAAGATACAAATCCAGTATTAAAATACCTGGTTTTCGTCAAAACATCAAAGATTTTCAAAATAAAATTCCAAAAGTCCTTAAAAATATTGTTGATTTCTCCTGCATATTTTTATTAAGGTGGATTAATGTTGGTTAGTATTTTTATACCGTAAGGATACAAACCCAGTATTAAAATACCCGATTTTCGTCAAAGCATAAAAAAAAATAATATTTTCCAAAAAATGGTTTTGTTTTAAAATACGGCCTAGTCTCTCCAATATATATATATAAATATTATAACATCATATTTTCCCACAACAAAGAAAATTTTCAAAACAATATACGTATTAGCATGCATTTTGGCTTTAATAACCAGTTTATTCAAGCCATGAGAACTAGGCCAATATTTCAAAAATTGTAAAAAATATTTTTGTTTTCTTTTAGTTTTTGGGATTACGAATTTATACGTAAAACATATTCCTAAATATTTTTAATAAAGTTTTGATATAAACATTAGAACGGTTAGGATTTTACCGATAAGATAAGATTTTACCCGATAGACAGACCAACAACTAGAAGTTCAATAACACCTTAGTTTTTATCAGACAATAAAACAATGCAGCTTACCTTAGGTAGGGCGTATTTGGGGTACTAATACCTTCCCTTTACGCAACCAGTCCCCGTACCCGATCTCTGAGACTAGTTAGGGTTCCTAGTGACCAAAATACTAGGTGGCGACTCGCATTCCATTTTCTACCAATAAAAGACAAGAATTTTCTTGTCTTCCCAATATTCTGCCACATAGAAATAGATTTACATTTTTATTAAAATGAAAACACGAGATTTTCGCCGCGACGCCGCACACGTGCGACATTCCTCATAAGCCATATACTACAGCTAACACAACAAGAAAGCATAGACCAAGACTTACGCTGGAATTTTCCAAACACTAGGTTTGGCCATTGATGTAAAAGATCATCCACGCAATAGGGAAGGCAACCACTAATACCCCACCAATCCAAGAATTTCATCCATAATTTCCACATTGGTCTCCAATGGAGGAGAAGATGATTTGAAGTCTCAATCTCATTTTCACAAAAGATACAAAAGGCTTGATCAACTGGGATTATATTACAGCAAAGTAAGAAATCCTTAGTGTATAGTCGATTCTGAATAGCTAGCCAAAGAAAAGATTGAACCTTAGGAAGGATCCCTTTTTGCCATACCAAAGCCTTAAAAGTTCTAAGCCCTGGATTCACAATTCTGTCAATAAGTAAAGAACAAGTTTTAACTGTATACCCTCCATCTGTTGAAGATGACCAAAATTTTTTATCTGAAGTTGTTGCCTTTAGCCGAAAGCTTTCTAGAGATGAGAGAAGATAGACGACCTGCTCAGTTTCAAAGAGGAACAATTATCTCCTCCAAGCTAACTCCCACTTCCATTCCCCTTGCTCCCAAATTCCTAGATCAGCAATTGTGGAATTCGGTTTAGTGGAAAGAGTGTAGAGTCGTGGGTAAATGACTTTCAATGGAGAGCTATCAAACTAAACATCATACCAGAATCGAGTCAGAGAGCCATTTCCCACTACAAATCTGCAATTATTAGCTAAAGCTAAAGAGACAGAGTCTGTTGAGGTCATAAGGGATGTTATATCCCTCTAAATACATGACAATCTTCTACTAAAAATAGGGAAACCATTTTCAAACACCGTCTTGAAATTGTTGAATATCATCTTCTTCCATAGCTCATTACTAGGAAGAGAGAGCCTCCAAATCCACTTGAAAAGCATTGCTTTATTCTTGGCTGTCAATGACCCAATCCCAAGGCCACCCCTATCCTTATCTCTAACAACCACACTCCATTGGACTTTGCAAATTTTTCTCATTTTGACAGTTCCTAACCATAAGAATTTGCGTTGGATGGAAGTAAGTAAGCGACACCCACCTTTTGGCATAAGGAAGATGGACATGAAGTACAAAGGAAAGAAGTTCAACACACTTTTGATAAGGCAAATGCAACTGGCCATGCTTAACATTCTCCCTTTCCATGAAGTGAGTTTCTTTTGAAACTTATCAATGACGAGTTTCCATGTTGAAATCCTTCTAGGATTAGACCCCAAAGGCATTCCCAGGTAATTACATGGAAGAGAATCATGCCTGTAGTAAACTGATTTTGCAAACTCATCCAAGCAAGAGTCATCAACATTGATTCCTATAAGAGAACTCTTAAAAAAATTAATGTGCAAGCCTGAGCATAGAGCAAACCACCTTAAGACTCTTTTAGCTGACTGGAGGGCATGCAAACTAGCTGGCATAAAGACAAGAGTGTCATCTGCATATTGTAGGTGACTTAAGAAGCTATTAGAGCCAAAATCAATACCCTGAAAGTTGTTTGAGGTTGCTTCACGTTGAAAGAGAACAAATAGACCTTCAGCAGCAATATTAAAAAGAAAAGGGGATTACCTTGCCTAATACCTCGCCCCACTTTGAACTCTGGGGAAGGAGAGCCATTGACTAGGACTGAAACCTGGCTAGTAGACAAGCAGGAGGAAATCCACCCTCTCCATTTAGCACCAAAACCCATGTAAGTCATCACCTCATCAATGTAATCCTATAGAACTGAATCAAAAGCTTTTTGGAAATCAACCTTGAATATGAGACCCTATCTTCGACTTCTTTTCAGATCATAAATCACTTTATTAGCTACCATAAAACCATCAACAATTTGTTTGTTTGCTATAAAAGCAGTCTGATTGTCACTAATCAAGCTGCCTATTACTTCCTTTAGTCTGCTGGATAAAATCTTCGCAATAATCTTGTAAATACCATGGATCAAACTAATGGGGCGATACTCTTTGAATTCCAAGGTAACCTTTTTTTTCGGCACCAATGTGATATAGGAGAGGTTGACCCCTTTTGGCATGTACCCTGTTCTAAAAAATTCAGTGATGAGGTCCAATAAGTCTTCTGCAATAAAATCCCAAGCGAGCTTATAGAATTTAAAATTGAAACCGTCTGGACCAGGACTCTTAGAACCATCACAATCCCACACACATCTTTTAATTTCATCCAATGTCACATCTCGCTCTAGCCAGACACTGAAATCTGGGACTAAAATTTAAGTTCGTCAAGGATACAATTGCATAAAATTAAAAGTTTGAAGTCAATCATAGGTATAATTAGGAATAAATCACAAATCAAAGGACTAAAGCAAAATTGGCCAAAACAATGCTATTTTTTTGTAATTATTCATCTTTTTCTTCGGGTTTTCAGCCTAAAACACTACTTAGGGTGCCACCTTCTTAATGCATTTAACGCTTTGTTTCTCGATTAAATAGAACAAAACTTACACCAAAATGATCACCTATATCTGACTACAAGCCATAATGATTTGTTCTGGCTGATAAAGACCATAATAGATGTGGCACCACCTTAAAGTGGACAACTCAACCAGCCATTTCCTGCAACAAATCTGACAGTGTATGACGACTACTTTGAGCCAATGGTAGAGATTCTTCTCGATTGAACCAAAGGCCAAGATTTGGCACTAGTGGAGAGCAAACATCCCTCTTTTCAACCTCTATAAATAGATGAGGATTTTATGTCTTGAGGGAGGAAAAAATCAGCCTACCTCCCGTTTCTATCGTCAGCCGAATTTCTCTTTCTCTCTCTCTCTCTCTCTCCACCTCGACCTCCAGCCACTAGTACTCTCACTGTTGGCTTGACCATCATCATATGTTTTTAATATATTTACAATGTTTTTAGCATTTTCAACGTCTTTTAAAAAGAATTTTAATTTTCAAAGGTTTTCAAACGTGTTCGACTTTTCACGCGTCATTTTTAAAATCATTGATTTTCCTCATCGAGTTGACGTTGATATTGCTCGTTTTCAAAAAAATACAAAAAAAACAAGAAAAATCAAATTTTTACAAAAAAAGAAAAGAAAATTAAGGGACCAATTTGGAGGCTTGAACAAAATTTCACCTATAAATATGGGTTGAAAACTCAAAGAATAGGAAGGGGGGGGCATTTGGTAATTTTGGAGAGAGGGAATCAAAAACACAAAAACAAAAACCCTAAGATTTTTTTCTTCTCCCAGACCTAAAAGGGAGCCGCCAGCAACCCTTGAGTTTGAAAACTTTTCTTCTTCTCCCTCACGGAAAAAAAAGAGAGCCGCCAGCCCCCCACCTTCATTTTTTCTCCAACCGGCGGCCAGGCCTTTCCCCCCAAGGCTCAGATTTTTCCCTTCTTCTTCACCGGTTCTCTCCATCGTCTCCCCTGCCTCTCCTGTCCGCCCACAGCAGCTCCCCTTCACCGGACTCCTCTCCTTTCTCAGCCGACCCATCGACCTTTCTCTCCGGGTCAACGGACAGACCCAGCCACAGCCAAACTCTCCCCCTCACCAGACTGACCCGTCTTCTCCCCTCAGCCGCAAGCCTCCCCTTCAGCTGCAAGACAGCCACCCCATTTCCACAGCCCCCATTTCCACCGATCTTCCCTCACCAGCGGCCATGGACGACCACCGCCAGCCGAAGAAGAAAGAAGGGTCGGCGATCAACCCGATCCAGCGGGTAACCGTCCGCACGAGTCGCCCGACGACCCACTCAACACTCCACAGCAGATCTGCTACCCGCCGAAGGAGAGAGAAGCAGATCCAAACAGATCTAAGAAGAAGAGAATCGGCTGTGTTGTTGCGTTATCTGTTGTTTTGTAGGTCATGGCTGTCACCGCCGGCGTTGAAAAGAAGAGGGGAAGAGAACATTCCAGAGAGCCTGTTTTTTTGGAGTTTCCAGCAGTGGCGCGTGGAGCAGACGCGCCACCACCGTCTTGCCGTTCCTGAAGTGTGCCTGACACTGTTCCGGAGGTGCAGAAGTGGTTTCTAGATTGTTTAGGGGCTGTTTTGTAGTTTAAAATTTGTTTGATGTATTTTTTATTTGTATTATGTAAATGTTGATGTAAAAGAAAAAGAAAAAAGAAAAGAAAGAGAAAGTGATAATAAAAAAAAAGGAAAAAAGAAATGTTTGTGTGTGCTTGTATGTTTTTTTTATGTACATTATTGAATAAAAAAAAGAAAGGGAATTTAATTTATATGTACAAATATTTTAAGGACAGATAAAAATCATGTTGAATTTTCCATGAAAATGTAGAACATGTATCTACATATAGTCTGGAAAAGTAAATGTGGTGTTTATTTTTGTTTATGAATGTTTTTTTTTATTATGATAAAATTGCAAGAATAAAGAAGAATTTAATATTCTGATTTAATCACGGATAAAGAATCATGAACTTACATGTAAGTTGTATTTTCTAAAATTCGATGAAAGAATAAAATTTTTAAAACTTCTTTAACACATCAAGTCCACAAAGCAGCTTATCTCAGGTAGGGTGCGTTAGGGGTGCTAATATCTTCTCTAACCACAACCAGTCCCTTACCCGCGATCTCTGACAAGACCAGTACATCAGGTTTCCTAGTAGCCCTCAATGAATTACTAGGTGGCGACTCTAAAGAACCAAATCAGCAAAACAGGACGAATAATCGCCAGCCGATGCCGCTCGCCGATTTTTTTTTTGGTGCGACACCTCACATGGTGTGTGCACCACCCCTCTCTCTCTCTCTCTCTCCTCTGTAAACTTCATCTTCCTCCTTCTCTAGCAACTGACATCAGCTGTTGTTCTCTCCACCAGACTCATGTCGACCTCCTAGCCTAGCCACCAGTTGCACCGCCCCCTTGCCAAGTAATCTTCCATTCCCTCTCTTCTCTTAATCCACCACTTGCGGTGGAGTCACTACATGCAGAACAATTATTTCAACCCAACCATTACGTGATCCTTGGGTTGGACTTGTTTCAGCCTAACTAAAAAAAATTGATTTGGAATGAGAATTTATTAGAAGTTACCTCATTGAGCTAAATTATCAAATGAAATTTGGATAAAGATGGCATGACTTTTATGATGTAAAATCAAATCTTAAGTCCCTAAGACCAACTCTTCGATATGAATTGTTTATTTTTGTAGTTTAACTATAGTTTTAAAAAATTTAAATTTATTTTTTTAAAATTAAATTTTATTTTTTTAAAATTAAATTTTATTTAATTGTTTTGGATTGGTTTGATGGAGTGATGCTGAAAATAAATATTTTAAAATAAAAAAATTATTTTAAAATATTTTTTTAAAAAAATTATTTTAAAAAACAACTTTATTATTTTTTCAAACACGCTTTTAGGAAGTAGTTGATATTATAATAACAGTTGTTTTTTAATTTATTTTTTATTTTAAAATATATCAAAATAATATTTATATTTGTTTAAATATACTTTTAACATTGATATATTAAAATAATTTAAAATTATATAAAAAAAATTCCAAATTTTTTTACAAGGTATGGACACGCCGAAAAGAGAAACGGACTTTTAGACTACCGAGAGTCTGAAACCACTGGGATCAATGACTCAGGTGCCGGGGGTCCATATAGCGTTGATATTCTACGTTTTCTCCATTAGACCAAATGGATTTTATTTCTTCATTGTGGGCCGATACAATTCATACGTTTTGGACATATGTATTATGTGCAACTCTTCTGCCCATAAATTGGATCTGCGTTTGTATACAAATATAATGGTCCACGTGGAAAATGATATTGTGCTCGTGTCCAAAACATGTATCCATAAATTGGATCTGCTTGTGGAATATATATATTACTAGCATGCTTAAGTGTTGAGTCTAAATAATTTTTATTTAAAAGAATATATTAAAAAATAATATAATTATATTTTTTGTTGAGATAATATTTTTTTAGACTTCATCTAATAATCTAAACTATTGGATATGAGATGCAAATTATAATTTATACTATTTTTTTCCTCTAAGAAAGATGGAGAGTTTTGAGAGAAGGTTTTATATAGTAAACAGTTAAAATTACACAAATGATTTATAAAATTGGTCCCTCTCGCAATGAAATAAGCTAGTGTTTAATTTATAATAAAAGGAGAATGGCCTTCCATTACTGTTTGGTCAGATTTGAATTGAAAAATTGTGTTTTTGAACTAATTAAATTATCTCAACTTAGTGATAAAGGTGAAAAATATTAACAATTGAGCCTTCCTTTGGGACGTTAATCCAAACCTATCAAGTCAATTTCGATTGATAAAATGACACTATTCATGTCATAAAAGAATGGGTAAACATTGGTTATTTATATATTAAGTTTAAGATTTAAATATATATAAATGTTCATAAAGATAAAGTTACTTTTAGGGTTTAAAAAACACGATTACTTGAAATTATATGGTAACAATAGCCATTTGCAACGCGTGTGCTGTCCTGCATGCAAGCCGACTTCATTTATTCTCACCATGAGCTATTACTATTATAAACCACTATGTCCAATTGTCCATATATCCTTGCAGTGACTATAAAATTCAAGAGGTAAGATAAATATACTTGGCCAACTGACCCATTCAGGCTGATAAAAATTATATTAAAACTAATACGAGGATATAACTTAACTCGTTAGGTTTTGAATTTACTTTACAGAAATTATCAATTCTAGTCTCATTAACCTCGGGTTATTAAAAGATTGTATGGTCATTAATTTCAGAGTCCATTAAATTAATCGAGGTATATACAAGCTGACTCGAATATTCATATTAATAATAATTAAAAAAAAAACAACTACATGCATTTAAAACTCCATTGATCTTGCTAACAATCTATTTGCCTTCAGCTTTTCTTGCATTTTCCATTTAGTTTCTGCACACGAAGTTCTTAGCGGTTACATAAGTTGACGCCCGGCTCAATGTTCCTTTTGACGAACCCCAAGTCTGTTTTAATTGGGAAGCTTCTCCTCCTCCTCGTTTTCCTTTCTTTTATAGACAAATAAATAGCTTCATTTCACAGAAATTTACTTGATAGACTAGTTTACAAGCGTTACCTTAAGTTGTTGAAGCCCCATGTATAATAGTTTACTTGATATAACTGGCATGTTGGGCTGTTTGTCGAATTCCGGTTAACTTAGCTTTTATGTAAGGAATTGTCTGTAATAATTTAATAATCTCCGGGAATCTAGCCCCATTTATCTTCTCTCTAAACACTATAAATAGCCAGCTTTGCCTAGTCATTTAAGACCACAACAACCCTAGCTTCTCATAATTATCTCCAGATTTCTATGTACTTACAAATCGCTTCTTTGTTGTGACCATAAAGGTGACGGTTTCTTTTTTTTTCTTGTCAGGAGAGATAAAGAAACATGCAATCTCCTGTGAGGTTTTCAAGCTGCCGAGGAGTATCCTTCGAAATCAAACCTCATGAAAGTCCATTTGCCATTTCTGCACCATCCAATGACGGGGCGGGAGGCAGCACACGAATTTGGCTTCCTTGGACTCTAGAAAGCTCCTCCAAGGTGTTCCGTTCTATCTACATGTCTTCAAGTAGACCCAGTAGCCATTTCTGTGATCTTGATCTTGATCTTGATCTAGTTGGTGAGGATGATCAAGATGACGTTTCTTTTGCAGTGTTAGAAGAAGGTAAAGTGGAGGAAAATGAGCAGAAACTAGCGCCGTTTCCATCTGCAACTAAGCTAGAGCAGCCACCAAAACCTGCTCGAAAGCAAGAATCAAGACTGTCGGTGATATTGCTGGACCAAGGCTTGTTCACCGTATACAAGCGACTCTTTGTCGTTTGCTTGACCCTGAACATCACTGGTTTGGTACTTGCAGCAACTGGGAAATTCCCATATGCAAGAAATAGAGCTGCCCTGTTCTCCATAGCCAACATTCTTGCCTTGACTCTCTGCAGGAGTGAGGCATTTTTGCGAGTTGTTTTCTGGATAGCAGTCAAGGTCATTGGAAGGTCTTGGATACCTCTCCCAATCAAAACCGCCATCACATCTCTACTTCAAAGTCTTGGAGGCATACACAGCAGTTGTGGAATTTCTTCAGTTGTTTGGCTCACATATGCCTTAGTCCTTACTCTCGAGAACAGAGAAAACACTTCGCCAGAGATTGTAGGAGTGGCCTCTATTATTCTTTCTCTCCTCTGTCTCTCTTGTTTGGCTGCATTCCCTCTCGTCCGCCATCTTCATCATAATGTCTTTGAAAGGTTTCACAGGTTTGCTGGATGGACAGCTCTAGCTCTCCTCTGGGCCTTCATCATTCTCACTATCTCGTATGACCCCAAAACCAAATCCTATAGCAATGAACTAGGCTCCAGGATGATCAAACAAAAAGAGTTTTGGTTCACAGTAGCAATCACAGTTCTAATTATCATCCCATGGATAACAGTGAGACGAGTTCCTGTCAAAGTATCTGCTCCTTCTGGTCATGCCTCAATCATAAAATTTGAGGGAGGTGTAAAAGCTGGTATATTGGGAAGGATTAGCCCATCCCCATTATCCGAATGGCATGCCTTCGGTATCATTTCTGATGGGAAAACAGAACATATGATGCTTGCTGGTGCTGTTGGTGACTTCACCAAGTCCTTGGTCTCAAACCCACCGAGCCATTTGTGGGTTAGGCATGTGCACTTTGCTGGTTTGCCTTACCTGGTGAATTTGTATGACAGGGTCCTTTTAGTGGCGACCGGTTCTGGCATCTGTGTTTTCTTGTCATTCCTTTTGCAGCCATGTCGAGCCAGCGTATGTGTACTTTGGGTGGCCAAAGGGATTGAACAAAACTTTGGCAAAGAAATTCAAGAGATGACGAGCGGACATCCTAATGACAAAGTGATTGTGCATGATACAGCTGTGCTCGGTAGGCCCAATGTGTCCCAAATGAGTGTTGATGCTGCTAAGAATTGGAGAGCAGAAGTTGTCATTGTTACTAGCAATCCAGAAGGAAGTAGAGATGTCGTTAATTCTTGCAAAGCAGCAGGGATTGCAGCCTTCGGTCCTGTTTGGGACTCTTAGTTCAATCACTATTGAACATCGTATCTCATTTCTTTTTTAGTTGTCCTAATGTGTGTATTTGGTGCCCTAATGTGTGTCTGTACTGGAATGCAATTGTTCCCCATCTTTTTCCATCTTCAAAGAACGATTCTGGATAAAATTATCGTTCCACTCACTGAACAACAGGACTTATTTCCACAAGTTATTTAATATAGGAAAGTGATGATACACCCAGCTGTGGCAGAGCCGAGACTTATTAAATGAGGGGCAAATTACTACTAATATTATATATTATATAGATATTAGAGAAATCAATATGAAATGTGTTTTTTGAGTTGTCCAATACTTTATTTTTAATCATTAGTAAGTTTATCATCATCATTTTTTATATGAAGTTCATAACAAAATACATTTTAATTCATCAAAACTCATTTTCATTCATATTTATATGCATATAATATTATCCATACACATATTAATTTAATAAACCTAAAAATTATTATAAACTCTAATATTTTTAATAACAAATTATAAAAGAATAAAATTAAAATTAAATAATGGAATAAATAGAAAAACAAATGAAGGAAACTCACCTAAGCATAAAGCCAAAGAGGTTACTTGCTTAATTAATTAATAACTTAGGACTTGAAGAAAACTTTTATAGAAAAAAAAAAAACAGGGACAATAGTAAAGAGACTTACACTGCAATATTTTTGTAATACAACTCACACATTTTCCATTCATTTCTTGTACTCTTTATACAGCCCTGAGAGCATAATTTCAGGGATTCAAATGTTTGTAACGAAATAATATTTACATTCACAATCAATAGCAATATTTACAGGAATACCAGATTGATTCTATGGTTATGGAAAGCACAAAATCTAGCATTTCTTTTGGTGACAGCTACGCTTGTATTGGCAGTGATTTGAATTCATCAGTTTCCTTGATACGCCCCCGCAAAAACAGGCTACCATCAGATAAGCCGATCTTGTCACTTAAGAAATTTGTTCGTTGCCTAGAGAGAGGCTTGGTGAGCAGATCAGCTAGCTGGTTAGTTGTGTGGACATGTTGAACAATAAGAATATTTTTCGCAACCAAATCACGCACAAAGGGAATGTTAATCTGTATATGTTTCATCTTGGAATGCTGAACAGGATTGAAACTCAGTTGTGTTGCACCCAAATTATCGCATAAGAGAAGAGGTGGTTGGGATAGATTAAACTTTAGTTCTTGAAGCAAGGATAACATCCACATGGACTCAGCTGCAGCCATTGCCAAAGCCCTGTACTCGGCTTCAGTTGATGATCGTGCAATGACACGCTGCTTTTTAGAACTTCAGAAAATTGGTGTGTTGCCAAGAAATAGTAGATAGGCTGACGTGGATTTCCTGTCGTCCAGACTACCAGCCCAATTAGCATCTAAAAAAGAAGTCAATGTTGTGCTAGATGTTTTGCTAATAGTAACACCATGAAAAATGGTGTTCTTCAAGTAGCGCAACATTCTTTTTGTTGTTGTCTAGTGAGTTTGCGTGGGATGATGCATAAACTGGGATAGTTTGTTGACAACAAAGCTGATATCAGGTCTTGTGAGAGACAGGTATTGCAAGGCACCAATAACTTGACAGTATTTGGTGGAGTCAACAGAGGAGGAACCATCATCTAGTTGTAAGGAAACCAATGTTGAGAGAGGTGTGGTGACATCCCTAGCACCGTCCATACTGTTCTTGGCAAGTAAATCTCGGATATACTTGTGCTGAGTGAGAAACAATCCGGCTGCAGTAAGGATAACCTCAACACCAAGAAAAAAATACAGTGACCCCAAGTCTTTGATGGAAAATTTATGTCTAAGATGATCAATAATGCTTGCAACAAAAATTGAATTATTACCTGTGATAATTAAATCATCAACATAC
This sequence comes from Populus davidiana, assembly GCA_030145905.1. Taxonomy (NCBI): domain Eukaryota; kingdom Viridiplantae; phylum Streptophyta; class Magnoliopsida; order Malpighiales; family Salicaceae; genus Populus; species Populus davidiana. The sequence continues at coordinate 10,626,561 of CM057792.1, read as the reverse complement.
ACTAGACAATAGGCAAGAGTGGAACCAATATGATACACAAATAGAGACAAATCGGATTTAGAATTAATGAAGCCAAACTTTGTCAATGCATTTTTAAGGGCAGAGTACCAAGCACGAGGTGCTTGTTTTAGGCCATAGATGGCCTTGGTAAGACAGCAAACATAATCAGGATATTTTGGATTCCTGAAACCAGGAGGTTGCATCATATACACTTTTTCGGTGAGATACCCATGAAGGAATGCATTATTAACATCCAACTGCCTCAAAGACCAACCCTGCATCACAGCAATAGCTAAGACAGTTTGTATTGTGAGTGATTTAACAATAGGACTAAATGTCTCTTTGTAATCCAGTCCTGGTCGTTGATTGAACCCTTTAGCCACTAGCCTGGCTTTGAACCGATCAACAGACCCATTAGCATGCCTTTTAACCCTAAACACTATTACAATCAGTCGAAAGGGGTACCAATTGCCAGGTATTTTGATGCATTAAAGCAGTTAATTCTAAGGACATGGCTTCACGCCATTTGGAATCAGCGAGTGTTGCAGTAACACTTAATGGTTCCAATGAAGATGGGTGAGGATGTTTGGTAACAAGGAAGGATCTATTTGGTTTATAGATGTCATTCATGGACCTAGTGGTTATGCGGTGAACTCACACCTCAGTGTTTTCAGAGACAATAGGGGCAGGCAATTCTATTGTAGTATTTGGATGTAAAAGCAAGGGAGAAGATGGAGTACTTACTTGGAGAGGAGACGGTGCAGAGAGTGACCCATGCTCAGACGATGGCAAGACTTCAGTACCCACATCCGGAGAATCACTGGGACTAGTAAAAGAAAGTTTTGGTAATGAGATCATCACAGATGAATTTTGCCCAGCATATGGAGATGAAAGGGAGCTGGTATGATCGGGTTAATGAAAAGGGAAGGACCCTTCATGAAAAATGACGTGGCGAGAGGTGATGATTTTTGTGGTAGATGGATGAAAACATAAATATGCATTTTAGGATAGGTTGTAACCCATGAATGTACATGGTTTGGATTTCGGCTCAAGTTTATGTTTATTATATGGTCGAGTTAACGAATAACAGAGACAACCAAACTGTTTGAGCTTGAGATAATTGGTTCTTTGATTGAATAATTTTTCAAACAAAGATTGATTATTCAAGGTAGTAGTGGGCATGCGATTGATAAGATAGGCAACAGTTTGAAATGCATAGGGCCAATAAGAAAGAGGCATATGTGCATCAGTGAGTAAGGTGAGACCAGTTTCAACGAGATGGCGATGTCGCCTTTCAGACATACCATTTTGTTGGGGAGTGTGGGGAGCAGTAGTGTAGTGACTAATCCATGAACATAAAGATAAGTTTTGAGGCCAATGTATTCCCCACCATTATCAGAATAAAGACTTTTAATTTTTGTGTTGAATCGATTTTTCATAAGATTACAAAATTGTGGAAAAATGGTTTGAACATTAGATTTATGAGTCATGGGATAGAGCCAAATATATTTGGTATAATGGTCAACAAAAATAACATAATATTTTGAGCCATTAATTCCAAGATCATGAGATGGGCCCCAAACATCCGTATAAATCAATTCAAGTGGAGTAGTGCCGGTAAGTCCATGAGTGCTGAATGTGTGACGATGGGCTTTGTTTTGAGAGCATGAAGTGCACATTGAGGAATGACCATTTTTATTGGTAGGTAGAGAAAAAGCATGAATAAGATGATGAACCAATTTGGAGGATGGATGACCAAGAAGTTTGTGCCATCTATCAGGTGTAGTACGTTCATGAACATAGGCAACAATATTTTTCTTGGGAAATGGTAGATGCTCCGGAAATGGGTACACTCCATCTTCACATGCGCCTTTGAGTAGAATCGCCCCCGTGATACGATATTTCACCAAAAAATAAGTAGGATGAAATTCAATGTAAACATTGTTATGCTTGGTAAAATGGTGAACATAAATGAGATTTTTATGAATGGTGGGAACACAAAGAGTGCCACGTAAATGAAAGATATGATTGGATGATTTAAGGGACAAGGACCCAATATAAGACACAGGCAAACCTGATTCATCACCAATTACCACCTCATCAGTACTATCATATTCAGAATTAATCATCAGATTAGAGAGATCCGTGGTCATATTGTGAGATGTTGTTGAGTCAACTAGCCACTTGTGATTTTTTTGTTGAGAGGAAGCGGCACAATTTGCAGTGAAATCAGGATTAGACATTTTGGGGCATTGTTTTGCGGTATGACCCATTTGATCACACCATTGACATTTCGGTTTGAACTTCCTGTGACCCGAATTGAATACTCGTTAGAGATTTTCAATCTCTGATACCATAAAGAGACTTACACTGCAATATTATTGTAATACAACTCACACATTTTCCATTCATTTCTTGTAATTTTTATAGGGATTCAAATGTGTGTAACGGACTAATATTTACAATCACAATCAATAACAATATTTGCAGGAATAATAGATTGATTCTACGGTTATGGAAAGCACAAAATCTGGCATTTCTTTTGGTGATAGCTACGTTTGTATTGACAGTGATTTGAATTCATCAGTTTCCTTGATAAATAGTTCAAAAAGAAAGAAGAAAAGCTTGGATAAATTAGTAATTAATAAAACAAAATTAGTCTTGTTAAATTATTATATTAAAATTCTAATATAATTTTAAAAAAAAAAAATTAAGGGGGCAATTGCCGCCCTCTTTCCCTAAGTGGCTCCGCCACTGGATACACCTAAAACAATTTAATATTCTTAGTGCCCCGTTTTAGTGCCCCACTTCGTGGAGGACTGAAGTGCGAGCAATATTGTGGAAGTGCTCCACTCATACGGTGGAGCACTTATACAAGACCCTTCACACAGCCTATAAAAGGCTGTGTGCAGGTAAATTAAGAGGCTTCTTTTGGGGGGGAGAAGGGACGGAATTCTTTAACTGGAATGGGAGCAATTGTTCGCAAGAGATTTTATGGGATGAGTCACACGAGAAAAATGAAAGTTGTCCTCTCTCTCTGCTCTCTTTCTCTCCTATATCTTCATACTTAGTTGACCTACAATTAAATATTATTTCAGCTTATCTTGAATAAGAACAACATATCAAATATCCACATACAACCATATAGATATTCTGCCCTATTTTTCATCTTTTATTTGTTTATAATTTTCTCTTAATTATTTCAGCTTATCTCTCGTTTCACGGGAAATTTATTTTTGCAGGGAGAGCTCAGCCATAAAAGGTCTATTTTTTTCTGTAACCTCATCAGAAAAAAAAAACGTAATAAAAAAAACTCTGTCAGCATGAAGCAAACAACTCCTTGTGACCGTGAAGTTAATCCTAGTACTTGGTGACCAAAAAAGAAATGGTTAATCCCCGTACTTGGCTAAATTTAGCTTTTATGAACCGTGTTGCATTATATGAGATATTACACCTGATATTTCTCAAGGAGAAGTTCATATTTTACAAATTTAATGAATTGATGATGGGGAGCTATATAAGAGACTTAAAACAAGGGATTGGATCAGGATTGGAATTCTCCATACACATTGAAAAGTAAATATCCATGTTGATAGATTAGCTAGCTTGGTGTTCATATAGAACTTCAAGTAGTTTTTTATATGGAGCCTCTTGATGTTTTGTTGGAGTTTCTCTTAAAAACTTAACATGGGGTATAGCAGTTAGGGTAAATTTTTTTATATAGTTTTCAGATAATAATAAATGATATTTTATTAATTAATGGATCTACTACTTTTATGAAAGGGATAAACATTTGAAATAAAAAAAAATCAAATTCATAACCTATCAAAAATAATAAGAATAATTTTACCTAGATATTTTCTCTCCAAATAATAATAATATAAACACCATGAAATTACTTTCTTAGAATTTGAAAATAGTTGCTTATTTTTATTTTTTTGACCAACAAAAATAAAAACTTGATTTGGGGTGGAACCAAACATGGCTAGAGGGGTCCATGACCGCGATGAAATTCATTTTGGCTCTAAATATTTAAAGATTTTTTTAAAAAAACTAATCTTGAATTCAAGGTTTATTTCATATAAAAATTGCTTTTTTTTTTCTTTGGATTTTCATATCTGGAAATATTTCAATTTCATTGAATCAAATATAAATAAAAATACATTGTTATTTTCTAAAACTCACTCCCAATGAAAAATATAATTTAATTAAAAAACACATTAAAAAAAAAGTGAAATATGATCTTTCAAGTTATTATTAGTTTTTTTGGATGTCAAATTAAACTTTCTTATCTATCCTTTTTAGATCTAAAAAGTAGATTGTTGTTGCGTGTCACACATAAAGAAAGCATTAATTCATTATCAATCAATGGAGGAACATGTTATAATACATGGTTCCATTCATTAATTAAAGAATCTTATTTCTCCATGATTGTCAAAGAGTATTAATCATTTATTAATTAAATATTTATGCAAAGAAGATAAAATCTAGTGCAACTCCTGAAGCTCATGGAAACTTTCGAAAATAAGTTAGATTAATTCTCAATTTCGACAAAAGAAGTGTCCATGTCGTCATGTGATTTGCTTGTACCAGCCATTGCCATTGAGTATGTCTGATCCGGCACAAGAGCCTTCCTGGTGACGCACATCCTGATTCCTTAGGATGATCGTTGCGCTTTATGTGAGCATCATTCAGAAACTGTTTTTCATATCCTTATGCATTGCATAATGGTATGGAAATTATGGGATAAAATTATAGCTTGGAGAGGTCTGAGCTGGGTAATGCCATATGTCCTTGATGACCTTCAATGTCAATGGCTAGGTCTTCTGCAGAAAAATCATTGTAAGTTTGAAATATCTGTTTGGAAAGGCTTTATGTTTAGCATTGTCTGGACTATATGTAATACTAGGAACATCTTGATATTTGCGGAAAAGTAGCAAATCTGGGAAGATATCCTATGGCATTTGTTTTACTTTGCTGCAGGCTGGATCAGAAATCTGAACTCTTCAATTTGGTATACCGGTGCTGATTTGTATAGGAATCACGAATGTATTTTGGCTTGGTCGGCTTAAGTTTTGATTTCGTGTGGATTTTGTATTGTTTGCTTCATTAGTAGGGTTTTATGTTTCCTTGCTTTTATTCCTTGTAATTAGGCTGATGCCTAGGCTACAACCCATGTAGCTAAAGCTCTGCCCACACTGATCAGGTTTTCTCTTTTTATTCTACATATATTATTGATTTCACCAAAAAAAAAACATATATTCATCTCTTGATTGGGTTGAATATTTAAATTTGATTATTTAAGCAGTTAGTTTTGGTTGGGCAGTTAAGAATGTGAAAATCACCTTTAGGTTTTATTATAGAATGTAATTATATAGGAAATATTGTAGTCATATTCTTATGTGGTAATCTCTACCTTTACTATTGTATATTGCCCTACTCATATATATAGAAAGGGTTGGCTAACCTATTAGGTTAAGCCTCCTAATTATTCTCAATTTGGTATCAGAGCCTCCTAATTTTTTTTTCTCTTTGCAGCCGGCCCTAATTTTCTCCCCCATGGACTCTCCTCCTGCTGCCGTTGATCCAATCTCTCCCTCCACCGGTGTTGCATCATCACCGGCCAGCCCTCTTCCTGCTGCTGGCTCTGCCGTTCCTTTGCCTCTCATGGGAACACAATCTACAACAATGGTTCCTCTATCAAACACCCACCATGTTGTGTCCTTGAAACTTACGAACATAAACTATCTTTATTGGAGAATGCAGATGAAGCCATATCTCCTTGGTCAAGGTGTTTTTCACTTTGTTGACGGCTCCTTGCCGTGTCCTCCATCTCATATGATTGATGCTTCGACTGATTCTTCTTCTGCCATCAGCCCCTCTTTTCTTCGTTGGAAGCAACAAGATCAACTTATTTTGAGTGCTCTACTCTCCTCTCTTTCCGTGGATGTGCTGCATCTTGTAGTAGATTGTTCTAATTCACATTGTGTTTGGCACACGCTTGAGAAGGCACTTGCCTCTCCATCTAATTCCCGGATCATGCAACTACATGGCTCCTTTCAAGACCTTCGGCAAGGTGATGCATCGGTTAGTATGTATATGCAGCAAGCCAAATCGTTATTTGACGAATTGGCTGCTGCTGGTCGCCCAATGTCCCTTGAAGATTTCAATCTCTATGTGTTTCGTGGACTTCGCGGTGAGTTCAAAGACTTGGTAATTAGTCTCATAACCAAGGCTGAACCGCTATCGTATGCTGATCTTCATAGCCATCTCCTTACCCATGAGTTTCTGCACAAGAATTCCTTTCACTCCATGGCTTTCGGTTCATCCTCTTCATCACTGTTGTCTTCTTCTTCTCTACCGCAGCAGCCATTATTGCTGCCAACACCTCCGAATTCTGCTTAATATGCCATGACTAATCACAGCCGAAACAGGGGACGTTCTAGAGGTAATTGGCGCTCAAACACCAACCGATTTCAAGCCCCAAATAGAGGTCACTCCGCTGCAGATTGGAGGCAAAATCAGTGGCAGAACAGGCGCACCTCTGCTGCAGATTTCCGGCCAAATCAGGGGCAGTGGTCTGGACATGTCCGCTGCCAATTATGTTCCACTCCTGGCCATTCAGCTCTTCAATGCTATCAGTTTCGCAGCAGCACACAGCAGCCCTCTACTCACTTTGCTGTTGCGAATTATTGTGCTGCAACGACTTGGTTTCCCGACATCGGCGCTAATCAACATGTGACGCCTGATCTTGCAACTCTAACTGATTCTGCTCCTTATCCTGGTAATGATTTCTTACATGTTGGTGATGGTAAGGCCCTTGACATATCCCATGTTGGACATACTACTTTATATTCCCCCAAACGCTTGTTTACATTAACTAATGTTCTTCGTGTGCCTCACATTACCAAACCGTTGTTATCTGTTTAGAAATTCTGTCGTGATAATCATGTTTATTTTGAATTTCACGATTCTGTGTTTTATGTGAAGGATCTCGTCACCAATGAAGTTCTTCTTTCCGGTCGGAGTCATGATGGTCTTTATGTTCTCTCCGAGTCCTCGGCTACGTCAGTTCCTCAAGCTTTTTGGTCTCCTTGCATTTCCGTGACTGCCGACTTGTGGCATCGTCGTTTAGGTCATCCAACTCCTAGCATTCTAAATTTGTTAGTTTCTGATAATAAAATTATTTGTACGTCTAAACGATCTTTTACTCAATGTCAAGCATGTCCATTAGGCAAGTCATCCCGTTTGTCATTACGACCGACGGGTCACAAAACTTCTACCCCGCCACTTGAATTAATTTTAGTGATGTTTGGGGCCCTGCTCCAATGTTTTCTTCTGATGGTTTTCATTATTTTGTTATCTTTGTTGATGCACACACTAAATATATCTGGTATTATCCGCTTGTTGCGAAATCTGATGTATTTTCCACGTTTCAACGTTTTCAGACACTTGTTGAGCGTTAGTTTTCTCTTAAAATTAAATCTGTTCAAACTAATTGGGGTGGTGAATATCGTAAATTAAATACATTTTTTCAAACAATTGGTATTCATCATCGATTAATTTGTCCTCATACTCATGAACAAAATAGCACAGTTGAACGTCGTCATAGACATATTGTCTAAACTGGCCTAACCCTCTTAGGCTAGTGTAATGCCCCATTGCGTTTTTGGAACTATGCTATGGAATCATCGGTCTATCTTATTAATCGCATGCCTACTCCTGTTCTTTAAAATAAATCTCCTTTTGCGTGTCTGTTTCATCGCACTCCTGATTATAACTTTCTACGCACTTTTGGGTGTCTTTGTTTTCCATTTTTACGTCCATATCATGCTCATAAATTAGATTTTCGGTCTTCTCCTTGTGTGTTTTTAGGCTATAGCTCGTCTCATCTTGGTTATCGGTGTCTTGATTTAGAGTCTGGTCGTGTCTATGTCTCCCGTCATGTTCGTTTTCATGAATGTGTCTTTCCTTTTAAAAGTCTGAACAGGTAACAACACCCCCAGTTCCCCCCACTCCACCTACCTATCTTCCATCACTGCAACCCCCTTCCTGTTTTCAGCCTCTTCCTTCCCAACTCGGCAAAACACACAACCCACCTTTGCCCCTTTCCGTAACCCCCCAGCTTGCTCCCCTGCCTGTTGATTTAGTCGACCCTGCCTCACCACCCCACACAGCCATACTATCACCACGTGCTTGTCTTTCCAATGATTATTGTGCAGGAACAGGTTCAGTAGCGGCACAACCCAGCACCTCCCCGGCTTCACCTCCTGGTCTGCAACTTTGTGTTGATCTCTCCTCTTATCCTCTTCAGCACATTCCAGGTACAGGTGCTGCTACTCCATGTCCGGCTGCTCCTAAACACCCCATGGTTCTTCGTCCGGCAGCCACCTCTGCTGCTTCCTTCAGTCGGGTAACTTCTCCTCCCTCGCATGAGCCACTTATTTGTTCTGATGCTAACAGATATGAGGCGTGGCATAATGCTATGCGAGAGGAAATTCAGGCCTTACGCGCAAACAGAACATGGACTTTAGTGTCGTTTCATCCGTCCATGAATGTTGTTGGTAGCCGATGGGTCTACAAAATTAAACGCAGATCTGATGGTAGCATTGAGAGGTATAAGGTGTGCCTGGTGGCTAGGGGCTTTACTCAGCAAGAAGGTATTGATTACTCAGAAACTTTTAGTCCTGTTATCAAACAGGCAACAATCCACTTAGTGTTCTCCATTGCAGTTTCGAGTGGTTGGAAAATTCATCAGCTTGACATTTATAATTTCTAAATGGAGTCCTTGATGAAGAGGTTTACATGAAACAACCTCCAGGTTTTGTTGATTCTGCACTCCCAGGTCATGTATGTCAATTGCATAAATCTCTATATGGGTTAAAACAGGCTCTGCGGGCTTGGTACACTCGTCTGAATGATTTTCTATTATCCATTGGTTTTCGTGCTTCTAAAGTGGGTACCTCATTGTTTATCTTCTTGGTTGGTAGTGATATTTGTTATCTTTTGGTTTATGTTGATGATATTCTACTTACGGGTAATAATGGAACTCTACTACAACGACTCATTCAGCTACTGAGCTCAGAATTTAAACTTCGGGATTTGGGTGATGTTCATTATTTCTTGGGTATTGAAGTGCAGTGTACTGGTCTGGGACTTATGCTTTGTCAACATAAATATACACTTGATATCCTCACACGAGCTGGTATGTTATCCTGTAAACCAGTTGATACTCCTATTTCGGCATCCAAAGCCACCATTATGCCGGATCCATTGTTTTCTGATGCTACTCGTTTTCGGCAACTTGTTGGTGCTCTCCAATATCTCACTTTCACATGCCTGGATATTTGCTTTGCTGTTAACCGGGTCTGTCAATTTATGCATGCTCCTACAGAATCCCATTGGGCTGCCGTGAAACGCATCTTGCGTTATCTCCGTGGTATGGCATCACATGGTTTACATATTACTCGCAGCTCTTTCTTTGCTTTACACTGGTTTACAGATGCAGATTGGGCAGGTAGTATTGAGGATAGAAAGTCTACAGGTGGTTATCTTGTGTTCTTTGGTCAGACACCAATTTCGTGGAAATCGAGTAAGCAACGTACTGTTGCTCGTTCTTCGACGGAAGCTGAGTACAAAGCCTTAGCCGATGGCACGGCTGAAGTTATCTGGCTTCAGTACTTGTTAACGGATCTTCAGATTCCGACTCCTTCTGCCCCTATTATCTGGTGTGACAACCTTGGTGCCACGTATTTGTCCGCAAACCCTATATTTCATGCTCACACAAAACATATTGAGATTGATTATCATTTTGTCCGAGATAGAGTTGCGAAGAAGGAGATTCAGATTCGTTTTATTTCCTCTCAGGATCAACTTGCCGATGTCTTCACTAAGCCACTTCCTGCTGCTTTATTTACTGCTTTTAGATTCAAGCTTCAGGTTGATCCTCCACCCTCAGCTTGAGGGGGCGTATTATAGAATGTAATTATATAGGAAATATTGTAGTCATATTATTATGTGGTAATCTCGACCTTTACTATTGTATATTGCCCTACTCATATATATAGAAAGGGTTGGCTAACCTATTAGGTTAAGCCTCCTAATTATTCTCAATTGGTTTCTATATATTTCAAATCGGGCAAAGCAGTTGAAGTTAATTTTCTAACCTATAGAGGAATAATGGTGTGTCATCAAGTAGTAGAAATATGGAAAGTTTCGAATGATGGTATCATGGTGAATTACATTTCTAAACTGAGGATTTCTGGTTGTCTTCGTAGATGATTGCAGTAAATACAGTTTATTATATGCCAAAAACCAGAAAAGTAAGGTGGTCATGGAATCTATTCTCGGTATCATAAACTTGCAACAAGGTAATTTGTCAAGACTTCAAAAGCTATGGGGAGGATATCTTACAGTTAATTCTTACTTGAAACAATATAGTATTGCATTTTTTTTTTTAGAGATATAAGATTTCATTAAACAACAGAGTGTGGCGAAAGGTAAATATTACAAAGCTTGCATTATATCAGTTTTTAAAGGAACTATCGAAAAGAAGAAAAGGACTAGACAAAGTAAACAAAACAACAAATTTAGCCTAAGAAAGCAACATTAAAGTCTACACAATCTAACCATCTCAACAAAAAATCCAAGGGAGATTCCAAGAATCTCTAATTCGTCTTGAACTATATCTGAACCTCATAAACACCTTTAGTATCCTGATAGACATAATCTAAATGATGGATCAAAACCAAGCAATAAAGTCACTAGATCTTCGCACTCCCAGCTTAGCCATACAATCTGCCATATTATTGCTCTCACGGTACATATAAGCAAAAGTAATTGAGCCAAAAAATCAAGTCAATCTCTTAACTGTGAAGAAGAGCTCTCGGTGTGTTGCTACCCAATTTTTGACCCATGTTTTGGTAAATTTTCAGAAAAATCCAAAAATAGCAAAACAAAACATCGAAAATCCAAAAAATATGCTTTTTAATATATTTGCATCGTTTTTAGCATTTTCAGCGTCGTCTAAAAAGAATTTAAATTTTTAAAGGTCTTTCTAACGCGTTCAACTTTTCACGCGTCATTTTTAAAATCATTGATTTTTCTCATTGAGTCGACGTTGATATTGCTCATTTTCAAAAAAATACAAAAAAATTAAGAAAAATCAAATTTACAAAAAGAAAGAAGTTGAGGAACCAAGTTTGGAAACCTGACAATATTTTTACCTGTAAATATTGGTCTTCAACACACACATAGATGGGGGGAAATTTTGAAAGGAAAAAAAAAAGGGAAACAACCTAACCCTAAACCTATCTAACCAAATAGCCGCCCCCTTCCTTGGTTTCATATTTTTCTGACCCAAACCATCCAGCCAAGACAACCCCTCTCTCCATCTCGGCTACTCCTTTTCCTCTTTCCTTTTCAGCCGCCCCCCTCCCCGGTTGGAATTTTTTCTTCTCCCAAAACCAGAGACCTAGCCGCCCTCCACCCTTCCACGGGTCTTCTCTCCCTTCACCAGAAAACTAAGCCACAGCCCCTTAGCCACGATCTTCCTCTCCCCCTCACAGGTGCCGACCCATTCGGCCTTCATAGAAACCAGCGGAGCTCCCCCTATTTCCACAGATTCTTCTTCTCCCTCGCCTGACTGAAAGGTAGTAGCCCCGATCTTTCCCTTCCAGCCACTGCTCTTCTTCCTCCAGCCGCTCACAACAGACCAACCCAAACACAGCAGCGCTCTCAGACTTAGATCTATCTGCCGTCTTCCTCCAGCTCATCCTGCAAAGCGCCGTCGCCACCCAACCACCAGACCCGTCACCGGGTGAAGAAGGAAAGAACGGACGCCAGGAAGAAGAAAGAAGACAGAAAAGAATAGATCTAAAAAAGGAAAATCAGAATAGATCTGGATAGAAATGGAGTAAAATCGACTGTTGCGTGTGTTCTTTTTTCTTGTTTTACAGGTCACTGCCGGTGCAGGAGTGAGGAGGAGATCGTGCGGTTTCAGATCCAACGAACTGTGCTCCAACAATAGCAGCGCCGCGTGGGTTCACTCATCGCCAGTGGCGGTGGTGCGTGGACAGACGCGCCGCCACTGTTCCTGCGGTTCTAGAAGGACTTCCCTGCAATTCTTGGAGTTTTTAGGGGCTGTTTTGTAATTTTTAAATTGTTTAATGTAATTTTTTTGTTTAGTTTTGAATTTTTATAATTTGTAATGTGGATGTAAAAAAGAAAAGAAAAGGAGAAAAAAGAAAAAAAATATAGTGAATGTGAATGTGTGGTTTGTATTTTTTTTTTTTTATGAATTTGTTATTTTATTTTCATGATAAAATTGCAAAGATTAAAGAAGAATTTAATATTTTGATTGGATCACGATCAAGAATTATAACTTATACGCAAGTTGTATTTCTGATATCCGATGAAAAGACAAAATTTTTAAAATTTCTTTAACAAGTCAAAGCCACAAAGCAGCTTATCTTAGGTAGGGTGTGTTAATACCTTCCCTAACCACAACCAGTCCCTTATCCGCAAATCTATGACAAGACCAATACATCTGGTTTCCTAGTATCCATGGCCTGTTATGAGGATTATGCATCCAGCTAATTACATTGGCAGAATTTAGTATTGCATATACATTGGCATGTAGGAAGCCTAGGCATATTGTGGACGTTGGATTATTACCTTTGCATGTGTATGGTAAACTTCCTTTGTCGAGGTGTTTGGATATGAAGATTGTCCATTACTTAAAACTTACAATATCCATAGATTTTATTTTAGAAATGGAGCTTATGTTTTTATAGGTTTTTCAGGAGAGCATCAACGTTATTACCACTTTGATCCCGACTCCAGGTGAATATAGTTGTGATGGCATATCTAGGTATGATGAACACTCTCTTCTTTATTTATTTTTTTAGAAGTATATGATTTCAATAAACGCCATAACCTGGCGGCATGTGAAATTACAGAGCCTGCCACATATCAATTTTGCAGGAACTACCAAACTAAGCAAGGTCCATACAAAGAGGACAAAACATTAGATGTAGCCTAAGAAAGCAACATTATAATCTACACAAGAGAACCATTACTGCAAAATCCAGGGGAAGCTTCCAAGAGTCTCCAATTCATATTTCTAGTGAATTTGGACCTCTAAAGAGAACCACATTTAGCAGTTTGGTAGACATAATCTGAGAGATGGATCAAAACCAAGCAATGAAATCACTTGATCTTTACACTCCCTGCTTAGCCATACAATCTACCAGACTATTGCTCTCACGGTACACATGAGAAAAAGTAATTGAGCCAAACAATCTAGTCAATCTCTGAACTGTGGAGAAGAGCTCTCTGTGCATCCATCGCCTATTGTGAGAATTATGCATCCAACTGATTACATTGGCAAAATCATATTCAATAGTAATATATTTATGATGAAGAAGACAATTTGAGGCTGAGAGCTCAATAGCTTTGACAACAGCTCTCAGCTCAGCTATGTTCGAGTCTAAAGTCCCTACTGGTAGGGAAAAAAATATCAAGGAGATGACCCTGGTGGTTGTGCAAGACACCAACTATACCTGAGAGTCTAGGTTTTCCGAGGAGCCATCCACGTTCCACTTGAATCTGCCAATGGGTGGAGGAGACCATATAACACTGGTTATAGGATCTGAACATTGGACCAACGGATCAGACCTTCTGACGATCTTAACAGATCTAGAAGGGAGTAAGGAAAGTTAAGATGAAGTGCTTTCAACCATAAGCATAGTCGAGTGATGATAAGGAAGAAGACCGAATCATAGTTTGGCGACTTTTGTTGAAAGATCAGGTCATTTCGAAGAAGCCAAAGGGACCATGCCATTGAGAAAAACAACATCAACCATGCTTTCTTCTGAAATTTACCGTGAACCATGACAGTCCACTAAGAGAATAAGCCTAACAAATTCTTTGGGCAACACCATGATAATCCCCACCACTTGATGATTTTGGACCAGATGATCCAATGCTTATGGCAATGTAGAATTAAGTGATCAACCGACTCTTCCTCAACTAGACAAATAGGGCAGTTAGAGTCTGAACTATCCAAAACACCTCTTCTAACCAACACACCTCGGGTGTTGAGTCTGTTAATAATAGCCATCCAACAAAGATCTCCACTTTAGGAGGGACTACACCTTTTCAGATTCCAGCAAAAGAGAATCCATTGTTAGAATAGTGAGTGGGGCTTAGCAGCCCACATAGAGATTTAACGGAAAATCTTCTTGATTTGTTGTCCTTCCATATTAGTCTATCCTCTACCTCGTTGTCTAAGTGCACCGTTGAGAGAACGATATATAGTTGTTCTAACAAACCAATGTTTCGACCCCTCAAAGGTCTTGTCCAGGAAAAGAGCCATATCCATTCAAAACCATCCCACATTCCCATCTTGTCAATGCTGGCATCTTTATCATTGGATAAATGGTAAAGAGTAGGGAAACGATCTGCAAGACAGTAATTGGCAAGCCAAATATCATGCCAAAACACTGTTCTCTTGCCATTTCCAATAAGAACCATAGATTGATGGGACATAATCTCTTACAAACTGTTATCTTTAATGCAATGGTTGATCATACGCGTCCATGTGCTGCCAGCTCCTGAAATAGGGGCTTGTGGCAGGAAACCAGAGCAGTTTGTGTTGTGTATGAATTTGATCTTCTTTATTAGAAGAAGGATCAGAGTCTATACTTGGCACTTGTCGAAAGCAGACTATCACAGGACCTTGGTTAACTATAAGCAATTAATGCAATCCTATCTCTATCAATACATCCTCAAGAAGCAACTCTCAAATACTCGATGCATCGACTACCTCTCTTATAAGAAATAGATTAACTAAATCTGATGTATTATCATGAACAAAATACCATTATGATCCTGAGGATGTTCATCTCCATACACAACTATATATTCCTCCTACAAGTCACACTTGTGTCTTCAAGAGGCCAGCACTAATATCTTGTCCAATTAGCATTTAATGGAATTAAGGTCATTCATAGTGAAGAAGAGAGAATTACTACTACAAAGCTAGAAAAAGCTTCAAATGACAGAGGGTGTGTGTGCTTGAGCTGTATCCTTTTACACAAAAGGATACATGGACTCTAATACCCGGACTACCTAATGCTAATGTCATAGACAACAACAATTTGCTGTTTAAAGTCAACAAGATTTAGATGGAACTATAAATAGATGCCAAATGAAATTAGTAATCTAAGACTACACGCATTAGGAAGGCATTGATTATTCTTCCTAATTATGAATACAATCTAGTTCTTCTTTACCTTATTCAATTGAAGGCATTATGAGTAGAGTTAGTTTAAGCTACGAGATTAGAGATAGGTTCATTACTTTTAAGCATTGAAGTGACTAAACAAGGTAATGGTGTTCAACTATAAGCTTGTCTTGATGTGGATTGAGCCAGCACTCGAGATAACATGAGAGTTCTAGTGTGTCAAAGAACCTCTGTTAGATGAGATTTCAAGATATAATTTATATTATTTTCTAATACACCATTTCAAGTGAAAGTTATTTGGACTTCAAACTTGCACAGGCTCATACTATCTTGTGTTTAATTTTTATCAAATAGATAAGGATGATAAGATTCGAACTCATGACCACCGGTCATCAAGACTCTGATACCATGTTAAAGAACTATCTCAACTTACAAGTCTAAACTATTAAGTGAGGTCTCAAGATATGATTTATACTATTCTTAATATAATAGGATTTGCAAACTATTAAGAGGAAATCCTATCTCATGGTCTACTAAGAAGCAGCCCGTTATGGCTAGAAGTTCTTTATCTTGCTCCGTTTTCCATATAGTGAAGTCTCTTCTTAAGTTGTTTCAATAAATCTGGTCGATCTTAAATTCATTGAAAAGAAATGAACCATAGGTCTCTGGTAATCATTATTATTAGACCTTAATATTGTATGGAAACTAAACATCTCTGCTTCTTTTATCTGTTCCTTTGTAAGTAAATTTATTTAGCTAATAGATTTTAGTTTAATTGATATTAATATCTTTTCTATCCTAAAAAGTTTTGAATTCAAATTGTCTTTATATATCAAAACCAAAAAAAAAAAAAAAAAAAACATTTCAAGTACCAATTCCAATTGTTTGTAGATACTAAAATAAAGAACATACATAACTAAACCATGAAAAATATAAAAACAAAATATAGAGTCCGCGAGAAGAATCGATCCCAGATAATTAATAGATGCATCTGTTAATGGCAAGACTTTGAACAGCAAGTCAATATGCATGATCGAGAATCCTTCAAACGTTGCAGGATGAAGTTAGGCAGTCGGTTTGTTTGCTGGATGACTAGAGGTGTGGACTCGCCGTATTGTGTGCTGAAGATGCTCTGCAAGGGAATAGAGGAAGACTTTGAGCAGGGAGTCAATATCATAAAGCTGGAAATGGGAGTTGACGAACATGCACTTCAGAGGTTGAGCCCCGCAGATAGTGAATCCCACTTTCTTAAAAGCTACATTGATACCACCCACTATTGAGTTATGGCCATAAATAAAAAATGAATGGTTTGAATTCAAATGTATTCTTCATGATAACGTATTTTTGTGGATCTACTTTTTGGGAGAAAATGACCTCTTTAAAATCTAATTATAAATAAATTCTTCTAGAGAGGAGCACGTCGCCCAAGAACATCCAACATTAATAACAAACGAAAAACATTGATTCTTTTTGTCATTTCAAGCAGAGAGAGGCACTTTTTTTTCCCTTTCAAATACACTAATCTTGAGGTCACCGGTTGCATTAGTCTAAATGAGTTTCATCATGGCAATATTCACCGTCTTTTGAATGTGCTTACGAACGTGAATTTGGTAAGCATAATATTGGCTTTTGTATACCGTCATCAACTTGAGTTTTTTTTTAATCTCAAAAATGGATGCTTTGGAATTTGGATTGTGTTTATGCTTGCATTAGTACATATTCGAGTCTACAGTGAATCAAACAGATTCATGTAAATCTATAGATTTTAAGAGTTTCTTTTATTTAAGGAGAAAACAATGATAATTATGCAATTAAAGTTTACACACATAAAAGCATAAAGTACTTATAAAACTAGGAAGTAAGAGTTATCCGAATATATAATTAAGAAAACATCAATTTTAGCAAAAAGAAACTAGCCAAAGGTCAGTTCTTGATTGCACCAAGAAACCTAAGTTATTGTTTTTTTAATAAAAAGTAAAACAAAATAGACAATTCCATAAATGGCAAAAACGAACTCATATGTATTCCTCCTTCAATATGTTTGAATAAAAAAATTTAGAGGAAAGAAAGTGGGATGAATTCAATTAAAGGTTTTTTATTTATTTGGGGATGCAAAAAAGGTATAGAATGAAAATGAGGCCAAGCTTTCTCTTTTAACTTTGTTTGTTTTTATATTTTAAAAACGTTTTTGAAAAAGATTAATTTTTTTTTTGCTTTAAATTAATATGTTTTAGTGTTTTTAGATCATTTTAATGCGCTGGTATCAAAAATATTTTTTAAAAAATAAAAAATATATATTTTTATATATTTTTAACTGGAAAGTACTTTGAAAAGTATCCGCAACCACAATATTAGAAAATCAATTTCTATATATAATTTTAAGAAACATGCACAAAGAGTTTAATTTAAATAATTAAATTCTTAGTCTTAGTCTTAAATCTATATCTAAAAATCTTAAAGAGCAACATAGTGATTCTCTTAAAAAAAATTTCCTTTCCTTTCATTTCGAAGCAGTGTGAAAAAGGATTACTCATTTTCATTTCATTTTCCTCATTTCCAATTGAATATGAACACAGACAATTACATTCCCACATCCATTTTCTTTCCCTCCATTGATTTTTCTCTCATTTCTTTCTACTCATCCACACATATTTTCAGAATTCTAAAGAGTGTTTGAACCACCGGTATCCGTAGCTTTATCCAGCCAAACCCAAGAGATTTCAATGAAAGAAACAGGACCTATGATTCAACTTAATTTTGTTGATTCAGACCTGCGAAAGAGCTTTGCAATTGCCACCTTGTTCTTTTCTTTTGTATGGGATTCAAGTAAATTATGAAGGCCTGGTTTCGTTTTGTGGCCTTGGTATGGTCTGCTATAGGTGTGAGTTGAAGCGGTTAACAGCCCGTTTATTTTTACGTTTTACAAGTCTTTTTGAAAAAAAATAATTTTTTTATTTTAAATAATTTTTTTTATATTTTCAGATAATTTTAATGTGTTGGTATTAAAAATAATTTATTATATTTTTGAAAGACCAATGAGTTGTCTTTCTAATTTTATGGCAAAATCTTAGATGAGCAAATGTCTTGGTGGGGAGTTCGGGAGTTCACAAAAGAACTCTAAACAAAAACCTAAAATCAAAAGAAAGATAAAGATGATCAAATCCAAAATCAAAACAAAATAAAAGGAAAATTAACATTTCAAAAAATGAAATTGGAAAAAAAATAAATAATTTGATAAAAAGCCCTAAAAAAATAGTAATATAAAATAATGAGGACCAAATGCTAAACAAAAAAAATAAGGGGAGAATTAACATTAATTGATTCAAGGGTAAAATTAAAAAAAAAATTAAAAGAAAAACCTGAAATCAAAAGAAACAGGATCAAACATGAAACCAATACAAAATAAGAGAAAAAATAACATTTTAATCAAGGGTAAAATCAAAAAGAAATTTAAACTTTTTAAAAAATTTAAAGGGAAAAAATCATTCAATCAAAAGCAAGAGAACTAAATCAAATACCAAGATAAAATAAAAGGACAACATGTATTTTCTTATTGAACTACACATTTTCCAAGGTAAAGAGAGAGAAAAAGAGAAGAAAAAAAGAAAATGTTGTCGGACACAAATAGCCCATTGGACCACCATGCATGCCATCTCATTTGGAAGAGGATGTCGTGATCTTTCTAATATCTTTCTAATATCATTGTGGAAGGGCAATTTTCATCACCTAAATCCTCCACACACCCCACTTGAAGCTTGCGGAGTGTCTTAACATGCTAGCGTGTGAACAGAACACTCTAACAAACTTCTTTCTTTAAATATTTGTTTTTTAAATTATCAAATTGCTCATGTCTTGACCCTATAACTATAAAAATATTGAAAGATGAATAAACTCTTAGACTCTAGTTTAAGATTTATTTTTATTGAAGGGGTAACCAAATAAATTTACTATTTATTTTCTAAGCAAAAGATGAATACGGCCCTGTCTTGACCCAATAATTACAGAAAGACCAAAAGAAAAAGACTATATAATAAGTCCTAGATCCTAGTTAAAATATATTTGTTTCGAGGGGCAACAAAGTGGTTCTTTAAAAAAAAAAAAATCTCCCCCGGTTATTATACTTATACTATACAATTAAAAAGGGAAAGACATCTTAGACCCTAATCAAAATGATAATGATTGATTAGTCTCTATGAAATTACAATTATACCCCCAAATTAAGGCTGTCAAATGAGTTTTTTCTAGAAGGGCAAGATAGTAATTACACCATTCCCTTCCACAGGACATTGAGTCTATGTTCACAGTGATAATTCTTCAGGTCTTTTAGATTATTATTTTTTTTAATATACATTAGAACTTGATTTATTAATTCTTCTTAATGAATTAGGTCGTTGTAGTGAATACATCTTTAAGATATTTTGAAAAAAATTTAATCTTGAGTAATTAAGGATACTATTATTGTGAATTCAAAAGGAAGGAAAATAAAATAAATAATTTGCTCGACAACATTAGGTTACTGGCATGCGACCACTTATTGCAAGTGGATGGGCATAATACTTGTTTAGATTTAGATGGGGAAAATATATATGAGCTGCATCTTTAGGTTTTCTTTATGGACAGGATGCTCCTACTTTTCTTGTGTATGTTCTCTGATTTTCCAGATTTGAATTTTCAGATGTTTCATATGAATTTACTGTTTACCTTCGTTGAATTTATCAGACATACACGGGATGAAAACACAGTTACAATATATATATATATATATATATATATATATATATATATATATATATATATCTTATTTATTGTTGGACTAAAAATCCTTTCTGGACAATCGAAAGATACCAGTACAGATGAGAAAGCAGTAAGATTCGACAAACCGAAACAACAGGCTTCACTAGCTAATAAATCACACGACACGGTGGCACCCATGATTTCATTCACGATTAGGGTTTATTTAAGAGGGATTCGCAGGCGTGGTGAAGTGAAAGAGCCGTTGACCAAACCCATGGCAATGTACCTGTAAGCAGCTTCTGTCAAGTGAATTCCATCCCAATTTGCGTGGCTGGAAGGATTGCTACATGTTCTTGAGCCTATGTGCCCGCACCTTGCCGAGTTATTGAAATTGTATGGTCCACCTCCTCCGCAACAAGCCGTCAGAGTTCCACCTGTAAATCCTGCATGTTATAATAAACTTTCTTAATCTGTGATGTTGGAGATGTGAAAATGTAGGTTGGTAATGTATTAATTGTTCTTTTTCCAGAGGCGATTATTATCGGAGGAGATAGAATCAAGGGTCGAAATAAAATATATTTATAGCATCAGATTATTGAAACATTATCAATTTTACACCAAAACTATTCTTTCACATTAGTTTTATTATTAAGTTATTTTGATTTATTAATTAAGGACTTTTATTGAAATACTTAACGTTAAGTTTTCTATAAAATAAAGTTGTTTTTTATATAAAAAATGTTTTTTTAAAAAATAAAATAAAATATAGATGGAAATCTTAATTTGGAGTTTTTATGAACTTCAAAATATTTATTTTGATATAAAAACTTATTTAATAGTAAGATTCAAACTACCTATATAATTGGGTGGTCCAATAAATACATCTGGTGGTACAGGTGGGCTCTTCTTTCTTGTGAAATATGATGTACTCTAATAAATACTCTCACATGAAGCTGGTCTTTTAATATATATCATGTTTAGAAATAAAATAAATAATTTAAAACAAAAACTTATAATTTTTAAAAAATACTTGGATGTCACTCCCAACTATACTCTAAATAGCTTTATGTTGAAAATAGAAACTTTTAGTTACCTGGTTGTATATTTAGAATTTATTTTTTAAATTATTATAAATGATAATATAAACAAATCAACATAGGACTCATTGATATTATTTTTTATTTATTTTGTCAGTTTTTTTATATATCTCAGTATAAGTTTTCTAATTTATTGTTTTTTTGTTATTATCTAAATAACTATTTTTTTTAATAAAATCAATGATAAAAAAAAAAACATAGAAATAAAACCGGAACGTTCTAGCCGAAATTTAGCCAAAAAATCTAGAACGGATCAAGATTTAAAATAAGATAAAAATTATTTTATTTTGTTCTATTTTTTAAATTAATATTATTTCAAACGAAATGAAATGGAATTGATAACCTTAATACTAACAAATAGTTCAAAAGACTTACCATGATGTTGTGGCGCGTGGTAGAAACGCATGGCTGCACCATAGTAGTCAGCATATATTATCCTAGCATGTGGGTATTTTTGTCTCAGCATCTGCAGGGCTGTTTTGAGTTCATTGTTATGGTACTTGGAGAAAGCATTGTAAGCTTTCAAACACCCATTCCGATCATAGTCTGTTCTGTTAGGACTTCCGAACAAGGTCAGATACACTGCCGAGCATCCAATCGGCAAATTCCCCGGCACCAACAATTCCACAGCCCCTTCTTCTATCAAAAACTAACACAATATCCCACATATATAAAAATATAAGAGAGAAATTTACATTTAGAAGTAACCAAAAAAAAATATAGCCATTATGTTTTTTTCCTTTTTGTTTTTTTTTTTTTTGTAGGTGTTTTTCTTCATCAGTCTTGATGTAATTAATGCGATGTAACTTACACTGGTAGCCTTAGCAATTGCTTCAACAACAAGAGGCACTGAAGCTCTCAATTGTTTAATGCTTCCACCAGCAAAGTAGGCATAATTATAGTCGTTTCCTCCGATCTCTCCCACAAGAAATAACGATTTTTTGAAGTAATTATCACATTCTGGTGAAAAGAAAGTGGCAAAAAGAGAAGCATGTGGTAAGTTAAGCACAAATATGAGTGTGTGTTATGAGCTTTTGTCACTCTCACCTTGTTTGCTGGTACAAAGAGAGGACTTCAACTGTTTGAACCATCCAAGCTGAACACTCAATGAATCGTTTGTCCACATAATTTTTCCAATACGTCGGTCGTAAAAGAATTTAGCATCAAGAGCAGTAGCTCCAGCAACAGCGAAATTTACTCCATGAAAGGAATGCAGCTGATCTTTGCCGAGTGCTAGATAGGGTGGCAAGTGTGGCAACCCAGATGCCTCAGCTACATTTCAACGATCACACAACAACAACAGCAAAAAAAGGTTCTGTAAACGTGTTGATCATTCAGTTAATTTAAGTACTCAAAGTAATAAAACGGAAGAGATGACATTTAAAGATATGTACAGATGAAGTCAACAACTAGACGTCCATCGGAGCACCGGCCGGTTGCGTGTCGAAAGAAGGTTTCACCATAAGGGAGCTTTGCAATCACAGGAAATGCCAGAGCACCGGAAAGAAGGAAATTTCCAGTGTCGCTAAGAGAGTCACCAAAGTTGAAAATTGAGTCATACTGCAATGGAGTTGTCGAAACTATTTCGACATTGAAACCAAAAATGAGGCAAAAGGAAAGAATTAGGGTGATCAACATCTTCATGATCAGTGAAAAATGATGGGATTAATTAGGTTGCAAGAGGTTTTACAAATTAAACGTCCTAGTACTCTCAAGTTCTTGCTCTAATTTATTTTTTGGAAAGCTATCTTCTGGCCTTCGGTTTCCACACAAGGGTCTTTATTATAGGCAACTTCCACCAGATTTTGCATCTCATTTATTATTATGGTTTGCCTGGATCCTTCCCGCCCCCGTGATCTCACTCAATATTCTTTTATAATTTTTAATCTTTAATAAATTTTTGGGCACTATCCTCTTCTCACTGATTTTTTTTTCTTCTGACAATTTTTTTTTTGTATTTTCTGTTTTTCTCTCTCTTTTATGCGGGGATCCAAAAAAATAAGTTACAACATCATAGATAATTACACAAATTTTATTTTTATAACCCTTCTATGTTGTGTCATTGGGAATTATTAGTGAGATTGACAGGTTTGTTGAAAACCCCCATTCAGCTACTTTGCATTAAAATGTCAAAAGATCTAATTTTTAGATTTGACATAATATAAATGAAGAGCTTCCGAGCAATATTTTTTCTTCCTTGTCAATTTTGGGTTTTAAAGGTCCAAACAAAGCAAATATGAAGAATTAATCCCCTTTTAATTCCAAATACACATAGAAAACTTGACTTAAGATCAAAACACCAATAAGACTGTAAAATAATAGGCAAATAATGATTTATAGTAAATGAACTTAGATTAGAAACATATACGATCCTCTAATAAATGGGTAACCTTGCTTGGAATGGGAAGTTTTTATTGGACATTTATCTCCTGAAATATAACCACTAACAAGAAAACAAATAAGATCATGAATGAAAAAGATCATTCTTTATTAATTATTGATATGGCTATTTAGAATTAATTTACATCTCATTGCCATTTAAATTACAGAAAGCTTTGAAAGATGGATAGGAATATGAGCCCTCTATTATAGATTCAAAAATTAGTTTATAAGTTGCTTCCGTATAGTGTATACCATCCCAGTTCACAAATGAGGTAGGATCATCACAAACACTCACAAGTGGGTTGCCACATTTAACTAATGAATTGTAGTTGTACATTCCTCCCCAGCCACAACATGATTTGAGAACGCCTCCCGTAAATCCTAAAATTTTAAAAAATATGTAATTAAGACATTATAACATAACTATATGGTCCTACATATAGTAATTAACATATAAAAACAACAAATTGAACATACCGAATCGATTTGGTGAGTGATAAAAAGGCATTGTTGCATTATAATAATCTGCATAAATGATTTTGGCATGAGGATGAAGCTTTTGGATTCGCTTTAGTTCTTTCATTAGTTGTTCATTGTGTTCTTGAGCGAATTTGTTGAGCCACTTGAGACATCCAGTAAAATGGTCATAGTCTTTTTTATCTGAACCCTCGAATAATGTTAGATAAGATGGGGAGCAACCGATCGGGAGATTTCCAGGAACCAATATTGTTACTGCCCCTAGTTGAATTAGCTCCTGCGTTGCATGGGTTAGAAATCACATATTCAATGAAAGGATAAAGACTCTTGTACAATGTTTGATAATGGACTTGCTTCGATCTTAACTATATTTATTTTTCTAATTAACGAATATAAATGATGCATCAAAGAATACAATAAAATTCTTTTGTAAAGTAATTTTAAAAAAATAACAATATCATATATGACGACTAGGCTATATAATTTACTATTAAACTAAGATCTTACCTTGATGGCTAGACCTATGGTGTTAATAACATAAGGTACAAGATCTTGAATAGTCTCAAAGTTAATTCCTTCAGAGAATGGATGGTTGTAATCATTTCCTCCGATCTCTCCTAAAAGAATGAGGGAGTCGCCAAGTAGCTTCTTGCAGTCTACAAATCATACAAAGGTTTTTTTTTTTTTTTCAATTTATACTTTGGTTCTCACAAAAATGCTTATTTGTAACATTAATTGTAAATTAAATTACATATATAGTTCAATTATTAAAATATTGTGAATGAATCATCTAGTACAATTGAATGAAATTAAATTCAATTATAAAATTAATTAGTATTAAAGAAACACAACCAATATATTTTAAATGAAATTTTAATTGAGAAATTCTATATTGCACAAACTATAACTAGTGATATACTATGAGTTATAGCTTGACTCATTAATTAATATAGCAAAAAGTAAACCTGGATTGGTAGTTGGCACTGCATAACTAGACATAAAAAAAGTTAAGGCAACGTAAGTGTTTCAAAATAAATAAAAAAAACAGAAAACTGTAAGTGTTTCAAAATAAGTAAAAAAAAAGAAAACTGAGACTCGGGTTATTGAGTCAACCAGGTTTCATAAGATCAATAATTCAATAACATGTAAAAAAAAAAACTCTAATTTAATAATATGAAAATTCATGCAAACCCGAGTGAATTTTATAAACATGGATTAATCTTCTAAATTCAAAACCTGTGAAATCTTAGACTTTGATTTAATAAAGAAGCTCAATTCCCAACAAATTTAACATTAAAAGATGAAATCAAAAATAAAATCCTAGACTCAGATCATTAAGTTAGCTGGTTTAATAAGCTCAATTATTTTAATATTATAAAAAACAAAGACAACTCTAATTTATTAATATTAAAAACTAAGCAAATTAGACTAAATATTCTATATATAGTTTAATTTTCTAAATTCACAATGCGTGAAATTGTATATTAGGTTCAATAAAGAAGCATAATTATCAATAAATTTAATATTGAAAGATAAAATTAATATATATATATATATATTCAAAAAATTTACAAAAGAATAAAGATAAACTTAATAGAAAGAAAAAAAAATGAAGGATGAATTCCAACCAAAAAAAACCAATTTGAAAAATCACTTACAATAATAAAAAAATCAAAAGAATATGGATCAAATTGAGATGTGAAAAAAGTAGAGAATGAAATTGAAAATAATTTTTTATTTGAAATAATAAATTGAAATAAAAAGTTTTCAATTAAAATAAAAAAGGCAAAATCTCAAGAATAAAAATAACTTGAAGGGTTATTGTGATTTTTTCAGAAGCATTGTGTTAATTAAGGTGGAGAGAGAAGCAAAAGAAATAAAAAATTTCAATTGGTGTCAAACCTAATGGAACTACAATACATGCACTGCCCATTCAGGTAGCGACTACCAAGACAAACCAGAAAACAATCTAGAAAGCTATTTTTTGCCACTGTAAATTGTTGCAGCATGCACTACTTGAATGCTAAGGGGAGCTTACACTTGCCAACCAGTTATCATCATTATTATCATTAATATATCAATTTTCTCCTAACATTATAAGAAAATTATGGAAAAACTAAGATGAAAGTACCAAGAAAGTACCAATAAGACTCTAAAAAGAGGTTACTTTTTAAAGAAAATCTAAGAGTTATATGGTAATTATGCTTAAAAAAGTGAAAGTCGAATGAGCTCTTAGACTAAGTAAACAAATCTTTTTTCTTTAAGAACATTTAAGTGATTTCAATGTGCTAAAAAGTAAGAAATGACCGAGTCACCCCCAATTAAAACAATATTATGTGAAAAGACTCAATTATTCATAATAAAAAAACTGTGTTTTTTTTAATGAGAAAACCAATCTTGTCACTCCACCATTTTAATAAATAGTGATTTCTCTTTGGTCCTACATGATGTAGTTTCTCTTAATTAATTAATAAGTCATAAGAATTTAATGATTTTTTATTGGAGGTTTCTCTCGATGAAGGCAGGTATAAAGAATTGAAAATTTTTCTATTATAGATTTATAATAAAGGTGAATATAGAGGTTAAGTTTGACCCCGAAAAAGAAAATATTAATGGACATGATAATAAGGATTCAGTTCAAGAAAATAGAAAACATCAGGGACTAAAGTGATAAAACATTTTCATTGTGATGAAATCGAGATCTAGCTTGGCAATACTGAGCATCTGAAGGGTAGCTTTTACCCATTAATTAAATCTCCTCTAATTACTTATTGAATAGGTTTAATGTCATAAGAGTAACGAATAAAACTGGTAGTATAATATATCTACCCGTAATTTGAAATGGCAGGCCTACCTGAAGGCGTGGAGCAGAGAGACGGCAATAATTCTTTGAACAAACCCAACTGAACAACCAAAGAAATATTTGTCACAAGCTTCGTGACTCCCTTTTCTTGAAGAAAGGCAGAATCAAGCGCCGTAGCACCCGCCACGGCAAAATTGACACCGGCCTCTTTGAAACTTTCCATGCTTCCTCCAAAATATGGTGGCACAAATGGAAGACCAAGATATTCAGCTACGTGAAGAAACACAACAACTAAAAAAGTCAATTGTTTTCTTTTTTAATAAAAAATATACATCCATGTAATTAGCTCTGTGTGTGTACCAATAAAATCTATGACGAGACGACCATCGGAGCAACGTCCGGTAGGGTGGTGAAAAAAGGTTTCCCCATAAGGAAGAAAGGAAAAGTGGGGAAGATTATCCGGCGGAGACAAGTTCCTTGAGTTTCCAGTATCGGCAAGTGAATCGCCAAAGCTAAAGATTGATGTGTAGCATCCAATTGTACATGAGATGGTGGATAAGATAAGAACGTTGAACAAAAACAAATTCCATAGGAAGTGAGAAGAATATGGAGCCATAGAGAGCTGAATCAAGATGTTTGAGAGAGAAAGCTTCACAAGAAGTTTATTTTTATCGTTTTGTGACACTGTTTCTCTTTTTCTTGAGGAACAATTAGGACACCAAAGAGCTGTTTGGTAACGTGGATGTTTTAAAATATATATATTTTTTAAATTAATATTTTATATTTTTAAATTGTTAAAATAGGTTGGTATTAAATAATTTTTAAAATAAAAATATATTATTTTAATATATTAAAATATAATTATAGCAAACACTCCCCGACATAAATTAGGTGAGAATGACTGATTGAAGTACTGACATCATTTTTCACGCGGCAAAGACCATACTTCTAGCTGTTCCCTATCTCATTATGGCATAATTATTTATGTTATAATATTTATTTAATTGATAAGCTTCACACGTATTTTGTGTTTTAAGTATACTGTAAATCCACATCACTATCTTAAAAGATATTAATCTTTTTAGGTTATATTGAGGGTTGCTTTTGTATTTTTATAAAAAGAAATGTATGGTAAAATAACTTATCTACCTTCAGAATAAATAAAAAACTAACTGATAATGAGGGGCTTTTTTTAATTTTAATTTTTGTTGCACAATAAAAAAACATTGGTGCTCTTGAAGTTAAATAATTTAACCTTTAGATTAAAGGGTAATCGTTTTATTTTTTGCTTTGTTTTTTTTAATTAGTGACTTGGGGTGAGTTCATTTAAGTATTTTAATAAACAAATTATAGAAAATATATGATAACAGGGGTGGTTAATTTAAGAGGCTAAAATTATTATTCTAGGATTGCTTCTGATTTATCTCAGCGGGTTTTTTATGAAAAAGTAGCTCATGCATATTAAGTTTGTTAATTAGTTCATAGTGTCTATTTTTTTTTTCTTTTTTTTCCTATCTCTTTTTTGATCTTTACACCTGCCCTATAACTTTTTAGATCAGCCATTAAATTTCTTTTTTTTTAGTCCATGTTCTTTTTTTTATTATTGTTTGTTTTATTTTTAATAATTTATGCTATTAGAATTTTATTTATGACATTCTTTAAATTTCTATTTATAATTAATTAAAATCTGATATAATTTTCTTATTTCATTTATTTTTATTTCACCCTCCACTACTTTTTTTATTAGATTTGATCCATATTTTATTTATTATTGTTTTTTTTTCAAAGTTTTTTTAATTGTTTTTGTTTATTCAATTTCAACTTTTAAATTGTTTGGATTTTAGCTTCTTGATTAAACTTATGTTGAGGATTTCACAAATTACAAGTTTTGAAAATTAACTATCTTTAAGGGGTTCATTTGAGATTTAGTTATTTTATTTTATATTTTTTAAAGCTATTTTTTTTAGTTTTATCGTTTGGTATTTATTTAATTAGAGATTGTACTCTATTTGTTTTTAACTTTTAATGTCCTTTGTTTTATCCTTTATTTTTTTATTTGATTGGATTCTCTTGGGGTTCTTTTTTTTTATTAAGTTTATATATATATTATTTTAAAATTAAATAGAATTGATTGGTTAACTATAAATGGATAAATTATTATAGAAGTTCATAATTATTTTGTAATTATCCAAAAAAAATCATATATATCATGTTGTGCAATATATATTCCAATACTTTTTTTTAATTATATATTATATATATGAAATTAACTCACTCATTCAATCATATTCATAAGAAAAAACTCGTTCAATCACTCAGTATACATAATACTAATACAATTCCAATCTGTTCATCCGTCGTGTTGGGAAAACCTTGGATGCTCTCATCAATTCACGTACTGAGATCGTGAGATAGCAATTTTAGAGAACATAGAGTAATTAGCAGTGTATATGGTATTGTATGAATTGGCTGGTATCCAAACTTACTTTTCTGTTTAAAAGTATTTAAAATCCCGAGATGAAATCCTTCAAGTTACAAAGGAAAGGATATAAACTTAAATGTAAACGCAAATTAGAAAATAAATAGAAGAAAATGGGCCTCATAGAAGAATATGTGTTATAGTGGTAAAAATTATTTTTTAAAATATTTTTTTGAAAATATATTAAAATAATATTAAAATATAATTTTAAAAATATAATTTGAACTACAATATCAAATACCACTTTAAATCATTCTAATGAACAAATAATATGATGTATCAATCATAACTCACCTATCAAGTTGAGATGGGATCGACTAAACTATTTATTATTTTATAAAGTGTTTTTAGTTTGAAAATCTATCTAAATAATATTTTTTTTATTTTTTTTATATTAATATATTAAAAAGGTTTAAAAACATAAAAAATTAATTTTAATTTTTTTTGTTAATATTAAAAATACATGTCAACTTTTGAAAAAATACACGACTAATCACATTATAAACCAAGCTTTTGAAAGATATAAAAAACTTCACATAAGCTCAAAAGCTGAATACAAACTGAAAATGATAATAATTTGGTTCGATAAGACAAAAGGAAAAAAACAAATCACGTCTAAATTAATAATTAAAGTCGACAACAATTGCTTTTTTCTTATTTCTTAGTTCAAACGTGACTAGCACTAAATTTAAATTGTCAACTTTATTGACCAAAATGATCACTTTATTGTTTTTTTGAAAATGCCATCATTTTCGATTGATGACCACTAACCAGCCTTTTCTAAGGCACAAATATGATTCTTCACATGCAGGCGCCATTGTTACCTGGGTCCCTCTAATTGAAACGACGTGGTATATAAAGACAGTAAAGCATTTCGATTTTTTTGTAAATTAAAAAAAATAATAACTCCATAAAAAAAGTTAAAAAATTAAATCAGGGCCAAGTTAGATTACCACTCACTTGCACCTATACTATACTAGTCAAACCATATTAAATTTGTTCTTTATCTCAATCAAAAACCGTAATAATTAAATTCAATTAACTTAGAGGATTGATATTATAATGGAATATGTTTTTTTAAATAATTTTTTGTTTGAAAATAAATTAAAATATTTTTTATTTTTTACATTAGAATATCAAAACCATCATAAAATATTAAAATAATTAATTATTTTTTTTTCAAGTTAAAAACACTTTTAAAATATACTTAAAACCAAAATAAAAAATTAACAATACAAAACACCCCTTGGTATTACAATTCCAAAAAAAAAACTAGATCAAATTGGACGACAAAACAAGTAAACCACTCACTTGTACCTGGCCTAGTCAAACCATATTAGATTTGTTACATGTCTCCATTAAATTGGATAAAAATCAAGTCCAGTCGGATTAGAAAATACCTTTTTTAATCATGTGATGAGTTTTGGTAAAATTGTTATTCAGAAGCAAAACTATTAATAATTGTGAAATCTTATATTAAATGAATAAGTTATTATTAAGTGTGTTTAACCCTGTGTTTTGGAAATGTTTTTAAAAAAATTAAAAAAGTTTTTTTTTTAAAGTTAATATATTTTTATGTTTTCATATTATTTTGATGTACTGATATTAAAAATAAATTTTTTTAAAAAAATATATTTTTTAATATGTTTTAAAATAAAAAATATTTTAAAAAACAACCACCACCTACTGGAGTATATGGATAACCTGGACAATAGCTTAAAACCTTTATCTAATTAAAATATACTAAAAAATCAATAAGATATATTTATAAATTATATTTTATAAATAAAAATTAATTTCTAAGCATAGCATGGAAAGATAACCTCCACGAATCACAAATGTTTGAACAGCAAGGACGATGCCAATACTTACCAAGCTACAGACACCTTTATTGGATTTCTTTATAATTTAGGTTTGTCTTGTAATTATATTAGCTGATATGCTCGGAAAACAGTGACTATACTGTTCCAAAATATGATTCCAAAATCTTGCATAACCTGTCCAATTAATTTTGGTTGGCAAACTCAACTCCCTTCTCTATAGAAGCTTTAAGCTCCGGCTTGGGGCTTTCAAGACCCTGTTGTTCTTTCCTAGCCTTACCAGCAGCTTGTGATGTGAAGCTGGTGCCTAGCTTCTGACCATTGACTCACCTTAGAGGCAAAGAAAGGCAAATCAGTGATGCTTGATTGCACAAAGGAGCATTCAACAATATCTGGAACTCCATTGAGCCCCTTTAAGCAAGCATCAGCAAAGACAGCTCAGGAGTCAAAAGTTGTTTATCAGAATAGCCATTTAGCAAATGATAGCAAAAAAATTTCTGTTTTTTATCTGACAAGATTGATAGAGGTATCAGGACATTACGCCGTGGAAAGTGTTGCTGATCCCTTTCCAGCCTTCGCTTCCACAACCTCAGTTCCTCCTTCCTGTTTTCGCTTTGTGAGAGCCCTTACGTCATCATCTGATAAATTACTGGATTTGGGAGCGGTCTGTTGGCATATTCAACACCCCAAAGATTCAAGCTTGTAACATTAGTAGTATCTCAGAGATTTTATTTTTATAAAGCACTTGAAATGGAAACAGAAGAAGGATGCGGGATAGACCTGAGAGAAAAGAGGGAGGATGGTTATGCCAGCATGCCCACCAACTACGGGCACATTAACCTCCGCAACAGGAAGACGCAATAGAAAACTCAGGCATACATTTCCTTAAAAGGTGTTCAGAAACATGAAAGCAACCTAAAGCAAGAAAATAGATATACCAGCCACGGGAACTTTAACCTTCCCAGCATAGAAAGTTTTGGCTCTGACTACATCAAGCGTTGTCACACCAAACAGCTTCCTCTCGTCAAATGTCCCTGCCTTCTTGAAAACTTCAGCAGCTATCGGGATAGTAGAATTCACTGGATTGCTTATCATATTAACCAGAGCCTAATCCAATCAATGAAATCAAAATTATCAACAATCAACATATCCAGGAAGGCAGAGGAAATAAGAGAACGAATTCTCATTTCTTAAACATTTATATCCCGGAATAAGAGCTCACATTAGGACAGTATTTTGCGATGGCTGTGCGTAAAGATTTGACAATTACTGCATTGATTTTGAAGAGATCATCACGAGTCATTCCGGCTTTTCTTGGAACACCTGCTGGAATAATCACAATATCTGATCCGTCTAATGCTTCCCCTAGTTGTTCTTCCCCAGCATACCCCGCAACCTGACAAGACAACAAGAAGCCACCCCGCACGCCAAAAGCAAAAATGAAAGGAAGGCAAAAGAAAATAAACCATTGAGCAATGTAACTGAGTTGATTCACTTCACAGATGTTTTCTATGTTGCTCGGACTCGGGATACATATCCGACATAGGTGCGTGTCCGACATGCATACTTATGTTGGACTCGGCTATTCTCTTAAGAACCTCTTTCATTTTTTCATGTATTTTGATTGTTTTCCATTCCTATGTCCAAGTGTCTAGTGTGGGACACGGCTACTGTAAGGCAAAATGAAGGGTCGAAGCAACATAGGATTTTTTAATTTCCAAAGAAACAAAAGAAATGACAAATAAAAATGGAAGGAAACCTTGAATCTAATAATTTGCATCTGTTTTCCCTGGTTGTACAACATGAAGACTTCAAACAGACCCATTAGTTGATATATAAGCATATAGCTAGCAAGGGTTATGGACCTGAGCACGAGAATTGATGTGGCTAACATCAGCAGCAACTCCAGGAGTGTTGGCTATGTCATAGAGGGACAGAGATGAGATTAGTGGGTTTAACTTCATATGCAAAGCCAACGGCTGCCCTATGCCACATGCTGCACCAAGTATTGCCACTTTGCGTTCTGGGCTAGACTCTGGTGATGAGTATGATCGGCCAACAAGGTGCCTGGATGTTCATGGCCTTAATGCTGCCCGAGAAGATCTTAACACTGCAGCCTTCATTTTGCAAAAAGAGAAGGAATGGAACAGGAAGACAGTGGTAGAAGAGAACTAGTTCACAGTTAGGAATCTCTAAAAGCAAAAGTTTTTAAATTTGTGGTTTTGGTTGGAGAGGTCGCTGCTACTCTGTATGCTTTAGAGCATGAGCTTGAGCTTGAGCACTCCAGTGAGGAATCTCTATCTATTTTATTAGAGATAGAAAAAAGATATAATACAAATACATGGAGGCGAAAGATTATATTAGATGAAAGCTACTCTCCCATCTTCCACCTCACCTGGTTTACAACCAATCCCTCCACCTCTTCCAACCCCACCACTAAACAACCCAACATCTATACACCAAACTTTCCAGCCTACTATACCCCATCGCATGACTACTCGCTCTCAAAACAACATCCACAAACCACAGAGAAAGCTTAACCTTCACACCCAATTTACCCCCACCTCAGTCACTGAACCTACAACTGTGACCCAAACTCTTAAAAATCCTCATTGGCGTAAGGCCATGTCCGAAGAGTATGATGCCTTAGTCAGCAATGGGACATGGGAACTTGTTCCACCCGCTTCTGCCTCTAACATTGTTGGTTGTAAATGGATTTTTCATATTAAACGACATTCTGATGGCTCCATTGACAGGTTTAAAGCTCGACTCGTAGCCAAAGGATTCCATCAAAGACCTGGGGTTGACAACCATAAAACATTCAGTCCAGTCATTAAACCTGCCACTGTGAAACTTGTCCTTAGCATTGCTGTCAGTTGTGGGTGGTCTCTTCACCAACTCGATGTCAATAATGCTTTTTTACAAGGTCATCTATCTGAAGATGTTTATATGTCCCAGTCTCCGGGTTTCATTGATTCTGATCATCCAACATTCATCTGCAAGCTTCGTAAAGCCATCTATGGCCTTAAACAGACACCAAGGGCGTGGTACCATGAGCTGCGCCAATTCCTCATGGCTGCTAGGTTTTAGAATTCCCATGCAGATAATTCACTCTTTGTCCTCAACACTGGTACCACCAGTCTTTACCTTTTAGTTTACGTGGATGATATCATTCTCACTGGAAATCAACCTGCTCTTATTGATCAGTTCATTACTCGACTTGCTCAACAATTTTCTCTTAAAGATCTCGGGTCTCTCACATATTTTCTTGGCATTGAAGTGGTTCCTCACACACATGGTATTCTACTCTCTCAGCGCCGGTATATTCAGGATCTTCTTGCTCGCACCAATATGACAGGTGCTAAACCTATTTCCACCCCACTGCCTACCAGTTCTCTTATTAGTTTACACTCCGGAACAACTCTCTCTGATCCTATAGAATACCGCACAATCGTTGGAAGTCTACAATACTTGTCTATGACACGTCCTGACATCACTTACGTCGTCAACAAGTTATCACATTATATGCATCAACCATCAACTGAGCATTGGGCTCTTGTCAAGCGCATCTTGCACTATTTGTGTGGAACATTAGATGAAGGGATTATCATTTATTATAATTCTTCAATCTCTCTTCATGCCTTTTGTCGCACGTCACCCCAGGCAGCATCACTGTCAATTTTTCTATTATATTTGCTTGATTTGGTTCTTAAGAGTCGCCACCTAGTATTTAATTGAGGGTTACTAGTAAACCTGAAAGTATTGGTCATTGTCAGAGATTCGGGGGTAAAGGACTGATTGTGGCTAGGGAAGGTATTAGCATCCCTAGCGCACCCTACTTGAAGTAAGTTGCTTTGTGATTTAATATGATTTGAAAATTTGAAGTATCAATCAAATTCTAAGGCTTTAATAAATCAGTTATTAAATCTTAGAATATATGTAGAAACTTGTTCTTACATTTTCATGGAAAATACAACTTAATTTTATTTTTCCTTTAAGATATTTAACCATATTCAAATTGAACCCTTAATTTTTTATCTTTTTAATTTTTATAATTCAATAACAAAAAAAAAAAAAATACAAACATACACTTACACATCACTTTTTACTATGATTTTCTGTCACAATGTTTACAACATAACATAAACTAAAAAACATTTAATACAAATTTAAATACATATTCAAACATGTAAAAATTACAAAAAGATCCCTAAAAAGTCCAGGAATTGTAGAGGAGGCCCTCAGGAACTGTGGAAGCAGTGCGGGGCGTCTGGTCCACAAGCCATTGCGAAAAGACTGGCAACAGGGGAGATCCAAAACGGCTTCCTCCCCTCTTCACTTTCCTCGCCAGCGGCAACAACCCCATTACCTGCAAAACAACCAAAAACACAGCACGCAAGTCTGTTGTAGCTTTTCTTTCTTTGTTTTCAGTCCGACTTCTCTTCCTTCAGATCTGCCAAATCTGGAGCCGGGCATTGCACGCGCCTCCCACAGACCAGGCGTGTGGATGGCTGGATCGGCAACTTCCCTCCTCCCATTTCATTTCTGAAATGGCGGTGTTGTCCACCGCTGCCATGGTTGTGAGATCAGCGCCCATCCAAGCTTCGGTTTTCTGCCCCTTCTTCACTATCCTCTGGCCTCCCTTCCCATTTCCTCATTGTCTTTGTAATGAGCTGCTGGAGAAGGGAAGATGTTGTTGTTGGCCGGTTGATGGTGGTTGGCCAAGAGAGGGTCTGAAAGTCTGTTGATGAAGGAATAGATGGCATTCCCAGCTGGGAGGTTTCAGTCGGCTGAAATAGGGGGAAATGGAGGATCTGAAATGGCCCGGGGTCCTTGGCTCTCTTGTTATGGGAGAGCAAAACCAAGGACCCCGGGGATGGCAGCTGCGTTTTCAAAAAATGAGAAGGGGTGGGTTGCGGTTTGGAGTGGAGGCTGATGTGCAGGGGAGCCGGTCTGTTTGGCTGAGAGTGAGAGGGAGAATAGAAGCTGGTTGTCGTATGCTGGGTTCGGGGGTTTGTGGTGGTGAGCGGCTGCATTTTTGTTGGCTGGGAGAAGGGAGAAGGGAGAAGGTAGTTTGAAAATGGCAGTGGCTGCCTTTTCTCCTCGTGTCAATACCCCACCCCCCCACTTTTTTTTTCAGTGTAGCTAGTCCCTCAACTTTTCCTTTCCTTTTCTTTTCTTTTTTTTTTTTAATTTTTTTTTGTATTTTTGAAAGCAAGCAATATCACCGTCAACTCAAATAAGGAAAATTAGTTATCATAAAATTTACGTGTTAAAAGTTGAACGCGTTCCAAATACCTTTGAAAATTTAAATTCTTTTGAGATGGCATTGAAAATGCTAAAAACGATGCAAATATATCAAAAATATATTTTTTGGGTTTTTCTTTGTTTTTTGCTATTTTTGATTTTTCTGAAAATTTATCAAAAATATGGGTCAAAAATTGGGTAGCAACACCTTCTCTGATGCAGACTAGGCTGGCGACAAAAATGACTACTCCTTAACAAGCGCATATATCGTGTACTTAGGTCGCAATCCTATCTCTTGAAACTTAAAGAAACAAAAGATTGTTGCACGTTCGTCAACAGAAGCTGAGTATCGATCTGTTGCAGCTACCGCTGCTGAACTAAAATGGTTATGTTCACTCTTGACAGATCTTGGAATTAATTTACATCAGGCTCCTACAATCTATGGCGACAATATTGGAGCTACAGCTGTGTTCTAATCTAGTGCTCCACTCAAGAATGAAACATGTTGCCGTAGACTTTCACTTTATTCGGGATCAAGTCCAAACAGGTTCTCTACGTGCGGCTCATGTTTCTTTCAATGATCAACTTGCTGATGCACTTACAAAATCGCTGCCCCGCTCCACGTTTCAAACTCTCAAAACCAAGATTAGCCTCTCTTGTCGTGACCTATCTTAAGGGGGCATATCAGATGACAGCTACTCTCCCATATTGTTAGTTGATTTGAATAGTTCAAATACAAATCTAAGTGTATCTATGAGTTGTACAGGATATGATCTTATCTTTTGTTATCTCTATAACAGACGTGTATGTGTATTATATAAAGAATGGAACAGTGTGTTTGAGCTTTTCCTCGTTCTCTGTGAAACTTCTATCAGATTACATCCTATCTACTCAACTCCCAGCTCTCATTGCTGTACTTGCAGCTGCTGCCATTGGTAGCCCTTCACTTTCTCTCTTGGTCTCTCACATTCTGCACTCTCTCTCTCTCTCTTTGCTCTCCAAAATTATGCCTCTTTTATAGACATCAATGGTAAGCTTCTCTAGCACATTTGTCAATATGGAAGGGACAAGAAAGCCATAAAACATGGCATTAATCATGCCACAATTTGTGCTTCCACTTTATACAAAGTGGGTGATGAGTTGTCCCACTTGTACAAAGTGGAAGTGGGGTATTTGCCATAATAATAGCAATATCCTAACACAATAACCTCCTCCCCATAAACAGCAACATTGTTTCATCACCAAATATTATAATCTTCTTTGTAAAATGCAGTTGTATCAACCTCATTCATTTGTATTTCCTCCCAATGGCTCTAGAAAAATCAAAACCTTTCTAAATAGAACCAATTAAACTAATAATGTTCTTAGCATTACGAAGCACAAAGAAAGCAGAAAAAGGGATACTGGAGGAGAGAGATATTATGCCGAAGGACGCACGCTTCTGTCTCATCTCTTATTTTCTTTATGTAAGGCATGCATGTTCTTATTTTTAACAATGAAGTTATGATGAGCAAGTTGAGCTACCGAACTTTTATGAGAACGTACCTATAAAGTGCATCAAGCATATAATCCTTGCGTATCTATCTCCAATGTTGAGGGGGCTGTATCGGAACTTATGGTCTTGAGAAAGATGAGTTAGTAATTAATTGATGGAACAGAATCTGGAGAGGTTCTATGATCTCTGTAAATAGAAGCTAATCATAAAACTGAATTCAACTCCATGTTGCACTTTGCCATACATATATAAACAACCTCATCGACAAGACAACTAAATTATCTCACATCACATATCCAACTCCTTTCTATAATTGATAGAGTGCTATAGAGTTTAAACTTCATTATGGATGGTTTAGAATTGGAAGCTGAAAGCAGTGACAATTTCATACAAAGAAAGGAATCCCATCTTTCCTCTTATTTCTAGTTATAATGTAGGAAGTGATGTCTAGGCTCGCAGAAATGCTATAGCATTAGCTCAATTACTGGGGGTTTGGAGGTCTGCTGGTTGGGGCTGAAACTCGAGGTGCCCACTCCAGCAGCTCTTTGTTAGTGTCATCCTTGTGCACGAAAATCTCTATGAAACAGAGAGAATCCTTTTGTTCTCCTGTTGCTGTCGCTATTGCTGCTGTCAATTCATCCTCCGTGCGCACCTGTATTTCACAGCATAATCCATCAGCTTATCTTGAAGAAATCAATCTCAGTCATTACTTGCGAATTAGCTTCATAAATTTGTCTTTTAGTTTGTTGAATGTATATATTGCCACCCTGTTCTATGAGGTTTGCAATTCAAAGAAGTTTATTGTATGGGATCACTTGTTCTTTCATGTGGTTAGAGAGCTATAACTCAAGGAGTCGATAGAAATTACTCAATGCTGCAGTTGAGAAACGATGGGACTATGGGAACAGCCGAAGGGAAAATTTTGCTAAATGAACATTAAAAATAAGTGGAAGGGGAACAGTCTGAATTTGGAGCAGAAGTAAAAACGATTTGAGGGCAAAAACGAATATCTCAAATCTATTTATGCTAACCTTTGCTGTCCAGCATTTTCCTTCGCCATTGTGGATGGCATTAACAAGGCCAGTGTAGTCCCAGTTCTTGATCACATTGTAAGGACCATCATGAATCTGTACTTCAATCGTATAACCTCCATTGTTGATGAGAAATATGATAGTCCTTTGCCCACATCGGATCATAGTTGAAATATCCTGAGCTGTTACCTGAGTAAGGAGAAAACTGTTAACCACATGGTAAAATTAGCATAGAGAAGTTATAATCAAGACTAGACCACGATCAGGATTTGAAACATTTTCTTTAGGTATTGCTATGGGTTATAGTAACCTATTTCAATTTCCTTGACGCTATCTTTATAACCTCAGTGACAATTTTTTATATACCCATGATTGAATATACTGGTTTACAAGTGACAGAAGTTTTGGCACTCAAACAGAGTAGATTTGTTTTTCTTTTTCTTCCCTTTTGTATGTATTTCCTTAACGCCACATGATGGTGAAGAGTTTCCAATCATTGCAGATGAGGTACTGAAGTGTATTTCAAATGGCATCACTCACCTGGAAACTCCCATCACCTATACAGGCAATCACACGCTTATCTCTAGCTGCCTGAGCATAACCAAGAGTTGCACCAACTGACCAGCCAATCGATCCATACAGCATCTGAGACTCATACCTGCAAAAAATTGTTAATGAACAGTTACCAACCTGTTTAAACTTAAATCATAGAGGAGCTTAAATTGCTCTTATTAAAGACTCCAACTTACCCACAGTTCTCAGGGAGGCAGAGTTTCTGACAGTTAAACCATGAGTCTCCGGCTTCAGCAATTACAGCAGAATCCCCCCCTAACATGTTCTGTTGAATGTTCAATTTTGTTACAACAATCGGAAGCAAACAATAATTAAGTAGGAATAAACAAGAATGTCAATCCTAAGTATTTACTGTTCAGATTCTTCAATCAAAACTCATTTAAGAGACCTAGCAATCCATGACAGTGGATGCGCAAACGACCTTCTTACATGAAAAGGGCATAAAGGAAAGAAGCCAAGACAAACATGCAAGGTATACATTTAGACCTTTAATATTCACAAGAAGCATATCTGTTAATAAACAAAGGAATTGTTTATGCCTCTGACATAATCATTCTGTTTTAGCCTTACCTGAATGTGCTTGAAGAGTACATTGACCCTAAGAGGCTCATCTTTCTCACGCATCAAAGGCATGCCAGGAGGGACAAAAATACGTCTGTAATTTTCCAAAGCTGTGCTGTTTTTCTTCAGTTTTTTGGCCAAAGCACTTAAGAAGTCAGCCATAAAAACCCATCCAAGCGAAAGGCCATTGCCAATAGTCACACGATTAGGCTGCACTATGATTGATTTCTCCTTCTTGATCAGCAAAGAATATCCAACAGAGCTGAAATCATCGAAGATGGGACCAACAAAAACATAGGCATCAGCAGACTCTACTATCTCCGCACAGAAGCTGGTGCTGGCCACACCCCAATATGTCCCTATGAAGTGAGGGTGGTGCTCTGGCACTAGCCCTTTCCCAGAAGGCATGACAGATATGGGATATCCACTGGCATCTGCTAATTCTATAAAGGCCTTCTGCGCCTTTGCTACTCGTAGCTTGGGTCCTCCAATAATGACAGGCTTCACAGCTTTATTCAGAAATTCAGCAGTTGCTTCAACAGCTGCTTCTAATCCTAAATAGTTGCTAACCCTGTATGAAAAGCAAAGTATAGCTGCTTCAGTGTGTTTGGTATTGCGGTAGCTGTTGTGGTTGTGGTTTGAAAAAATAAGTGTTTGGTTAAAACTGTGGTTGAAATTGAGGTTAAAAAAAAGTAGTTTAATGTGTTTGGTTAAGAATGTTTTTGAAATTGAGGTTATAAAATAATTTAAAATAATATATATTAATATTGATGGTTTTAAATTTAAATATTGTAGAATTAATTACTCCTATTACATCATAAAATAAAAAATATTTTTTATTATTCCATTAAACTATTTATAATTCCATTACATATAAAATTCATCCGATAAGAAGTACAGTTTCATAATTTTTTGAGCGTAGATAAAATATTATCAGGTATAAAATTAATATTACAATACGAGTGAATTTAATTCACTCTATCCTAGTTTTTCAAGAAAAAAATATTGTTCACATCACATTACGAGTAAATTTAATTCACTCTAAACTAGTGTTTTTCTTAATAAAAAAAAACTGTTAAAAAAATTAACACCCGTTTAAAGAAAAATGCACGTAAACAGTGCAATTCACTCCAAGTAAACAGTGCCTAATTCACATGGATACTGTTCACCTGGAGTGAACAGTATCCAGGTGAATTATATTCACCTGCTTGCAAACGTGAGAAGCAGCTCTCACGATCTCATGAAACACCGTTTCAAGTAATAATACATATGGGTCCAACATGAAAAGCAGTTAAATTTTTTGTTACCAAACTTCATGTTTACGCGGTCAGCTTTAGGGTGTGTTTGGTATTGCGGTAGCTTTTGTGGTTGTGGTTTAAAAAAAGTTGTTTTATAAAAAGTACTTTTAGTTGAGGTTGGTTTGAAAAAATAGGTGTTTTGTTAAAACTGTGGTTGAAATTGAGGTTGAAGAAAAAGTAGTTTAATGTGTTTGGTTAAAAAAAATGCTTTTCAAATTGAGGTTATAAAATAATTAAAATATATATATATATTTATATTAATGATTTTTAATTTAAATATTGTAAATTTAACTACTGTTATTACATCATGAAATAAATAATATTGATATCAAATATTTTTTATTATTCCATTACACTATGTGCAATGTCATCACATGCGAAATCTATCCAATAAGGACTATATTTTTCATGGTTTCTTAAGCGAGCAACAACAAAAACTGAATCTTTTGTTACGTCATCCAGCGATCTCCTTTTAATTTTTTAAATAGAACACAATTAAAATAAAAATAAAAACTGAATTTCTTTTTATGTAGTGTTATTAAATAATATTAAATACTAGTTTTTCAAGTAAAACACATTTTTAAAAAAACATTTACAATTTTATTATGTACAAAATTCATTCGACAAGAAGTACAAAAAAAATAATTTTTTGAGCGTGCAATAAAATTAAGTAAAATATTATCATGAATAAAATTGAGATTACAATACGAGTAAATTTAATTCACCTTAAATTAATTTTTTTAAAAAATAATATTGTGTCATGTTCACGTGAACAATGCGAGTAAAATCAATTAATTGCATTAATTTTTCAAGAAAAAAAAAACTAAACTTATTGCAATGTTTTTCAAAAAAAAAAAAAACTAAAACTGTAACAGTGGAGCATGGCTGCTCCACTGTTATGCTTTTCTACTTTATGAGAAGCAGCATTTTGCTGCTTCTCCAAAACATGTGGTGGGGCTCAGAATTTGATGGGTCCCACAATCAAAAAGCAATTTATTTTAGTTAACCAAACAACATTTAGTGTGGTTGCGGGTGAACCTCACCCGCAACCACACTCCCAAACAACCACTTAAAAACAGAAGCTACCGCTTAAACAAACACCCACTCAATATCTCTATAACAAGTATTTCATACAAGTAATGATTTTTAAACTAGTCAAAACACATTCTCTTGAGCTATAATTTGTCCTTGTCTATCAATAAAACTGGCCACCAAGCCTAATTACGACAACATACAAAATCTAATAATGTGTCAGTTCTTTCTTTCTTTTTTCCCTTTTCCTAATTTTCTACTTTGAGAGAAGATCATATTTAACACTATTATTAACAACTAACCAAAAACTTTTCCGGTAAAACACATTTTATCTGCTTAACTCTGCTTCAATTCTCTACACCTAAACAAAATCATTTTGTTAACTTCATTTCACTTTCGTATGTCAGCATATTATAGCAGCGCAGGGTATTGTTCATGTTCTTGTACAACCTTATTCCTTTCCCTTTTCTTCTAAGAGGAAAAAAAAAAAACTCTGTTTACTTTTTTCTGCAAGCATTTTATGGACAATTTCTTCTATCTGCTCATGATCGCCAGAGCTATCTATATATTAGTTAATTCCAATCACCATTATTCACATTGCTTCTAATCTACCATTATCTTACTTACAAATTGAAAAAGCATAAAAAAGTCATAAATATTAAACTTATCATGAGGGATTAAAAGAATGGTCATCAAAAACAAACAAATTATATACTCCCTATTGTAAACGATACTAGAAAAACGAGAGAAAAGACTTACTTAGGTGCCAGAAAGAATGGCACAGGTTCCCTAGAGAAAGTTGGATGAGGGATTCCAGACAAATTACAGCTTATACTAATATAAGCTGGTTTGCTTTCCTTCAGAGCAGTAGAAATTGCCGTGTCAATCTGCTCATGTGCATCGTCCATGTTGTTCACCACTGCCTGTCACACGTTACCACCACCATTACCCCATTATGAGATAACACACACAACATATACTGAAGCTCCTTGTGCACAAAAATCATTACATAAAACCATAGTTATCAAAGCCGACCCGGGGTTGACCCGGTCAAGGAATCGGGTCCCAGGTTACACTGATTGACCCGAATAAATCTAGAAAAATTTACAGAAAAATATTTAAATTTTTAATATTTCATATACAAAAAATTAAAAAACAATCAATGTGAATATATGTTGTACATGTTATAAATAATGAAGTTTAAAAGATTATTTCAAAAGGTTTTGTATCTAACATTGAAAAAATATTATGTTCGTATGTTATTTTTTTAAGTTGAAGTATTTAAATCAAAAAGGTTTTTTATTCCACTTTGAAAAAACATAAATTTTTTATTGTGAATATAGAATATATTTACTAAAGGGTTTCAAATTTCACATTGAAAAAATATTTTTGTTTTCTTGTGAACATAAAGTATATATATTAAAGGGCTTTAAATCTCGTATTTAAAAAATAAAACATTCTTCTAATATTTATATAATGAACTTTGAAAAGAGTTAATAACCAACTAAGAAAATAATAATAATAATAAAAAGCGTATTTGGCTAAGAGAAAAA
Source organism: Populus davidiana (assembly GCA_030145905.1). NCBI lineage: Eukaryota > Viridiplantae > Streptophyta > Magnoliopsida > Malpighiales > Salicaceae > Populus > Populus davidiana. The sequence continues at coordinate 10,582,732 of CM057792.1, read as the reverse complement.
ACACATTTGAAAAAAAAAATCAAGTTTTGCCGGGTCACCCAGGTCATGGGTCAACCCAGCAGGTCAACCAATTTTTTTTTTATCCCGGTATTTTGCCTTACCCAAACCAATTCAGCTACCAGATCAACCTGACAGGCCGGTTCGGATTTAATAACTATTCATAAAACATAAAAAGGATCCATGATTTTCCTCAAATACATTTTTTCTAACACAAATCAATGAGTAATATTATGGACGAACAGAATTGCTTCACGTGAAAATAACTTTGCATAAATAGCATTGATTTATTATTAACTTACTTGAACGCAAGTGACCGTCTGAAAGCACCTGAGCTCTTGTGTAAAATCAGGCAACCCAATAGTGTGATGCAGAATCCTGCTCGTTCCATAATCATTGGAATTGGGCCCACCAACAATGCATATAACAGGCAAATTCTCACTATAAGCACCAGCAATCGCATTAAGCACGCTAAGCCCACCTACAGTAAAAGTCACCACACATGCCCCGACACCTTTGGCACGTGCATAACCATCAGCAGCATAGCCAGCGTTCAGCTCGTTACAGCAGCCGATCAAGTTCAGCTCTGGTTCATCTATCAAATGGTCTAAAAGTGTCAAGTTGAAGTCTCCAGGAACAGAGAACACATCACTCACGCCGATCTCTACTAGCCGCCGAGCTAAATGATGCCCCAAAGTTGCACTGAAGGTATGGCCAGGAACAGGAGCTGGAGCTACAGCTGAGCTGGGGTGTGCCATTGAGTCAAGTTGGTTTGCAGATTAATTCCACGATAAAACAAAAGTAATGCAAAAATATGAAGTGAGGATTTGAAGCTTTAAGAGGGTAACGAAAGAGTTGATAGTGTTTTGAAGGGTTGTGTGTGTGTGATTGTATAGGTTTTGACAGGTGGGGTTTTAGCGTAAAATGAAGTGCTGGTTCTTCTGGTCTTGGTTTTGAAAGCTATGGGCAAATGGCAAGGCCAAGATGAGGACGAGGAAGCTTGAGAGGAAAGTAAGACATATACTAGCATTTGATCTGGGTTTTAGAATTCGTAATTCTTGTTTTTGCCGCTAGTTTTACTACAAAAAGGACAATAATTGAAAAACAAAAAGAAAGAAATATAAGAGATGGTGATTTATTGACTGGTGTCTCGTCTTTTTCTTAATGCAAAAAGAAATATGCAAATGTTGTCTACATAGATACGACATCAAATAAATTTATAGAGCCAAAATCTTTTTTGTTTTTCATCAAAACTTGCATTTGTAATTCATATAATTTTCTTTTACCCAAAAAGAATATTATTTTATAAAAAGCATGGTTTATTCAACAAAACTAATATAATTTCAAAAGATAATATTTTAAATAATTATAATGATTTGAAATAAATTTAATAGAATATTCATGAATAAAAAAAAAAACAAAATCTACATAACAAGCAATATTGTTAAAATCACGATGATTTTGGGAGTCAAAAAATACTTGTTATACAATGTCATTTTAAAAACTAAAAAACCATAAAATTAAATTGAAATTATTCTAACTCATTTAAATCACGGTAAAATTAGTAAATTCACAATTTTTTATAAATATAAATATTAAACTAGGACTACCACAGCCTCCCCACTCATTCTCTTGACTCACTCACCTCACAATCTGGCTAATCCTAAACTCATAATTTTTTATAAATATAAGTATTAAACTAGGACTACCACAACCTCCCCACTCATTCTCTTGACTCTCTCACTCATTCTCTTGACTTTCCTCACAATTCGGATAACCTAATCATTCATCTTCTCATAGCTGATGATCCAGACATTGTGCTTGTTTAGGGATGTAGTAGATGTTACGATTTAAATTTTTTTTACTTAAAAATATATCAAAATAAAAAAAATATTTTTTAAAAAATATTTTTCTATTTGTACATTAAAACGATCTAAAAATACAAAATAAATTAATTTAAATAAAAAAAAATCTAAAATGATGAAACGACGGTTCAACTGTAATGCTAAACATGCACCTCATCTTCATCTCTCGTAACTCCATAACCACTAACACTGGTGACAGAGTAACTTGAGAACCACAAGTTATCATCTCCTCCACAACGACATATAGAGATTGAGTATAGGTCTTAATGGTCCTAAAGGTGTAGAAACATGCAAAACAAAGGAAAGCAAACCCACACTGTGGTTCTGTTATTAGACGTGTATATATATATTAATTACATAAGTGATTGTTGCCTATATTACAGGTAATTGCAGAATTACAGCAATACAAAAATCCTTATATTGTTGTGATCAAGCATAGAGATCCTACTGCCATATCTTTATTGCCAGCTGTGATTGATTGTTATCTTATCATATCTTATCATCCCCCCTCAAGCTCAAGGCGGTTGAGACCCGATGAGGAGCTTGGCATGATTGGAAACAAACTTGTCCGAACAAAGTGGTTTGGTTAATATGTCTGTAAGTTGAGCAGTGCCAACAACATGTTCAAGCACAAGGGCACCACTAGCAACACGTTCCCTGACAAAATGAACATCAATTTCAATATGTTTTGTGCGATGATGAAATACTGGATTCTTGGCCATAATAATAGCACTGATATTGTCACAGTTCAACTTTGGAGGTGGAAGACAATAGCCAATGGATTTTAATAGGTTCATGAAACACATAAGTTCAGCTGTGGTAGAAGCTAGAGCACGATATTCTGCTTCTGTCGTAAAGCGAGATACTATGGCCTGCTTTTTAGCACCCCATGACAACAAGTTGGCACCCATATGAATGGCAAAACCAGATGTGAAGTGTTGATCATCCTTACACCCTGCCTAGTCAGTATCACAAATTAAAGGCATAGGAACAAAATGAAGACTAATATCGAGAGTTCCTTTGAGGTAATGAAAAATTCATTTAACAACAATGAGGTGAGGTTCACGTGGGGCATGCATGTATTGACAAACATGATGAACACAAGAGATGTCAGGGCGGGTAAATGTGAGATATTGTAGGGATCTCACAAGCTGACGAAAAGGTATGGGACCAAATAACAAGGTGATGTTAGTGGCTGATAAGCTGGTACCCAATGCTATAGGAGTGGCAATTGGTTTGGCACCAGCTAATCCAAACTTGTGTAGAAGGGACAATAGATACCTTGTTTGAGTAATGGTGAGTGATGTGTCAGTCTTAGTGTGTGTTTGTATTTGAGGTTGAGGTTGAGGTTTGGGGTGTGGGACCCATTAAAACACAAGAAAAAGCAAGAAAAAATAGCTTTTTGTGGTTGAGGTTTGTGCATAAATGGGTTGTACCCAACCACAACCTCAACCACAAAAGCAAAAACAAACACCCTCTTAGTAATCTGGAGACCAAGGAAATAGTGGACATCGCCAAGATCTTTCATGCGAAACACAGATGAAAGATGAGTAATGAAAGCAGATGTTTGAGATGGAGATGACCCAATAAGAAGAGTAACATCGATATAGATCAGTAGAAGAAGAACATCTGAACCTAGTTAATGATAGAATAGAGACTGATCATAGGGACATCGTGTGAAGCCCATTTGGTGTATGCAGTTGCTGAATTTCAGATACCAAGCACGCGGTACTTGCTTTAAACCATAGAGAGCCTTATGAAGAAGACATACATGATGGGGATGAGCAAGATCCTCAAAGCCCGGTGGTTAAGCCAAATAGACACGCTCATGTAAGTCACCATGAAGAAATGCATTGCTGACATCTAACTGTCGAATGAGCCACCCATGAGAGAGACCAATGCTAAAAATTAACCGAATAGTTCATGGTTTAACAATAGGAGTCAAGGTTTCATCATAATCCAATCCTATAAGTTGAGTAAAGCCTCTAGCCACAAGTCTAGCTTTATACCTGTCAATTGTGCCATCATATTATGTTTTAACTTTAAATATCCACTTACTGCTGACAAAATTCATATATGATGTCTTGGGTACCAAGGTCCACATGTGATTGGCATGTAGGGCATCCATTTCATCTTACATAGCCTTCTTCCAATGAGTGAGTCGAAGAGCTTGACGATATGAAGAAGGCTCTGAAGGCTATGCTGTAAGATCAACAATAAAACATACAAGTATTGGATGTCTAGTTGTGAAGAATGATTTTGGTTTAAGGTTTCCTGTTTGAGCACGTGTAACCATAGGATGAATACATAATGGTAAAATGAAACTTGATGACTCGGTTGGGGAAGAGGGCAAGACTGACTGCAGGGGAATTGGGACTTCAGGCTGAAACTCTGAAGATTGATATGTTACAGGTTCTGTAGCAGACACTCCATTGGTTGGCAAACTGATCGGTGGTCGAGGTAGAGCATGATTTTCAAGGATTTAGGAAGAGTTTGTAGCTGAAATTATCGAGGATTAGATGACTTTGAAATGGTAGTAGTTTTGAAGGGAAAGTGCAGCTCATTGAATTTGACATGCCTATTGATAAATAGACGACTAGAGTGCGGTTCAAGGCAACAATATCCCTTGTGGTTGGCTGAGTAACCAATAAAAACACAGCAGACTGATTTGTAGTCCAGCTTGGATCAACCAAAAGGGGATAGTAAAGGGTAGCAAGAACAACCAAAAACCCATAAGAAGTCAAGACTGGAGGAAGACCCAAATACAAGCTTATGAGGAGACTTATGCTTAACAGTTGGAGATGGAAGGCGATTGATAAGAAACATAGCAGTTTGAAATGTTGCTGACCAGTATGTGGTTGGAACAGAAGCATGGACCATTAGAGTGCGACCTGTGTCAACAACATGACGATGTCGCCATTCAGCCAGACCATTTTGTTCTGGTGTCCTAGGACATGAGAATCGATGGATTATACCATGAGTTGCAAAGTTATTTTGCAAGACTGTGTTGATGAATTCACCACCACCATCATTTTGAACAATTTTTACAGATACATTGAACTGATTTGCCATTTGTGTAATGAATGTAGGAAATATAGTTGCAACATCAGATTTACGAGCCATAGGAAACAACCATATGTAACGAGAATATTCACTAACAATACTCAAATAAAATCGAAAACCATCAAAAAAGGGGATTGATGCAGGTCCCCAAACATTAGTATGTAATGTATGCAAAAAAGAAGTGGAATAAGATTGTCGAGAATGAAAAGGCAACTTTGCAGACTTACCCAACATATAGCTCTCACAAAAATCTATTTTCCCATGCAATGATGGTAGGAATAATCTGCTAATAACTTGAGGATGAGGATGGCCAAGGCGTGCATGCCACAGGCTGCCTAGAACTTTATTTGCTAAGAAATTGAAGGAATGATGTGGAAGCTACCGCATATTGATGGGATATAAACCATCTTCCATGGAACCTTTAAGAATCACTTGCTATATCTTTGTGTCCTTCAGAAGGAATCCTCATGGATAAAAAAAAAGTTGCAATTATTATCTCGTGTAAATTGAGATACAGACAATAGTTTCTTTTTTATATCAGGAAGAACCAGCACATTATTGAGCTTAAGAGTAATGGGAGGTAGATTAAAGTGTCATGTACCTACTATAGCAAGACCATTACCATTTCCAAACATAACAGTATCAGTACTAGAGTAGGAATCAATACCTTGCACCTCACTGGGATTTGATGTCATATGTTTGTTAGCACCAGTATCAGGATACCAGCTATCCTCTGTATTGTCTCTTACTTGAATGGCAGCAAAAGCTTTATACTGTGCAGCTTCATCATCTAAAGCAAAACAACCATCAGTTTTGTGATTTGGACCACCACAGCGAAAACAGGTGATACCTCCTCGTTCGCAAATACCTCCTCGTTCGCAACCAGAGCTGCGACCTGTATGGGTGAATGAAGGCAATTTTGTTCTAGAGGAATTATCACCAGATCATATGTTGTAAGCATCTCTGTTACGTCCTTGAAATTGCATTTTGGAATAGCCACCAGGACGGTCACACATATTAAAGTTTCCATGAGGTTTTGTATGAGAACGATTTTTGTTTGTGTAAAAGGCAACATTGGACGAAGTAGTTTTAGCATTTTGAAGCCTGATTTCAAAATCATATAACTCGTTAATCACGCCTTCAAGAGAAAGAAACATATCACAAACATTAAGTGCTGCAAAAATGGGATCAAACTCAGATCCTAAGCCACGCAGAATGCAAACAATAAGATCATCATCATCCATTGGTTTGCCTACACCACGAAGTGACAAGATCAGAGATTTAACCCTGTGCAGATAGTCTTCCAAAGAATAAGAACCTTTGCTTAGAGTCTGCAACTCTCCCTTCATTTGTTGTATACGATCGCGGGTGTGACTTCCATAAAGAGTCTCTAAAACAATCCAAGCATCATGACAGGATTCACTATTAATGACTTGAGAAAGAGGACCATCTGACAAAGAGTTGTTGATCCATCCAAGGATCAACTGATCAGCACGCAACCAAGTTGCTGCTGGATTTAGTTGCAAGGTGCCATCTGCTCCAATAATGGTTGAGTCAGGACAAGAAATATCATTGGTTACATAACCAAGAAGAGCATGGCCTCTCAAAATTGGTATGACTTGAGCTTTCCATAACAGATAATTATTTGAGGCAAGTTTGATGGAGATGTTAGGTAAATGAGTTTTGGCTGGTGAAAACTCAGGGGCAGAAGACATGGGTAATTACATGAGTGATTGTTGCCTATATTACAGGTAACTGCAGAATTACAGTAATACAAGAATCCTTTTATTGTTGTAATCAAGCACAGAGATCCTGCTACCATATCTCTATTCCCAGTTGTGATTGATTGTTATCTTATCATATCTTATCAAAAGGAAAGGACAAAAGTTGGTATACTCTTCGACTCATATCTCTAAACACAATAGCCCTAAAATACACTTTTCTTTTCCCTCTCAATTTCATGATTTTAGTTTTATTTTTAGTATTATTATGGTACTAAAAACGACAAAACTTTAATATATATATGGTTCATAATGAGATTGAGTGTGGGTTTTCATGGATCACATTTCTCTACTTTTATTTTTCATTATTGTGTTGTTATTGCTCAGTGAATGCTTTTTATTAAACTTTTCAAAAGTTTCAGTCTCTATGAAAAATCCACTATTCTAGTACTAGCTTTTGTCTATTTATTCTTTTAGGAGTTTAGTTATTCTTTGTGATTCATAGAAAGTTATATCTTGAAAGAGATCGTTTTCTTTTAGGATTTTATCTTGATTTTTTTAATTTAGTGTCCATTTGGTAACGTGGCTGCGCGTGAGGTTCACCCGCAGCCACATCAAATATTGTTTGGTTAAGAAGAAAAAAATGCTTTCTATTGGTCGGACCCACCAAAATCTTAGCAGGACCGCATGTTTTGGAGAAGCAACATTTGCTATGCTGCTCGTAGGGGAAAAAGCAGAACAGTGGAGCATGGCTCCACTTTTCAGTGAACAGTAAAGCATGGCTCCACTGTCGCACTATTCACGTAAACAATTTTTTTTTTTTTTTTAAAAAAAGAACATTGCGAAAAATTTAGCAGGGCATGCCTTCATTTTTTTTTTCTAGACTTGGACTCAAAAGAATATCATTGGAGACATGTAGCTGCTAGCTGAATTCTTTTTTTTTTTTTTTTTTTCAAGGACAAGAGATTTTATTTTATTTTGTTCTGCCACAGCCCCATAAAATGAAATTGAATATACACATTCATATATAACTGTTCATACACGTAAAATAATTAAAAAATATATATTTTTTCGTCGCATAAACAAAAATGATCTTAACCATCAAACTAACACCATTTTATTGACATTTATTTTAAACAAGCTGGTTTTTCTTGTTCATCTGGATGCATAATTATTTTGAAGCAGCAAAAGTTGAAAACTGAGTGCAAAAGTTTTGATGGGACTTGATGGCATCGAGAGAGTCCTAGTTCATTAACACACGTTTGCCACACCTCGATCAAATTTTTTTGTTTTTTTGTATTCTTGCAGGAGTCAGAATTGTCGGTCGCTTATTCATTGTGACTTGATGGGATGTCGGAGTACTAGTTCATTAACACACGCCACACCTCGATCAATTTTTTTTTTTTTTTTAATGTAAAAAGAAATATGCGAATGTTGTCTACATAGATACGACATCAAATAAATTTATAGAGCCCAAATCTTTTTTTTTTCATCAAAACTTGCTTTTGTAATTCATATAATTTAATTTCTTTTACCCAAACAGTATATGATTTTATAAAAACCATGGTTTATTCAATAGAAAACTAATATAATTTCAAAAGATAATCTTTTAAATAATTATAATGATTTGAAATAAATTTAATAGAATATTCCTCAATAAAAAAAAATCCTACATAACAAGTAATATTGTTAAAATCACGATGATTTTTCAAGTCAAAATATACTTATTATACAAAGTTATTTTAAAAATAAAAAACAGATAAAATCAAATTAAAATTATTCTAAACAGTAAAATTAGTAAACTCATAATTTTTGATAAATATAAATATTAAACTAGGACTATCATAGCTTCTCCACTCATTCTATTGACTCTCCTCACAATCCGGCTAATCCTAAACTCACAATGTTTTGATAAATATAAGTATTGAATTAATTGGTTGGTATCCAAACTTACTTTTCTGTTTAAAATTATTTAAAATCCCGAGATGAAATCCTTCAAGTTACAAAGGAAAGGATATAAACTTAAATGGAAACGCAACTTAGAAAATAAATAGAAGAAAATGGGTCTGATAGAAGAATATGTGTTATTTTATAAAATAGTTTGTTGTAACCCAAAATTTGGATTCACTAAGATTTTGTTGAATGTTATTTTATTTCTATTATTATTCATAAAATACAAAAAAATTAAGAAAAAGTTTAAAATTCAAAAATATATTTTTCCCGAGTCAACCGAATCTTTTCATAAAAACCGAGTCCACCGGGTTAATAGGGGTCCAACCATGTCGACCAGGGTAAAAAATGAGTTTCATGCCGTTTCGGGTAAAAACCATCATTTTCGGACAAAACCGTTATTTTCATAAAAACCGATTTCACCGGGTCACTACGGGTCAAACCATGTCGACCAGGGTAAAAAATGAGTTTTCATGATGTTTCGGGTCAAAACCGTCATTTTTGACCAAAACCGAGTCCACCAGGTCAGTACGGGTCAAACCATGTCGACCAGGGTAAAAATGAGCTTTTATAACGTTTCGGGTCAAAACCGTCCTTTTTTTACCACAACCGAGTCCACCGGGTCAGTACGGGTCAAACCATGTCGACCAGAGTAAAAAATGAGTTTTCATGATGTTTCGTGTCAAAACCGTCATTTTCGATCAAAACCGTTATTTTGGACCAAACCGAGTCCACCGGGTCAGTACGGGTCAAACCATGTCGACCAGAGTAAAAAATGAGTTTTCATGACATTTCGGGTCAAAACCGTCATTTCCGGGGAAAACCGTCATTTTTTATCAAAACCGAGTCTATCGGGTTAATACAGGTCAATCTATGTCGACCAGGGTAAAAAATAGTTTTCATGACGTTTCGGGTCAAAACCGTCATTTTCGAGTCAAAACCCGGTTCACCGGGTTGATACCCATCAAATGTTTTTTTTTTATGTTCCATTTCTTCTTTTTGCGGTTGAAACGAGCTTTTTCTAATACTGATTTAAGTTTTTTAGTCTTACCCATGTAAATATTTATTATTATATATAATAAAACAAAATTAATAATTCAAAATTTATTAGGGTAGATAAGTTACTTGCCAACGATGCATTATTTCTTCACAATTAAATGAGTTGTACCCTGCTCATTGGCTATAAATAATCACGAGACGAGAGCAGAGAGAAATGGGGAGAAAAAGAAAAAGAAAGAAATGAGTGTATTATTTAATATTTTTTCTAGTTTTTCTTCACATATTTAAAAAAAAAAAAACAATTTGAACAATACCAAACATATCCCAACACATCTTAGCCGTTGAAATAATCCAAGATTGGATCCCATTGTGCCACGTCATCCGATGTACTGATCTTTCGGTGCACCGCGCCACAGCAGATCAAAGCTCCGCTCATCCGGACCGTCCGATCAACCTGCAGATCTAGCCACTCACAACCGTCCGATCGTTTCATCCGAGATCCAACGGCGCACAGTGTTTCGAGGTACCGGTGTCCCATGTACGCGTGCACACCGTAGCGTAATCTTGGGACTCTCTCTCTCCTCTCGCCAGTGACTCCCTCTCTCTCATCCGATCTCCACTTTCCGGCCGTCTCCAACCTCCGCACCACCACATAAAGGTTTCTCCCCTGCTATAAAGAAAAACCCCGATGGTTTTCATCGTTTTCGCCGCCTCATCTGACCGGAAAAGGCCGCGATCGTCGCCGGCCACCGAAGCTTCAAGTCGTCGATTCTCCCTCATCAGCCATCAACGGTCGTCAAGACCACCACCATCAGAATCCTAGACCTCATATCTACCAGGATTGACCATCGGTTGGCCAGAAATATCGCCTGAAAATTTCGCTGCCATCAACAGTAACCGCACGTGAGCCACACGCGCCGCCAGTGGTATTTTCGTAATTTTCCAGAAATCCGAGGGTATTTTAGTCTTTTACCTATATAGTGGCACTCAAGTAATTTTTTTTGAGATTTCTAACATTTTTTTATTTTGTATATAAATTTTCTTGCATGTAAAAAAACAAAAAATAAATATAAAAACGACGCGGGTCCAACACACAAGTAAGGGTAACCTTTCTCTTGAAAGGATGTTTTAAGAGTGGTGTCTACCTTCCCTTAATCATAACTAACCCAGTATCCGAATCTCTGGGATCAGTGTCTAATTTGGGATTTCTAGTTCCCTCATATTACTAGATGGCGACTCCAGTAAAATATTTATTTCTCCCCAATAAAAAAAATCTTTTTGATAAAAAACAAAAAGCGGAGCCGTCGCCCGACCTCGTGTATCGACAGAATAGCGACTCCACTAGGGAATTAGGGTTGAACCAACTGCTTGTGTATGCTTTTCATTTGTTTTTTTATTGCTATTTATTTTTTGAGCATTTATTTTATTTGCACTATTTTTTTTTATGCAATATCAATTGTAAATCATTTCAATTTTTTTTTTGATTTTGCACATGCATGCATGTTATTTATTTGTGTATTCACACACTTCACGGTGAACCCATAAAAGCTCTGGACCCGAGCTTGTCCTTTTACGATTAGAAAAGAAAGATTCAAGTGGCAAGTGTGACTTATGTCCACTGATGCTCATTTGGACTTTCGCTTAGATTGTAACTCACCCTATGCAGCGGGTATTGTGGAATTTTCTTTCCATACTCATGTTGTATAAGGTTAAGAGGCCGACTACCCCATGGGTAATTCGGGCAATCTAAGAACCAAAAAATATCTTTAGGGATAGACTAAACTGAGCCAAATCTTATGAGCTAGATCCTATCAATTAGGATATACCTTTTAGGACACAAACAAATGTCAATGCATTAACATATATGTTCATATACATTTCATATTCTCATTAAATCTCCACCGATCCTTATACGAAGTGTGAGATAAAAAAAAAAAACAATTACTATTGAGGAATTTTTTACCAGATCAGAATTGAACCAACATTATGAAAGGGATTGTTTGCCATCAGAATATGGCATCAAATTTCTCTCCTAAATCGGTTTAAGTCTCTGTAGGTTTGGAGTCCTCAGTGAGAACTTTTTTAAGAGAATCTGATCTGGTATGTTCCTCGTCATAAGTTAAAGTTTGAAACAAATAACAATCATGCATACACCATATGACATTTTGCATCCATTTGTGCATTTCATTTAGTTTACTTGTATTCACTCAGGTTGAAATATAGGTCCCCCAAAAGGCCATAAAATTCATTACACTCGACTACGAAGGAAGATAATGGAGAACGAAGAAAAGGCCCATCTAGAGGCTCATTATCAAAGAGAGCTGGAGAATATGAAAAACGATATTACACGACTTACAAGTCTACTCGAGCAGGCCTTAGTATCCAAGTCTGGGGAAGATACCTCTACTCAGCCGGCAGTTGAAACTCCATCTGTGTCTATGCCGACAGCTCCTTTTGTATTCATGTCTCAAAATTTAGGGGCAAATCCCTCTTCATTTGAACAACAGTTCACTACCAATATTCCATCAACACAAGTGCCAGTTACCGTAAACTTGACAATTGATGACCCATATAGGATGAAATTCTCTAAATATATCGATTATGATAAATTGACTGCTCTGGAAGAAAGATTGAAGGCAGTTGAAGGGGCAAACTTATATGATCCTGTTCATGCTGCAGAAATGTGTTTAGTTCCAAATGTAGTTGTACCTAAAAAATTTAGGGTACCAGAATTCATCAAGTATACTGGAACTGAATGCCCAATCACTTATCTTAAATCTTACTGCAATAAGATGGTAGAAGTAGTGAATGATGAGAAACTTCTCATCCATTTCTTTCAAGACAGTCTTTCTAGATCGGCACTAAGCTGGTATACAAGGTTGGATAATACTAAGATCAGAAAGTGGAAAGATTTGGTAAAAGCCTTTGTGGAGCAGTATAAATTCAACATGGAGGTAGCCCCGGATAGGTCAAGCTTGTTAGTCATGGAGAAGGGCAACAAAGAGACTGTAAGAGAATACGCTTTGAGATGGCGTGAAAAAGCATCTCATGTGCAACCCTCTTTGTTAGAAAAAGAAATGGTCACTCTGTTTTCTAACACTTTTAAATCTCCATACTTTGAACACCTGGTGGGTAGTTCAGCTCAGCATTTCTATCATGCTGTAACTATCGCTGAGAGAATAGAACAAGCGATAAGAACGGGGAGAATTTCAAGCCGTTTATCCAATATCAAGAATTTCCCTTGAGGGGCATCTAAAGCAGTTATGAAGACCTTGAGAAGGTTAGCCATGGAATTTTACCTGGATGGAGAAATTCTATATAAAAGATCATTCAATGGAACTTTACTAAGATGTCTAGATGAAATCGCAGCTAAGGTAGCATTGCAAGAAATTCATGAAGGAATTTGTGCAACTTATGCAAGTGGGCACCAAACTATGAAGGCCCATATATAGTAAAGAGAGCATTCTCCAGAGGGGCTCTGTTGTTAACTAAGATGGATGGAAATGATTTACCTAGACTTGTGAACTCTGATTCTGTGAAAAAGTATTATGTATGATGTGTTTCATCCAATCAAATCAATGAATTTTTGGCCAGGAAATTCTCTTTGCATATACCTCACCAAAAAGCTCATGCATGATCTCAATGGCTCAACAATTTGATCTTTCAAATTTTTTTTTATAGGAGAATCCATTCTTCTTAAATGAGGTTTTAAAAGAACTGATTTTGTTTGTGATTTCAATGAAATAAATCAATGATTTGTTTGGAATAATGTTCAGAGCAATTTCCTTGAAAGAGATGACCAAACAAGTCAAAAACATGCAATTGGAACAACTATCACCCAAATTATGTCTTGGATCCACATTTTATCAGCATGAATAATGATTGGTAGTACATTAGTTTGTCATGGACTCACAAAACATGGTATCTTACAAATCCAAAGCATTACGCTGGATGTGGACAAAGTTTATTGGTTTTAACTGATCCTACTTGAAATGAGGAAAGGCCATCTTTGATATTCCTTTCACTTTCTTTAAAATTATCCTTTGCAGTCCCAATTTGAGCTGAGCCTATTTAAAGCCTTTTCTTTCATGAGAACCTTAACTAAGATCACACCCTACACTAGGGGGTAAAAAGTGAAATATGATTAAGGAAATTGTCTTGAAGGCATGTGAGCTTATAAAGAAAGTCTCACAACAAAGAATTCAATTAAATTCCAAACAATTGAGAGAATTCCTAACAAATATGGGAATAACAAAAAGAAAACAGAAGTTCCTCATTTGGAATATTTAGCATCATTTTTGTTGTCAAGGTAGCAAAAGAAAATGCCAAGACAAGATAATAGTGATCTATAGTTTATAAGCCCTTAAATACTTTTTTGAGCTTATGGAATACTATTTCTTTTATAGCCTTGAGCCATAAAATACATTACGTGCCTTTGAAGTCCTTTCTAATCAAGTAAGCGATCTGGATCAATAAATGACATTCTCAAAATATAAGAGACTTTTCCATAAAGAGTCATGACGTAGCAAATAATTACTCGCTATTATTCATGCTGTTAAAAAGAGTGTTTCTAAAGATAAAAGGCAAATTGTTTCTTTTCTCTCAAAACACCTTCAAGCAATCGCTTGAACACTTTGAAAACCAAAGCAGAAGGTCATCTCATCACTTACCTTCATCTTAGATTACTTTTACTAAGAGATTTGACATAAAGCCCTAGAGTTGCCTGAACATTGTTATAAATAGACATTGAGAGTTTCAATTTTCGAGAACAAAATAGATCTTTTGGAAAATCATTTTTGAAAAAGGTTTTCTTTGTAAGAAAAATGAATATATGACACACTACGAGGCACCGTTAGAAAATCAGAGATTCTAATGGCAACAAGAGCAAAAGAGGAAATGAAATGAGGCACTTAATTCTCCTAGAGGGCAGAGAAGCAGTTACCAGATCCTTAATGGCACAAAGAAATTTGCTTCCCCAATGGAAAATACACATGATAAAACTGTGGACTTCTTCCAGCAAGAGGACTGAAATAATATGATTTGCAGTATCTATGAAGAGAGATTGTTGTCTCTCACAATATGATCAGTTAGACAACAAGATAACTGACACATCTTCAGTAAGAGAAATGTAGATGAAATCCCAGGTGAAGTGGGATAATCCTCATATATTGACCATATGAATTGGTTAAAGAATCTTCAACAATGTGAATGTTGCCTATAGAACAATGTCGGGCTAGGGAGAAATTAATTCTCTTAGTGAAGTTACCAATAGAGAAAATTGCAGTGACTGTTGGGAAACTCAAACAAAGCGTATCTTAGAAGAATAAACAACATGGGCCGGCTTGAGTAGATTTGAAGT